>CM035775.1:40551699-41151699 GCA_020466155.1 Pachypeltis micranthus | reverse complement strand
CTGTAGTTATCACAGTGATATAGTTATCAAAACACCAACTATTTTTTTTCTCAAAAACGGCTCTAACGATTTTGATTAAATTTTTTATACTGGTAGCTCACAATAAGGCAACTATACCATAAAATTCTTCTTCCGGGGAAAATGACGAGAGCTGCACAATAAATTATCAAAATTTCCGACCATAAGCGTTTTGAGCGCTGTTTTTTCCTTATAAACTCCACTGGAATGTTAGTAGAATGTTTAAAAAAATTGATGTTGTAGTCCAATCCAATACCTATAGGGTGAGTGTTTAAAAACGCTCATGAGATACATGGGGCTCACTCCAGAAATTCCTGAATTTCAACTACCGCCGTTTCGCTTAATACCAGTTCTAAAAGTTTTTACCCAATAACTCTGCAAAAGTAATTACTATCCTTCTTCAAAAAATTCGTGTTTACAGCCTCATTAATTTTCTGTGTACCAATTGCTCAATAATGGTCCTGAAATGAGTAGGAGCGGCACAATAAATTCCGGAACTGTAAGCGCCACCGCTTCCTCCTGCCGTGAAATGTTTGACCAAGTTCAAATGAACTGAGTGACAAATGAATTGATTAAGTAGAAAAAGCCTTGTACACAAGTGAATTGACGTAGAGCTATGTTTTTTCTCAAAAACACCTCTAACGATTTTGATTGAATTTATTATATCGATAGCTCTCAATAAGGCAACTTAAGCATAAAATTCCCATTTGTGGGAAAATGATGAGAGCAGCACAATAAATTATCAAAATTTTCTACGTAAACCGTTTTTTTTATTTCCTTTTAAACTCCGCTGAAATGTTACTGGGGTGTTTTAAAAAAATATCTGGTGCGTTGCAACACACAACTTTCCTTAGCTCTACGTCAATTCACTCGGGTACATGGCTTTTTTTTCTACTTATTAATTTTTGAAACTGCCGTCGTCTCGTTTGTATGAAGTCCAACTAATTTAATCGCCCTCTTCGGGAAATTGAGTTTTTACGGTCATCGTCAACTATTTCGCATCCTCCGTGGAACATTTCTACGTCCTCGACATCTCAACGCCACAGAACCACCACTCATTTTCAACGCTTCTTCGGTCAGGCCATTCCGATTATTGCATCATTATTTAGTCTTATGACACCAGTGACATTTCTTCATTTATTTTAGTCCCTTATATCGCATTAAACCGTTACGTCAGCTAGTCAGCGAATTTCCTCATTCATCCCACTCTTACCAGCGAAACACAAAGTTTCCCCCACGTCTTAACAGCAAACTCATTTTAGCGTTTATCAATCACCTATATATTGAAGTGTCAATGAAGGTGGCATTAGCAGGAGCACGTCAATCAATTCTGGAACTTCAAGATGTTTTGCAAGTGCATGTGAACTGCCGAAAAATAAATTTAACAACTAAGGAATGTTGTGTGTTGCGTCGCACTAGAAGCTTCATTTCTTTAGCCTTACGGAGTGGAGGAAAAAGTCATGCAATTGGCCTAACAACAAAATTTGCGTTTTGGGTACGTGGGTCTGTGAACGCGATTACGAGAGAACGACAGAACGAAATTTCACATTTAGGCTGGCGATCACCATGGGCAGCTAAAAACGGGGTATGTGCGATTAAACTTCCAAGCTAATTATAGTGAGTTCAGTTCCAGTTCCTTCCTGTAGTAATAATAAAGGCTCTTTGCGGATTTTGTCGCCAACATGCGTGGGCTATGGTTATCATGCAAATCACATCAAATCGTTTTTCGTAAAAATGGCTCCAACGATTTAGTTTAATCGTTTTTCATCCGTGGAAAAGTGACGACAACAGCCCAATAAATTATTTTGATTTTTAAATATTTTTCGTATATTGGTTTTGAAAAATTAGTTGGATTCTAGCCGCAAGAGCGATTAGAGTAGCCGGAAGTTGTGTGATGTGGCGTACTATATATTTTCCTAATGTGGCCTGCTCTATTGACACGAACATTCTCCCAAAGACCATCGCGGTCGTTCACCAGTATACGCTGACTATGAAATAATTAGCGGCAACCGATGAGTTTCAAGAGACTTAAAAAGCCGTACTAAATCGCGTAAACATTTTATTATTTCTTAATACTTAAAATACTTCAACCACTCGAACGTTTTGGTTCGAGCTTCACTGAGAGCTCATACAATATCAACGTATGGGTAGTCTGACAGATCTCGTTCTGTAACGAGTGAGAGTTGTGTATATTTTACTGAGCATGTACTTAACATTCCCCCTACGATTCGAGTTTCGAACTTTTGCCGTCGCCCCTCAGTGCGCTCTAATAAATGAAAACCGGCAGTAAAAAGAGAGGGGTATTGGAGGGATAAAGGAGAAATTACGAGTATTACAGCCGGCTGAGGTTGTGCAAAGGTTGCGTTCAAACATGGGAAAGGCTGTTACAGTAAACGTGAATGGCCTGTCCGGTCTCGAAGCCCCTTTTCCACCTCTGCCAACCTCTCGGAGCCTACAGAGCTCTGCATTGTGCTCGCAGGTCGGCAATATACGCAAAATCTCCTCGGTGCTGCAGGAACACAGTAATAAAACTCCTTTCGTATCAAAATTCAAATAAGGCAGCTGACCCAAAACTGCGGAATCCTCTCTCACCGGTTGTCACGAGCTCTTCAACTGAGCGAGTTAATTGCTCTTCGCTGATGAAATCCAACATTCTCAAATACTCCGTAACCCGACACTTAAAACCGCTTCGTATGAGCGGATGATTGTCGAGAGAGAAACGATGTGTAACTGCAAACGCGAAACTTTCGTGCGCGACACAGTTGCGTTTCATAATACGAAGAAAGTTATTATAAATTGATTGGAATACAGCAAGTTACTAAAAGCTGTTCCACGACACACAAAAGACCGCTCAAATAATCCACAAAGTAGCAACTGACACTTTATAAATTATTGAAATGGAAATGTCGCCTTATTTCAGTTAACAATTCAAATTTGTGGCTTCGCATGCCGCAACCGCGAAAGCGGTTAGACCCCTTGAAACTTAATTAACCGAAGGACCCTTAAAACTAAATAATCTCATCACATTGTTCAAAACAAAAGAACATTTTTCTGGAAAAGAGCTCTGTTGATTTTAAACAAATTTTTTGTATGGGTAACTCCAAGTGGTATAACAGTATTATGCAATTCTCATTTGCGAGAAAATTGCTTGGGGCAGTACAATAAGTTATCAAAAACGTTTTCTTCATAAGTTCCTCTCAAATGATGATAGCATTCTCAGAATAATTAGAGTAGTAGGCCAATAGACTACCTCTACGATGAGCGTTCAACAACACTCATATCGTAGTTGAGAGCAACCCCGGAAATTCTGGGTTTCCAACCACCGCGGTTCCACACTACTATCATGTTTCACAGTTTTTACCACCAGTAAACACTAGCGCGCTCAAAAAAATCACATTGAAAATCCCATGAATATCTTGTGGGTTGATAGCTCTAGTGATCGTGGCACAAGAAGCAACTTACGCGAACTGAATGAAAATCAGATTAGTCCCTACAGGGAATAAATCGCTGAATGCATACGCGGCTGAGTGAAGTTGTGTGATTCGTCACATCAGATTTCTTTATACGTAACGAATTTTAAACTTTAAGATCCCCCAACTAAAAATTAAATTGAAAAAGGAAGTTTCGAACGAATGCTGTAAGAAATTTAAAAAGCTTCTGAACGGTATGTTGAGAGTTTTATCAAGTTTAACAGTAAAGAAGATACGACCTGCTTTTTTAAAAATACCAAACCCAAACTGTGCTCTATCTGCACAATAAAGGAACATCGAGCGGCATTTTTTGCTGCATTTTGGGTGTAGAATGGGGTGCCAAAATGTTTCACGCGTTGATCGGCTCGCCCTGTATTTCTCAGTCGGAGGTAGATTTAATGATAACGTAAATGTGCTATCCCCTTTAACAACAAATGTTTCATGAATAAGTTTAGGTACTCGTTGGGGCGTGAGGCGTTCCGAGCCAGGCGGGGATAGAACCAAAGGACTCTGGTTCGATCACCGACCTGGCACCCCCTCCGCCAAACCCATGGCTCACCCCAGGGGCGGCTGGGGCACTAAGCGGACCCCCCAATGGGCTCGTAGGGGAGATGGGACATTGGCCCGTTTGTGATCACGGCGAAATGCCATTTGTCACAGCAGCTACGGCGGGTCCTTTGGTCCTCAGCAGCCTCCCTGTTTTCTTCTTCTTCTTCAGTAGGTACCCGAACTATTTGGAACACTTGGAAGTGTATAAGTAATAACGCAAATAAGTAACAGTAACACAAAGAAGAAGAAATGAGTACAATGTTTTGAAGATGATTTGTTTCGACTGATTTTCTCAGTTTTTCATTAAAAATGTTTCCTTATTTTACAACCAAATGGTCACTGATGCATGGTTATGGCCCTGAACAGATACACTGTAATGTATGCTCAACCCCTCGAAGGTGCTGGGAATAGATTGATGACTTGTTGGCGTTCCACCATTGCAGCCCTATATGTTAGAAAATCTAAAACGAACGAGTAATGACCGATAAGCATGAGGGTCATAAACTAGAAGAGTTGTGAGATTGATGGCTGTACATTTCGTCATAAATGCGTCATTCGTCTACCGTTTCAAAAAGTCAATAACAATGGTGCATTTTTAATGGATTCAGCTCCATCCATGGAACCTTATTCTCGTGTGTGCCTTAATGTAGGCCTCTCATGATCATTTTACTTCGACTACTCGAATGGTAATGAAAGTATTGTGATCGCGCAAACCTATGGTACGATTTTTCGAAGAACGGCTGTTTGAGTATGCTCTGGGCCTGCCGTTTGACGTTGACTATATACCCCACACAGCTTACCAGCTTCAGAAAATAATGTGTGATGGGTGTAAGTTATGGTGAATTGTGAGTTGAACACCGGATACAACTACAAATGGGCGCCAGGGGAGTTTAAAGAGTTTATTAACAATATGGTTGGGAAAACACAAATGGAAAAGATCTGGTACTTGTTTAAGTCCAACTCGGAATCACGAGTTGGGGAACGCTGAGAGAGCGCGCAAAATCGTTCCGGTGTCTTCCCTGTTGGATGGTCGGGATGCGCTGTCCAACACGTCCGAATGGTGGTGAGAATCCGAACGTGAGGAGATGAGCGGCGTATAAGATGCCGTGAACGATACAAAACAAAACGGTTAAAGTCAGTTCGGTGACGAAAAGAAAACAGCACACACGAGGTCGCCAAAAAGGTGATGGTAGATGCTGATGATATAACGATAGATAGAAGTTACATGTTCCCAACCCCTCTGATGTCAACTAATAAAAAGCTGTGTAAGCACCCTTCAGGTGCTAACTGCTGAATGTGCACGGGCGAATGTTTAAATAGAGGTGTAAGAGCCAGGGCTATTCAGTTCTCTTCAGCCCTGTCTCCTTGCTTGTACTCAGTGTCTTTGTAAATAAAGTTCAGTTTCTTTTTTAAAAAGTCGAACTTCCCCCCTTCAAACTTAACTGGCGCAGTCGATAGAGGACCACTCCGGATAGAACCACCGCGAACGTACTCGCCATTCTACAACGAGCGGAACCTTACGATCACCCAACAAAGACACGCAAGGAACAGCACCGTCTGAAGAGCTCCTCGCAGTACCGTGTTATGCTACGAACAAGCACCCTGTGAGTAAATTTCAGAAATTTAAAATTTCACATTCTTGCCCCACCCGCGGCAATTTGATCAGTCCGAAAACTTAAGGACAACAATTTTTAGGTAAACGCCGTCTGCGTTACAAGAAAACCTTTCTACAAGCAACCTGCTTTAATAAGAAGAAACTTTTCTTCGCAACAGTGCGAGCTTCAGCAAACTCTCTCCTTCTCAATATTTCGCTGCCGCACTCGTATCTGTTTTTCTCCGACTGACCCTCGCCCGCATATCGAGGAGATCACATTCAACTTCTTTCATCATTTTTATTATCGCTACTTGATTCTTTGCTTCGCTTTATCCAACTGAGCCTGCTTCGTCGTAATCTCGCCGTCCGAACACCAGCGCAGATTCGTAGAAAGGCCTTCAAGGATCTTCCGACACTTCCTACCAACTAACTACTAACTAGTTTAACTTTTAAGTCTTACTTGATTTATATTTCTTAACTGTTTGTACTTAATAATCAACCTTATCCACAGCACACAATTCATAAAATTCCGGAATACAATTTTCACACACTGCACACACGACCGCCAAAATTCCGAAAACTTTGACAGTACGTGCACGACCGTTTAAAGTACAAAACCCATCTCCCCGTCGTACACGAAAACCCAATTATGGAGCACGCTGCCTCTAGCCCAACCAATGAACAAACCACAAACACCAACATAATAATCATTAACCAACAACAAACACAAGTACAGCAATTGCAAGAGATGGTTCTTCAGTTAGTCGTGAACCAAGTTGTCACTAACAACCCTCCCGCCAGACAAAACTATAACTCGAGTCTGACAACAGGCGCGAATATCTGCACCTAATCCCCACCATTCACAGGAGAACCTGAAACTTTACACGAATTTCTTCAGGTAACCCAAACTCTACATGAAAAATTCTTTAATGCCCGAGAACCCGATAGTTTCCAAAATTATACTCTAATTATGGCAATAAAAGCCAAAATATTACCACCAGCCTCCACACAAATATTTCTAGCAGTCTGACGACTTACAATCAAATCAAAGAAGCACTCCTCAACGCCTACTCTGATCGCAGAGACGATATCACTTTAGTGATGGAATTAATCAGCATCAGACAGTCGGAAGGAGAAAACCCGTTAGATTTCACGACAGGATCTTAAAACTACTCAACCTCACCATCGCTTACGTACAAAATCACGAGACACAAAACGCGGAAATCCTTATTGAAAAATATAAAAGTTTGCGCTCAGAAGTTTCCTACAACAATTGAAGGACCCTCTGGTAGTAACCTAAGGACAAGGCAACCACCCGAAACTTAAACACAGCCTTGTCATGGCTAACAAATGACTACCAATTGCTGTCAAATAGTAAACCCAAAACCCAAACAACCTTCAAACCTACGACAAACAACAAACCAACGAGTAACTTCCGACCACAAACCAACTACAATAACTTCAGGCCACAAAACTCTTTCCGTGCTAACTACAACCCCAAATAAAACACCCCCAGAACCTCTCAACAAACGCGCAATCAGACATTCACGCCAAAATTCACGGCAAATACGACCGCCAGACCAGACTCTACGTTCCAAAAGGGGACTGGTTCAGGAGCGTAGTCCCAATGTCTTGGCGTTCTGCCAACCTAAATTTTCATTTCACCCCTGGACAATAATGACCAGCCTAGTGAAGGAGACCCCACGAACGAACATTGCGAAAACGAACTAGACGAACAAGACACTCACTCTGAGACGGACGATTCTTTTTAGAAAAACTGCCTCCAACACCCCCCAGATTCGAATTAATGAATCTGGAACGTAAAACAATCAGCGAACTACCATACGTTGAAATCCCTAAGTTAAATTTAAAATTATTAATAGATACCGGCAGCACGAAGAGCTACGTAAACCCGAACGTAGCCGAAACCTTATTCCCAAAAACCTAAGGAAGGAACCATTTGTGGTTAAACCGCACATGGATCATCCGAAGGCAAGTACACCACCACCGTACCCTGCGGCGAATTTTTTCCGCAACCGCAACCTGAACTTGAAATTCAACGTTTTCAAGTTCCACGCTGCGTTTGATTGCCTCTTAGGTTTGGACAACCTCAAAATCCTCAAGGCCGATATCGACCTGAGAAATAATCTTCTAAAAACCCCAAAAATAAATATCCCCATTAAATATTTAGACTCCAAATTTGCAGACCTCAATCTGATCGAAGCAAGATCCCTGCAGCAAGTCAGGCTCAGAGTAAAAAACGTGGAGAACGGAGACGCCATCATCCCGTATAAAAATAGGAAAAATCGAAATTCCTGAGTGTTTGGTGCGCGTAACCGACCACGAAACCCACGTCAGAGTCCTGAACTCCAGCAACGCAGCAGAAAAACTTGTACAGATCAGACCAGTCCCCGTAGAACCAGTCGACGAACTAGTCAACAAACAAATTGACGAACTAACTACTCAAAACTTAAACAATTATTTTACGGACGAAGATTTTCCATTCAAATTCGACCCATCAAAATTAAGACTTGACCACATGAACGCCGAAGAGAAACACGAAATCGTAAACTTAGTCACGAAATACGCCGACATCTTCCACAAAGACAAAGAACCCCTAACATTTACAAACAATATCAAACACCAAATCAAAACTACAGATGACAGACCAATTTTCACTAGAAACTACCGATTTCCAGAAATTTTCAGGAAGAAGTAAATAACCAAATTCAGGAAATGTTAGACCAGGGAATCGTTAGACACAGTGAGCGGATACAATAGCCCCATTTGGATAGTCCCAAAAAAGGCCGATGCTAGTGGAAAGCCTAAATTCCGGATAGTAATCGACTATGGAAAGCTCAACGAGAAAACTATAGAAGACAAATATCCGCTTCCACAAATATCCGAACTTCTCGACAGACTTGGTCGAAGCCAGTATTTCAGCGTCATCGACTTAAAGTCTGGTTTCCATCAGATCGAGATGCACCCGGAAAGCATCGAAAAAACGGCATTCAGTACACCAAACTACCACCTGGAGTTTACCAGAATGCCGTTTGGCTTAAAAAATTCCCCCTCCACTTTCCAACGCATGATGGACTCAATCTTGCGCGGTATTGCAAATGAGTACTGTTGCGTGTACTTAGATGACATCATCATCTTTAGTACAACCTTGCCCGAGCACTTGTTGAAATTGGAAGAAATCTTTAAACGCCTGAGAAAGCGAACCTAAAGTTCAGCTAGACAAAACCGAGTTTCTACGCAAAGAAATCGCGTACCTCGGTCACGTCATATCAGCTAACGGAGTCAACCGAACCCGGACAAAATCCAAAGCGATCCTCGATTATCCCCTGCCCAAACCAATACCGAAAATTAAATCCTTTTTGGGCCTGCTAGGATATTATCGCAAATTTATTAAAGATTTCGCCGCCATAACAAAACCATTCACAAGGTGCCTCAAAAGAAATAAAATCGACCTGTCAAACCCTGAGTATTTGAAATGTTTTGAAACCTGCAAAACGATCTAACGAATAACCCCATTCTCAATGCCCTGATTTTCTAAACCGTTCCACCTGACGACAGACGCCAGTGGCATTGCCATCGGTGCCGTTTAAGCCAGTCCACCGATGGAGCGGACCTCCTATAGCGTACGCTAGTCGCACGTTAAATGATACGGAGCGTCGACTCTCAACCATTGAAAGAGAACTGCTAGCCGTCGTGTGGGAGTACAATATTTCCGACCATACCTCTTCGGAAGGAAATTCCGCATTTTTTGCGACCATAAACCTCTCCAGTGGCTATGGTCCATCCGAGAACCAAGTTCGAAACTCTTCAAGTGGAGAGAACCAAACTGGCGGCGTACGATTTCGACATAGTTTACAAAAAGGGCTCACTAAATTCCAACGCCGACGCCCTCTCTAGAATAGAACTATTAAACAACAACGAAAACGTAGACGACCCCTAGATGACAACGCAGCAATAGAAAATGCACTGGACGAATTTTTCGCCTCATGCACCCAAAAACCATGGAAAACATCACCAACCTACCAATAACAGTTTAGACGAAACTGACTCAGTAACAGCAAACATCAACCCGGACGAAAAACTCGAAATCAAAGACGATGAGACAAACACAGAAGTCACGGCCCATTCCGATGTAATTGGTCACGCCATAGTCGCCATAATCCCCATCAAAGACGAAGCTGTAAATTCTTGTAATCACCAAATCATCATAAACACTGTCAAAATGCCAGTACCTAACCCTGTGACAGTAGAAACAATATTTGGCAACAAATCAAGAATAACAGTACACTTTTCAATCCCTAAATTCGAACAAGAACTCAAAGAATTCGTAAAAGAATACGTCGTACCCAAAATTAAATATGGACTCTTTTTTTACAGACGACATATACACAGACTTCACCCGCCTCATGACCAAACATTTCTCGTTCTCGGAAATCGTAATGACTAAGTATAAAAGGAAACTAATCGACGTCACTGACGAAACAGAACAGAAAGAATTAGTACTCAAATACCATGAAGGCATGACCAACCATAGAGGGATAGACGAGACACACGAACACATTAAGCGGACACATTATTGGCCTAATATGAGGACCACGATCCAAATCTGCATTAACAACTGCGAGATTTGCACTCGATGCAAATACGATCGTAAACCACTAAAAGTCAAGTATAATTTGACGCCTACAACCTCACGCCCACTTGAAACACTCCACATAGACATACTAACGCTAGACGGATCTAAATTTCTAACCATTGTCGACTCGTTCTCTCGTTACGCCCAATCGTATCCCCTAAAGTCAGCCAACGCTACCGAAATTGTTAACAACCTGTTAAAATACTTCACCCACCATGGAGTACCTCTACACCTTGTCATGGATAACGGCACGGGATTCAAAACTCCCTTTTCAGAGAATTCTTGTTGTTGCACAAAATCAATGCTCATTTCACGGCCTCACAACACCCGGAGTCCAACGGATTAGTAGAGCGATTCCACTCGACTCTGATCGAGCATATAAGAATCCTGAAAGAAAGGAAAGAATTCCAAAAAGTAAACATTTCAACTAAAGTCACGCACGCTATTTTAGCGTATAACAATTCTATACATTCCGCATCGAAACTAACTCCGTTTGAACTCCTATTCGGCCACGCAAACAAGAATACGCTGTTAGACGTAGACATTGACCAAATAATATCAAACAATTACCTCACACTGCACAAAGAAAAAATGAAAATCTTGTACAACCAAACAAAAGAGAAAATGCACGCTGACAAAACGAAAGTAATAAACAAAAGAAACGAAGATAGAGAAGATACTCCCGCCATACCCACGGAAGTATACATTAAAACAGTACAAAAACAATCAAAGACCAAACCAAAATACAATAAAGAATCTATTAAATCGCTTAACAGAGAACTAAAAACCGCACAAATAACACCGCGACACCCACAACACTAAAGAAAAGATCCACTTTAATAACATCCGCCGTCAAAGAAATTTTCAGGTTCAGTCGCGAACGCTTCAGGACGAATCATTACCCGAATCGGAAATCTTAACCAACAAATTCGGGCTTAAGTTGACTAGAGCAGATCTCTTAACTTTAAAACACAACAATTGGCTGAACGACAATATAATTAATTTCTACATGGAATTACTGGACCAAAGAAGTAGGCAAAGCCAGAAACTTCCCTCCACCTTTTGCTTCAACACATTTCTGTACATATCTTTAATAACTGGAGGCCACCAACGAGTGAAGAACTACACTGTAAATCTGATATCTTTGAAAAGGATATCGTCGTAATCCCCATATTCAAGTCCTCCCACTGGAGACTAATAGTGATCAACATGAAAACGCGAGAAATAGAATATCTAGATTCCCTTGGGTTGGATGGCACCGACATATTAGAGAAAATTAAATACTACCTTAACGAAGAACACAAACACAAAAGGACTCCCCTGGAAATCACTTCCTGGAAATGCTGCCAACGAACAGACATCCCACTCCAAAATAACAGCGACGATTGTGGAGTATTTATCTGCCAATACGCCAAAGCCCTAACCTCTTCTGACGAACTAACATTTGACCACAACGACATCCCAAACCTTAGGGAAACGATGTGTTTAGAAATCGTCGAAGCTTGCCTAAAATAGCTACAACCTCTGACAACTTGCATTCCATGTTTTACAGCACCGCCCTCATCATCTGGGCCCAAATATCGGGGATTAAAATCACGGACATATCGAACAACCTGGGAATAATACCGATCCACCTAGGACCAGCCAAGAAAATTGAGGACTACCATACCATCGCCCACTTTTACCAAACAGAACGGACTAAAAACCCAACTAGAAACAATACGCTTGCATTTCGACGACATATTACATACCGTCAACTCAGATCCTGAAGTCGAGGAAGCCGTTCACGTTAAATACAATTGATAAACCATCTACTTTCATTGGCGCAGGACAAGTTAAATGAATCCGTCCTGCCAAAACGACGAAGTCGCGGCCTGATCGACGGACTTGGTTCGACCATCAAATTTATCACTGGCAACCTCGATTCCACTGACAAAAAGAAATACGACTCCATTCTCAAACAAATCAAAACCAAACAACGAACCCTCTCTAAACAGATAGAACGACATTACACCATAAACTATTCACTCGCCAATCACTTAAACTCCACTATAGAGTCAATCAACAAAAACCACAAAACACTGACTCGAGAAATTGAACATCTTAGGGACGCCAGTTCATTCCACACCCACGTCCTTCAAGTTGAACGCGCACTCAGACCACAATCAAATACTGCTACAATTACTCCTGGACCTAACACAAGACATAGACAACTCCGTTACATTTTGTAAGCTAGGAAAAATCCACCCAAGCATCATAAACCAGAGACTTTACTGGACGCCTACGTGAACTAAAACCCACTACAATAACCGACTACCTGATTTTTACGGCAACGCCTTGTTTGAATTACAGACACACATCAGAGTGGTGCTACATCGGAGAAAGTGAAATCGTATATTTCTAGATATACCGATTACACACCCGGATAGTTTCGATTTAATATTTTTACAACCCGTTCCCTCCGTTCTTTCGGGCACCTTCGTTACTGTATTGCCCTCCACTCAATATGTACTCAAATCAGGCACCACTCAAGAGACAAACTTCCTTAATGAAAAATGCGAGTACGGTCCAACCTACACCTTGTGTCCCAACAATTTCGATTTAACAAGTAACTTCACTTAGAGCGCGGCATCCTCATCGATGGCACAAACGATCATTGCGACACATTCAAATTAGAAATAACTGACAACCGAATAGAGTTACTTGAAACAAGCAAAACAGTACATAGCCATTTTTCCTTCAGAAGACAGGCTCACGATAACAACAGGAAAAAAAATTGAATTTAGAGATTTGGTAGGAATCTTCCTCTTTGAACCAGATTCTAGCCAAATCCAGTACCGAAACAGAACATTAATAATTCCATCCACAAACACAACGAGAAACCCTGTGGTAATCTACCACTCTGAAACTAAATTGGGTTTTTGAACATACACCAAAAGCCTCGATCAACCTCAAAACAATTAACTCTCTGACACTACCGGCTCAAACCATCACACCCATAGAAAACACTATCACCCAGTATGTGAGACCCAGTGTATGGACAATCTTACTGTATGGATTATTAATTACGTCCAATCCCTTTCGTTTGTATTGAATGGCGTAAAACTGTTGAAATCAACTCACAGCCGAGCGTGTAAAATGTTGTAAACAAACATTACTAATATCATTGTAACTATCCGTTATAGCCTCTCAAAGGCTTACCCTGTAATGTAATCCGATAACTATCCTGTAATCTGACCAAAATTGTACCCCCTAATTTTATTCTCCGGGAGGGACGAGTTACATGTTCCCAACCCCTCTGATGTCAACTAATAAAAAGCTGTGTAAGCACCCTTCAGGTGCTAACTGCTGAATGTGCACGGGCGAATGTTTAAATAGAGGTGTAAGAGCCAGGGCTATTCAGTTCTCTTCAGCCCTGTCTCCTTGCTTGTACTCAGTGTCTTTGTAAATAAAGTTCAGTTTCTTTTTTAAAAAGTCGAACTTCCCCCCTTCAAACTTAACTTAGATGAATATAATAATAAAAAAACGGAAGAGGTTACAACTTCGTTCCCTCCAGTGGTGGGCGGTAATCGCTGCTGGGAACAGCGCTGTTGGTCAGGTTTAGGAACAATAGCATGCTTGAATTTCTGCTGCTCTGTTGGCATAACTGTTGATAACCGGTAATGGAACGTAAACAATAAATAGCGGTATCGGGAAAGTGTGGTGTGGTGGATGTGAAATCGGAGTAGGCGATTTGAGTTCCTAACAACGGCCTCCTTTTTAAATATGTTCGTGACATTGAAGGCGTGAAAATACGGTCATGGCCAATTTCTGTCAACAAAAAGAGGGGAACGAGAGACCAAAATGTTCAAAAAACGCACTTTTTCCGCATTTCTCTCAGGAACGAGTCTGACAAGTTAGATTAGAGTTTACAATTAATCCTACTACCCAGTATTCAACTTTACTTCTCTATGATTATGTCTATGAACATTTAAGGCGAAAAGGTGTTGGCTATGGAGGATCAATTTTTACTTTCCTTGGCTCTACAGAGAAGAAAGGAAAGTTATGTAATCGGCTGAAAAATAAATTTTGAGTTTTCTTCAGATCTTTACGTTTCAGACCCTCCTGAGTCCGAAAAACACTATTTGGGAAAATGGTCTGTGTCTGTGAACGATTTTTAAAGAAAACCACCGTACCAAATCAGCTCAAACTTCATATCTCGCCCGCAAGTCACAGTGGAACGCCAAAATAAGGGTTTGAACAAAATCCACCGAAAGTTAACTATAGCTATCATAGCGATCAAAACACCAAATATTTTTTTTCTCAAAAATGGCTTTAACGATTTTGATTAAATTGTTGATATTGGTAGCTCCTAATATTTCAACTATACCATAAAATTCCCATTCATGGGAAAATGACGAGAGCAGCACAATAAATTACCAAAACTTTCGATGAAATCGATTTTAGCGCGGTTTTTAGAGAAAACGACCGTACCAAATCAGCTTAAACTTGGTGTCTAGCCTACAGGTTACCATGGGACGCAAAAATAAGGGTATGGGCAAAATCCACAGAAAGTTAACTATAGTCAGCATAGTGATCAAAACACCAAATTTTTTTTCTCAAAAACGGCTCCAACGATTTTGATTACATTTTTTATATTGGTAGCTCTTAATAAGATAATTATACCATAAAATTCCCATTCTGACGAAAATGACGAGAGCAGCACAATAAATTATCAAAATTTTCTACTAAAAGCGTTTTTATCGCAGGTTTTTCCTTATAAACTCCGTTGGAATTGTTGTAGAATGTTTAAAAAAATTGGTATTGTAGTCCAATCCAATACCTAAAGGGTGAGTGTTTAAATACGCTCATGAAATACATGGGGCTCACTCCAGAAATTCCTGAATTTCAACTACCGCCGTTTCGCTTGATACCAGTTCTAACAGTTATTACCCAATAACTCTGCATAAGTGGTTACTATCCCCCTTCAAAAAATTTGTGTTTACAGCTTCATTAATTTTCTGTATATCAATTGCTCAATAATGGTCCTGCAACGAGTACGAGCAGCACAATAAATTCCCTAACTGTAGGCGCTACAGCTTCCTGCTGCTGTGACGTGGTTTTTGACCAAGTTCAAAGGAACCGAGTGATAAATGAATTGATTAAGTAGAATTAGCCATGTAAAGAGTGAATTGACGTAGAGCTAAGGAAAGTTGTGTGCACCACGCACCAGATATTTTTTAGTTTTGTTGAAAACGGGTGCAACGATTTGCGTTACTCCCGTGGCGTCTTCAACTAGCCAATACCTGTATTGTTCCACACAAATAGTTATCTGACAGTCCGATGATCGGAGAAAACCAAATCATGTTCGTGTCAACCTTTTCGAAATTCCCATAGTAACTACAAAACTGAATTTGATCAGTAGGGAGTGTCTTCTGGCAACTTGCACCAATATTTTCTTCTCACAATCATTACTGAGACTATGACCGTCACTGTTGCATGGGGATATTAAGCCATGATAGTTAGGGAAATAAGGTTTGTAAACATTAAAGGATTATTTTTCACACTTTTTACGTTTTTTAAAAAGCTTGCACTGATTTTGATAAAAACTAACGACAAACCAACATTTTGTACTCAATAAATGTTTCTGTAAATGCATTATTAGTAGGTGGCTGAATTTTCACGCCAGAAATGTAGATTTTGGACTGTCAGTTGTTCAGCCGATTAGATGAATGTTCTTCCTACCGCGTAGGACTAAGGAAAGTACAAAGTTGAACACTGCTAATTAACAGTCGTGTCGTAAGACACTCCCACTCTTCTCTCGAGAGACCACAAGACGAGAGTGGGACAAGTTAAACGAGGAGTTGGCTTTGTAGCTTTGGAAAGAGGCGAAGAGTGAAAATACTGCGAAGGAAGAGTGAAGAAATGTTATGAGGAAAGTGAAGAACGGCTCGAAACGAACGGAGTTAAATGCGCCTTCGATGGAGGGCCGTCTAGAACGAAGCAAACTTCGTTGCTCTAACTTCTGTCGGCCCCGTCTTAGGCTGCCTCATCATCAGCGCTTCCTCAACTCTCACAATTCAGAATCAACATAGTTCCCGCCAGCGGAATTTCAACCGATCTCGCTAGAACGACACTAAATTCTGACGCAGAATTACCTCAGCCATGAACTATCTACGTTAACATTTCAGAGTCCAAGAAGAAAAAAACCGAATACGAAGCAAACACAAACATCTCATTACTTTCCCTACGCGTAGTGAATTCGACAATTTGCTATTTACTGGCGACGTTTCTTCGTTGAACTCATTGCCTCATAAACGATTAAGAAGAACGAAAGACAGTTACCAGTTGTTCACCAAAGTTGATTTCAACTCCTTCGTTGAGTCTTACACGTTTTCGGCAAAGGTCACTTCCGTCAGTCGAGCAAGTGCTGCATGAATCACACCCAAGCCCGATCCATCATGACACGGGTTTGTAGGGCCATCATTACATCACCCCATTACCGAATCTCATCTTCCTTCACTTTTCTCGTCATTCGCTTTCTACAACTCGTATCGTTCTCTTACCTTGTCATCCTCGCGTTATTCTACCTCCAGGAGGCCACTCTCGTGAAGACGGGTAAAGTACCTTTGGCACATTGCCTGGTACCATCAAATCAAGGTATTGTGCTGAATATATAAGCTATTCTCGTCACGTCCGCAAGTCACCACCTCGCTCGTCTTTTCGTCCGCGACGTCACGACACACCACAAACATTCATCTTTATTTTCCGATTGCGTTGCCTTGTTTATTTTTAAAGGAAGTGATTTTATTTATTTTAGTATTGCCTTAAGTTATACCTTCGGTGGGCCCACACAATATCATTGGTTTTGCTTTGTACAAATACAGTCCACACATCACACGTTGAGAAGTTTCCTTGGGCGTATAGCTCGTCCAATCCTAGACCAACACCAGTTATCTAACAGACCTCTCTGAAAGTCGGTTAGAGTATTGAGAAAATTTGAAAACTAACTTTCATTCTTGTCGCATGGCTGCTACGATTAGCTACAGAAATGTTTGTGGAAACAAATATGTGGGCATAAGATGCCAGATGACACTGCATGTCGATGAAATTCAGTTCAGCATTCATTCCGCAATGTTTGCAAAACTTCCGAAAACATCCATCTATGCTTCTCCTAGCTTTATGAGGCTGTTATGAGGGGGGGAGGGGCACAGAGCTGCCATCAGAGAGATAGTAGAGCCTAGTCAAAGTATAAAGGCTGAGGCGCTTGCTAGTAGACTGTATCAACAGAAGCACTCCAGGTGATCACTGGTCAGTTGACTTGGTGGTTGACAAGTGGAGAGTGAAACGGGAGCTTCCCCCGCTTTGGACTGAACTCCGTGCAGATCACACCACAGAACATGGTTGACAAGTGGAGAGTGAAACGGGAGCTTCCCCCGCTTTGGGCTGAACTCCGTGCGGATCTCACCACAGAACATGGTTGACAAGTGGAGAGTGAAACGGGAGCTTCCCCCGCTTTGGACTGAACTCCGTGCGGATCTCACCACAGAACATGGTTGACAAGTGGAGAGTGAAACGGGAGCTTCCCCCGCTTTGGACTGAACTCCGTGCAGATCACACCACAGAACATGGTTGACAAGTGGAGAGTGAAACGGGAGCTTCCCCCGCTTTGGGCTGAACTCCGTGCGGATCTCACCACAGAACGAAAACTAGCTGCTATCGACGAATGGGTGTTAAAGAAATGGCAAGCGAGATGGGAATCCTCGCCAAAGGGTGTGTGACAGGTATGAGTCCTTCCCCAACATCCGTGAACGTCTTTCTAGAAAATAGGTTGAGCCAGACCACTCGACCAGCCAGTTCCTCACTGGACATGGTGACTTCAATGCACGACTCCACTTCTTTTCCCTCAACGACTCTGCATCCAGACGACGTCTTGCGCCTCCAGTGCGGTGGAAACAAGAAACCACGTGCTGCTCCACTGTAGTTCTACAACAGTGAGCGACGGTTGTTGGGCGGGCAAATGACCTTAGCAGCATTTACTGCTACAAAACAAGCCTATAACCATTTTGCAGAGTTCGCGAAGAAGATGATGGCTAAGAAACGTGGTCATAATTGATCTTTCCTTTTGAAACTTTCCACCCAAGTAAATAGTTAGATCAGGTGGAAAACCAGATTAGGAACTCCTCCCAGATGGTACGGGATTCCTCAGGTGGTCACCTCCGCGTGGTCACACACGGGCAACAGCTCTCTACCGGGAGACTGGCTAACGACCAAATACCTGCCTTACCTCCGCAGGTCTGAGTTCGGTGGATGCTGCAGGACCCGACCTCTTGCATATTAGCGAAACCGCAACTTCCATGACTGACATAACCCTCGTTCAGGGTTTAGGAGCAGTCATCAAATAAGGAAACAGACCTGAGGTACTCCAAGCGCTTTATCTTAGGACCAACACACGACATGAGACCTAGCTGTCTGATAATGGAGAGGAAGACCTTAAGGCAGGTAGTAGGGAATCATCACGTGATACTGCAAAATGAACCAACGCATGTACGTTATGGGTAAAAGCAACACCCCTCGGTCCCTGTGGCCAGTGGTGTGGTGCAGATGAGGAAACTCTACCACCTCCTTGCACAGTGCCAGGGAGCAAGTTTTGGTCTTTGGTGCAACTTCCCAAGGATAAACATCAAAGAAGACTGGCCAGGAAATACCTGACATTCCTAAGGAACCTAGGTATGGACATTAAGGCTGACAAAATAGGAATTTGGGCTGTGGTGCTCATCCCAAATGTAGGACAGACAGAATTCAATAATAATAATAATAATACTGTTTACGCTAAATGGTAAACAACGAAAGCAGAGGAGGTCAAACCCAAGCGCCGAGTCTACTGATCCCTTCTTAGGTCTACGCCCACCTCCACAACCTGCTTCAAGCTCCCTTTTATCTCGACGAATGACTCAACCGATGATTCAGTCGCGAGTTAGACTGCCTTCCGAAACCTTTGTCATTTTTCTTCCTATTTTTTCACGTGCAATACGCAAGGCTACGTTCCGCCATCTACGCCGCGTTACGCTATTCGACCGCTAAGTATCGAATTCAGCCTTGCTGCTCGATTGAAAATTCGACATCATTGGCAAAATACTTCCCCACACCTACCCCACTGCTTTACTACCCCAGGAGAAGTTTCGAGGTCAGTCCGTTTCAATCTCCAACCACCACATCCACTCGCCTACCAATTTCAAATCTGGACACTGACCCTTAGTCACATATTTCTACCGTATAGTTCCACTGTCAGTTCTTTGTCTATAGTTCTGAATATAATTAAACCTACCACACGAACTTGTCTGTCTCACCTAATTTGACCTTCTACCAATTTAAGAAAGGTACTAGGATAACTACCGTCCTATTTCACGCCTGGACAAATACATGTGTGCTTCAGTAGCCAATTTGTGCACTTATCAGAAGAGAAGTGTTTCATTTTGTTTAATAATAGTTACAAAAGATTCTCTGAACCACGGCTCCTGCTCTTTTTTGCCCCGAGTGTTCGCGTGACTCCCCTGATTAATCGATAGATACGCAATTTAAACATGTAAGTTTCTACAAGATGCCGATCGATGTTGACTGCAAATTTGCGAAGCAAAGTGAGGAATTTGTTCACCCAACGAATCTCGCTAGGGGAGCTGAGCAAATGTCAGGGGTGGACGGAATCATTTGCTGTGTACTCATTTGGTTACGTTTACCAGGGGAGCTGTGACCTCACTTTCCTGGATACCTCTTGAGGGACCCATTGAGAGACTTTTGTATTGCAGTTGCGAAGGCTGACTTCAAAAATTAAATGACGAGAACAAAAAATGGAGAACAAAAAGCAGGAATGAAAGTCGAGACAGATTTCTGAGTATTCCAAGATTTTTCGATTGGCTAAATAAAGGAACCAGAAGCATCTACTTGAATATATGGCTGCCGACGCTTTTGTTCAATGCTTCCTTCTTATTGCTTGCTCCTAACACATATATAACAGAGAACGGCGTGCGAGTTGCTCCTGTGGGATCGATTATCGTTAGAGTGACCCCTTCTGAACTGTCGCTCGAAAAGATATGGCGATTTCTTGTAATTTCCTCGTTTCCTTGTCGTGTGAAAGCAATGCACTTTCCATTACATCTAATGGCTGAAACGTATTTTAGGGCGGGAAAAGGGTAACTCTTATGACGATAATCAATTCCCTTTTCCTGCTCAACCTCGCAATCAATCAACTCTCCTCGCCCTCAGAATCTCACTCCCCTCGTTCAATTTCCCTCGGTTGCAAGCTTTCAGCTGGAGGAGTGAGTGAAACTGTTGAACAATTTCTCCCCCAACACATCAGTTAAATGGCCTGTTAAACGTTAAAACAGAAGGGTACTATGCCCTCCAACATTCCCGGGAGTTCTTCGCCTTCTGTACAAGGCTCATTTTCGAACATCTTAATGCGCTCTTCTAGTTCATGAAAACGTGAAACCCCCCTTGCAATTAGCGCCTAACGAACATCTCAATTGAGCGTTCCAAATATGAAAATTAATGTTACTCGAATTCGTTTGACTTCTCGAAACAAATGACATGAATGAATAAACGCTTTTATTTAATGAGCAGTCGGTTTTCAACTTTATTCCAATTAATACTCAGAAAACCGGGATAATTAACAAAGGCGCAGTGACGTACCCCAGTATCATGTCGACACCAAGCTGGGCATACATTAAGGCTGTGACAAGACAAACAAAAAATGGGTAAGCAAATAACCTGTCCGGGCTAATGAGGACCACGTCCAACTGTGTTGCCCACTGTATGCTTCTGAGGTTGCTGTTGTAACGTGAAATTAAAGGATCGGGACGAATGCGCGGTTCGGTGGGCAGTAAATCGCTAGCGTCAGAGAGCGTCTTGGAGCTAACAGGCGTCCCTGGTAGCCTTCAAAACCCACCAAGCTCTTTGCCACGAAACCGGGCGATACCATATCATCTTTTGCTTGTCTTCCGATTATTCTGCTGTCGTCCGTGTTGTAAAAATTCCGTCGGAACCAATCCTCCAGTTCCCTGCATCCCAAATTGATAAAATTTCTTCTGGTACCGACACTACAACTCCGGTGGGGTGTTCATTTTATTGGCATGCCAAATAAGAAGGCCCAAAAAGACATTTAATTTCTAAGCCGTTTGTTTGTTTTCATTTCATTATCAGTTGTTCACTTTCTTTTATATTTTTATTATTAGTGCCATTTCTTTACTTGTCGAACAGAGCTATATTCTTTTTTTGTTTAATTAAATTAGTTTCATTTATTTTATTCATTTTATTAACCAGTACAATTTTTGGTTTATTATTCATTCTGAATAATAACCCTATGTTTTCGGTCACGAAAAATTTTTTACAACCCCCCCTCAAAATTTGATACTTTACGTTTCAAGACAAGGAGATTCCAAATTTGCAATGTCCGTCCCCCGTCCACTGTTCGGGCCGTTTTGTGTCTATAACGTGGTCTAAAAAATTCGTTCTTTAGCACAAAAATGCCATTTGGTATATAGTTGTGCCCGCCATCTCGGCAATCCGAACGGACGAAACCAATGATTGTTATGGGCAAAAAACGGTTGAAAAAATAAACGAAACGCAGGACAACGCGGGAACTACAGCGGAAGTCAACGTTTCATCGTTTGTACTCCCTCCCTCCCCGCCCGTCTCATTAAAAAACCACCCGCTCGCTCGCTCGCTCGCCTCCCAACGACGCCGCTCAACTCCCCTTTCGACTCACAACGGGTTCGCTCGAAGCGCCCCCGTTCCAATTTCCCCGACCCGACGGGGCAAAATCATCAGACGTTTTGTTTCCGTAGTTCCATTGTAGTCAGGTAATGTTTCGTATGGTTTACTAGTATTCGATGCTGAATCGAATGGGATGGGGGAACAGTAATACTTGGTCAAGCTGTTCATGATAATAATAAACCATTGTGTAATAATTTGCAGGGTTTTTTATTTGTTGAAATTTACCAAGGCTCCTCCCCACGAGGGTAATGGACTCTTAACTTGACGGTACACTGTACAGGGTGGTGGAGGTGCAGTAGCACACCTAGTGGATAGCTGCTGCCCAAAGGATAGCAAAAATATGGATGGCATGGCCTCATGGTCAACTGTGTTTGTGAGCGCCATGCCCATACTCTTGAAGGCTGTACTTGGAAAGGGCCGAGGAAATAACGCTCTAGGCATAGCAGGGTGTCCTATACACATATTTCCCTGGTTCTTCATAAATGTTTATTTCAGTCAGTTTCTGATGAGGCAGGAACGATGATCTTTCTTGCGACTGTACTTCAGGCAAGATGATGTGGGCAGTGCTGAGCACGTGCCTTCCCCCGTCCCAAGTGAACCGAACCATGTCGATGTCTGCAATAGGAAAGTACGGGGCTGTGCATGGTGCGTAGCATCACACAACTTTCCGCAACACCCGTAAATTCGACGACCTGCTACTTCGTTCTGCAATTTCTACGGAAAGTTTATCAAGAACAAAATGTAGTAATCTGTAAGTTTGATTTAAATCGTAAGAGCCGTTTTTGAGAAAATGTGAAACCCGATGTATTAAAATTCGACAAATCTCATTGCAGCGCAAAACCAGGTTTTTTAAATTCAATATGCCTCCAAACGTAAAGATCTGAAGAAAACCCAACTGATCAGTACACGTACACTTTGGGTCGCCGAATGTAAAAGAGAAATGGGCAGAATTATGATATTACCGCCGGCAAATAACCCACATTCACGTTGGAGCTCACGTTTGTCACACTATCGGTTGTGGTTGGCGAAAACTACCCAGGCAGCGCTAGACTCGATATTCAGAGGGTTTCTTGGCGAGAGATACTAAACATGCTCACGAAGTAGCAACAAGATTTCCTTGAATATTGTAAGCAGTTTAATGAAATCTCAATGTTAAGTTCTGTAAAACCTAATTCTGCACCTTCTAAAATCGAGCTGACATATCACTAGTCATGGAAATGTACAGCTAACTGCATTATCCTCTCATTTAAATCTCCTGAGACGCTCGTCGTTCCCTATTCAATCACCAAAGGAAAAACACTGCGTTCAGTTGATAAAAACTTTTGAAAGTGAATAATAAACTCACAACCTGTCCTTGTTTGTAGCAAGGAAACCACTTCAGATATTTCCATGAATTGTAATACCATTCCAGGAAAAGAATCCTACAGAATAATTAGGCTGATGTACGAAATACCCCTTTTTTCAAATACGTCCAATCAAAAATGCAAAAGAGCCGTCTTTTATTAATGAGGCTAATAGAAGAGAAGAAGTAAGCTTCTTAATAATTTATAAGACTGAAAAGATTGTAACGTGGCATCAAACGAGATTGTTTCGCGTCCTCGTGCAATCAAAATGGAGTTTCAGGAAAATGTCTCACCTTCCCTTTTAATCCAACGTTAACTGCGTCAGTTTTGAGCACTCGATGTTCATGAGAGTGAATCGATGCTGAGCGAGGTGCGATACTAAAAGATTATACGTTGGAAACAAAGTGGGGAACGGCCTAACTTAGCGGATTTATCAGCCAGGGAACCTCGCTTGCGTCATCTAGTTGGACGTTGGGAACATCTTGAAATTAGAAATGGCGAGCTTTACCACAGGTGGTTGGAAAGAAAAGGACCAGAAAAAATTCAATGGGCAATGGTGAAAGAAATTTTGAAAAAAAAACCACGATTCTCCATCTGCAGGTCATTTTGGATTCCGGAAAACGCTTGCAAAAGTACGTCAACGATATTTCTGGCCTGGCATGTTTACAGATATCAGGGCATGATGTAAAACTTGTCCTGAGTGTAAGAGGTTCAAAGGACCTGGTCCAAAAAACACTGCCCCTCTTCAACAGTTCACTGTAGGAGCGCCCTTTGAGAGAATGGGAATCGACATTTTGGGTCCTTTCCCTACCAGTAAACGTGGGAACCGATACGTTATAGTAGCGGTACACTATTTTTCAAAGTGACCAGAAATCAAGAGGCACCCACTGTTGCTTCAGCTCTTGTAGAGCAGGTATTTAGTCGTGTAGGAATACCTTTGGAAATCCACTCTGACCAAGGACGGAATTCCGATCCAAGTTAGTGCAAGGTACCAAGAAGTGTCGGTTCTTCTAGGGGAACACCGGATCAGAATAACTGCCCCCATCCACAATCAGTAGGGCTCGTGGAACGCATGAACAGATCCCTCACAGAATATTCGGCAATATTTGTGAATAAATGGCAAGAAGTCTGGGATACCGTTGTTCTTATAGGTGTATAGATCAGCTCCCTATCATACGACTACCCTTTCACCAGCTCAGCTCGTATATGGAAAAGATTTGCGATTACCAGAAGACTTGGTCCGCCCAGCTGCAATGGAATCTGTCTCAAGAACGGAATTCGCCTTTGACCTACACAAAAAACTTGAAGAAGTTCGTGAGTTCGCGAAAGAAGAGGCTGCCCTGAAAGTGCGCTCGCAGAAAGAGGTTCACGATCGACGGGCACAAACACCGAGTTTAAAAGAAGGCGATTGGGTATGGGTGTTCGATCTCAAACGGAAGAAAGGCGTTCGTCCGAAGCTTCAGCCCTGGGTCATGAAACGACGTTTACATGCGAATCGCATAGCCAAGGCGGACGTTAGGCCTAACAGTCATGGAGAGGGTAATGTGGGGTAACTAAGGAAATTGGGTTGTGTCCGCCAGTAGGCAAATACTAAAGTTAACGTACCTGTTAGGTGAGTCCGTCTAAGGTACTACTAACAAGACTGACCAACAAGACCTCTCCCCGCCCCTTCCCCAACGCTCCATCACTCCTTTCACTTTTCTCTTTGTATATAAAGACCACGACCAACTGACTGACTCCAGTACTGACTAAACGGCCAGACGATGATGTCTTTACATCGAAAGCGCTTGCCCACAGTAACTCACAAGCCAGAGGAGACGGACTCACCTAACAGGTACGTTAACTTTGGGGTAACTAACCCCGCAGGTGTTTACCGTTGTTATGTTATGTTGTTATGGTTTAAAACTCGCGTCGATCGACATTGGTACAGTACTTTTATCTCTCAGTAATTGAAGCCCCGATAAGTGGAAGAGGTATAGAAACAACCCATCTTGAAATATCTGGTGCGTTGCAACACACAACTTTCCTAAACTCTACTTCAATTCACTTTGTACATGGCTAATTCTATTTAATCAATTCATTTATCATTCAGTTAATTTGAACTTGGTCAAATAACACTTTGCGGCTGCAGGAAGCGGTAGCGCTTACAGTTCCAGATTTTATTGTGCTGCTCGTACTCATTGCAGGACCAATATTGAGCGATTGGTACACAGATAATTAATGAGGCTGTAAACACAAATTTTTTGAAGAACGATAGTAATTACTATTGCAGAGTTGTTGGGTAAAAACTTTTAAAACTGGTAGTAAGCGAAACGGCAGTAGTTGAAATTCAGGAATTTCTGGAGTGACCCCCACGTGACTCATGAGGGTTTTTAAACACTCACCCTTCAGGTATTAGATTGGACTACAATGACAATTTTTTTTTACATTCTACAAGAATTCCAGCGGAGTTTATAAGGAAAAAACTGCGCTAAAAACGCTTTTGGTCGAAACTTTTGATAATTTATTGGGCTGCTCTCGTCATTTTCCCCCCAATGGAAATATTATGGTAGCATCGCCTTATTGAGAGCTATCAATATAAAAAATTTGGGCAAAATTGTTGGAGTCGTTTTTGAGAAAAAAATTTGGTGTTTTGATCACTATGATAACTATAGTTAACTTTCGGTGGATTTTGCCCATACCCTTAGTTTTGCGTCCCATGGTAACCTGTAGCCTAGACATCAAGTTTCAGCTGATTTGGTCATGTCGTTTTCTCTAAAAACCACTCTAAAATCGATTACGCCGAAAATTGTGGTAATTTATTGTGCTGCTTTCGTCATTTTCCCAAGAATGGGAATTTTATGGTATAATTGTTTCATTGAGGGCTAACAATATAAAAAATTTAATCAAAATCGTTGTAGTCGTTTTTGAGAAAAAAATATTTGGTGTTTTGATCACTATGATAACAATAGTTAAATTTCAGTGGATTTCGTTCATACCCTTATTTTGGCGTCCCATGGTAACCTGCGGGCGAGATATGAAGTTTGAGCTGATTTGGTTCGGTGGTTCTCTCTAAAAATCGTTCGCACACACACACACACACACACACAGACCATTTTCCCAAATAGTGTTTTTCGGACTCAGGAGGGTCTGAAACGTAAAGATCTAAAGAAAACTCAAAATTTTTCTTTCAGCCAATTACATAACTTTCCTTTCTACTTTGTAGAGCCAAGGAAAGTAAAAAGTACCATTATCCTAAAGAATGAAATCAAACCCGTTAGGGGAAGAAACACCAAAACCGAAGGACAAAAAACGTCAAAAAAATGTATCACAAGAAATGAACAGCAAAGGAATATGAGAAGAAACAAACCACCAGCATAAGAACCCATCTACGCAAAGATTGAATCAGTAATATAAACAATCATGATACAACAAATATCAGAGAAGCTAACGTATAAAAGTTATATACTCTGCACCTCGTAAGTCTGCTGATACAGCATCTCAACATAATAAAAGCTCGCCCCGAACGCTTGGCTCCCCAGTTGTTGGTTTGCCTTTGTGTGTTGCGGCTGTTTCGTAATCTCTCTAACAAATTGTACTTTTCTCCAAGTGTAAATTTTGAAATCATTGAAAGTGTTGTGGAGTGAAGAATAAATCATTTTTTAAAAACTACATTTTCGGGTCCGAAGAAATATCTTAAATACGAAAAGGAGCAAACACGGAAAATAATTTTTTTTAAATCAATCAGAAGCTAAACAAACAAATATTAATAAACTTGAGAACCGAGAAAGGGCAAACGAAAAAACGCGAAGAGAAAGCCCATGAGGAACTAATAAGCGTTTAGAAATGATTATCGATAACGTGAGACACATTTTATATTCAGCTCGGGCCACGTTTTGTGGATATTGCAAACGACTTATCGCTATTTCGATAATTCTGAATCCAGCGATCACTTTAGGCTATAAAATGTTTGGGAGCAAACTACGCATCGTTCATCACTGTTGTTCTTGACAGACTCGAAGGATAAAGAAAGCGTTCCAGTCTCGTCGCCCTGACCTGATTTTCATGAATTATCGTGGAACTTGTTGTGATATTACGTACACTATCAGGGCTAGTAAAAACACTGATCCACGTCACTGACATACAATTTGTGTTGCTCTTGCCCAATGCTGTGGGGAGTGAAGAATGAGCAGAGTTAGAAGTAGGACAGGAGAAGGTAAAGCGGATTTGAATTTCGTGGAACGCGAAGGAGCAGTGGAGGAGAGTTTGCCATTGTGGTGATGAGAGAAGTAGGGAGAACGAAATGATCAAACTTATCAGTCCGAGTAATGTCATGTCCTTCCCGCCGGTCAGCCACATCTTCCTGGTTGAAAAGAAATAAGAGTGAGACGTGGTCTACAGCACTGCAGGCTCCTTTAAGTAGTCGATTGTTCGATTCATCTTGGACCGTTGAATTTTTGTACAAAGGAGCATTCAAACAAAAGGAGAGAACTAAATCCAAAGTTTTACCAATCGACGTTGTCTTACTGGACCAAAAAGCCGACTCATGTTCTCTCAAGACAGAAAAACACTGCACATACTGGCTTGCATCAACTAGGTAGTTCCAAGTAGGAATATGCAAACAGGATGTCAAACGTGGGAATTCACATTGTCACCTATGGAATCAGGTGATACAGAATAGTGGAAGGAAGAGTGCGAGTTGAACATGCTGGTGATAGGATAGGCTGAGAGATGAAGACGAGCTGCTCATGTAATGCTGACCTATGTAGAACAGTATGCAGCAGAAGTAAAGAAGAAAAGGCGCGCGAATTCACGTCGCTCCTCTCCCGCGTGTCGGCCATCCTATCCATGACACTGTTCAGCGAAGAAAAAAGGGCTCACCCCTGCCAAGAACGATTAGTGACCAACTTCTTGCATTGTCGTGTCGTGGGAGAGGAAATAGTGAGCAGCAACATTGATCCGCGAGGGGCAAAAGGAAGGAACTAAATCCAAATTCATGTCTTCCGATCTTGTTTTACCGCTCGCATGAATCTAACCTACTTTTATATTCCCTTAAGGAAGAAAAAGAATGAGCACATTTTGTGCTCTATTATGCACTTGTAGCGAGACGATCACTAATTTACTTTATTAACCGCTTTCTCTCGCTGTTCTCTAACTCGATTATAAAAGATTCGTTCGGTCGGCTCCTCCTGAGATTCGCTGTTTCCTACTGGCACTTCCACTTTTAATTAGCTCGAACGAAATTACGCTCGATGGTGGAATTTTAAATAAAACTCGTTCGGTAGACTAAGTCACCCAATTCGTCTCTTTCCAATTCAATTATTTGTCTCGTGTTAAAGTAATTATCTGAATCTTCTTTGCAGGTAGTTGAGTGTCGTACGTGTTTCATTCCTTTCGGAGAGATTCCTTGATGAGCGAAGATGGTGGAAAGCTGCCTGGAGGGGGTTTGTTGAGAAAGAAAGGCTCTGCCCCGCAACGTACTCGAGAAGAGGAACTGCCCAACTTTGGGAAATAAAGTCAGAAAGTTGGTGCCTCACGTTTTCAACTAACGACGCGGATTATAATCTGCCGACGGGCAGTTGAAATGAAGTTCTCCCCTCCAGCAAAACTAATTTCCACGCCTGCAGATTTCCGATACCGTGAAACCGAAACAGGTCGCCTTAAAATACGATCTAAACACGTCGATAGGTCGGATTTGGAATATGACGAATTAAAGGTGCGGGAGGTGAAACAAATGCGCTCCGTTGGCTAATTGAGTGCCACCTGGAAATTGGATTTCCGCAGCGGCAAATGGAAAACCCGGCTGGAGCTGCTGAATGGAGTTCCTCTTCAAGCGACAGACAACGCGTTCAGCGTCATTTGGGTGATAACTACCGAACTTCCCCAACAAGACCGGGGAAAGTTGGGCGAAGGAGAGAGATTACCTTCAAGCAGAAGCTGCTCGGATAAACTATAATTTATTTGGTCCCGGAACGTACACAAAACGACGCATCCCACAACGTTCCTCAGCCTTCACACTGAAAGTGGTTCAGTTTACATGAACCTAGTACCGCTTCAAGATTTGGGATTTATTATTAAATTATTCCTACTTCGTCGCATTGAGTATCCAAGGCACAGGTTTTTGGAAGGTTCGCGTTTACTGTTTTAGAGTTAAGGGGAAAGCGCTGCACGGAAAGTAACTGGGAGAGACAGCAGTTTCAAAATTTCCTGGGTAGTTTCTAAATTTTTTAACGACCGTTATCAAATGTCCTCCGCGCAGGTTTCTTATTGGACTAACAACGTGATTTTCCAGAGAACGCTAGTGTCATATGAGCGCTGAACTCCATAAAAAACTCAACGGTAGGGCAGTACCCTTCCGTGGCTGATTTGTCCAAGAGACGAAGACATTTCTGAAATCTCTCTAAATATTTAGTATCGGCATGTCGGTTCTCTTTGGCGTATGGAGCATGAAAATGGTGGCTCAACGAATATCGACTTGTTGTTCGTGTGCTAAAGAAGCCACTCTTATCTGCCAACTGTTCAATCGTTTTTACTTTCCTTGGCTCTACAAAGTAGAAAGGAAAGTTAATGTAATCGGTTGAAAAAAAAATTTTGAGTTTTCTTCAGATCTTTACGTTTCAGACCCTCCTGAGTCCGAAAAACACTATTTGAGAAAATGGTCTGTGTGTGTGTGTGTGTGTGTGTGTCTGTGAACGATTTTTAGAAAAAACCACCGAAGCAAATCGGCTCAAACTTCAAATCGCCCACAGGTCATCATGGGACGCCAAAATAAGGGTATGAACAAAATCCACCTAAATTTAACTATAGTTATCATAGTGATCAAAACACCAAATTTTTTTTTTCTCAAAAACGGCTCTAACGATTTTGATTAAACGTTCTATATTGATAGCTCCCAATATGGCAACTATACCATAAAGTTCACACTTATGGGAAAATGACGAGAGCAGCACAATAAATAATCAAAATCTTCGACGAAAAGCGTTTTTAGCGCAGTTTTTTCCATATAAACTCCGCTGGGATGTTAGTAGAAAGTTAAAGAAAATTGGTATTGTAGTCCAATCTAATACCCAAAGTTTGAGTGTTCAAAAACGCTCATGAGGTACATGGGGCTCACTTCAGAAATTCCTGAATTTCAACTACCGCCGTTTCGCTTACTGCCAGTTCTAACAGTTATTACCCATTAACTCTGCAAAAGTGATTATTATCCCTCTTCAAAAAATTCGTGTACAGCCTCATTAATTTTCTGTGTACCGATTGCTCAATAATGGTCCTATAATGAGTATGAGCAGCACAATAAATTCCGGAACTGTAAGCGCTACCGCTTCCTGCTGCTGTGACGTGTTGTTTGGCCAAGTTCAAAGGAACTGAGTGATAAATGAATTGAGTAAGTAGAAATAGCCATGTACAAAGTGAATTGTTGTAGAGCTAAGGAAAGTTGTGTGTTGCAACGCACCAGATATTTTCATCAAATTCTGGAAAACACTATGTCACTACTCTTTAAATTCCTTGTGTTGAAGGTAATAAATAACATTTTGCAGTATAATCGGTGACTGTGGAGCTCATTCACTGTTTGTAGGTATCAACTAATAAGTCGATATTTGACATTTTTGCTGAGCCGCCATTTTCTTGTTCCATAATCAACAGCGAACCGAGAGGATTATTTTTCACCGAACGTTTAGAAAACTTTCAGAAAAAGTAGTTGGCGAATTTCAACTGATGGGTCAACGGTTTGAAATCTCCTGGAACAGGTCATAACTGACTGTAGAAACCAACAAGTAACAGTATTAACCACACTTCTATTGTCGTGTTCAATCACTTTAAAGACGATTCATCTTCTTATTTTTCATCATTCGTTGTTCCAAGAATAATGAGCGGTGCGTAGCAACACACACCTTTCCGCAATCCCTTTAAGTTCGAACACCAGCTACATATGCGGGTGCTATATCTTCGTTCAACGCGTTTCTACAGGAATATTTATACAGAACAAAATGTAGGGACTAGTTAGCTGAGAGTACTCCGAAAGTTTGATCGTAATCGTTAGAGCCATTTTTGAGAAAATTGGAATACCGATAAATTAATATTCGACAAATCTCCTTTTCTGAGTTAACTTGGCATATATCTCCGTTCAACATATATATACAGAAATAATTATGGAGAACGAAAAGTGGGTATGGGTGACTAAAAGACACTCTGTAAGGTTGATCACATCTGGTCGAGCAGTTGCCCTGAAATTGACAGAAATGTTCGAAAAAACGTTATTTTCGACACATTTTGATTTTTATCTCTGTTCAATGGACGGTCAGAGGAACATTTATTGAGAAAAATACGTAGGTGCTATTCGAAAAAATCCCGAGAGTTTGGTGACAATCGTTGAAGCCGTTTTGGCAAAAAGCATAAAAAACCTATTTTTGCTTCATAGGCCTATATCTCCGTTCACTCGGTGAAAAGTTAGGTGTTGATTAGAGGAAGATAACTTTAAAGTTTAATCAAAATCGTTAGAGACGTTTTCGAGAAAAATGTGTACCAAAAACTAGCGCGCGTGGTATTCGAACTTGAAGGGATTGCGGAAAGTTGTGTGTTGCTGCGCACCGCTCGTTGAAAAGTACAAAACATTAGTTGTTCTCTAGAGAGAAAGGGAAAATAAGTTCGAGAGGGGAACCATTGGGGGATGCTAGACGAGAGAGAAGTGAACTGCATTTAAACAGGTAAATTGATATTCACAAGAGGTACAAGATAATGAGAATCTGTGACGCGTGGCACTTAAAGGGTTATCTCCGGATGTTGCGAATCTGAGAGACTGCTGAGAGATATATTGAGAATTGTGGGACTAAACTCCAGTAGATAGATAACCAGAGAGGATTTTTACATCTTCCCTCGCAAAATACATTTTATATAATAAATTAACCAATTTTGTACGCTGTTACATTAAAAGATAAACATAAACCCACCTCTGGGTTGTGGTTCTCTTCTATAAATACTTAATGATAAGTGATTTGCGTTGTTCCATTCCGTTGTACACGTCATTTGTAAATTAACTTTTGAACGACTCAACCCACAAATAGGTGACGCAGAAATGGGAGTTCTCGTGAAAAATTCGTACAGCTGTGGCAGTGAAGGATTTAATGAACATCGTGGTTCGATGGCGAGGACGTTGTATCACACTAGACATTGTGTAGTGAGAAAGAGAGTGAGAGGAGAAAGACGTTAAAGGAGAATCAAAAATCCTCCATGTGACCGTGGTACGGATCCGGGGGATTTACCGAGGGCCTTTACGTCGCTCGGGGAAATAACATGGTTGAAAGGTTGGAAGAAAGGGTAATTTTTAGATGACTGACAGTGATTGGGGTGACTGGGGCTTCGCCGCTCCGAGACTAAACGAGTTGGACACCCGTCACCTTTTGGAAATGGCCTCTGCCAGGAACACGGCCGTAATTTGTCACTTTCGGTGCATGGGCCGAAGATATAGCTACGGATATATCTGGTGCGACGCATGAGACTACTTTCCTCGCTCCAACGCCATTTAGCCATTTTATCAGCCTACAAACTTATCAAATCCCTATTTCATTCAGTTGGCAACAATGCTGTACATAGAAACTGGCCTGACGACGGAGTGTGAATCAATTTGAAAACTGGAAATTGTAATGTTATGCGCGTGTTACATCCTTGAAAGTTAGCCTGATATTATAAAAATAAAAAAATATAAAAACTCGCTAAACTTCACTGACCTCGCTTCGTGGCAATTACAACACTACCCCCCCCCCCTCGAGAAGAGAAATGTACAATACGTAAAAAACTGTTCACAGACATCGTAATACGGGCTGGGTAACGAAATCGTCGAGGCTCCCGTCGCTGTATCCCGAAGCAAATATTTATACTCTACTTACGGATCTCTTGAGAGGCCCATTGGGGTTTCTAAACAAATATTAAAAGGTATTTACTGAGGCAAATCAGGAACCTCTTATACGCCCAAGTCCGGTCGTTTGAAGTTGGAGTCCCACTAACTTCCATTAGTTTGCTTCAGACGAGATGAGCTAACGTGCCGCTTGACCAGACTCTCTTACCCCCGACGGATGTTATCAAATCAATTTTCACCACGTCGGCTGTTTTCTATCGACATAATCTCTCAACGCTGTCCATCCATCTTCGTTAAGTTTCTCCCCCGCACCAATCGCCACTCCATTCACACGCGGTCCGTGTGAAGAGAATTTCTCCGACCCCCCCGCCTATTCAGCCCCTAAAAGTGGGATGCGATTGTTTACACAGCCAACAACTTGATTGATTGACCGATGAAAAGCTTCAGCCAATGAATGAATTCCTGACTATATTTCAGGGCAATGCATCTCGTGAAGGTCGAGTTCACTGAATCCGCCACTCGAAGAAAACGAGAAAAATGCAAACTGCTAATTATTACACAACGAGATTTACGTATTCTCTTGAACAGCATGGTTGCTCAGTGTGATGCAAGCGCACACCTCTGAGACTCATTCAATTCGGTTCAGCATCGAAAAATACTAGTAAACGATACGAAATATAACGTGACTGCAACGAAAATTGACATTTTCTAAGCAACTCTTGGCAATGGGCACGTTGAGTACATCTGACGAGTGGTAAAGTGGAACGGAGTGTAGTGGGCGAAAATAGCGCAAGCCGGGGACAAATCATAACTTTCTCTACAATATCCCGCGAGTCAATATGCGCTTACTGATTCACACTTCGGTAATGATACCTTCCTTGACTAACATTCACGAAATCCGACCTCCAAGTAGCTAGATCACAGAGGCACGCCACGACCCCCAGTCAGTCGAGTGGAGACCTTCAAGGAGCTCAGCATGATCACAGACGCAATTGTGCCCATGTATGAGCTCGAGAGGAAATATAATGTTCAGCTACTGGGAGGTCCATGGAACAGCGAGAGCCGCCAGTTTCGGCCTCCCAGTGGCGTCAACATCTACACAGATGGATCGAAGACCCCAGAGGGGACAGGATCCGGGGTGTGGATAAGTGGCTCTGGACGGAGTGGGACGTATATTGCCCTAGGCTCCACTCCATCAGTTTTTCAAGCATAGATTTATGGTATTATTGCTGGGGCAATCCAAATGCATGAGAAAGGCTATAGCAGTAGAACTATCAATATATTGACCGATAGTCAAGCGTCGTGTAAAGCGCTAATGAACTACTGCACGACGTCAAAACTGGTGCGAGAGTGCAGGATGTGGCTTAACTCCCTAGCAAGTGCGAATAGAGTTAATGTGTATTGGATTCCAGGACATAGTGGGATCATTGGAAATGAGAGGGCGGACCATCTGGCCAGAGGTGGTTCGTTCACAGTACCTATTGGGCCACCGCCCCATTGCGGGATTTCTGTGTCACTAGTTAAAAGGACTGTGAGAGAACATGCCAGAAGACTGCATCAGACAATCTGGAACGCTGCAGGAGTAAGACACTCCAAACGATTTGTCTCAGAGCAAACAAGTGAGACAAGAGACACCCTTCTGAGGATGGAGAGGAAGGATTTAAGGCAGGTTGTTGGGATCATAACAGGGCACTGCAGAATGAACAAACGCAAGTATGTTATGGGTATAGCCGAAACCCCTCTATGCAGGTGGTGTGGCACGGATGAAGAAACTCCCTACCATGTCCTGGCCCAGTGCCGGAGACTTGAGAGGGAGCGATTTTTGGTCTTTGGCACCACTTCTCCCAGGATGGATCTCAACGAGGACTCCTTCAGGAACTACCTGGTTTTCCACAGAAAGCTAGGCATAGACCTGTAAGACACTAGGACTGGCACAATAGGTCATCTGGCCGCGGTGCACATCCCATTACTGGGACTACAGTCAGAAGATTATACATATCCCGCGAGTTCCTTTGACTAGTTGAATTCCCCTCGCTATAATTATTGTGATTTCACTATTTTCCATCTAGGAAGGATGGGTAAGATGGGGATACCATAACTTTTTTAAATGACTGTGTCCATAACATGATTAAAACCTTGTGAAAAGTGACATCGTTGAGACTTTCCACATATACTCCAATGAGAAAAGTTAGAAATTTAACAATACACAACCACTATTTTCAATTTAATAAAAAATGCAATTTTGCAATTTTCGAGGTAGGGATGGGTAAAATGGGATATCAATGAAAAATTATACAAAATCATAAAAAATCATCATTTTTTATTATCTCACGTCGGCAAATCAAAAATTTTCAGCAATAAGTAGTAAAAAATGCAAGAAAAAAATACATCAATGTCAGGAAAAAATCATTTCAACGTTGAATGAAATCATTTCAAGTAACTTGAGGGATAAGACCCTTGGAAAAGTCGCAGAGGAATGGTTCATACTCATCTGAATCAAATCCACAGCACTTTCCATGCACAAACTCCTTACAAACCGTGCACATTGACCAACTCTCAGACAAGGGTGTTTCACAAAGCTGCTGACCACAGAACATGCAGGCAGCTCCTCCCTCATTTTCATCATCGTCTGTCGAAGACTGCCACTCCTCATTAGACTCTTCATCAGAAAATAAGTCTTGTTGTGCCGTTCTTTTCTTGCTCTTTTTTCCCTTCGAGCAAGTCATAAAATTTACCAACAGCTACTTTATTAAAACGTTTTGCTCGAGCCAACGAAGTCGCTTCTGAGGCGCGCAGGGAAATCTCCTTGTGTCTCTGCCTGAATCCAAAAAGCCAGTCATTCCCAGCTCGCTCAGTTTTCTGACTGAATGAGTGGGAAATTTCATTTTTTTCGGCCAACTCGTCGAAAGTCAGGCCAAAAAGCCGTTCTTCTAACATCAAGATATACTTGACTAGTTCCTCCTCATATTCCTTAGTAAAACCGGTCTCATACCTTCCGAACTTCGAGACACAAACTTTTCTGGGTGATAAACCTCCCTTCTTTACCTTCTGAACCTTCCTTAACAACGCAGATCGAGGAACAGCATAGGTTTTAGCTGCTTTCAAATAACCCATTTTGTTGCTCATCACCTTCTGTATAGCCAAAGCCATATCTTCCGCCGACCAACTACCTGTTTCTTTCTGTCTTCCTCGTGTATTTCCGCGGCATGCTGGTCATCTGAAACCACGAGAAAAACAATGAATGAATATTAGAAAGGTGAAAATATTTAGAATAACGAAACATGCGAATTTTTTTGTTAGGGGTGGGTAAGATGAGATACTATCCCATTTTACCCCGTCACCAGTATCCCATCTTGCCCCACAGGAAATCCTCAACTAAAATGGCCGAAAAATGAAATCTTACGGCAGGTTAGACACCGGACCGGGAGCAAAATGTAGTTTAATGATCCCTTCATTCATCCAGTCACTTACCTCTCAATAGCCAGCCATACACGAGCAGATATTTGTGGCAGATTTGGTCGCCCGATCTGATCTGACAGATATCGCTAACGATCTGGAGTGACCGATGAGATCGGTCGTTGCCCCTTAACACGAAAGACTTATCGGCCGATCTTTCATGCCCGAGATCAGTCACCTGACCAGTGCCCGATGTCATCTGTTCGTTCGTGGGATGAAATCTGACAGATTCAGGTCTGTCACCGACGTTCGTCTGGCAGACTCGAGTTATCGGTCGAATCCGAAATATTTTCCAGATCGGTCACACATTCCGTAAGTTGATGCCATGGGGTTAGTGACTGTTCGTAGTAAAAAAAGCGTAAATTAGCGGCTTTCGGGCACATGAAGTTGTTGACGCACCTTAGGAAGAACAACCCGCGGGATCGTGAACATTGTGCAAGCTCATTTCCCCGGCTCCCGTAATTCAATTCATTTGGTTTTTTGTAAATAAAAAACTACAACTAAATTTGAAAATACTATCCCCCCCCTCCAAATCCTGGGTAAGTATGCCACTGGGGGTAGGTGCCAACAAGTAATAATGTATTTACGAATTTATTAGGTTGTGGGGAGATCGTTTTTTGTAGTTACGAAAATGGTAGTTTCCTACGAATGTTTGCAGTTACGAGTTTTGAATTACTTATGTGAAAACAGGGGAAAAAACTCGTGGACAACAGAACATCTTAACGTTAAGTGACTGCCCGATCCAATCGAACAGTTCTTTGAACCACAGACATCGCTTCCGAGAAGTCTGCAGGTTAAGGGGGACGCCCGACTACCATCTGCCAGATTTGAACCCTCGCAGATATCTCTGGTCGATTTTCACATATTTCATAATTTTTTAACGCCCACTAACGCACAGATCTTTCCCACAGATATCGTTTAAAAACGCGATATCTGTCGCAGATATCTGCTCGTGTAGGCTGGCTAAAGTTGTGATGCCAGGTTTAGTGATGGAGGTCCTGAAATGCAGGTTCCGGTGATTTTTATCGACCACTTTCGCGAAAATAGTGACGGTAAACGAACAAAGACCTTTCCACCGTGAACACCTGTTGTGCAATGTTTCATTCTTCCTGGCGGACGTATTTCATTGGTTAAGCGACAGAGAGCAGCACCTGTTTAGGAGATCTATTGGTATCCAATTTTACCCCAGTATCCCATCTTACCCATCCTTCCCCTACACGCAGGCTTACGCCTCTGACATCCCTCCTACTCGACTCAGCATCTTAAAATAGCTAGCAAAAGATACCAAACACGACGTAATTGCGGTAAGATTATCAGAATTTCAATTTGGCCAATTTTTTAAACCATTGTTTGCTCCAACAACCATTAGTTTGAAGTAGATCCCAAATGGAATTTTTGTGTGAAAGGACGGATTTTATAGACCAACTTAGCGACAAAATATGGCCTGGGACATTGCAGGTTTGGGATCCGTCTACCTTGAAACGTAAATTATCAAGTTTAAGTGGGAGGGGGGCTGTAAGAAAAGGTTCCTGCCCAAAAACATTGTTATATCATCCAGAATTAGTAATAAACCAAAAAAACAAACGCCTTCGACAAAGCTAACAAACAAAGCCACTGTTCTGGGGCTGCAAATCGTTCATGCGAATATTCATGGCTGGATGCGTAGTTATATCAATTATGTCAACCATTTTGAAACTAGGAGGGAGTTTGAAGTCCGGAAAACTTTAAGAATCAGCACGAGGATCAGCAGTGATCGTAGATCTCCAGATTATCGCCGGAAGCCGGGATCTAGCGACTCGGAGCTCACTACGGATTTGCGCTCACTTGGGAAGCCAAGAAACCCAAATATGATAGGACTACAACAGAAGTATACCCTATTTCCTCAAAAAGCTGAAAGAGCGCCGCGACGACGGTAAGGACGACCTCGCAATCACATATTTGGGGGATCCAAGGATCGTAAGAAGCCACAGTCTTCAAAAATACTCGCCCTGGCGTCGTCCTATCATTGAACAGATTTGCAGTCAATTAACTTTGCCTAAACTCCGTTTCAACTAACGGACAGTCCCGCGTATTCCCTGTGAAGCCAATCTCCTATTTCTAAACCATTCCCATTTGAACTTCTTTGCCGTTTCTTTTAATAATTCAGATCAGCCATCCCAGACATGTTTTAGTTTTCTTTTCAATATTCCTACTTCTCTTTTACCTTCTTGTTGTTTTTTTCACGTGCTGGTGGATGTGCCTTGCAGAAAAGGGGTGAGTACTAGGTAATTTAAAAATTAACATTTCACCTACTTTTTTATTGCAAAATAAAAAATTAAACGATTTCTTTAAAAAAGTTGAGATAATAACAACTTGCGGCGTCAAACAGTTGAAAATACGAGCACAGAGGATGACATTAAACGGGGCTCTAGGTACGTTGTTAGCTTTCTTATATAAGAAACTAAAGAATAATCGTCAATTATTTCCTTTTTTTCCGTTAATCTTTACAGTCCTGATCGAATCCATAATAACCAAAAATAAATAAAATACAAGATCATCTGTTCATCTGACTCCCTCCAACAACAAAAAATTATCTGGATCTGCCACTGCAATCAATGGACCTGAATCTCCTAACATCCTGCTCGCAGGGCAATGCGATACACTCAATATACACCACTGACTCCCTCGATATTACAGGGCATTGGCATCGCTCGTCTCTCAACCCACTCGTTGTCATATAAATTCGATACGTCGGAATCTGTCAAAGCTTATCGACTGCGTTGGACGACTGTGGCAATGATATCGAGTTAACAAAAAACGCAACAAATATTACAAAATGGTTTATTATTCTCTTGTACACCGTGATGTGGTGTTGCACCTTTGAGACCCATTCCATTTGATTCAGCATTGTAGCATACCAGTATACGACACGAAACTTGTCCTGATTGCACTGGAACGACGAAAATTGACATATTATATGCACCAATAGGCATGTACGTTCCGATACCCGGGGTATGTGGAAGCAGTGATGACCTCTTGGCCCTAACCTGCCTCTGCCCCATTGGGCAAAAAGGAAATGGGATCGGGACAGGTAGCTGGTACGAAAGGACCCTCCCCCACCCAGCAGCTGGACAGCGGTTGGTCCCCACAAATGCCAGTTTCCCGTCCCCTAGCGAGGGTTTATAACACGCTAGGATCCCCCCTGTCGGATCCACCACCCACGCACACCCAATCAATCACATTCATTCTTCCCCTTGCATACACTAACCTACATACCATCCACAGAATAAATTACATTTTCACCACATTCATTCATACAGCACACTCACACTTGCCAGCCACTGAGGGGAGCAAAAACTCCCTGCTGGTCTCCAGCCCACCCACCCATAAGTGAACCCCCCTTCATGAGGGCGTTCTTAATGCTGTCGGAGGGGGGGGGGTCTGCACGGCTCACTAGGCATTGGGTCACTCTATTTATTTTCATTTCACTGTTTTCGTACACGACTGAGACTCGTACCTGTAACGTAGAAGTTTTTACGCCGTCTCGTATGAGGAGCTATCTCTCAAACGCCGCCGCATGCAGCACCAGTCAGTCGTCCATGTCCCAGAGTCTCGTTTTCCCGCCAACCAATATAACCTGAGACGAAGGAACGTTCGTAGGAGGTTATCGGCGTTTTGATTCCCGATCCCGACATTTTGAAGTCCCGTATTTTTCCTAGCCTTTTCGAAGGATTCTTCCTCAAATCTCGCATACTTCTCCATCGACTGCTCTCATCGTCATCTCCATGCCATATCGACATCGCCACTACTTGCCGGAACATTAAGTTTTTCCTTTCCGATTTATTTGTTTATTTGGGTTCAGTTTATTTTGATATTTATTGTAACTTTTGTATTATTGTAGTTTGTGCCATTATAAACTGAGCAGATAATTGATCCCCCCCCCCCCAACCAAACTTAACTTTACTTCATAATTACATTTTCCCTAATTTCGAGTTTCATAATTTCTTTTATTCTTTTAAATTTCCTTCTTAGATTTTTTGTTTGTTTTAATTTTTTTTTTTTTTTGGGGTCTTTGGAAAAGTAACTAATTATTAACGTCCCAGCATCGAAAGAAGTTATTACGCTAAAACTGCCATAACAAGCATGAGTTTTGTCCGATCGGATTGCAGCAGGCTAGTACAACTAGATCTGAAACGGTATTTTTGTGCTTAAGAATGGATTTTTTAGGCCACGTTAAAAGTAAATGATGGCCCAGACGGCGGACGGACGGGCACTGCAGTCAAGGTTTGGACTCCTGATATTTGTCAAATATGAGGGGGGGTTAAAATAAATTTTCTGGCCGAAAGCATAGGTGCATTATCAAGAATGCCATTGAAAGCAAATCGCCGACGTCCGTTCCACATTTGCGCACCGGAATTCGTTTTATCACATTTTCTGGCGAACTTGGAATTTAATTCTGCGCAATTTCAGAAAAGCGTGAGGCTGTGGGTTCACAGTTGACACAAAACAGTTCTTCCACTTTCCCCTGGCTCATTTCGTTAATTGACAACATCGAATAGCTGGGGGTGGTTCAAATTTTATTACCAAAATTCCTTCATGCCATAAACGTTTGGACATGGCAATAAGGTCAAGGGGGGGGATTCATTTCAACGTGTTATTTAATTTAAAATTGAACGACGGATCGCGCGATGAGGTGTCGGAACCTTGGAAAAACCCCGTCGCGGCGACGTGACCTAATTTGTATTTCAAAGGTATTCCTTGGAACGACCATTGCGGTTAAATTTGTCTTTGAGGTTGGAGTGTCGTTTGATTTCGCCTAGCTCCGCAACTAGAAGAGGGATTAATAAAAGGAGGACGAGCTATGTATCTCTCGTTGACATTTCCGGCATGTATAACATGAAATGCTTCCAGCATACCTCATACTATTTGCTGATGCTTTCCGAACCTACAAAGGCTTTTGCAGACCCCTGAATACCGTGGAACCCCTTTGTGAGGTGCCACATTTCCATTGCGTAGATAATAGAAACGCGAGGAAGAACGCAGGGTGCTCTGCTCGTTGGTTCAAACCGCTAGTTATTGGTCAGGGGACGAACAAAAATAAAAGGGCCCCCCTTCCAACTAGACCCTCCTAACCTTGTCTGACAATTCTTGGCCGTATGGCCTATTTTATGGATTTCGACTTACTTTATGCACTCACAAAACACGCGAGAACGTATAATTTGTTAGAAACTTCTATCGAAACAATAAAACATTTTGTTATAAATCCAATGTTTTAAGTTCATGGGCTGAACTTTACAGGATTTACTAGTCGATTTTTTGTACAGCTTCATACCGGTGGCAGTTATAGCGTTTTTAACGAGATATTTGTGCAAACGCGCGAGAAAGTGTTTTCTTTACTTGAGAGAAAACGGCCAGTTGTGAGGCCGATTCTAGGGTTATCCATGAAAATTCACTCAACCGGTGGGCGCCGTGTCATTGTATTTTAACTAACGATATTTCCTCAAACAACTTTGTGATTCAGACGTCCGCTCGAAACTGTTGTTGCTGCATGGAAGACTAACCCGTGCACGGCAAGGGAAGTACATGAAAATATCTAGTAGCGTCTTGTAATCATCACTAAACGGGCTCACAACGAGGAGATGTGTAGAGGGTACACGGTTGACCATACCAGCCCCGTCGATAGTCATTTTTGTGAGGATACCTAGGCCAAAGGGGAAGAGCGACGCATGATTCGTGATGCAGCATCCTCTACAACCCCCACCACTCTCCTGGAAAGCATTTTCTCGGTCCATGGCTACCCTTCACTTCTCTTTTCTGACAATACCCCAGTTTTTTTCAGAGTGAGGAGTTCACTACTTACTGCAAAGAGTACTAGTATTCCAAAGGTTCGCAGCGCCGAATGGCTTAGGAGTAAACTCAAAGCAGCTACTGAAGCACCAGATTGTTTTGCTAACAAGCTACAGCGAATCCTGTTCCACCACCGTGCAGCGCCATTGTCTTCAGGCCTCTCACCAGCACGATTGTATCTCAAGAGGAGGATTCGCGCTAGTCTCGATGCCCTGCTGCCTAACAGTACAGATTACACACCGTCAAGCTTCAGCACCATTCATTCAGAACAACCAAGATAGTTCGGCACAGTAACCAGGGAGCTTGGCCACCTTCACTGCATGGTCAAATTGTGGATTCCGGGCTAAGTGGCACATTAATGGGCTGGTCCCAGTACTATTTGATTTACCTCAGGCTCAACCGAGTCTGGAAGTCATCTCAACTGTGTATTACAATCCAGCCAGGAATCCCTGGTATTCATCAGCCCCTCGGACGAACATCTTCCATTTTCGAAGTCGTGTCACCAAATCGGCCTAGAAGGTGACTGATGGTTGGGACCAAGCTCGTACAACACAAAGCGCGATATTCATTCTGATGATGTGCTGAAGTAAGAGACATGAAACGCGTGGATTTGAAAATGCAAGAAAGATGGTTTCTTTTATTTGAAGAAAAAGGAAGAGGTAGGTGGTGGTGGGGTGGGGTGGGGTGGGGGTTCTTTGTGTCTTCTGCTAGCGTTAGGCCTACAATCGGTTCCTTTGAAGAAACAGGTGGGTCTTCGACCGAAGGTCTTTTGGATTTTCTGTTTCCTTCGTCAATCGAGTTTTCTTCAGTAAAATGTATAAAGGTCCTCAATCGTACCCTCACATGCAATTCTTTCTGTGTGGTGGGCAACTGAACGATGTCAGACTGCCTTCTCCGCATTTATCCTATTCATTACGGAGTGCCTTCTCGCTCTCGAGGTATAGGTGGGATTGTCTCTTCTCATGTTTAAGTAACCGGGTGTGAATGATTTTCGTGGCCCTACGCTTTACCCGACTTAAATTTCCAAGCAGCCTGAATAGAAGAACTATCAACTGCCATGTGGCGTTCCCAACTAACAGGGACATTTGCACCGTACGCCGGTTGATCTGTGAAGAGACGCAACAAGACCCCACTTCAATCGTTGCCAGAACCTAGGTACTATGCAAAAATGATCCTGGGAAAGGACGGCCTACATCTACATACCCAAGGAGGCCTGACCAGACGGAAAATACAACAGGCCCTTACTGGTTTCCTTGCAGAGCACTGCCCTGTCAGGTATTACCTAAATAAGATGGACATGTCAAGTCAGGTACAGTCGCCTACGTGGTCTGTGATGCTTCTGAGAAAGGTTATGGAGCCTCAATTTACATACGAGTTATTGACGGTGCTACAATAAAACCTCGACTTTTGATTGCCAAAACTCGATAAGCTCCAGTAAAGACTCAAACGATCCCACGGTTGGAACTATGTGCAGCCCTGTTACTGTCTGAAGTGTACTCTAGCCTTACTTCTTTTCTCAAACCCTTACCTGAACCACACTTAACTCCTTGTTTCTTCACAGACTCCCCGGTTGTTCTAAATTGGATAAATACCGACGCTCATCTATTAAAGGCAATTGTAGCTATCATCCCTTGCACGTGCCATCGACTGACAATCCTAGCGATGTTGCTGTCGTGGGATGATGCCTACAGAATTAATAAACCACCAACTCTAGTGGCACGGACCACACTGGCCCGACGAACAATGAACGTCTGGAATATCCCCATATTCACTTCTCATAAATGTGTACTAGAGTGTAGAACCAGTAATCACACATTGGCATTGGTCGTGGCTTTCAAGATATTCATCATACCCCCAAGTGGTTCAATTAATCGGAACCTTCCTGAGATATACCTACAACGATTAACATAAGAACCACAAAAAATGTGGTCCATTAAGTGCTAGTGAATTCAAGACTGCTGAGCTGTGCTGTATTAGAATGATTCAACTAAGACACTTCTTCAATGACTGTTGGGTGCAAGAATGGGGGAGTTGGGGATTGCAATAAAACTGGAACTCGGTGAGCGTGAGAAGGACTGTATTATACGTACTTGCGGAATTGAGTAGAATTAGAATTGAGGTGAGATGGAGTACAACTGGGAGACAAGGACAGTACTCGGAACGCGTGAACTGACAACCGTGTGAGAGAGTGAGAAGTTACTGGGGCGGTCGTTGGAAGCAGAATGATTTTGAAAGAGCTCTGTCGTCGATAGGAAAATGAAATTGGGAGAAAGAAATAAAGAAAGGGGAAAACCTAGAAAAGGGGGCTGGGGGCCCGCAGCTCAGGGATTCCCGCAGGTGAGGCATTGAAATGGTTGGAAACAATTATGCGGGTCGGAGACAATGACGCGGGGAAGTCCGAGGTCAAAGACTCGGACCACTTCGACGCTTTGCGTCGAACAATGACAATGTCAATCAAAACTATAAGGCGGTATTTAAGAAATTCCAAATGCTCTCGACTTTAATAGGTCTGAAATCCTCAGGGTGGGCAGTAGGCTCAATAACTCGAACCTCGTTGAGAACCATAAGCATTCAATACTCTTACCTAAGAATTGCCACCTCACAGTTTTATTGATTGACTATTTGCACAAACTGCATTTACATCCAGGTCCGGGACTGCTTCAAGCTCTCATCCAATTGAAGTTTTGGGTGCCTTCATTGCGAAAGCTAGTCCGTCACTGTACATTCACGTGCTTGACATGCTTCAAATTTCGTAAAGCAAATCAAACTAATGTACCAATGATCGGAAATCTACCTGACTACCGCATAGAGGGTGGTCGCATCTTTCGGCACGTGGGCATTGATTTTGGAGGTCCTTTCCATATTCGAGAGTCTCTCCGCCGCAAGGCTAGTTAAATTAAAGCCTATGTTTGCTTGTTTATTTGCATGCAGACTAAGGCCATACGCTTAGAGGTGGTGTTGGGTACACGAGAGGGGGAGCTGAGGATCGCAATAAAACTGGAACTCGGTGAGCGTGAGGAGGACTGTATTATACGTGCGTGCGGAAATGTGTTGAGTAAAATTGAGGTGAGATGGATTACAAATGGGCGACACAAGGGCAGTACTCGGAACGCGTGAACTGGCACGGGCAACCGTGTGAGAGAGTGAGAAGTTACTGGGGTGGTTGTTGGAAGCAGAATGATTTTGGAAGAGCTCTGTCGCCGATAGGAAAATGAAATTGGGAGAAAGAAATAAAGAAAGGGGAAAACCTAGAAAAGGGGGCTGGGGGCCCGCAGCTGAGAAATTCCCGCAGGTGAGGGGCAGGTATTGAAATAGTTGGAGGCAATTAGGTAGTCGGAGACAATGACGCGGGGAAATGCGAGGTCAAAGACTCTGACCACTTCGACGCTTTGCGTCGAACAGGTGGTATCAAGCTTAAGCACTGAAGCATTCCTCGCAGCATTGGACCGTTTTACATCAAAGCATGGTGTTCCATCAGACATCTATAGTGATTGTGGAAGAAATTTTCAAGGGGCAGCATATCATTTGAAACAGCTAGCTCATTGGTTCGATAATGCATCAACTAGGGAGACCATTTTGTAACATTGTTCCCCGCGGAGTATCGAATGGCATTTTAATCCTCCAAGATCCCCACACTTTGGAGGTATATGGGAGGCGGGCATCAAATCTGCGAAAGGTCACTTACGACGAGTAATTGGGGAGACAGCATTATCTTTTGAAGAGTTAGATACTTTCTTCAAGAAAACAGAAACCATATTGAATTCTAGGCCACTCTCCTGCTCATTTTCTCATTGGCGATAATTTGATGTGTAAGAGCTATTTTACTTTATTTATTTGAATAAACGTGTTAATTTCAGATTGTCTATATTTTGTTTACTACGTAATACAGTCCATTCATTTTATTCGTTCCTATTTCTCTCTAACAATTCGAACACTAACTATCGAACTAGCAAACAAATTATTCTTTTTCGAAAACGGCGCTAATTGTTCTGATGAAATGTTTCGTGTGTATAGTTTTAATCCGTGGAAGAACGAAGGTAACAGCCCAATCGACAAACATACTTTGCTAAGGTTTTGCCTTAAACATATTGTGTGTTGGTTGTCAAATATGCTACTATACGATGAAAGTGCGACAAAAGTAGTAAAATTTATTACTATATTTAAAGTTAAACCCCGGATATCAAACTGCTGCTGTGTCAATGTCCAACGTTTTCCACCCTGTTTACCTTACAACTCCATAATGATGAAAAAAAACCTTAGGTTTATTAGGTAAACGCTGAATAGAGATCGCTACGCAAGTAGAAGCAACGAATTAAAATCCAAAATGTGAAGCACTGCGAGGTTCATACTAAAAGAGTAATATTGATTCAGTGGGGAAGAGCAATAAAAATCGCTGAATGTACTGGAGACTGAGGAGAGTTGTGTGATGCGCTGCGTCAGGTCAGATTTATTGTTAGAGTTGTCAGTAATTGCTGCTCGATCGATTATGGAATGGTTGGGTTCGGCATCTGTGTAGTGGTTTGGGGCTAGCAATTTGTATACAAAGTATCGCTGAGCTCATACTCGTATGACTTTGGTCTTCCAAAGCTGGAGCTAAAAGTTGACGTTGTTTCAACTTATGGAAGAGGAAGCCCGACGGAAATAGTTGTTTACTGTCGCGTTTCCAAGCGGTGAGGATTATACAAGACCCGAGGAAAAACTTGCAGCGGCTCCAAATCCGAGTGAGACTCTAAAGATCCGACACTCATGAGGAGGATCTTGAAATAACCTTTCTGACAAGAACCCGTCACAGCTTCACCCACGTTCGACCATCTGCCATCATTTCTCCTTTAAACCGCCTTCCTTTCACCGAGCTGGTCAATAACTCAAACTGCGGGCACACTTTCGTCAGTTCCCTCCAGAGTCCAACTCTCCCGCCTCCCTGGTAAATCTCACTCTACAGGATATTGGCTGCAACCTCTCGCTGCCCGTTGCTGCAGTTGTCGCCTGATTTATAAGATCCAATTTGGTCGAACGATATTTCATGTTTTTCTATCCCCCGTCTATTTGGCCTCTTCCCGCAGCACCAGCACCGACTCAGTCGAATAGATGAAATGAATCGCCGGGGTGACATTTTCCCAGTTTTCCCGGCTATGATCCCTTTTCGGTAAAACGTTTTCCATTTCAGAAATTGCTTTTGGTTTTGTTGTTTGTGAGCTGTTTCATTGACCGCTATTATGGATCTCTCCATCAACCTTCGCAAACGAACTATAAATTGGGGCGACTTCACCGCGGAAATGATTTGGGGGAGCGTGAACGAAATGTTCCACCTCTTTTCGTCTGATAGGGTACTTCATCTGAATGTTCCTCGATCGTTTTCAAGTAAATACTTCACTGCGGGTAACATGTACCACACAAATACGCGGGAGGAGCGAGAGGGAACAACGGCACGGTATTATTATTAAGCAAAGTATAGTGCCACCCCCCTGTGAGAGGTCTAGAATGAGGTCAGGCTGTAACCCACACTTCTCATTCTATTGCAGTGGTGAGTTACACAATGCGTACTGTGCAGCTGTACGAGTTCCTCTCCAATAAGGCACAGGGAATTGAAAACTTCCCTAAAAGTGTGGTGTGAGAGGAACTACACTGTTACAGTCACTGCATCTTCGGATGTTTGCTGATTCTCCCAGAGAAGCTGACACTGAAACGAGTGGGAACATTGATCACAAGATCAATCGGTGGGGCTTATTCTGATTCATACTATCGTATCTTCTATTTCTCGAGATAGTTACATGAACAAGGTGAGCTGCTGCAGGCGTTTACTTGATTGACTGTTAACTGCAGGCATCTCACTATTCCAGGTATTGGTTATTCGTCTCAACCTGAACACCAGGTTTCAGGGTCATGTAGTCTGATCGGATGTAACCCATGGTTGTTATGGGCAAACTATTTTTTTAAATCAGCCAAAAACTATATTTTGGCAATTACATCATGGTTGGTAACGTTACCGATGTCTCTGTCGACGGTGTGTCCAATGGGACAGGTATCAGACATGTGATTTAACAGTAAATGTACTCAGGAAAGAAATGTGTGACAGTCACGCATGGTAGAAGTGAAGCTTTAACGTGCGAAACCGAATCGCAACGGACAAGTTGAAAAAAACGAATCACAACGGTTTTCTAATTCGACAATTATGCGTTTTTCCACTTAGCCGTTATTTTTCCGCTTGTCCGTTGTGATTCGGTTTTGCACGTTAAAGTTTCACTTCTACCATGTGTGACTGTCACACATTTCTTTATTCTCAGGTTTACTGCGAATTATGATTTGGTTAGGGTAGGTAAATTGTAATGAATGCATTTTTTAATATTATTTAAACATACAGGGTGAGCCATAACAAGTGGTGCAGTTTCGAAGGGGTGCTGCATGCCTTGTAGTGGGGTTAACGACCTGGGAGGGGTCTCATTGTGCCCGGGCAGTGGTCCCGTTTTCAGTCGTTACAATGGTTTGGAGCGGAGAGCAACGAGGTTTCGTCATTCGCACGTTTTTTGAAAGTGACCGTTCGTTCATCGCCACCCAGCAGGCCTTCCGACTGCGTTACAACATCCCACGTCGTGATCCCGTCCCTCGCCGCAATGTTATCGCACGTTGGGTTCAAGCATTGGAAGAAACTGGTTCCACAGTAAGGCGTAGAGGTGCGGGAAGACCAAGAAACGCAAGAACACCTGAAAATTTGGCTCGAGTGAGAGCAGCAGTGGAACAGTCGCCTCGGCGCTCTGCTCGGAGGCACGCAGTAGCACTGAACATCTCTAACACCTCACTAAGGAGGATTTTGCACATGGACTTGTCATTCCATCCGTACAAGATTATGATTGTTCAGGAATTGTCACCTCCAGACTACCAAAACCGCTTGAATCGATGCGGTGACTTGGGGTGGCTGGCAAGATCGCCAGATTTGAGTGCGTGTGATTTTTTCCTGTGGGGCTACTTGAAGGAAAAGGTGTTCAAACATCGACCTCACACTTTGGAAGACCTCAAGATTCGAATCAGGGAAGAAATCGCCGCGATTCCCATCGAAATGTGCCAGAGGGCGGCTGAAAATTTCAGGAATCGTCTACATCAGTGCGTCGCTGCCCCCACCTTCCTGATGTAATTTTCAGGACTTAATCTACCGAAATGGGGTGATGTATGGCGTTCAATAAAACAAACCGTAATCTTCTAAGTTGCACCGTTTTTTTTAAATCGCCCTTTGAAACTGCATCATTTGTTATGGCTCACCCTGTATTTTATTTTATGAAACAAGAAAACAGAATTCAATCCGGGGGAAAAAAATCTAAGTCCCTGATGTATGTTGGTTTATATTTCCCTTCAATGGTCTGCTACAGAAATAGTTGCGGGTAACAAAATGACGGTATATGTTACTGGAATACGGCCCGGTTGATCAAATTCAGACTTACACTTGTTTTATTGTTCAAACAAAGAGTAGTTCAAGGAAAAAAAGACGCTAACGGCACGCGGTGTTCCCAGGCGGTCTCCCATTCAAGTACTAACCACGCCCGACGATGCATAACTTCAGCGATCGGACCGGTGTGTTCAACGTCGTCCCCTACCTTCCGTCTCACTCCGACCATCGATCTGCTTGATGATCATCGTTTCCCCCCTGGCCGCACTCATTTCCCGAACCACCACCCGTCAGTTCGACTCGTCACGTCGTGCCAATTGACTACAGGCGCCTTTTGTCGATCCGTTGTAGTCAGGTCATGTTTCGTACCGTTTACTGGTATTTTTCGATGCTGAATCGAATGTGATGGGTATCAGGTGTGAGACTGCATCAAGCGGGACATTAATATCTGCCGACGTTGGATTGAAAAGGTTAGGTCACAATCACGCTGTGCACGAGAATAATAAACCGTTGTTTATTCATTTGCAGCGTCTCTTGGTTTAACTAATCACAAGTTGGTCTATATTTTCTCACTTTTTCATTCACCTAGTTTTCCAAAAGGTGCTTTCATTCGGTTATTGCTTAACTTAAAGCGTTATTGCCTTATTTTTCTATGATATTCCGCCAACAAATGTTTGAGATTCGAATTACTCCACATTTAACGGGAATAAGATTCTGGGTTCAACACACGACCCCCCCCCCCTCTCATTCCATCCCATCTCTTCCCTACAGTCAGGACTGGCGGCCCACCCTTCCGCATATGTCTTGCAAAATCCCCGTGATAGCTCGTTCGTCAAACTATTCAGAAAAGCTGGGGCCCAAAATGAGAGCCCCGTGAAACATTTGAAGATGTCCCGTTTGACGAGTAGCCTATGTGATGTGGGTGACGAGTGGCACTAGGTACCATCGCAATGTTCGAAACACACTCCTTACCTAAGACTGATCAAATCCATTGAAATATGGTTGGTTGGTTGGTTGAAGTATGGTTTTTTGAGAAAATCGTCGTTTTCACCTTCGACTTGTTCGTACGAGCTTTTTTCGGGTGAGGGGCACGTGGAGACAACCATCGTGAGCTTGAGCGTTTGATTTCTGGGTCGAACATTTTACGTATTTTATTTTTGTTTTTTTGCAATGATAACTACGTTTGATTGTGCTCGTTGATCGTTTCGATATAATGGCCGCGTCAATTGCAATTGACATCATCACTTAGTCACTGGGGTTATTAAAACGTGTGATGTTACCAAGCGTTAGATTTTGTAACAGACGTTACCATGCACCTAACCCAACACACATTTCGTGACGCTTCTCCGTTACATATCCCGCGTTACATTTTCGAGTTTATGTAGCAAAGTAAAGACATAAAATGTCAAAAAAGCATCGACACATATTATCTCTGTTGAAGGACTGTCAGAGGAACATTTATTGAGAATAATGTATAGTTTAAAATCTGAGTCTGGTTAAAATCGTTGGACCGGTTTAGAGTGATAGAAGGACTACTTAATGGAGAAGGAAAGAAGGATAAGAGGACGCCCCATGAAAGAACGACCATCATTTTAGATACGAACCGAACAACACGCGTTTGGTGATACCTCGGAGAACGCCTCGTCTGTTGAAACGCTTAGTTGACAGGACAGGGTCAATACTGCAACTCAGATGCTACCTGCCTCCACTCCACAAGCTTCCAACGCTGCCGTACAAACATCTGTCCTCTCCCGTACATCTCTTGGCTTGCCTAGTAAACGCAAAATCCCGGCTGCCAGACTGGTCGGGACCAACCCCTCAGTGCCACTCTTTCTCCACTTCCCAGCTCTCAGTAGACAACGAACGAGCAACCTAGTGCCGTTAATCCCATCCATTGCCTTCTACAACCCATTCAACCCACGGACACTGCCTGAGCTCCTGTTGATCAACCGAACTGTGGAGAGCCGCTCCTTACCCTTGAGGCTTATTGGGCTTAGGGACAGATGGAGTCACCATGCCACACTACTGACTACTTGAATTCAGTAGGCCTCAAAACGTGAAGATCTAAAGAAACATCCAACTTTTTTTTTCTTACTCTTTAAATCGTGGAAAGTAAAAATTGATTGGGTATAGCAACATTGCTCAACTTTCGCGGGGCTGAAGAAAATTACATGATGCGTCCGGCAGATTTTTTTTTTCAAACCCGCAGAACTCAAAAGGCTGGTCTTTGTAGGAAGAAAAAGGAATAATCGCATTAAAGGGCAAACCGAAAACTAGGGGGGAAAAGATGAGAGTAAGTCGCCGATAAGGAGGAAGGAAAAGAAAAGAACATTGAATCAGTTCGGCGAGCGCTTTCATTGTGGCGACAGCGGCTGTTGAAGGAGTCGAAGACGGAGGAAGGTTTCAAGATGAGAATCGGGGTCTCTACAACTAGTCTGCCTTATCTTTAGCCGAAAAGAAGAAGAAAAGGAAGAGGATGAGGGAAAAAGAAGAAAAGGAAGAGGATGAGGAGTGAATAGGTCGGACGGAACGTCGAAGGTTTCTTTAGTCCAAAAGCGAGGGAGGAGGGGAAAAAAATAATAATAATAAGAGATTTTGATGATGTAAGGCCTCTCTGGTTTTGGGTGGAGAAAAGCGGTGCCCCGAAAAGGTTTTCTAGCGAGTTCATAACGGGCGTTTTATTAGCGCCTCAGGGCCACGTCGGGCCGTTCCGTTATTGAAGGAGCACGGAGCACAATGCACCAGCCCCTTCACCCCCCACCCACTACAACCACCACTACCAACACAACTCACTCGTTCGACTCCTCTTCTTTTCCCTTCCACTGAAAGCCCCCAGATAAAAATGATGGCCTAATAAATAAAGGGAAATTCCGCCATATTTCTTTTCAAATGTCGGTCGATGGTTTTCGACCGGTCGGTCGCTCGGAGGGAAATCCCGAACGGACGCGGAAAAACCCCGGAGTTTTCCGACAACAAAATCCGGGAACGCGAATTTACGCTCCGTCGACCTTCAAGACGCGCGCTGCGAAAACGAAAAACGTCTTGTGCGCCGCATCCCGTCACTTTCACCAACGTCCAACAACCCTATTTCCAATCACCCATCCAATATGATTAGGATTACGTCGGAAAATATACCAATTTTGACCATCTGGTGCCTTCTTCTTCTTTCCGTGTCCAGATCCTTTGTATTTCCAGTATTCAGCCGCTTGGATCGCTTTGCCATTACATGCTGAAATATCTTTGTATGTGCAGGGTGATGTTAGTAAGTCACATCGTAGAGGATGATCGTAATCTTGCTCTAGCCCACAGTCGCAGGTTGTATCTTCTTGAGTGCAGCCCCACTTAACCAGATTGGTTTTGCACCTGGTTACTTTTGTACGAAGTCGGTTTAGTGATTTCCAGGTGGTAAAGGGAAGCGAAATGGCGGTCGAAGATAGAGAGGTTCGCAATGAAATGGCACAAAAGGCGGGGTTCTGGCCCGTGTCTGGGAAGGGATAGATGAGTGTGTGAATTTATGTGTATAGGATTAGGACCCAACTGTGACATAGGTTAGCTTAAGTTAGTGATGCTTGGTGGAGGGGGGAGGTATATTTTAGTACTCTATCTCTCCCCCAGGCATCATTAGCGGGTAGGTAGTGTGACATGGAAGGGGGGGGGGGGATCTAAGTACTCCCCCCCCACAAGTAAGAAAGTAATTTATTAAGAATTAGTGTAAGTTATTGAGTGAATGTTTTATGTTACTGTGTTTTGTGTTATATGCAGTGTGCAATTTATTTGCTTGGTTGAATAGTTATTTTTAGGTAGGGCCAGGACACCAAGCACCGGCTCGGCAAAACCCGCTCGGACTAGATCACGTAGGCAAACCTCCAGGTAAGAGGAGCATGGTTGGACGTCTGAATAGTTCAGGCAATAATGGGAAAACTCCAGGTTATAAGAAGAGGGAGCAGAGTACCTAGCCCGACGAACTGTGTACCTTACCTCTGCCCCTGCCCTAGTAAAATTGAAACAAAAATAAATAAATGGTTGCCTGGTTCTGGGTTATCTTCCCAGGAGCATGCCCATGCTACCAGGCGCGACCACGGGTTGTGGATAGTGGAACGGCCACGGCATTATCCCCAGGGGCATGTCTGCGGCCAGCTGTGAATAAGGACAGCATGCTGACTGAATAAGCAGCCGCAAACAATGGGCAAAACCCAAGAGATTGCAGAAGAGATCCTGAACAAAGGACTCAAGGGCAAGCGGATCTACATTTTCTCAGGCCGCCTTAAAGGCCATCGCAGCCTATAGTTTTAGGTCTAAGCTGGCATGGGAATGTCTCCATGCGCTCAAGCAGCTCGGCGCCCGTAACAGGCTCTCCCTCATTTGGGTGCCGGCTCACAGGGGGCATGAGGACAATGAAAAGGCTGACCAAAAAGGGGTACAGAATCCCCACCCATCGGGTCTGAACCACCCGTAGGTATGACGAAAAGTCACCTGAACCGTCTGGTTGCTCGATGGGAGATACAGGAAAATGGCGCCCATTGGCATCGCACGCCACAACTAAGACAGGCGAAAAGGCTTGTCACGCCTTCCTGTCAAAGGGCGAAGGCGATGCTGACACTCTCTAGACAAGATCTGAGAGTACTGATAAGCTTCCTCACCGGGCACTGCCCACTCAGATATCACCTCAACAAGATGGGCATCTTAGAGGCGGTGGAATGCAGACTCTGCAGTGAGGAGGACGAGAAAGCAGAGCATATCCTGTGTGAGTGCACTGCCTTGGCAGCAAAACGCTTTGAATACTTCGGTCAGGGGACCACTGAACCCCAAATCTTGGCGGAATCTGCGGTGAAGGACATACTCAGCTTCCTAAGGGGGGCGGGTATGTACGTCGCCTTCTACTAAGAAAGGGCCATCACAATAGGCCCATCTGCGGCCGCAGTGACAAAGGGACTTGTCCCACACGCCCTCGGGTCAAAAAAAAAAAATTATTGAGAATCGCCGTCTCAGCCAATCAAAACCTGGCTCCGCCACGAGGTCCAGCCTGGACATACCAGGAGGTATGACTGATGCCAAGCGGGCAGGGGGGCCTGCTGTTCCCAGGCATGCCGGAAGGCGTGTCACTGTCAAAACGAAAGCGTTCTTGCAGTCAATTATTAACAATAGCCAGCCATACACGAGCAGATATCTGCGGCAGATTTGGTCGCCCGATCTCATCTGACAGATATCGCTAACGATCTGGAGTGACCGATGAGATCGGTCGTTGCCTCTTAACACGAAAAACTTATCGGCCGATCTTTCATGCCCGAGATCTGTCACCTGACCAGTGCCCGGTGTCATCTGTTCGTTCGTGGGATGAAATCTGACAGACTCAGGTCTGTCACCGACGTTCGTCTGGCAGACTCGAGTTATCGGTCGAATCCGAAATATTTTCCAGATCGGTCACATATTCCGTAAGTTGATGCCATGGGGTTAGTGACTGTTCGTAGTAAAAAAAGCGTAAATTAGCGGCTTTTGCGGCGAGTATTTTTTTTATTGCCCATAAAACGGCTAAGCCAAAAAAAAGACAAGTTTGAGAGAAGTCATGGGTTTCGGAGAGGAGAAAGTTCGGGCACATGAAGTTGTTGGCGCACCTTAGGGAGAACAACCCGCGGGATTGTGAACATTTTGCTAGCTCATCTCCCCGGCTCACGTAATTCAATTCATTTGGTTTTTTGTAAATAAAAACTACAACTAAATTTGAAAATACTATCCCCCTCAATTCTGGGTAAGTATGCCACTGGGGGTAGGTGCCAACAAGTAATAATGTATTTACGAATTTATTAGGTTGTGGGGAGATCGTTTTTTGTAGTTACGAAAATTGTAGTTTCCTACGAATGTTTGCAGTTACGAGTTTTGAATTACTTATATGAAAACAGGGGAAAACACCCGTGGACAACAGAACATCTTAACGTCAAGGGATTCTGCCCGATCCAATCGAACAGTTCTTTGAACCACAGACATCGCTTCCGAGAAGTCTGCAGGTTAAGGGGGACGCCGGACTACCATCTGCCAGATTTGAACTCTCGCAGATATCTCTGGTCGATTTTCACATCTTTCATAATTTTTTAACGCCCACTAACGCACAGATCTTTCCCACAGATATCGTTTAAAAACGTGATATCTGTCGCAGATATCTGCTCGTGTATGGCTGGCTAATGGGGTGACCAGAATGACTGAATGATGAAGGACAAGTAGCTAGCAAGCAAATGGTAAGGCCACTGAAGTGCTGATGGGTTGTTATAGGCCACAAAAGAGGCCTAGGTGCAACCGTCTCCCCACCAGTCCGGAACAGCTGGTAAAGGGAAGTTCAAAACCACGGCTTTTAGTTCCAGTATTGGAGTCTGTAATTTCTCTTGCCACAAGTTTAGCCTTCTTTGTTCTGGAGTCATGCTTAAAGGTTCTGTCGATTCAATAAAACCTTTCCTGTAGTTGGTGATTGAACAGAGGATGTCTTGGCACACTGGCTTGTTTTTTTCGCTCAATTTCAGATGGAACTGTTCGTCAATGGGGAAGCTATACCTACAATTGAGTAAATTGTTTCGATAGGTGTTGGTCTAAGGCATCCTGTAACGATTCTCCCTGTTTCATTAACCGCTATGTCGACTTGTTTTGCATTGGACTGACTTATTCAAGACTGGGGCTGCGTATTATGCTGCAGAGAGAGAGAGAGAGAGAGAGAGAGAGAGAGAGAGAGAGAGAGAGAGAGAGAGAGAGAGAGAGAGAGAGAGAGAGAGAGAGAGAGAGAGAGAGAGAGAGAGAGAGAGAGAGAGAGAGAGAGAGAGAGAGAGAGAGAGAGAGAGAGAGAGAGAGAGAGAGAGAGAGAGAGAGAGAGAGAGTTAGAGAGAGAGAGAAAGAGAGAGAGAGAGAGAGAGAGAGAGTTAGAGGGAGAGAGAAAGAGAGAGAGAGAGAGAGAGTTAGAGAGAGAGAGAGAGAGGAGAGAGAGAGAGAGAGAGTTCTATATATTCGTTCTACGCTTCTACAGGCACATTTATAGAGGACGAAATGTAGGTACTAGTTGGTTGAAAGTAGACCGTCAGTTTGAACGAAATCTTTAGGGAGTTTTTGTGAAAATTGGAAAACCGATAAATTAATATTCCAAACTATCGTGGCGTAAGTCTCCGTCAACAGTTAGATACAGATATAATAACGGAGAAAAATATCTGGTGCAATGCAACACACAACTTTCCTTAGCTCTACGTCAATTCACTTTGTACATGGCTAATTCTATTTAATCAATTCATTTATCACTCAGTTCCTTTGAACTTGGCCAAACAGCACGTCACAGCAGCAGGAAACGGTAGCGCCTACAGTTCTGGAATTTATTGTGCTGCTCGTACGCATTCCAGGACCTTTATTGAGCAATTGGTACACAGATAATTAATGAGGCTGTAAACACGATTTTTTGAAGAAGGATAGTAATTACTTTTGCAGAGCTATTGGGTAAACACTTTTAGAACTGGTAGTAACCGAAACGGCAGTAGTTAAAATTCAGGAATTTCCGGAGTGAGCCCCATGTATCTCATGAGCGTTTGTAAACATTCACCCTTCAGGTATGGGATTGGACTACATTACCAATTTTTTTTAAACATTCTACAAACATTCCAGCGTAGGTTATAAGAAAAAAATCGCGCTAAAAACACTTTTCGTCAAACATTTTGATAATTTATTGTGCTGCTCTCGTCATTTTCCCACGAATGGGAATTTTATGGTATCATTGCCTTATTGAGAGCTATCAATATAAAAAATGTAATAGAAATCGTTTGAGCCGTTTTTGAGAAATAAATTTGGTGTTTTGATCACAATGATAACTATAGTTAACTTTCGGTGGATTTTGCCCATGTCCTTATTTTTGCGTCCCATGGTAACCTGTAGGCTAGACATCAAGTTTCAGCTGATTTGGTACGGTTGTTGTCTCTAAAAACCGCGCTAAAATCGATTTCGTCGAATGTTTTGATAATTTATTGTGCTGCTCTCGTCACTTTCCCAAAAATGGGAATTTTATGGTATAATTATCTTATTAAGAGCTATCTATATAAGAAATTTAATCAAAATCGTTGGAGCCGTTTTTGAGAAAAAAAATATTTGGTGTTTTGATCACTATGATAACTATAGTTAAATTTCGGTGAATTTTGTTCATACCCTTATTTTTGCGTCCCATGGTAACTTGCGGGCGAGATATCAAGTTTGAGGTGATTTAGTACGGTGGTTTTTTCTAAAAATCGTTCACAGACACACAGACCATTTTCCCAAATAGTGTTTTTCGGACTCAGGAGGGTCTGAAACGTAAAGATCTGAAGAGAACTCAAAATTTTTTTTCCAGCCGATTACATAACTTTCCTTTCTACTTCGTAGTGGGAAGGAAAGTAAAAAGTGGGCATATGTCGTTAGAAGACACTTCATAAGATGGATGAAATCCAGTGGCGTAGTTCGAGAAAACACCTCTTTCTTTTTTGTGATGACAACTTAACTGTACTGAACTTTATTCTTTTATTTGTACGCACAGACGCGAGCCCAATTACATTTTTTTGGAGCTGGCTCCTGGTATGTGATGGGGCGATGGAATGAGACGGAAAGCAGTGCAGAAATGAGTACGGGCTGGCTTTCGCTATATTGTTTCTCGAGTTCCTTTCCTTCAATTGGTAGAATTTATTTTACTGCATTTACTTTTATTTCACTGTTTGTGTGGCGCTCCATGCCACGTACGTTCCCTGTAAATTCCGCCGAAATGTTACTAACATTTTCCGAAAAATCGAAGTGGTGGTTCATCCGACTCCTCATACGACGATGATTTAATAAGTTTCATAAAATAATTAGGGACAACCCCCTAAATTCCAGAATTCGAACCGCCGACTGGAGTTCCATTTGCTACTTCTCACTGTTTTTACCTCGTAATTGTGAAGAAGAAAAATCGAGTTGACAGTTTTGTGAATCAAATATGCAGTGATTACTCAATAATGGCCGTGCTTATGGGGCGTAAGTGAGAAGCAACTCAATGAATTCCGGAACCTTACACGCCACTAGTTTTCATGTCGAAAGTTTGTATAAATCGAATGAAAAATAAATTGTAGCTGCAAGTGTAAGATTGCTGAATGCACGTGGGGCCAGGGAACGTTGCGCGATCGGGCTTTCATTCTGGATAATACACCCGTGTTTTAGGTTAGCAAAGCCTATACTTTAACAATTTTCCCTGAAGTCAGGGATGGTCGCAGCGATTGACACAAAACATATTTAGAACTAGCAGAGTGATATCTACCTGGGTCTTTGTTCAGTTTTTCAAAATTCGGCATAGTTCCAAATTGGCCACCTATGACTTTGACCGTTAGCCCTGAAGTCGTGGATGGTTCAAAACATGAATATGAAACATATTTCGAATCAGGACGTGTATATCTAGATGGGTGTAGTTCAGATTTGCGACATTCCCCTCCTGATTCTAAATATGTTTTGTGTCAATCGCAGCGACCATCCCGGACTTTAGGGCAAGTGGTCAAACCTATGGTCATTATGGGCCAAAAATAGTTGTTGAAACAATTAGCCCAACACTAAACAATGACAGTTTAATTGCAAACACCCCATGTTTGGTATAGTTTTTTAGGTATTCTTTGAATTTGAGTCGAATAGGACGGGTCTCAGAGATGCGGGACTGTGTGTAGACGGGCAAGAGGTAAATCACGGCAAATATTGTGAGGCAAATTCAACTAGTTGCAGGAAAGGGATATTTCCTCCCCAGCCTGTGCTCATTTCCCGCACCGCCTCCTGCCTCATTCCAACTCGTCACGTCAGGCGAATTGCCTAGCGTCGCCTAGAAAACGTCAACTTTCGCTGTTCCGGTGTGGTCAGGTCGTGTTTCGTATCGTTAACTACTATTTTTCGAGGAAGTGATCTGCAAACATTATCCTTTGCATACGAGTTGCGCTTCCCGAACTGTTGATATAATCGGGTATATTTCAATGTTGGATTGAATAGGATGGTGCACTGTAGAATAACAAACCGCTGTGTAATAATTCGCAGCGTCTAGGGTGACCATGGCTTCTACTTTCTTCCTCCCCTTCAGAGATACTGTCTCCCTTACATCTGCTGCTGGCTATGCTATCTCATTGCAGTCGATATTGAAAGCATGGGGTTTTGCTTGTTCCGCCACAACCATGTCTGGAGCAAGAGAACTCACGTAAAAGATCCTCCCCAATTGAGGGTACCAGACGATACGATGAAACCGTCTGTAAACCAAATTTACATGAAAATCAGAGAAAGCTTTACGTGAAAACTAGCAATAACATTTCCGCGCGATCGTGATAGTTTCACTTTTGACTAAGAATCGCTAAAGCTTAGTTATTTGTTTAAACGAAAAATCTTTGGTTGGGTTGGGCGGCTATCGGCAGAATTAAAGAGTGAATTCGATTAGAAGGCGACCTTATTAAAACATTCTTCTCTTTTATCTCGCTCAAGTGAATTAAACAATGAATAAAGCCAAGTTGCCGATCATCTGACTTTCTTCTTATTATTCATTTCTTTCTTTTCTTTGGTGTTTGTGTTTCTCGCTTCCCTTGAGATTCTTTGTGAAAAATTAATTAGACGGGCCACAGATGGCAAACAGAGCTCTCCATTGTTCAATATATCCCACAAACTAAGCGCTTTTCCATCCCTCTCTTCCGACAGTCTCCCTTCCTAATCTCAACTCCCCCCCCCCCGCCTTCCGCCCTCAACACCATTTCATTTTCAACTCGTCATAAATCCTTCATTAGAGGCAATCGGAGTTTATTCGCTCAAGCAGTCTAGACGATATATATTGGCTGTTTGGCATGAGATTGAAACTATCGGCTATAGTTCTTACGCTCAGCGCTTGATGGGCATTTGAATAGAAGAAGGTTGAGAAGATCGAAGAAAGAAACAAAGCCGTCATGTTATGATCTCCGATAAAAGTTCACACAACAAAAATCAAACCTGTAAAGTCTGCCAATGTCGATTGGTAAACACGAACCTCTTCAAAAAGACCGATATGTAGTTGACTGGCATGTCAATGCTGAGCTACTTATTATCTGCAGCATAACTCACAGGGCAGTTATGCCGGTCGTCCGATATCTGCTGGCGCCTTCAAGTGATTCCGCAGAATTTGAAGATGCTCTCTGTGCAAGCAAAACACTAAAATGATCTCATCGTCAGTCATGTAGCCCGAATTGAAGTCGGCATTCCTTACACGTCGAGATTGTGGAACTCTTCTTTCTGCCTATAATTCTAAATAGCGATTGTTCAGGCAGCTACACCACTTATGTTATCTGTTTAATTACATTAAGAAGTGTTTTATTTTATTTTGTTTTGATGTGAGCCATCACAAGCTCCATGCGCCATTTTTTTTATTCCGATTTCAACTATCTGCGTACTACCACGCGCCTACGTGCCTCGTTAAAACGGCGTATATTCTGTATTCATTGCCATTCACTCACGTTGCAGTAAAATTCGTCATTACTGCGCATTCGTCATTCTCGTCGGGTCGCGGTATCCCGAAAGTCGCTGTAAGTCAACGCCTACCAGCACCATACCTAGACCAATATACAGCCGGAGGTCTATTGAACATCAAGTAGAAGCGCGAACTTTAAACGTCGAGCGACGAAAACTTGTGCCAAGTACCAATTTATTTTTTTACTTCCCTTGGCTCTACAAAGTAGAAAAGAAAGTTATGTAATCGGCAGTAAACAAATTTTTACTTTCCGCTATCCGATAGGAAGGAAAGTATAGTAATCGGGTGGAAAAAAATTTGGGTTTTCTTCAGATCTTTACGTTTTGAGGCCTACTGAGTCTAAATGTAATCAAAATTGTTACAGCCGTTTTCGAGAGAAAAAAATGTTCGGCATTTTGATCACTTTGATAACCATAGTTCATTTTAGGCGGTTTTGGCTTCATGCCCTTATTTTGGCGTCCGATGGTAATCTCTGGGCTAGATATCAAGTTTTAGCTGATTTGGTTCGGCGGTTTTCTCTAAAAATCGTTCACAGACCATTTTCCCAACTAGAGACCATGCGAAGAGAACTGACATTTTTATTTCATTTCCCTGGTGCGTTGCAACACACAACTTTCCTAAGCTCTACGTCAATTCACTTTGTACATGGCTAATTCTATTTAATCAATTCATTTACCACTCAGTTCATTTGAACTTGTTCAAACCACGCTTTACGGCAGCAGGAAGCGGTAGCGCTTACAGTTCCGGAATTTATTGTGCTGCTCGTACTCATTCCAGGATTATTATTGAGCAATTGGTACACAGATAATTAATGAGGCTGTAAACACAAATTTTTTGAAGAAGGATAGTAATTACTTTTGCAGAGTTATTGGGTAAAAACTTTTAAAACTGGTTACAAGCGAAACGGCAGTAGTTGAAATTCAGGAATTTCTGGTGTAACCCCCACGTATCTCATGAGCGTTTTTAAACACTCACCTTTTAGGTATTGGATTGGATTACAAAACCAATTTTTTTTAACATTCTACTAAAATTCCAGCGGAGTTTATAAGGAAAAACCCCTGCAAATTATTACACAACGGTTTATTATTCGGATAATCAGCTTGACCTAGCATTAATGCTCCGAGATCCATCCTGTTCGATTCAGCATCGAAAAATATCATAATGAAACCCAAAAAAGGTCGAAAAGAACTGAATCGTAATATTAAAATAAACAAAAAAAGTATCTAGAAAAAACTGAATTTTAATATGAAAACATGCACGCTAAATACTAATATCAAAATTTAACCAAAATTGATGAAAAAAACCAAAATGAGAATGAAACGAAAGAATCTAAAAAAATTGAATCGTATTAAAACCAAAACGTCGGGGAAATTGGAACGGGGGCGCTCGAAGCGAAGCGCGTCGTCGTTGGGAGGCCAAAGGGGTCGTTGGGAGGGAGGCGATAGCCGCCTCGAGAGCGGTTGGTTTTTTGAAGAGACGGGCGGGGCGGAGGGAATTCAAACGACGAAACGCTTGTAGCTCCGCCTAGTACTGCGTTTCGTTAATTTTTTTAACCGTTTTTTGCCCATTACAACCACGGGCTTCGTCCGATCGGATTGCCGAGATGGCGGGCACAACTAGATACCAAGTCGAATTTTTGGGCGAAAGAACGAATTTTTTAGACCACGTTAAAGGCACAAAACGGCCCGGACGGCGGACGGGGGATGGGGGACGGCGGACGGACATTGCAAATTTGGAATCTCCATGTCTTGAAACGTAAAGTATCAAATTTTGAGGAGGGGTTGTAAAAAATTTTTCGTGACCGAAAACATAGGGTTATTATTCAGAATGAATAATAAACCAAAACTGCGCTAAAAACGCTTTTAGTCGAAAATTTTGATAATTTATTGTGCTGCTCTCGTCATTTTCCCCCGAATGGGAATTTTATGGTATCATTGCCTTATTGAGAGCTATCAATATAAAAAATTTAATCAAAATCGTTACAGCCGTTTTTGAGAAAAAAATTTGGTGTTTTGATCACTATGATAACTATAGTTAACTTTCGGTGGATTTTGCCCATACCCTTATCTTCGCGTTCCATGGTAACCTGTAGGCTAGACATCCAGTTTCAGCTGATTTGGTACGGTGGTTCTCTCTAAAAATCGTTCACAGACACACAGACCATTTCCCCAAATAGTGTTTTTCGGACTCAGGAGGGTCTGAAACGTAAAGATCTGAAGAAAACTCAAAATTTTTTTTCAGCCGATTACATAACTTTCGTTTCTACTGCGTAGAGCCAAGGAAAGTAAAAACCTAATTTCGGCGCGTGGTCCGTGTGTGTCTGTAGATCGATTTGCGGGAGAACGGCTGATCCGAATGAGCTGGTTCTTTTTTGTTTTGTTCGTTATTTTTTGTAGACACCAAAATAAGATTATGGACGATAAGGTTATGGGGTGGGGGATGAAAATGTACCAAAAACTAGGGTTTTTCGGCATTTTCTCGAAAAGGGCTCCAACGATTTTGATTAAACTTTCGAATTATCTTCTACTAATCAACATCTAACTTTTGCTTCTCCATACATATCTCCATGAAGATACGGTGAACGCAGATATAGACCTATGAAGTAAGAATAGGTTTTTTACGCTTTTTGGCAAAACGGCTCCAACGATTATCACCACCAAACTTTCAAGATGTATCCGAATAGTTAATACTGTTGTTACTACTTATATTGTTCTCAATAAATGTTCCTCTGACAGTCCATTGAACAGAGATAAAAATTAAAATATGTCGAAAACAACGTTTTTTCTAACATTTCCGTAAATTCCAGGGTAACTTCTTCACCAGATGTGATAAATTCTAATGGAGTGTCTTCTAGTCACCCATATCAACATTTCGTTCTGTATAATTATTTCTGTATATATATGTTGAACGGAGATATAAGCCAAGTTAACTCAGAAAAGGAGATTTGTCGAATATTAATTTATCGGTGTTCCAATTTTCTCAAACACGGCTCTGAGGATTTCAATCAAACTTACGGAGTACTCTCAGCTAACTAGTCCCTACATTTAGTTCTCCATAAATGTTTTGGTAGAAATGCGTTGAACGAAGATATGCAGCTGGTGTTCGAACTTGAAGTGGTGGCGGAAAGTTTGCTACGCACCAGATATTTTGAGTTTTCTTCAGATGTTTCAGGCCCTCCTGAGTCCGAAAAACACTATTTGGGAAAATGGTCTGTGAGTTTTAGAGAAAACGACCGTATCAAATCAGCTCAAACTTGATATGCCCACGGGTTACCACGGAACGCCAAAATAACGGTATGAACAAAATCCACCGAAAGTTAACTATGGTTATCAGTGATCAAACAGCCAAATATTTTTTTTCTCAAAAACGGTTCTAACGATTTTGATTAAATCTGCGCTGGAATGTTAGTAGAATCTTAAATAAAATTGGTATTGTATTCCAATCCAATACCTAAAAGGTGAGTGTTTAAAAACGCTCATGAGATACATGGGGCTCACTACAGAAATTCCTGAATTTCAAACACCGCCGTTTCGCTTACTACCAGTTCTAAACGTTTTGACCCAATAACTCTGCAAAAGTAATTACTATCCTTAACTATATCTATCCTATACTATACTAGGAGAAGGAAGGGAAGGCGATTGGCAATACGTCACAATACGAGCTGACGGGTGTGTTTATAGCGAGACGATGAAACGATTACTCTCGCTGTATTGTCCGCGAGTTCTTTTAGTTATTAGATTTTGGATCACTATAATTACTGTAATGTCATTCATTTAGATCTAGACGCAGCCGTACACCATTTCATTCGACCCAGCATCTAAAAATACCTTGAAAACGATACTAAACACGGCGTACTTGCTGCAAAACTGCCAAGATTGTGTTTTTGTATATTTGTTCAACCATTTTTTGCCCATTGCAGCCATGTGCTTCGTCCGATCGGATTGCCGAGCAGGCGGACGCAACTAGATACCGAATGAGATTGTTGTCTGAAAGAGTGCATTTTTACTTTCCTTGGCTCTACAAAGTAAAAAAAAAAAAAAAAAAAAATACGGAGGCAACGACCGTATCAAATCAGCTCAAACTTGATATCTAGCCCACAGGTCACCATGGGGCACCAAAATAATGGTATTAACAAAATCCACCGAAAGTTGACTATAGTTATCATAGTGTTTAAAACACCAAATTTTTTTCTCGGAAACGGCTCCAACGATTTTGATTAAATTTTGTATATAGATAGCTCTAAATAATACAATTATACCATGAAATTTCCATTTGTGGGAAAATGACGAGAGCAGCACAATAAATTATCAAAACTTTCGACTAAAAGCATTTTTAGCGCAGGTTTTTCCTTATAAACTCCGCTGAAATTTTAGTAGAATGTTAATGAAAAATCCGTATTGTAGTCCAATCCAATACCTAAAAGGTGAGTGTTTAAAAACGCTCATGAGATACATGCGGCTCACTCCAGAAATTCCTGAGTTTCAACTACCGCCGTTTCGCTTACTACCAGTTCTAAACGTTTTTACCCAATAACTCTGCAAAAGTAATTACTATCCTTCTTCAACAAATTCGTGTTTGTTGGCTACATTGGATCTTGCCGACGTACGCCCACCATCTTGGAACCGTATGACCGACGCCATTGCTTTTCTGTTCATTTCACTTTTCGTATCGCCCTTCAGGCAATTTTTCGCTTTTGTTCTCATGTTTGATAAATGAACGTTTTTAAATTTCAATCCGAGTGTTTGCGTAATTTCATTGCCGCTTTAAAAACTCTAACAGTGTTTACAGCCTCATTAATTTTCTGTGTACCAATTGCTCAATAATGGTCCTGAAATGAGTACCATGGAGTTGTTTGACCAAGTTCAAAGGAACTGAGTAAGTGGAAAAAGGAAAAAAAGCTAAGGAAAGTTGTGTGTTGCAACGCACCAGATATTTTACTTTTGCTTCAGACTTTTTCACGAGCAGTTATTTTACTTTTCTATTTGTATTATATGAGCTCAACGATCACTTTATTTCAATATGTTCTTTGCATTAAATATCTTTGTGTGCAAAATCTGGTTGGATAACCATTTCACAACTAGGCAACAACAGCGATCAAACGCTTCGTCCACCTTCTGTTCTTCAATCACAGGTCAGTGAGGTCATTCATAACATTTAAATTAAGACTCGTGAGCGATCACATCTTGACAAGCCGATCGTATGAGGTTACAAAGGTGTCCTCACCGCTCACAGCTTCTCACGTCACCGTTGAACAACGCCAAAATTCCGTTTCTTCCTTTGTCTCATGGCAAGTCGTAAACCGACTGCAAAAAGTATCTAATGAAGCTGGGCAACGCAATGAATTCCGGAACGTCAAGTAATGCCTTTTCTCCCTACAGAACGTTCAATTAATTTATAACAGGCTCCCTCGTACAACGTGAAAAAACATAATGGATTAGTTGCTTGAGCATTAAAACCCGCCGAACGTACTCGGCTGAGGAAAGATCCTACCAGAGACGCACTTCTGTAATCAGTAGTGCAGTAAAGAATGAAGTAGTGGTTTCTTTCGTCCACATTTAAAACTCTAATGGGGCTGGTCTGGAGAGAACAGTTTTTATCATGAATTTTCGCCCGAAATAGTTAGTTCAACTTTTAAATAGTTCTTGCACAACCTCCACTACCACGAAAAGTACTTTCTTCTCCAAGTTTGAAAAACTTCACTCTGTTCCATTAGCAATTTCACTTTCACCATTTCGTTGACGAACCTAATCTTTGTGCCTAATCCCTGATGATGAGACAGATATTTGATAACGAAAATGAGAAAACAAAGCGCTACTTTTACCAGTAAACCTAAACTTCTTTTGTTAAATAACACCTCCACTTTCAGACCTAACGCTCTCTTCCCCAAAACTAATATACACGTTTACATGACTACGTTTTGCCCGAAGTTCAACGTTGTGCCCCCTGTGAGCTGTAGCTAATTTAAAAACGCTGCAAATGAATACACAACGGTTTTGCACTATGATTGTGACCTATACTATTCAATCTAACGTCGAAAGACATTAAGAATGTAACATGGCTATATCAAGAATCTGGAAAACGACAATGTTCTTAAAGCCAACGATTTTCTGATAGAAAATATTGTGTCAGACGTTGTTCAGTTCACTATGGATACTGGGATTGTTTATTCGTTCCCTAGTGATCTGAGTTCAATCTCCAAGTTTCAGTGCTATTGTATTCTAGTCAGTATTATAAAACGTTTATCGAGTTTATCGTTGCGTGTTTTAATTATTACTCACGTTATTAGTCCACAACTGAAAAAAATAACTGAATGATGTGATTCAAGGATGATCTGCAGTCATGTTGCTGCTGTGACATCCAAGAAAGGGATCCAACACAAATGGATGCCTTGCACTCCTGCGTTAGGTTCCCCCCGTCTTATTCTTCTCTCCATTCTCTTCCCAATCCTACCATTTTGTGGTTAGAGTAGTCCGTCGGTCACTACGAGAGAAAACAGGTCTGTGTACAGTGTTAACTTGCGGGGGAAGGACAGGTCGAGCTAGTTTTTATTCGTGAATTTTGTAAGGCGCCAAAATAATATACGTAGTAAACAATAAACAACGTTCTTCTACGCTCACAAGTAATCTTGAGGTACATTCAATAACTGGAGCCAAAGCTGACTTTTGATAGTTTGTAGAAGTCATTGAGTGTTGTAGAGCTCGGAATGAATGATCAATCTACAATGTGAAATTCGGTGGAACGGTCTTACACCTCTGACATTTGATCCATTCGATTCAGTCACAGACGCACATTACCAAATGCCATACAAGAACTGATGTTTCTATCAATATATACGACAAACTCCTGGTTGTCCAGCTTGACTCATCCCGTTTTAGGCATCAAGAGGCAATTGGCACGTCGTGACCAGTCAAACTGACGGGTAGTTGGAGTGGGACGAAAGGCAGTGAAGGAAATGAGCGCAAGCCAGGGGAGAAGGTTAACTTTCGCTGTGTAATGGGACGAACCAAACCCTTCGATTCAGCGAAGGCTCGTCCTCAGCATTTATGCTGACTGGGCAACTCAAATGCCCTGATTCGCTCGAAACTTCGCTGCCGTCAGTTGTAACTGAGCCGGTTCCCTCGTCGCTGTGTCACCCGCGCTCGTGTTCGCTCCCACTCAGTTCCCTGTCTTTGGTGGTAAAACTCCCCCGAATGTAATTAAGTATAAAACCTTGTTCAAATTGCATTCGGCTTCTACCATACTACTTCCCGATTCACCTAGTGCGATGCTGCTTTCATTATGAATGTCCCCTGTAACAGCTGTACTGTCCCTCAAGTTCCTTCAAATAGTTGAATTTGTTGTTCACTATATTTACTCTGTGATTTCACTATTTTCCATCGAGACGCAGTCTTACAACTCTAAGTCCCGTTCTAATGGACTCAGCATCGACAAATACCTAGCACACGATACCGAACATGACATAATTGCAATTAAACGACCATTATTTCGTTTTTGACTAACCCCTTCAACTATTTTGGTTTATTATTCGTTCTGAATAATAACCGTATGTTTTCGGTCAGGCAAAATGTTTTACAACCCCCCCCCCCTCAAAATTTGATACTTTATGTTTCAAGACATGGGGATTCCAAATCTGCAATGTCCGTCCGCCGTCCCCCATCCCCCGTCCAAGCCATTTTGTGCCTTTAACGTGGTCTAAAAAAACGGTTCTTTCGCACGAAAATCCCATTTGGTATCTAGTTGTGTCCGCCATCTTGGCAATCTGATCGGACGAAGCCCAAGGTTGTTATGGACAAAAAATAGTTAAAAACATTAACAAAACGGTATTTTTACACCCTGGGTCGAATGGAATGAGTATCAGACGTGTACAACTGTGTATAGTGAAATTACAGTAATTATAGTTAGGCAAAGTCTACTAATTGAAACAACTCGCGGGAACTACAGCGGAAGTAAACGTTTCGTCGTTAGTACTCCCTCCCTCCTGTCTCATCATACTGCCATCTGCCTACAGGCGCTTACGGGCGTCTGGAGCCGGTGGAATATTTAGTTTTCGTAGTTACATTGTAGTCAGGTCATGATTCGTATGGTTTACTAGTATTTTTCGATGCTGAATCGAATGGGATGGGTCTCGGAGCGGTAATACTAGGTCAAGCTGTTCATGGGAATAATAAACCGTTTTGTAATAATTTGCCGGGTTTTTCTATGGACAGTTCTGAATAAGGCGACGCTACGATTAAATTGTAACGCTCGAGAAAATAACTAGAGCAGCGCAATAAATGATCAATAACGTCGAAGAATATAGATTCTAGCGCAGTTTTTTCTTCATAAATTCTGCTTAAATGATAAAAACCGAAAACACAGAAAGACCGTTCTCGTACATTGTCTAGGAGCAACCCCCGGAATTCCAACTCCGCCTTTTCACTTACTATAACGTCTCACAGTTTCGGTTAATTACCCTTTCTGAATAATACAAATAAGTTTTCGGTCACGAAACTCCACCCCCTCAAAATTGGAAAGTTTACGGTACTTCAAGGCATGGTTCCAAATCTGCAATGTCCGCCAACGCGGCTTCCGTTCGGACGAAACCCGTGGCCGTTTTAGACGTGAAATGGTTTTAAACGAGTGGTGCGTAGCAACACACAACTTTCCGCAATCCCTTTAAGTTCGAACACCACCTACATGTGCGGACGCTATAGTTTCATTGCAGTCAGGTCATGTTTCGTACGGTTTACTAGTATTTTTCGATGCTGAATCGAATGGGATGGGTCTCGGAGCAGTAATACTAGGTCAAGCTGTTCATGAGAATAATAAACCGTTGTGTAATAATTTGCAGGGTTTGGATTTCATCCGATCGCATTACCGACTCGGTGGATACAATTAGATCCCAAATGATGAAGGTGAAATATGGCCTTGAAACCCAGTGTCAAGTTTTGAGCTGAGTTTGTCAAAAAAACTTCCACACTGGTGTACTAATCCTACGCATTGGATTTTAAGGAGCGTGGCACGAGTAGGAGCAACTCAATAAATTCAGTAGTTTTACGCGCCACCAGTTTCTGCGAAGAACGTAGTGTTATGTTTGACCAAGTTCATACGCCTTGAGTGAAAAAATTTTGTATAAGTAGATCGAGGTGGGTCTGAGAAAAGTAGTGTGATAAGTAAATTCGTTGACCTAATCAAACGTGTTTTAACTGCTCGTGCTATGAATAACTAGCTGCAAGTTCAAATATGTAAGTTAATATCAGTATTTTCGTGAATTTACGAAAGGTTCCGTGAAAAATCAGTAACATCACCCGAAGAACTCAGCTCTAGTCAATCGTAAACGAGCGACGAGGAAGTACGAAAACGGCGTTGCATCAGAAATGTGAAAAGGAATCGTTATTTGGAGGGAAAACATGAAGAGCGAGAGGAATCATGACGGGAAAATCAATTTCCCTCGAAGTTCCCAGCTTATTGGCCGCGTTGAGTATATCGGATTACTGGGGCAGCTAAGACCTTGGAACAAAGCATTTATAAGGCCCCCAAGAGCAGTTGAAGCACCGGTTGTTTGGGGGTGATGTGACCCTACTCCTCTTCAAAGCTTCCCGATGAAATGAAGGGGTTTTGATTCGGCGGAAAACCCGTCGGATGTCAGTGAAACAACGAAACGCTATTTGCAGGCAGTTTCATGAGTTGGAAATTAGGGTACCAGTGTTTTAAATGTGTATGTGTGTTTGTGTGTAGTCAAAAACTACACGGAATCATATAAACCACCCCAACGAGCACCAATTTTATTCAAACCTCTCGAAGCCTTGTTTGCCAAAATTTGCGTTAATTCCTCCAAAAGGTTGAATTAGGGAGACGGAGACTGAAAACATTTGTTTCACGATCTTTACTCAATTTAGCCCAACGGAGTAGGATGAAACTTACGTACTAAAGTTAACGTACCTGTTAGGTGAGTCCGTCTCCTCTGGCTTGTGAGTTACTGTGGGCCCACAGTAACTCACAAGCCAGAGGAGACGGACTCACCTAACAGGTACGTTAACTTTAGTAATTTGCCTACTGGCGGATATAACCCAATTTCTCTAATACCGAAACTTACGTACTTGGCCGTTCATTAGATCTTCTTAGATCTCGTACGTTCCAAGGGCTACTAAACACATTTTGGGACAGTGGCGCGAGTCACTGAGAACGTGATTGAAAGAAAGCGGCTGAACTAACATCAAGTAGTTTGTCTGAAGATTAACATGGGACACCAATAAGGCTATGATCAAATCACTAGGTAGTAGACAAAGTACCAATTTTTTTGTTTGTCAAAAACGGTTAAAGTTTTGAATGAACAGTTTCAAATAACACGACAATAACACAAAATTATCATACGCGGGTGTTCCGGCCGAATTAGTTGGTCACTTTGACCTTGGAACCTCCACACTTGCCTTAATGGGACTCATTGTCTCGGGCCTTCCCAGTCCACCTCACTGACCTCAAGCCTCTTTTTTTCATAGCTGCGGAAAGTCCACTTTCTTCTCTTCAGTTATTTCCAAGCGACAACAAATTTCTCCTTTTTCTGGACTTCCCAACATATCTTTTCTCACCCCTCAATGTACACTCCTCTTGCCAGCTAAACTGTTCAAACGAGGATATTTCAGAGGTGAATGAGACTATCATTCTGATTCAAGCCGAGTCAAAATACTATAAATATTCAATGTACACTTACCAGTTCGAAGTTCGTTTAGCGATAGTAAAAGGTTTAAAGTCAATTAAACACAACGAGAAATGAAGAAATATCACTCTGTACTCGTTGTAAGAAAAATCAGTTTTCGATACAACGCAATACCTAAACGGTAGGGATGCGAGAATAGGAATGGGGGGGGAGGGACAAGGCCGAGACTCCATCGGGAACCAAACCACCTGAACATCTGATAATTACCTGCTAGAGTGCGTCACACATTCCACATGTGAATCAAGTTGTACATACGAAATATATCACGCGCCACAGCAATTAATAAACATTTAGGGTCAATTATTCGAACGAGGAAATAGTAAGCTAAAGCTATTAATCACTCGGATCGACTGATTCACAACCCCGATGGTTGTCAAAATTCGGACTATGCCTCACTTAGGGGACTTCATTCCGACACCTCTCCACAAAAGAGAGCTTTTCCCAATACTCAGTCATCTATTAGTTCTCACGATCGACGGTCGTCTCCCATTTCTCCAACAGACATTCGTTCCTCAGTTCTCGAGACAGCCGCTCATTTCATCTCTCTTTGACTTGTAATTCGGATTCCTCTCTCCCTCCCCGTACAACCAGTTTCACGCCTTCAGAGTCCCCTTGTTCACGCTTGTATACTCAAACTCATATCCTGGTCACTTCTTCTTTATACATGTAAGTGTTCGAATCTTGTTGTGATTTCCCAACTCTTCAATTAAAAGTTTCGTGCTACAGTAAAACCCGTCTGCGTGATTCCTCCAAACCTACCCCGGTCATAACAGTGGGAAAATGACGAGAGCACAGTTTTTTGTTATGAATCCCGTTCATATGCTAATAATACTGCATTTTCAGAAAATACAGGATCGTGGCCCAACGCCTAGACTGCCTATACGACGAGGGCGTAAAAGAGTTAAGATAAGTAGGAGCAACGCAAAATATTACGAAATTTAAACCACAACCGTTTCACTTCTTAGCGTTTCTCACAGTTTTCACTATTTTAGGTAGTTCCTAAACAGTAAACACGAGCTGTCTCGTAAAAATCTAGTCGACAGTGCTTATGCATGGATTATTTTAACTTTATTCAACTGTCCATCTAGCAGTACCGTCTTTCTCCTCAAAACTCAACCTTTTCAATATTAACTTCGCACCTCAACCTTTTTTTTTACCGGAGCCATCCTGAATTTCGGACTTCAAACGTTTTTCATACGAGATCGAGGAGGTTTTGGTTTATTAAAACCTCTGTTCGGTGTATACGACAACCTAGGGCTCACACTTGGTCGAGCGGTTTTGAAATGTTTGGTTGGTCTGTTCACATGTACCTCAGTTTTGCTGCAAAGAGGTGTTTGGCGCACTACCGGAAACGTTCAATATGAAGTCAGTTCATCCAAATGTCACACACGTCGGTATTACCGTCGCATCTCAAAACATCCGCACAAAACTCCGTAGCACACCAAGTTACGCCTAGACACAGCAACATTAGTAGATTGGGACTATTCCTTGTTTATGCCTCTCTTGAGCACACCAATACCCAAATTTGACTATACTCGGTTTTGTTCCTTACTACTTTCTTTCTCTGTCTCTCTCTCTCAGATCAAATTATGGGAATTATTAGATCGAGGGTAGAAGAAGAAAACGGAGAAGACGGCTCTCCTGGCTGAATCATTTGAGGAAGTAGACGAGTATACAGCGTGCGGAGGAGCTTTTCAGGACTGAAGAGGACCGGGACGCTCTCGCCGCAGTGATTGCCAACGTCCGGTTAGCCGGATAAGGCACATAAAGAAGAAGAAGAATTATATCTGAATTTTGTTCGAGAGAAGAAAATAATAGTAAAAAAATAATAATAAAAATAAAAAAATAGTTAAAAAAACAATCAAATAATGAAACGAAGATTTTGTTATACTCGTAGTAGTAGAAAACTAGTTAATAAGAAGAAGAAACGAAAACTGTTGACGAATTTGCATTTATCATCTTAAATTTTAAAATTTCTGGTTAAGTGTAAGAATGGTCGAGTACGACCAAATCTCGCCAGATGTATTAATAAAGCCGTCATTCATTCATTCTCTCTCTCTCTCTCTCTCTCTCTCTCTCTCTCTCTCTCTCTCTCTCTCTCCCTCTCTCCCTCTCTCTCTCTCCCTCCCTCACCCTCCTGGGGTGGTGCAGGAGTATTGGGATCGTCTGGGTAGCGGCATTGACACCTTTGATTTCGGCCCAATCACTGAGACGATGGTCTCTGATGCCTTGACACTGGTCAAGTCGAATGCAGTGGGGAATGATGGGATACCGGTAGACGCTCTGTACCGCATGTCAAGTACCATAGTCCCGGTCCTCTGCTACATTTATAACTGCTCACTTGAGTTGGGAGTCTATCTTCGGGTCTGGAAAGAATCTCTAGTGTTGCCGTTAAAAAATTGCGATAAAGTTTCCGACTTTAGGAGCATTGATATTCTATGCTCCGCCGGAAAAGTGTTTGATAAAATAGTGTACCGTGAAGTAATGAACTACATAAATGAAAAGAAAATAATTAATGAGCACCAATCAGCATATAGAAAAGGTTACAGTACAGAAACAGCACTGGTGAAGGTGTGTGACGACATTAGAAGGAACATGGATCAGCGGAAGTTGACTATTTTAGTCATGGTAGATTTTTCCCGCGCTTTTGATCGTGTGCAGCCTGATTTATTGTTGGCCATGCTGCGCTCATTGGGCTTGGCGGATAGACTGGTAGCGTGGTTCAGATCTTACCTGACGGGCAGGACACAGCGTGTGCGGATCGTCAGATTGGCTGGAGGTAAAGGTCGGAACGCCCCAAGGGAGCGTGTTGTCAGCTCTGATCTTCTCACTAGCAATTAATCCTCTGCCTCTCGTCCTTGAGAAAAGTTCATATATGCTATATGCGGACGATTTGCAGGTCTACCTATCTTGTGAGTTGAACGACATAGAAAGTGCGGTTGGAGTAATAAACGGTGAAATGACAAAAGTGGCTAATTGGTGTGATAGGCATTGTATGAAAGTCAATGAACTGAAATGTAAGGCGTTAGTAATGGGCTATTCCAGACTTCTGTCAAATGTCAATTTAGATAGCTTACCTAAGATCAGGATCAACAATGTGAATTTGGAATATGTGAAAGAGTTCAAAAATGTAGGTATACTTATGACTCAGAACTTGACATGGTCGGTTCATGTTACTGCCATTTGCAAAAAACTATACAGAAGTCTGTATCAACTCATTAGAATGGCAATTGATTTTCCCTTCCAGTCTCGCCTGCAACTAGTTCAAGCCTTAGTTATGCACAATTTCGACTACGCAACCTCTGCTTTTTGCGATCTCAGTAAGGAACAGATCCACGCATTACAAAAAGCACAAAATGTTGTGATTAGATTTGTGTATCGGTTGAAGCTTGACCAACACGTCTCACCTTTTTATGTAAAATTGAAGTGGTTGAAAATTGCTGAGCGTATTAAACTGCGGACCGCAGTACTGTTATTTAAAATTCTAAAATTTTCCACACCAACTTATCTTAGAAACTTCTATGTCACAATGGGTGACATCCATTTACGTAGTACGCGTAATGCCAGGCAACATTTTCAAATCCCTCTTCACAGAACAAGTATCTTTAATAAATCATTTACAGCAAACAGCATCCGATTATATAATGAGAACCCCGAATTTTTCAACATCACTTTATTAGTTAAAGCATTTAAGACCAATTACAAAGACCATTTACTTACTAAATATGTAGAAGATTAGGTCACCGTTACTTTGCTCTTTTATTGAGTCCCATGTTGAGTTTACATTTTATTTATTTGTTCGTTTCTATTTATTTATTTATTTTGACTTTGTAGATGTAAATATTGTAAAACCGCAGTACTTGAAGAGCACGAATATGCACGAATATGTTAGTTTTATTTATTTATTTTTATTAATATGAGGATAAACCTGTAATAGCTCTTCCAGGGTCAAAGTAAGAGAGGGCTTTATAGCCCTATTTGTAACCTGGTGATTAAATAAACTAAAAATCAAATCAAAATCTCTCTCTCTCTCTCTCGGCCTTCGTACAGCTCTGAGACCCTTCTAATTCGATTGATAAAGCTTGCCTAGGAAACGATACTAAACTACTAAACACGACGTGATTGCAATAACACGTCCGGAATTTCGTTTTTTGCTAATTTTTTAAACCGTTTGTTGCCCATAACATCACTGAGTTTCGCCAGGTGGGATTGCCGAGTAGATGGACACAAATAGATCCCAATTGGAATTTTTGTGCGAACAGGACGGGTCTCAAAGGTGTAGTACTGTGTCTAGATGTAAAACGGAAAATCCCAGGAGTAAGGCGCAGTAAGGCGTGTTGTAGTACACGAAGAAAGTCGCGGGACGATATAGAGAAAACTATCGTTTCTCCTCAGTCTGCGCTCATTCGATTGAACGCCTAATCATGGTGTGCCAGAAAATAATAAACCGTAGTGTAATAATTTGTAGCGATTGACCACTTGCATTCGTCAGTTCTGTCCGCAGTTTAGTCCACAGTTCGAAAAACTACTGGTGTGTCTTCCCTTACTCCTTAGGCCGAGGAAAATAAAATGACTCAAGCGTTGCTTCTATTATTTGTGCCGAAAATTTCAGTCTCACATTGCTGATCGATAGACGTTGCGTTTCACAGCTGAGCCATGACTGATACGTGGCGAGTAGTTGGTTGGAAGTACCAGGGAAAAAGGGTTTATCTTATCCGCTCCTATTCGTACTGATCAGTAGCAGTTACAGTAGTACATCAACTCTCAACTCGGCCCCATTCCTCCTTAACCTTACTTGTCAGAACAGCTATTGTGCGGTTTTACGCGATGTTGGAACTTTAATCAACACTTCGTCTCGTCTTCAAAACAGCGGGGTCGTGATGATCCCTCGCGTATTTAACCACCGAGCTATTTATCATCAATCTCGCTCGAGAACCTAGAACCACTTTCAGAGCAGAGTTCACGGCCATTGCTGCAGATCGGAATATGCTCCAGTGTGTCACTGCGATCCCAGGTCCTTTAATATACGTCGTTGTGACACCGAAGGGTTGGCAGTAAATTCACTCGTCACGTGATGAACGTTGCCTCAAAGTAACGCGCACGTGAAACCTTCAAAAGGAAAACGGTGTTGAAGGAGATGAAAGAGTCGGATGATTGACAATCTCAGGTTTTACTGTTGCCGCTCATATCGCGGGAACGTGAATGAAATGAATACGTTATGAGCGAGGAGAAAGCTGTCACAGGTCACTGGAAATAGAAACGCTGGCTGTACAAGTGTTCGGAAAAGTTCAAAATCATGTTGAGGAAACCTACCCACGGCTGCATTTAGCTTCTTCAACAGTATCGACAGTTGTAGGATGAGCGGTCCAACCAGTCAGCCCCGATAGTGGTTAAAAAACGTAGTTACCTTAAAACGTTCTTAGGCACCGCCCATTATACAAATAGATAGGGTGGGAAACGAGGAATCAGGCACGAAATATAACATAAGGGGTGCCACAATCTGCAACAGTGTCTTCCCAAGTGGCAGCACATACAAGCTACTGTTGTGTTGGGGTTGCACGAGAAGTGGCCAAATTACGAAAACCCAACTGTCGAGAGTGTCATGGTGGTGTATAGCGTGCCACCGCGCTTGCACGGTTTACTTCTTACAACGCCAGTTTTCATCCCTTCGTGAATCCTATAACGGAGATAAAGCACAGTTGCTACGAAGTGAAACAGATAAGTAATAAAGTTTCCTGTTGAGCTGCAGAACCACGCGAGTTAGTTGCAATTTTCGTTTAATTTGTCACTTTTACGAGACAGGAAACCCCGGACATGAGACGATTGCATCAATGGGAAGAAAGAACGGCGACAATACGTAACAAAACAATATCTAGCGCGATGCAGGCCACAACTCCCCACTGCCCCATTAAATCCCATAACACGAGCGCGGCATCATCCTTCGTTGAGAACTAACTGCAGGTACCAGTCAACTGAATGTGTCCCGTGATTTTGGTCAGAATGGTTTGAGTCGTTTTACAGGAAATTTGAAGAAAAAAAATCTCATACTGGTCTATTCTGAATAATACGCCCGTCAGTTCGACTCGACAGGTCGTGCCAATTGCCGACAGTGTGAATGGGTTGGGCCCTGGAAGAGTGTGGTAATCAGTTATTGGCAATATTCATTGACGCATCAGGTTTCACATGTGACCTGTCGTTTCCTGGATCAGTGACCCAGCCACGTTACATCCCTAATATACTGTAAGAATAACGGTTAACTTAACAACAATTCAAGATGTATTATCGTGATAACAATCCTCAACTCAATTTTACAACTGAACTTGAGAACAACATTCCCTAATAACGACGCCGAATGATCATCTGTGATCTATGGAGTCACCACAATACTCCCCTCGACATCTTCTGGCCCGCCCCCGGGCCGTACGTCTGCATGGTTGAGTCGGTTGGCGTGTAGGAGAACACGAAAAAGAACATCATTTTCCTTCTCCATGACGACCCACGGCCCTGTCCATTGTGGTTGTAGTTAGGGACATTTTCCTCGAACTCATTTGCGGTCATGTATCCACACCCAATCACTTTCTTCAAATGCCGGTCTCTTCGCCCTTCTATTATGAAATTCCTTTAGTGCTCGAATCTTGAAGCCCGACTGAATCAGTGCAACGTTGTGAATACGCTGCATGGCTTCTCTTATTCAAAAGGCATAGGGCGTAGGCAGTTCATCTGTTTGTTCTGGTGGTTTTCGGTATAAGGTGTCAGGCAAGTGCGAACATGAGTTGGGCAGGTGAAAATCCTGTTGTTGCGTGGGGGGCAGAGCGATAGGCGAGCAGAAATAGTGGGAGCTTGTCATCCCAATCTTTCTGATTATCATTAACGAAGATGGCCAGAAATTTGGTTAGGGTTGAGCCTCTCAACTAATCCTCCTGATTGCGGGTGTAAAGGAGTTGTTCGCGTTCGTCGGAAACCCATCAACTTGCTTACTTCCTTCAATAGCAGAGCTTCAAAATTTCTCCATTGATCCGTATGGATCTCCTGAGGAACACCATTTCGGCTGAAGACGTGATCCACTAGAGCCCTGGCTGTGGTTTCTGCTTCCTGATTTGGCAAAGCAATAGCTTCTGGCCATTTCGTGAAATAATCCACTGCTACTGGTACGTATTTGTTACCCCTCATTTCCCATTACTTTCTTGAGAGCCATTATTTTATTTATTTCATCAAATGAGTATAATTGAGTGTATTTTATTTGTTCTTTTCTTTTGGGCCCAGACACGACGTTCACGCGTGTTCTGTACGCGGGAATTGTGAGACAATTCCCCAAGTACGTTACAAAGTAAATGTTATACGTTCGTATGGAAATCTATAGTTTCCTCTCACTCGAGGTGAAACGAGCATTCTACATCACTGTGGTACAATCTAATTTGATTTATGGAGTCTCGGGTTGCGGGAGGGTGTTGGCGTGTACGCTACGTGTACGAGCTGAATTGTGAGAACCACCAAACTTATAGGCATTTGAAGGCGTAAAGTCCGGAAAGGTTCGAAAATAGTGCAAACCGAGCTCGATAATCCCTTTTGACTAACTGCTAGTGGACATAAGCGTCACGACTACCGAAGAATTATGTTTTTAATGATCTTCCAAAAGACCTGAGGGCAAGCGCTATAACAATGACAATAACCCAAGTCTACATACTACTCGTAGTTTGAAGACTCTTCGAAATGTATCAAGTTATTCCTGCGTCCAGTTAAAGTGTAATTTGAAGAGAAAATTCAAGAGAATTCTTTTGTTTAATTTCTTTGTCCTTAGGAATCCATTTATCTGGTATGTTTACCTATGCGGCTGTAAAATTTATTTGGATTTATCCAAATCTGAAATTTTTACTGGGTACTCGATTCCGGTCATATTTACGGATAATTTAATTTAAGAAACGTTAGGCGTTCGTGATTTTTACCGGGATTCAAAGCCAACAGCACCGACCACAGAAAGCACTTTTCATCATTGTTCTTTATATTGATGATTCCTAGCTGTGGTTTGGATAAATTCGACGGAGTGGGAATAAATGAAGAAGCGTATAATGGTTGATACTTTGCCATGTACAAGTCAATTTGCTCAATGTACTCCAATTTCCATCCGCTTCCATCTTGAACAAATTTAGCCATACTTTCGAGGATTTTACTGGTGGCTTCATTGTACTGCTCCGTACAATCATCACTTTGTAGTAGCGGTCTTATTTTGCCGTGAAATGTGGGAGTAGAGAATATTTCTTCGTTGTTTATTGTCTTGCTAAATTTCACCAGCGCTGCAATGTACCACTTTAGGCCCCCGAGCCTACCGAGATGGTGCTTCAATCTGCCAATCACGTCCTTTTGGTATTTAGACAACGCCGAGATAGCGTCGATGTTTCACCGACCGCGAACTTTTCGACAATCTTATCGAGCGACACAGTCACCAAGTTTCCGTTGATAGCACTGAAATCACTCATGTTAATTTCGTGTAATATTCAAACGAGAACTAAAACCGAGAATGAATCCCGCTCTGTATTTATTGACTGAGACAGCAGCCTTGAACGAGCACAGAAGCGATAAATTCCAATTTACGAGCCGAAACACGTTTAGAGATAATTTGTGCGTCAATATTAAATTCCGAGAATAGACCGCCTGGGGTTATACAATCACGTGAACACGTCATGCTATTGCATCATATTTTGAAACCTATTAAACATTTCCGAGAATACTGCGCAGTTACCTGAGGCAGCTGCTATTACATCATGTTGATGAGTCATGCCCTTGAACGATCATGTGACCACTCTAGCGTCCCCACAATGATGATGTCACGTCTGTCCCTTGTATACCACAAGTTTACATTAGTCTATCACGTTTCCTCCATGGCTCAGTTGGTTGAGAGCTCAACTACAGAACTTGAGGTGCTGCGTTCGATCCCAGGGAAGGAACATTTAAAAAAAAAATGACGTCATCCAAACGCTTTGGAATTTTAATGGGAGGGGGGCAGGGGTACTCCTACTACAGTACTCTCACCAGAAGGCTCGTGGGAGAAGGCTGAATGGAGGGGGAAAAAGGTAAGTAATTGTTGGGGGTGGGGGTGGGGGTAATAATAGTGCACATTAGTATGAAGAGAGGGGGTAAAAAGGTCGTACTATAACACGACTGGTTAGAGGGAGGGGCAAACTGAAGGAGAGGTGGTTAACTTCCGGAAATTTGGGAAGGAGATGGGGGTAAAAATGTCGTACTACAGTACGATTTGTTAATAATTATAGTGGAGGGGGTAAGGGGGCGGGGTGGAGGGGATCAAAATGACGTACTACAACGTGATTGATCAGGGGGCGTGGCCAAATACCTCGTACTATAGTACGGGGCAGGGTTTTCTTCCCCCACTCCAATTGAGCCAAAACGCTCACTTCCGGTTTCGCTCCCCCATTTCTTCCCTACTGTCCCTCATTGTTCACGTTGTCTTAAACAGTTCTTTCTCACAGCACAAGCGCAGCTTAGAGCGGGGAGTTGCACTATATTTCAAAATAAATCTTGCATCGTAATAAACAAAACGAAGGCGCCTTTCGGTTAACTGGCCGGCCGCAGCCTCGACCGGTAACCATTTCGTTTCACGTGTTTACATTCTACCTTATTACCTTCGGTACCTTGTTTGGTTCCTTTGTTTGGGTTTGAAACACGATTAAGCACAGGACGCCAACGCACGCAAGTTTATCGAACTATATAAACAGTGGCACTGCTAACAAATTGAGCCCCAAGTCTCGTGAAATGAGGCTGTTTGGGTGCAATGTTGTCTTTGACAATAACTACCGAGCTGAGAGAAATGTGTTATCAAGCGCAAAATTGTTGTTTAGTCGAAAATTGGCTATCGTAGGCGGTATGATGTATCTTATTGAGCGTGCGAATACAGAACCCACCAGTTCTTCTAACAGTAGTGCACGATAATCATTACTTTGGCCACGGGCGTTCGCTGTGATTCCACATATTTGTCCCAGGGTTACGTGAACTCCTAAGAACAGGCGGAATATTTGTGGCTCAATAAATTCTGGAACGTTGAGCGCTACCAGTGATACGTCGCCCCAAATGTTTTCGAATTGATTTGTGTTGAGAACGAAGAAAAGAACGTTTCACGAAAATGAGCTCGGGCAGATACTAGTACGATCAAATAGGACGCGCTCAACTAAGGCTCTCCAATATTTCCAACTCATCATGTCCTCACGTTTAGATACGCCACGACTTCCCGGGTCTGCAGTCGGTACGCTCACTCAGTTCACTAGTAATCGCAGTTTGAAGCAATCTGTACCATCGGACCCGATTGAATCTCTCGTCATCCGTAATTGTCGAGCAAATCAATGGCCCTCCCACCTAAATTGCTCCATTCGAACTAACCGGAACCTTCCACCGCGATTGATTAGTCGCCATTTCCTTTAGGCAGTCAAGCGCCCTGTGAATCACAATAATTGGATGAAACGCTAATCCTGGGCCTATTATTCCTATTTGTGCCATTCAGACACTGCAACTTTTAAGGAGACACTGGATCGTGGGAGGCTGGCGGCTATAAGCGACAAAGTTGGAGCTAATACTTCCATTCGTACGAGTGTGCAGTTCAGTTTTAAAACTAACATCATCTATCGTAGCTGTAGTCCATGAAAGTTTCTGAAACTTGACATCGATAACGAATGGTTGTTACTCACTGCGCTTTCAGGACAAACTGTTGAATGATGTCACTTGTCACTATCTAGTTGGCGACCACCAACACCGTACCCTGTGAAAACTAACGTACAAAAATATCGAATATAAGCTATTCCCAAGCTCAGAACCGCTGCGGCCCAAAATTTCTTTCCGTACAAAGCAACAAATGCGTACAATTCCTTCCCAGTAGATGTGAAAGTAGAATTGGCCCCAAAAAACTATTTCATTGCTCGGATTCCGTTAAAAAATATCTGGTGCGTTGCAACACACAACTTTCCTTAGCTCTACAACAATTCACTTTGTACATGGCTAATTCTATTTAATCAATTCAATTATCACTCAGTCCCTTTGAACTTGGTTAAACAACGCTTTACGGCAGCATGAAGCGGCAGCGAGGGTAATAACTGTTAGAACTGGTATTAAAAGATTAGAACTGGCGAAACGGCGGTAGTTGAAATTCAGGAATTTCTGGAGTGAGCCCCATGTATCTCATGAGCGTTTTTAAACGCTCACCCTAAAGGTATTGGATTGGACTACAGTACCAATTTTCTTTAACATTCTACTAACATTCCAGCGGAGTTTAAAAGGAAAAAACCACGGTAAAAACGCTTTTCGTCGAAAATTTTGATAATTTATTGTGCTGCTCTCGTCATTTTCCCACAAATGGGAATTCTATGGTATAGTTGCCTTATTGAGAGCTATCAATATAAAAAATTTAATCAAAAACGTTAGAGCCATTTTTGAGAAAAAAAATATTTGGTGTTTTGATCCCTATGATAACTATAGTTAAATTTCGGTGGATTTTGTTCATACCCTTGTTTTGGCGTCCCATGGTAACTTGCGAGCGAGATATCAAGTTTGAGCTGATTTGGTACGATGGTTTTCTCTAAAAATCGTATACAGACACACAGACCATTTTCCCAAATAGTGTTTTTCGGACTCAGGAGGGTCTGAAACGTAAAGATCTGAAGAAAACTCAAAAATTTTTTTTCAGCCGATTACATAACTTTCCTTTCTACTTCGTAGAGCCAAGGAAAGTAAAAATTATTTAAGGTGTTTTAGACGGAGATAATATTGCATTCACTATGACAGCGAGTGAATCCACGAGTACATCAAGGCTCTTAGCTCACTCTTCAGTTGAAAAAGCTGTTTGAAAATATTACATAGTAGTTTAGTTGATCATTCGGACGTATTCGTGTATGTAATCAACGAAAAATGTTTGCTTGTTCGTTTGTTGTTGTTGCTCTAGGGAGTTTTTGTGCTTTTTTGGGAGTTTAATTTTTACTTTCCGCTACCCGAAGGGAAGGAAAGTATAGTAATCGGCCCAAAAAAAAAAGTTGGGTTTTCTTCAGATCTTTACGTTTCAGACCCTTCTGAGTCTAAAAAACCTAATTTCGGAGAGAGGTCCGTGTGTATGTCTGTGTGTATGTCTGTGTGTGTGTGTGTCTGTAGTTCGATTTGCGGGAGAACGGCTGATCCGATTGAGCTGGTTCTTTTTTTGTTTTGTTCGTTATTTTTTGTAGACACCAAAATAAGGTTATGGACGATTTCGGCCGATGGAAAGGGGGGGAGGGGGACGAAAATGTACCAAAAACTAGGGTTTTTCGCATTTTTCTCGAAAACGGCTCTAACGATTTTGATCAAACTTTCAAATTATCTTCTCCTAATCAATACCTAACTTTTCTTCTCCATACATATCTCCATGAAAATACGGTGAACGGAGATATGGGCCCTTGAAGCAAAAATATGTTTTTTACGCTTTTTGGCAAAACGGCTTCAGCGATTTTCACCAAACTCACAGGATGTTTTCAAATAGTTGATACCTACATATTCTTTTTAATAAATGTTCCTGTGACGGTCCATTGAACAGAGATAAAAAGCAAAATGTGTCGAAAATAACGTTTTTTCTAACATTTCCGTAAATTCCAGGGTAACTTTTTCACCAGATGTGATATATCCTAATGAAGTATCTTCTAGTCACCCATACCAACATTTCGTTCTCTATAATTATTTCTGTATATATATGTTGAACAGAGATATAAGCCAAGTTAACTCAGAAAAGGAGATTTGTCGAATATTAATTTATCGGTATTCCAATTTTCTCAAAAACGGCTCTAACGATTTCGATCAAACTTTCGGAGTACTCTCAGCTAACTAGTCCCTACATTTTGTTTTCCATAAATGTTTCTGTAGAAATGCGTTGAACGAAGATATAGCGCCCGCCTGTGTAGCTGGTGTTCTAACTTAAAGGGGTGGCGGAAAGTTGTGTGTTGCTACGCACCAGATATTTTGTTTTCAATTGATGCTACTTGAATGGCCGAAGCTGAATATGCTGCTTCTTCGCAATTTAAGAAATTAACATCAAAATATCTGATGCGTAACAACACACAACTTTCCGCAACTGCCTTTAATTTAACTACGTAGTGTGCTGTATTGAGTTAAGAAACACCCTGTATAACTGATCAAATCCAGTCAAGCTATTAAATGATCAAATTAACAAAAGTTCTGAAAAACATTATTTTCGACACATTTTCCTTTTTATCCCTGTTTAACAGACTGTCTGAAAAACTTATTCAGCGCAATATATAGGTATTGACTATTTAAAAACATTCTATGAGTTTGTTGAAAATCCTTAAAGCCGTTTTGTCAAAAATGTAAAAAACGTATTCTAGCTTCATATCTTCGTTCACCAAATTTTCATGGAAATTTTTACGGAGAAGGAAAGTTGGGAAAAAATTAGGTCAAAATCGTTTAACCCGTTTTCTAGAAAAATGCGGAAACCCCTAGTTTTTGGTACATTTCCGCCCCCATCCCCCTTTCTCATCGAGGGAAATCACACATAAACTTATTTCCGCGTCTACGAAAAATCACTAACAAAACTCGGCCCTACGGGCCTTGCCAAGGGAGTGCGCCCCCTGGTCCCCCCTTTTTGTTTTTATTTAGAGTCTGCTGCTACAAGTATAGAAACGTAGAATACGCTTTAGCCTCGATTGGACGCTGAACTGCTGAACGTTCAACGGTGATTATCAAACGTGTATTAGCGTTTAAGTAACGTACACTAACGATGTTATTGATATGGCGGGCGAATATGGAATCAATGCACGATCCACCACGATAATCCGCATTCTTGTATGTGACAATCAATACAAACGTGCGCAAATCAATAGAAAAACGACGGTTTATTTTATTGAAAAATGAAACATGAAATTATTAATCTGGACCGGGGCAGGAGAACATCACCGAAGGACGATTCGCGAACGACTGAAACTCCGATTTACATAAATAAAATTACTCACTTCAAACGGGTTTGTCGCAACTACTACACACGGATGTGTGTGGTTCTTATAAACCGGGCGGTCGAGGTCAATTGATGATTCACCAATGCAAGTTGTTGCTTGGTGATCGCCTTTAGTTACCCAATGTGTTTATAAACATCAATTTTGAAGCCTAAAAAACAAATTTTATGAACATCTGGTGATATGTTTATTGGTTGTCATGTTAATGTCATACATTTCGTTCCCATCCCGCGTTCCATTTTCGGCTAGTTAGTCCATGGCTAAAGCGTATTCTACGCTAAAAAAAAAGAACCAGCTCAATCGGTCGGACATATTACAACTCCTGAACCCTTAGAGAGAGAGAGTTGAGAATCAGTCGACCGTCACGAAGGAGGCAGTTTCGCTATCACGCGAGATGCTGGTCACTCGCACAACACCAGCAGGTACTACAGGTTTTGATCTTTGCCAGTCTCCTAGCTGAGAGCTATTGCCTGTGTGTTAACCGTGCAGCGGTATTACCACTAGAGTTTTGATCACTATGATAACTATAGTTAACTTTCGGTGGATTTTGCCCATACTCTTATTTTTGCGTCCCATGGTAACCTGCGGGCTAGACATCAAGTTTCAGCTGATTTGGTGCGGTTGTTTCCTCTAAAAACCGCGTTAAAATGGATTTCGTCGAAAGTTTTGGTAATTTATTGTGCTGCTCTCGTCATTTCCCCACAAATGAGAATTTTATGGTATAGTTGCCATATTGGGGGCTATCAATATAAAAAATTTAATCAAAATCGTTAGAGCCGTTTTTGAGAAAAACATATTTGGTGTTTTGATCACTATGATAACTATATTTAACCTTCGGTGGATTTTGTTCAAACCCTCATTTTGGCGTTCCATGACAACCTACGGGCGAGATATCAAGTTTGAGTGGATTTAGTACGATGGTTCTCTCTAAAAACCGTTCACAGACACACAGACCATTTTCCGAAATAGTGTTTTGTGGACTCAGGGGGGTCTGAAACGTAAAGATCTGAAGAGAACTCAAAATTTTTTTTCACCCGATTACATAACTTTCCTTTCTACTTCGTAGAGCCAAGGAAAGTAAAAAGACAAAAACATAGCAGACTTAAGTTTGAAATACGAGACTGATATAAGTTCTTTCAGTTTTGCAGCACTGTTCCCCTTTTCGTCAGTTCTATCAGTACTTTCCCTCTTTGTTGCCGTTCCTTTTAGTAAAAAAGTGCAAATACAGTAATAAAGCCGCGGTAAAAAAACGTTTCCATCCCCTGACATTCTTTAGTAAACAAAGAAACGTTGTAAACATTGGCACGGGACCAAGATGGCTGAGAAGATTTCTGGTACCTTATAATACAGGGACAGTGCAAATTTGTTTTTTGATCTTTCGGAATTTCGAAAAAGTCTCCCCGTTTTTCAACTGTGATTCGCTTTTGTAGATTCAAATTCATTGTTTATGGATGCAACGTCAGACCCGACTCGTCGGCAGCACGGAACTTGGAGAGGAGAGCAGCTTGGGAATGAGGAAACTACTAGCTGAACTGAAGCCAGTTTGAATTCTCACTTCTTCTCTTCCCTTCTTGTTGTGATTGGTATCAAACTCGTTCGGGGAGCTGGAAGAAGCCTATTCGTGATTTGCGCCACTGGGAGAGGGCTTAGCTATTAGAGAAGCCGAGAGTAAAACAGGACCAAGTTGGCACATTCCTCAACCCAAAGCTAAACACTCATTAAACTGTCCAACAAAGTTTCCCTGAGCTTGTCCCATGCACCGTAACCAGCGCCCTCTTCTCCTTTCTCGCTTCCTCTTCGAATTTACAATACTATTAGGCCAAAGTTTATAACGAAACTCCCTTTTTAGCCGGCCCTTTGGTGCGACAGGGCGGCGGCGGAGGTGTGTGGGCGGGAAGGGTGAGGTGACGGGGAAAGGTTAACTCCCTTTGCTTTCCCAGGTGCCCTGCCTAGCAGGACGCTCGAAATAATGCTCTGCTTGGGCTCAACCTTTTGGGCTAACGAGACTTGAATGTACCAACTTTAAACAAAGCAACTCTACAAGTTTGGTTTCTACTTTTTTTGCCAAGGGGGAAGTTGACTTGTGCCAAATTAACTGTGATATAAATAAAAGAAAGAACCAAAACTTCTGTTGTCGACTAAGGGTTATGTTGGTACGTTCAGCTCATCACAATCAGACAAATTTACTTCCTCCAAATGGCGGTGTTTATTCGTTTCTTCTTCAGCTGCAAATACAATTATGCCTCGGCAGTGATATCTGGAACGCTACACTCACACCAGTCAAATGCTAGACATGCTTCATGCACGCCCAGAGTAATAAGCTTCCCCTTTATACAGTTTTTGCTTATTTCGGAATATGTAATGGCCAACTGCCTAACTGCAGCCCAGCAGTAAAACGTGGCGGCTCAGACTATTTCCTAGTTTGAGGGGATGTGGACAAAACGAAGTTGCCATTAAACCATCTTTGACTCTTATAAAGTAAGTACAATTAGATCAGATGGCAACCTGGAATTGGGAGCAATTTTTCCCCAGGTCGTCTCACTTCAATGATCTGTGCAATGGATCTGTGTCCTCTTATGTTAGCAACATGTACTCTGACTGTCTGTAGACATGACAGCGGTGCCCAAAGTGATGGAAGATTCGCCCTTGGAATATGTCCGATCCACAAAGCTCCTATGCTATCACTATCGCTAATTACAGAAGATGAATTGAGAAGCCTCATCAAAGCAATGAATGGAAAATCGGCTCCAGGAGCTGATGGTATAAGTTATAAGATTATTGAAACTTATTTTGATTTCATAAAACGCCCAATCATTCAATTTTCAACTTTTCCTGACGTATGGAAGATAGCGAAAGTCATCCCCTTACACAAGGGGGGGATCAATTGTCGAGCTTACCAACTATAGACCTATTTCATCACTAAGCATTCTCTCTAAGTTCTTAGAGAAATGGGTTAAAAAACAATTGAATTCATATCTGAACAAAAATAACCTGATTACAGCTAGGCAATTCGGCTTTACACCTGGCGTTAGAGTCGAGGAGGCCCACTATACTCTTACAAAAGACCTTTATGAATTAATGGATAGGAAGAGGAATGGAATCTTGGTCTTGATAGACCTTGCCAAATGCTTCGATTCCATAGACAGGAATAGATTGATCAGCGCCTTGGAACGTCATGGAGTAATGGGGAAAGAGATCTCTTGGTTCAAGAGCTACCTGTCCGGTAGGAGGCAGTTGGTGAGTGCTGATGGGGTGGAAAGTGGCATACTCCCTGTAAATTTTGGCGTAATTCAAGGGAGTACGCTGGGTCCAGATTTATTTAGGATATTTATAAATGATATTGTGAAAATACCCATTAGTGGACAGGTGTACCTATTCGCCGATGATGCAGCCTTCCTGTTTGAACAGGAGTCATGGCTTTTTACTATGAAGCAGCTCTATATAAAGCACGCTCTGCTTTACTTCCAGAACCATCCTGAAATATTGGATACCAACAAGCCGAACTCACCTGAACAGAGTACCCGTGAGAGTGAGATTAACAACCCAAGCAGTGATACCCATCCCACTTAGCCGCTTAATATCTACGTCTCGCCACCTGTATCACAACCTGCCATACATCTTGCAGACCGTATCGAGCTCTCTGGCCCACCCTCATTCCGTCAGCAGAATGGTTTACAAAAAGTCAGTCTTCTCGTGCCTCATTGCTGCCACTCCCTCGGAATGTGATGCCATGATGTGCAGTATTTATACTGTTTGATAAATTATTTCATTTTTTTTACATATCATATTATTTTTCTGTTTTTCTTTGAAGCATAGTAGGTTTAAGCATATTATTTTTCTGTTTTTCTTTTAAGCATAGTTGGTAGGTATATAGTAACTAGTTGTTTATGAAAAATCTTAGGTCAATATTTGAGGAACTAAATGTTATAAATTAATATAGAATAAGAAGTAATTCACTACTGCAACTCCCCCCCCTTGGCACGGATCAATGATCCATGAGGGGGGTAGTTTCCATTACAGGACAGGAATTAATATTGATTTTATCTTTTTGTGTTTTTTTCGATGTTTTGTTTTCCTTATATATGTAAATATTTCGGAAATATATATCATTATTCATTCATTCATTCATTCCTTAGCATCCTCGTTGGAAGCGCATTGTCCTGGGATGAAGAAGTTGCGGCCACTTGCAGTCGCGCATTCAGGGCAATATAGCAGTTACGTCGCTTAGCATCCGATTTCCCAAGTTATGTGCGCTTTCAGCTCGTTCAGAGTCTTGTGATGCCCTATTTTGACTACGCAGCTGCGGCCATCGGCGATTTGAAGAGTGGTGAGCTTGATCGACAGCACAAGGCTGAGAACGCGTCTCTACGGTTTGTTTTGCGACTGCGCCTGGACGAGCACGTTACACCACATTTATTAGCGGTTAAGATGGCTGAAGATAAAAGAACGTAAGAAGCTACATATCGCCTGTCTGGTTTTCAAGGTATTGAAACATCGTTGACCGCAATATCTACACCAATCGTTCGAGTTTCTCTCACAGCGCGATACTCGGAGCAAGAACAGCGTTCTTCGAATTCCTGCCCATCTGACAAGATCATTCGTAGTCCAAGGGACAAAATTACATAATGAGCATACAGAGCTGTTTCAAAAGTGTGGTAGGATATAAGTGTTCAAAGAAAAGTTTAAAAAATATTAATTGAGAGCTATTAGATTGTATCGTTGTTGTGTTCTAGTTAGACCTTATACTAATATTATTTATTTAGTCATCACGCACTCCTACATTGTAAATAGTTTGTAGTCAATCGTGGAACGTACTTGGGGAATTGTCTCACAATTCACCCGTGTATAGAACATGCGTGAAAGTCGTGTCTGGGCCCAAAAGAAAAGAACGAATTAAATACACTCAATTATAGTCACTTGATGAAATAAATAACCTATGCTCGGATTGTATTAATGACAAATGTTACATGTTAAAGGGACAATGGGGAAAATGAAACACCAAGCTCTGATCGCTTACCTTACTTCACACCATATTAAGGGACGTTTAAGAACTGATTCAATGGCTTAGAAAAAGGGGTTCTGGTGATAAAATGCGGCTCCACCGCTAATATAAACAGTGGTGAACTGCACGGGTGGCGGCAGTCGCCGCAAACCATTACAATCGTTATATGTTTTTTTTTTTGGTAGGTGTTTGTTAATTATTAGGATTAGGGTATCCACTGCTGAGAAGGGAAAGAATATCCGAGTACTCACCCTTCTCTAAAGTCGGGGCAGTGAGTGTTTGTGTGTGTCAGTGAGTAGGGTATGAAGGTAATTTATTTGGTGTGAATGAGATGTACAAAATAAATTGGGTATAAATAATATAATGAATTACGACGAATGTAGGAGGAAATGTAACTGTGTGTTGTAGCCAGGGAGAATGGAAGAGAGGGCCACATGGCCCTAATCTCCCTGGTCGATAAATAAATTCATTCATTCATTCTTAGAGAGCAAACTAAAATTGACCTCCTCTCTATCAGGGGTCGTTCTAAATGGAGCTTTTCTGAAGGACCATTCCTGACTAGGGTTTCCCAACCACCACCACTCGAAATAGGCGTGCAACAAAGGGATGTTCAGAAGACAGACGTTCGCAGTTTGGACGGGATCTTGCACCGCTTCCTGTTGTGCTGGAATTTAAAATAGGACAGTCTGACCAGGGAAACATATATTAAAGGTCGTATTTGTGGACAATGGCGCGACAGTTATAAAATTGGAGGGTGAAGGGAAGGAGTTCCCCGCCACAAGCTCGCCGCAACAAGGGGCCTCACGTTTCGTACCGAACGTGTATGCTACACATTTCTGTCGTGCTGCTAATGACTGGCCAACTTTGTAAATACCTACTGGAGCCGAGAGGCCCCAGCTAACACCATAAACCATGCAGCGTGACAAAAACAGGAGGTAGAAGGACGCGGCTCGATCCATCTGGAAGAGCTGCTACCTGCCACATATTGCCTATGGCTGTTTGTCCTCCACGCGAAACCAAAATCACCACCGGTATTTATATCAGGTTCATCCTGAAGTAACATCTCGTTTGTGCTGTTGCCGTACGCCTAACTTCCTCAACCAGATTTTCTATTATCTTCGTTGATCAGCCTTCAGATGATTCGGTCCTAAAAGCACAGGGATCAAGCCAAGTAGGCATGAAGAAGGACTCGTTTATTTTAAATCAAATGATTGTTTACTTGGTCCGTTTTTACTTCGTTTCGTGTTAGTGTCAATGTCATGAGTTACTTTTGCGTTTAATTGGTCAATTGGCTCATTATACTTGTACACTTTACGCGAGTTCAACCCAGACAGCAAGAGATAACTTTCTCATTGGCTCTGGGTGGTGCCACTGCATTCCATCCAGTACGTTTCTGTAAGAGGTTCTGCCACATACGAGACGAGACAAACCTGCCGATCTAGGTTCGTTTCCCCGCGATGATACTCCATTTCACGACCCCGTATGCTCCTGTGCATGTACCCGAAGATACAAAAGTTCCTGTGCATGGGTGGTATGTATGAGGGGTGGAGAGGGGAAAAGGTCCCCTACGTTCCCTCGGGTGCTCTGCCTGCTAGGACATTCGAAACGATTCATTGCTTTGTCCGAACTTTTCGAGCTTCTTCTTCGACGTGCCATCTCCATCAATGAAGGTTGGATATCACAGTGGCAAATCCCTCTCTGTCTTCAGCGGCTCTGATGAGCTCCTCGAAGCTCATGCCAGTCCACCGACGTACATTCCTCAGCCATGACATCTTCCGTCCTAGGCCCCGCTTGCCCTCGATCTTTCCCTTGACGATGAGCTGTGCGTAACGGTATTTGTCGTTTCTCAGGATATGACCTAGGTATGCAGTTTTACGGACTTTTACAAGTTTGAATAGTTCTCGTTCTATTCCATTCCTGCGCAAGACTTCTTCGTTCGTGGTATGCGATGACCATAGTATTTTGAGTATTCTGCGATGTGTCCACATCTCGAAAGCTCCGAGCCTGTTGATTGTTTGTGCTTTTAGGGTCCATGTTTCGACTCCGTACAAGAGAGCAGACCATACATAACATTTTGAGAGTCTTAAACGCAGGTCTAGACTAATTCGCGAGTCGCAGAGGAGCTTCCTGAGTCGGAGCTTCCATTCTCGATCTAACTTCTATGTCTGGATCTAGTTTGTTGTCTATCCAGCATCCCAGGTATTGAAACTTGCCCACTTCTCCTAGTATCCTTCCATTTATTTGGATTGGTTGTGGGACATTTTTTGACTTTTTGATTATCATTACCTTGGTTTTCTTCACATTTATTTTCATACCAAACTCTTCGCAGGTATTGCTTACGCTGTTGAGGAGTCGCTGCAGACCTACATCCGAGTCAGCGATCAAGACAGTATCGTCAGCGTATCTGATCACAATCTGACAAATATTAGCTCTGAGTAAAGATTGAACAGTAATGGGGACAAGACGCAGCCCTGCCTAACTCCCCTGCCAATCCCGATTTGCTCTGACATGGATCCCTCTGTCCTGATTCTAGCGCTCTGGTTCCAATATAGGTTCTGTATCAGAGTAGTGTCCTTCTCGTCGAGGCCCACGCCGCGAAGCGACTCCATCAGCAGATCGTGTCTCACTCTATCAAATGCTTTTTCGAAGTCTATAAAGCAGATGAAGATGTCTCGTTGTTGATCATAGCATTTTTGCGCCAGTAGCAGTAAGCTGAACAAAGCCTCTCTCGTGCCCATTCCGCTCCTGAAGCCAAACTGGTCATCTCCAATGTTCGCTTCACATTTGCCAGAAATGCGATTATGAATTATTTTCAGTAGGACTTTCAATGCCTGGCTCATTAAGCTTATTAGACGAAAGTCTCCGCAATCTTTTGGATTTGTTTTCTTTGGCAATGGTATGAAGATCGATTCTAACCAATCTTGAGGTATTCTGCCAGTTTCATAAATAAGGTTATAGAGAGCGACAAGCAGGTCGATGTTTTCCTCGCTTATTAGTTTTAAGATTTCGGAATATATTTCATCTGGCCCTGGGCTTTTGTTTGCCTTGAGTTGTTTTATCGCATATTCCACTTCGGAATTTAAAATACATGGTCCCTCCCCATTTATGTCTGTTTGGTAATTCTGTTGTATTGCCATTGTGATTTTCTCGGGAAAGGAATACCAGAGTGGTTTCCCGTTGGTTTCTCTGGTTTTTTCTTTTTCAGCCGCTCCTAACATGGAGAACAGACGCTGTCTGCAGCCGCTCACTCTGGGTAGACGCTGCGGTTTCACCATGTCTGGCTACCCTCACTTGTTTTAGCCTGTGGGTCAACACAGTGTACCGGGGTGTGGCACTTGGTGCCAAAAAGTGAGAGTTGGGTGTCTCGTGAGGACCAGTTATCTGAAGCCTCCGCCCCTCTACGAAGCTTGGAGTGACCGCTCCAGACAAAAGGTGCTACCTCTCCGACACAACCCTACACCCCTTTTCGAGCTAACGAGACAATAAAACACAATTTTTCAAGTGCCGTTTCAACTGTTACTACAAGATAGCGAACAGTCTCATCCTGCCGTTATTGACGGCCAGGTGTCAGCACCGCTTCTTGCACGGGCAAAGTTGACCGCTACTGTTTGATTTCACTGACTGCTACCGCATTGCAAGTGGCTCAGTGCTCTGCTTCCTCCGGACAATACTTATAGTTTCTCCACTCCAGACAGGGTGTAGTCCATGATACTACACCCTCACAATAATGGCAGTTCAACATGCCTAAAGCGATGAGAGCCAAGTTTAGCCTGACAAGCAACCTCAGCTACACCAAACTTCACCCACCCCGCACCACTAACTCTTAATTCTGTTTCTTGTAATTAGCTAATTTACTAGGGGTACCGTGAGACCATACCCAGGATGAACGATGACTGTTACGAGCTATCAAAAAGTAAACCAGGTGCTTCTTGCTCGTATACGATGGATCATTTCAGCCTGGAGTACGAGATCCCCAGCCACCTATCTACACCATCGCATCTTCCCACACTCACCCACTAACAGTCATCACCTTCTACACAAGAAGGACCCTTCCGCTTGATGGGCGCAGGTTTCACTTTCCTAAGCCCCAGGGAAAAGTAGGGAAAAGTCGTCACAGGCCAATTTTTTGTTGTTACTAGTTTTTTGTGTGCGTATCTCCGCGTTTTAAGGGGTTCTGAGTCCGAAAAACACAATTTGAAAAAACTCCTGAGTGGTTGTGAACGCGATTGACAGAACATTTAATTGGCTGAACTGAACTGACTGAAATTTCATGTTGTAAATTATCAATGTAGAGAAAATGACGAGAACACGACAATAAATTATAAAGCCATTATAGCGTAGTTTCCACGTCACAAATCTCGCTGATATGACACTAGTGTTCTCAAAACTGAGTGGTAGCCCAATACGATGGCATACTCATCCGATGACAGTTTAATGACCCCAAAATTCCACAACGCCGGGCACGCACCAATCAAAAAAATAATTTAAACAGCCCCATTAATTGTTTAAATGGATGTCGCCAAATAAATATCGGAACTTTTAGAGCAACCTGTTTTCACTTAGAACGGTAAATATTATGAACTAGGAACGAAGTTCAAACGAACTGGGTGGAAAATTCTTAGGATGAATAGCTAAAGTCGTAAAAACGTCTGAGTGTACATGAGTCCGAGGATGCATCGCACCAGATGACGCGCATTCATTCCTAAAAGTCCACACGTGTTTCTACTTCTATTGCGGTTGTTGGGGAAATGTGCCACACCCACGCGGGCAGAATTTGTTGAAATCCCGACCCCTAACTTTCGAAGATTATTGATTCCAATAAACGACGGATAGTAATCAACTTTCAGATTCATCAATCTTAGAAAGAAAAAGGTTTCACGAACCCGTTTTTTATATATCCAGCATTCTTGTTGGTTTTACTGGAGTATCGGAAGGAACGATGGATCTTTCAATATTTGCCTGCTGACTTTCTGCAAACAACTGAAATCACCAAGTTCCCCAATGGTAAAAAGGAAGTTTCGTTTTATTCAAAAGCCACGCCGTATATATATAGAGCGCAGCGTGCCAAGCATGAGAACGTTGAGAAGAATATTTTCGTACTCAATTGGTAATAAGATCGAAGGTATTAATCACTAATCATTAGGAATAGGGCTGATTCATTAGTTATGAGTTCGACTCAAATGAACTCTCGGCTGTAATCATTCTTAGCAGTCCAGCTAGTATCGGCAACAGTTATTTCAGTTAGCACTCGAAGTCTAGTCCAACCGCATGTTCATTCTCCAGCTTGGTTTCCTCTCATTCTACTGATACTGTGATTTACAAGTCCAATTTCAATCCGATCAGTTTGTGATTATACATCACACTTCACTGTGTACCCTGTGCTCGGATTTACAAAGGATATAGCGTCGACAACTTTTGTGCTCCAGAACTCACACACACGTAGTTCTGCTTGTGTTACTCCGATTGTTTGAATTTAGTATCATTTCCAACCCCATCCTGCATTCGTTCCTTCGTTACTTTTATCCCATTTCTTTTCTTCGTCACCAACAAGGCAACCCTGCGCCATTATCCGACAACGGAATCTATTTACATTTCATTATCATATCAAATACTATCAAAGTTGTTATCATCATCATCATCATCCATCGAACGAACCTTTTCAACATCATCACCACCAATCTATTTCATTTAATTTCACTTATTTTAGAACGTTTCGAAATTGTGCATTTTTCTTTCTGTGCCTACTGTTATTCTCCGTGGTTGTGATTGAATAATATCAAATTCCCGCACCAGAATCGTCGTCCAACGAACACAACTGAAGCCGATGCCAGATCAGAAGTTAAACTTTTATTTTTCTATTCGTTATTCTTTTATCGAGTGAGTGATTTAATTGGTTGCTTCAAAGACCCCGAATCGGTCACTACACCAATCATAGCTTGTCTATTACCGCACAGTCTATTACTATTAGTTTCGATTATCTTTAAATCGGCAGGAGTGAGGGGATCCTTATTCTTTTACACTAGCGTATTCACACGTAGCATGTTTTGGATGTACAAATGCCATTGCAGTAGCGTTTGCAATTAGTGTACATGAGCGAGATAATGAATTACACATCAGTTACCAGCAAATACGAATGATTGCACGGAATGTCAATGCTGTGTTAGCGAGCTGCCAACCTCCCAAATGAGAAATATGTATGGGCAATTTAACTGACTGCAAACGACGTACTATTCGGTGTAATACCTTCCCCACTCAATTGTTACGTGTTGTGGGGGATTTCTATGTGTAATCACCCATCCACAACGCGCAGTGGAAGTTCGTGTTAGAACTTAATTTAATAAATAAGACAATAACCCAAAAACTCGCTTTAAATCACGAATTAACAACATGTTCTTGGGGAGAAAATAGGAAAATGAAATTAAGAACGTATCAACAGGGAGGACAGTGATAAATACACCAGGGCTTTCCTCACCTTTACCCAACAATATTGAAGAGGGGGGAAAAGCTATTGAACACAGTACTGGCAAACAACTGAGAAAGCTCGATTCAGATGCAACACCAGGAATCGGAAATAAGAATAATTATTGGACGTTGCATCACACAACCCAGATATCCTTTGCAAATATGAATATAACGCAGCTGTTTGGCACAGGCCTAAGTAGCTGGGCCCTTGAGCTCAGGCCTTTCCCAGGTGTGTTAGTTCGGCCCAACAGTTTCGAACTCTTTTATCAGGTTGGCCGCGGGGAAGTCCAAGAACTCCCCATTCAGTCGGCTTCTCCTCGAAAGAAAGTGATTAAGTTCAGTTTAAATCTCAACGACAACGGATTTCCCCTTTTAAACTTTCCAGAATATTCTTCCCTCCCCCCCGATTTAGCTCCTTTTCCAACACACACAGCTCTTCCTAGATAAACTCGTCTCCCAGTCCTTACACATACACATTCCTCTAGCAACTCTCGGGCCAGTCACAGCTCTGCTCACACACACTCCGAACTAGTTTCCCGTGCAACCAGTTCACGCTCACCGAGTTTCTTTTTATTTCTTAACCTCCCAATCTCGTGTGCACAACAGCACCTGGTGGGTGCAAGAATGGGGGAGCTGAGGATCGCAATGAAACTGAAACTCGGTGAGCGTGAGGAGGACTGTATTATACGTACTTGCGGAAATGTGTTGAGTAAAATTGAGGTGAGATGAAGTACAAATGGGCGACACAAGGGCAGTACTTGGAACGCGTGAACTGGCGCGGGCAACTATATGAGAAAGTGAGAAGTTACTGGGGTGTTTGTTGGAAGCAGAATGATTTTGGAAGAGCTCTGTTATCGATAGGAAAATGAAATTGGGAGAAGGAAATAAAGAAAGGGGAAAACCTAGAAAAGGGGGCTGGGGGCCCGCAGCTAAGGGATTCCCGCAGGTGAGGGGCAGGTATTGAAACGGTTGGAGACAATTAGGCGGACGGAGACAATGACGCGGGGAAGTCCGAGGTCAAAGACTTTGCGTCGAACAGCACCTATACCAACAATCCAGGAAACCATCACTTATGTGCAAACGACGGTGTTTATAAAGCACCCCCAAGACCCATCCCATTCGACTCAGCATCGAAAAATACTAGTAGACGGCACTAAACATGACCTGAGTACAAAGGAACAACGATAATTTACATTTGCCATGCAATCTAGGCGATTGGAACAGCGTGAGGTGTGGTTGGTGTGAGACGGGAGTCAGCGTGGGAAATGAGCTAAGGCTGGTAGAATTTGCCTCACTATATTTCACTTTCCTCATTTATAAGTAGTCATACCATGGGTTTCGTCTGAAAGGATTGCTGATTCAGCGGGAACAGCTGGATCTAAAATTTTTATAGGGCACTAATGAAGCCACCACCAGAGTGAGCCAGCTGGACGCCAGTGATATCCACAACCCTGCCTAATAGACTAAGGAATGTATGCATTGGCCGTTATTTTGTTCATGTGCTTGTCCTATCCAAGGTTGAGGGAAAGTTTTAGAAAGAAAAGTGAAAAACAGGTTGAAAGAGGGGGAGGTGGAGAGACTCGCTCGTTCCAGATCTTTGTTTCTACTGGTGAGACCTGTTGTGGAAGAGAGACAGACTGAAGAGGACTGCACTGGGCACGCAACCTGATTTGACATTTATTCAGGAGAGTTCGTGAAACGAGTCGGCGAAGGCGTTGAAAAACAGCCAGTTGCAGTGATTCACAAAACCACGAAACGGCTTCACTCCAGAAACGTCTAAAAATGAACCGCTTCGTCCAATCATACGAGTAACAATCCCTTCGTGGTGCAGACGACCCTAATATTTACAGTAACGTGACTTCGCATGTAGAGCTTAGTCTCGAATGCTGCTGTTAATGGCGACGAAATGCATAAATTACAGTCGCATTTCTTCATTTCGACAAATACAGCATCTGCTCAACTTATATTGCAAAATGGGGCCAGAAGTTCCGTTCTTTGTACTCTTTCGTGTTAACCTGGGAAGGGAAATCCTGTCCAGAGACCGCCTAGTGGAAATCATGACCTGCGTGAGGGAGAACGAGTGAATAACGTAAAACGATATTTCCTCAATTGCTGGCTGATTCATTTCTAGTTTGATCAAGATTCCACAGTCAGGTTGCGTACCACGTCTAGGTGAACTTCTTGTCTCCTGTCGTAGTGATTCTGTTGAGACAAATGCAAAGTTGAACTGAATTCCCTAGTCACATTCACTAGTCCCTCGGGGGGGATAAGAAGATAAGTGGTTTCTGTAGAGCACACCAGCCGATCGGGCGTCCCTGTACCCTGTAATTCGTCCATTACTTCTCAACATGTTCAGAAAAGGGTGAAGGTCAACATTCAAGAATATTCAGAACGAAGAGCTTCTACATCAGCCGTTTCGAGGAGGGAAGGAAATGGAGGAGAGAACCTGAGGACAATAGCGTGGCAGTGGAGGGGGTAGAAAAAGGCAGAAGTAGAGCCTTTTTGTAATTAGATTGTGATTTAAACGGTTAACTGTACTAAGGTTATTACCGTTTGGAGGGATAGCTACGGGGAAGGGTTTTGTGGAAGGGGAAGGGGATGGAGAGAAGGAAGAGCTAAAGCCTCTGTGACACGGGAGTGGGCTTAGAAGACCCAAGGGAAATCATAGTTAGAGGAACCACCTAATGGCTCAGTACAAAGAGCCCCTGTTAATAGAAAGAACACTGCACCTTCCAGTCCCTCGACGTATGCCATTCCTTCTCATTCGCCCCTATTTGTCCCCTTTGACTAGTTTCAATTGTCCCCCTCCTACCGCCCTTATGAACGCTCTCTCAGAGCTTCGTCGAGGACTAAATTTGTTCGCTTGGTCGCGGTGGGTGAGGGTTGAAGGGAGGATGAACCTTGGCATCTCTCTTTGCAAATAGCAGCTACACGCCGCAACCTTTTCAAAAGAATATCGCTTCAACATCAACCGACTTTCAGAACCAGGAGCGTAGAACTTGACGAGCCGGACAGAGTACGACACCTCACGTTACTGAATCCCAATAATATTCAACACCTCAAAGGGTCAGTTTAGAGGGTAAAATCATTCCAGAGACGCTGGTGTACACCAAAACCGTTACAAAGGGGTTTCAGATTTCCCCCAGAATCGAAGGCTCCCCGAAATCTCTGTTTTCCAGACCCTCCGAAACTCACATCTGTTAATCCTTTCTTTATATTAATTCTGAACCCCAGAAAGGCTTTCGTTTTTTTTTTTTTCAAAGGATCGTAATTGCGGACGGAGGCCCCTGAACCGCATATTGGGAAGTCACCAGTCACGTTCTTAAAAGGGCTTTCAATTATCTCCCAGGAGACTCCCGATCCTCTTACACTCTTTGCCCTGGGAGTGAGCTAAGTCAGTTTGTCAGACCATGGGTCGCGCTAACTTATTCATTCGACAAACATTTAAGTATTACTAGAGTAGTACTTTAAGTAGTATGACCAGAGACAGTGGATTAACGACCTCGCCGAGAAAGAGGAAGAGGCAGCCCGCATTGGGGATGCGAAAGAGCTGTACAACATCACAAGAACACTGTCCAGGAAAGGATTTCGCAAGGCCCGACAAATAAAAAACAAGAATGGTATCCCCCTATCCACACAAGCAGAGCAGCTGAGGCGCTGGGAAGAACTCTTCTCAGAGGTGCTAAACCGTAAGTGCGAGGATGCAGAGGAGCCACAATTTCGGATGTCCGCCACTGGAACAGCTGAAATCGATCAGTCTCCTCCCTCGATCGCCGAAATTGACAAAGCCCTGTCAAAAATGAAGAACGGGAAATCCCCTGGAATCGATGGCATACCTGCGGAAATCCTGAAAATCGACGCAAGAGCCCTGGCGAGTATAATCGAACCTCTCTTCAGGAAAGTATGGGATGAGGAAGCAGTACCGGCAGACTGGGAAAAGGGGCTTATAGTGAAGATCCCAAAAAAAGGCGACATCCCGGAGTGCAAAAATTGGCGAGGCATTACTCTGCTCCCAGTACTGAACAAGGTGCTGAACCGAAAAATCCTGAAAAGAATCAAACAGCCAGTTGAGTAACGTCTACGGAAAGAGCATGCCGGTTTCTGGGAGCACCGTAGCTGCACTGATCCCATCAACACCCTGAGAATAGTGTTGGAGCAGAGCATTGAATGGCAGAGTTCCCTGTACATCGCTTTCATAGACTTTGGAAAGGCATTCGATTCCATAAACCAGGTTACCATGTGGAAGATACTGGAACGGTACGGGCTCCCCAGCAAGATTATTAACCTTATAAGGAGCCAATACGAAGGATACGAATGCCGGATCATACATGAAGGAGCGCTCTCAAACCCCATTAAGATCGAAACTGGGGTAAAGCAGGGGTGTGTACTGTCACCGACTCTCTTTATCGTGGTCCTAGACAGCATAATGAGGGCGTCACTTGGAGGGAGAAGAAGCGGAATCCAGTGGGGATTGCGGGAAAGACTGGAAGACCTGGATTTTGCCGACGACCTCTGCCTCCTGGCTCAGAGGTTTGGCGATCTGCAGGACAAGCTGGATGCTTTAAGCCCTATGCTCCAATAGGAGTTAATGGAAATAATAAATAATAAATAATAAAGTATTACTGCGTGTTATTAATTCTCGCTAGATCGTTCCCCGTCGTACTTGTGCGTATCACATTAAACTGAAGGCCTCAGCTGAGTTCACATTCGCTAAGCTAAAAGGTTCATTTGCTAGAGCTGAATGTACATGGAGCTGTGCGTTGAGTCGCCCCCACCCCCAGATTACCTTCACACTATTTATTGCCAGTACCTGCAGAGGCAGAAGTATTTGCTACTGTCATTACCTCCGCTTCTTCCACCACAGAATTGCTGGTGTTGGTGAAGTAACCAGCTGGGCATCCTCTACAGCATTATACTTTCGCTTAGCCTGGCCTGCAAGTTTCTTCGTATATTTTCAGTTTCAGCGACCGCTTTTGGAAAATATCACCCGTGACAAATAGAGCTAATGTTAACATACCAGTTTTGCAAGGGGCCTTCTAAGTAGGAAGCTTTCCTAATTAAGGCTGGGTTATCATTTTTAAAATTCGCCGGCTGCTCTTCCTCTCAATATTGTGGAACTATTCGTCATACGTCAGGATACTCTTGTAGAAGCCATCGAGGAAGTTGTCGCTACATTGTTAGACTTTGAGCAGTTCATTATTAAATTCAAACAAAAACGTCCATGAATGTTTTGAAAAGCAATCAAAAGTGTGAAACTTCGATCAATCACGAGGCCTTCGAAAATGGTGAAAACCCAATGGATTCGTGATTCATTGGCTCAATAGCAGGCGGCAACGAAAGTGACTTTTATTTCGCGGGCCCACAGGTGCTCTCGCCTTTCGTTTACCGCTACCTACACTCACGCCGTGTCGTTCATACATTAACAAACACCCCGACGCGATCCCGAGCAACACAACAGGTGGGATCGAGCTTGTAAACGCCCTCGGTTTTTTGGAACGATGAGCGTTAAAGGTCGTTTCCCTTCAGAATTTACCAAAAGTTCAACTCCTGCCGTGAGAGACGACTTCAGACAACTGCTTCGCTTTATGTCAACTTTACTTGTGACCTCTACCTTTCCAGTAAACAATGAGGCCGCAATAGCCAGGCGATGACCTCGTAAGATTGCATTACTCCAACACGAATGAGGCAATTTCCTAGTAAATAGATTTACTGCTGCCGGAACATCAATGTTGGAGTGAACGTATCCATGTTAGCTCCAAAACACTATTTGAATACTAAAGTTATTCCTTTTGTGTTCAGTCCCGATTTTCGGGGCCACGAGGACCGACATGAGCTATGGGAAAATGAGAACATTCGATCGGATTGCCGAGTAGGCGGGTACAATTAGATCCCAAATGGAATTATTAGCCAAACGAACGGATTATAAGACCACGATAAAAGAAAATTCCATTGCATATTTGAAATCCCCAAGCCCAGAAACGAAAGTGTGTAGTTTGAGGGGGAATGTAACAAACATTATAATCCAAAAGTAGAGGAAACTGAGATGTCGGTCAGGGAACTGACGGTACTAAGCCCTTTCTAATTACAAATCCACAAGTCATCAAATCATTTCTGTCAGTTTTATCTCTTTAGATTAGCTTTTTGCATTCAATTCTTCAAATAAACTCACGAGAACGGAAAATACAAAACTTCAATCTTATTTGATTTGTGAACGAAATAGTTCTATTTCATTATGAAATTGAAAACGCTGCAAATTATTGCACAATGGTTTATTATGTTGCCGTAGTCTCACACCTCTGAGACAAATTCCATTTGATTCAGCATCGAAAAATACCAGTTAACCATACGAAACATGACCTGACTGCAACGGCAGTTGGCAGGACGTGGCGTGTCGAGCTGGCGGGTAGTTTTAACGACACGTGAGGGGGGGGGGAGTACAAATGAAACGATTACTTCCACTGGAGTTATTGTCCCTCGAGTTCTTTCAATTAGTAGAATTCGGCTCATTATAATTACTGTGATTTCACTATTATCACTCTAGACGCACTGTACACCTTTCAGAACTGTTCCATTCGCCCCAGCATCTAAAAATACCTGGCAAACGATACCGGACACGGCGCACTTGCGATGAAACTGCCAAAATTACTTTTTGTAATTTTTTTGCCCATAACAACCATGGGCTTCGTTCGATCGGAGTGCCCACGTTAGAAAATTGTTAGAATAGACATCTCTGGCAGTGGCTCCTATCAAATAGGGTTCGAATTGAGCTATGAGAGGGAAGCAATGATAACTAAGTCAGAGTGGAGTGAGTTGTTTGAGCGAGCGGAGTGCGTCTTAAATCAAATTAATGAATGGTACACCGACAACATGCTAACCCTTAACACGAGCTAAACGAAGTACATGGTTGTGTCCAGCATAAAAAATAAGGAATCTCTCTCGGGAATGAGAATCACTATCCATGACGACGGGCAGAGATGCAATGGGTCCTGCTTGTGTATGCCTATAGAACGAGTGAGCCAGCACAAATACCTGGGTATCATCATGGATGAAGAGTTGAGCTGGCAACCGCACGCTGACTTCCTCTACAACAAACTTAAAAAATTCACTAGGATATTCTTTCGGGTTCGCGGTGTGATGGACATTCGGACTCTTAAAATTATTTACCTGGCTCTCGTTCAGTCGATTCTCCAATATGGCATCATTGTATGGGGCGGCGCACTGGAGGCATACCTGGAGAAACTGAATGTTCTACAGCGATCGATCCTCAAAATTATTCACCACAAACCCCGCCGTTTCACCACCCAACAGCTTTTCGACTCAGCGCAAGTATTGAGCATTAAGCAACTCCTTGCAAAAAATCTTCTTCTCTACCACAAACATCCGCATCTAATCGTCCCGCAGCCCCATGGATATGAAACCAGATTTCAAGTACTTGGCAACGTAGTCAACCCAAAACTCCGTATTTCATTGACAACGCGGAGTACGCTCTACATGATGAATCTACTCCACAAACAATTACCACCAGAAATGAGAGATCCATCGAAATATAAACGTTGCTTGTATAAAAAGAAAATTTTGTCTTGGCTGATCGTGAGTGGTCCTGAGGTTATTCTGAGGTTTTTTAGAAGTGTGTACACTCAGTGATACCTGGTGCAGCTTCGGCTGATATTCCTTATCAATTTCATTATTTTGTCATACCGACCATGTCATTCGCAGGAGAAGTTATCATGCCGGTCCCTACATACTACTACTATAAATTGTAAATTACAACTACTATAAATTACTTAAGTAAGTCCTACATATCAACGTTCAGCGACTCTTGCCCAACAATACAGGCTCTGCCTACCGTTGGGCAATATTATTCAAAGGAAGAAGAATTGTGATTGTTTGATTGTTTATTTTGAATTATACGTTACTTACTTACTTACTCATGCACCAGAATAGCGAGTTGTGTAATGACTCACCTCTGAAGTCATAAAAGTGACGAAACGTTTCCGGCGGGGGTGCGTAGGTTTGACTAAAACGCCGGAATATCTCGCCGAGCTCTGAGCTATGCCATGTCCGCGGACTGGTTGAACACGGAACGAAAATGCACCGACCAACAGCACTCGACTATGGATAATTGCGGATTCACGTCGGTTTTACGAGAAACGGAATTTTCGTCGTGGAACACGAAACACGATCGCGTCTGGTGCCAACAAACTTTTCAAAACAACATTTAATTGAAAAACGGAATTTACTGTAATTAAATCGGGTTTCTCCAACGTCGTTTGAAACGATGAAACGATCAGAATGAACACGATTAAATCGACCTGCCAATTTCAGGACTGGGCGTTGTCCTAAATCAACGATTTACCATCCACTTCGTGGTTTGCATATGTTTGTTTAAATCCGCGAATGATGGGGTTCACGAAGGTATTAGAACTAGTTGTTTGATAGACCTAGTTGACTTGATTTGTAAGATATTTTTACTTTTTTGAGTCCTTGGCTGATTTGTACGCTTCAACGGCTTCCGCATTTCTGTTCCTACTTCTACAAAAATAAGCTGCGGTAGAGCATTTCGGTTGGTGTTAGCAGCCGTTATTGTCCAGGAATTCCACCAAAGAATTCAGTGTGTGTTCAAATGCCCAGATAACATATCATTGCGCCAGAATCATTTTATTGCGAACTATCCAAACGAAATCATAACCTTCTCGTTTCTTTGAACAACCGAAATGAACCCCCTATTCTCGTCCTTCTTTCATACGTTTCGTGCAAAATTAGCATAACAATTCGAGACGAAACGAAAAGCGGCCATAAAACTCGTATTATTAAGTTAAAGGCAGTTCCCTGCCTGCAAAACGGTCTTCCCAGTGCAGCAAGAAATTACCCTCGTTCCCTGGCATCCGCAATGGTGGCAGGGTAGGGGCAGGCAATTCGTACTCTGTTCCTGTCAGAGGGCAACAGGTACGATTGGGGTAGTTACTAAGGGCAGGTTGAGTGGGGCGGAGTGACGCTCCGATTCCCCATGGAAGGTGCGTAATCATCATTCGGTCCCTTAATTGAATTTGCTGGTGTAACTGTTTAAAGAAGCCAGCATTTATTTACAGTCGCACCAGGCCAATGCTTTCCACCCGGCATTTGATGTGGTGCATAGTGCGTTGTGCCCAGCTCATGTGACCATTGATGGGATGGCAACACTCAATGGGCGCTGGTACCACGGGATGGTCTTAAATAATAGAATAGCTACTCCTAGAACGACTGCGACAGCTATTGTTGAGCCTGCTGTCCAGTGAAAAACGCGCCAGTGATGGGTTCTCATCTGGTCGTCGTCGTATGCCGCATCCAGCAGTGCAATGGCTTGCGGCACTGAAAAAGTGGACTCGGGGGATGGCAACTTGTCTAATAGTTCCTGAAGTTTTCCATCCCTGAGGAGCAACTGTGCATGTGGGGGGAGAAACAACGAAGTCTCATTTTTCAGCAAAAGGAGGAGCGGGTCAGATAGGCCCTGAAACTGTTTGAAGGCTTCCAGCTCAATGGTGTTGTGCTGGGTGATAATCAGGCCAGATAGAACAGGTTGGCAATTCCGGGAGTTCTTCGCACTGCTGGATTGACAACGTGTAGGGAACTGGGGGGGGGGAGAGTTAACAGTCAGGTTCACGGTACCCCGTACAGATTATATCCAACATCCAACGGTTGCCCACGAACTGATACACAGGGCGTTGGTAGCGTGAGATATATCTGAGGCAGTGCGTTAGGTTACCATTCAGCAGTGACAGTTCGCAGCTGGGGCTTGTGGCAGGTGAGAACGGGCGTGACGTTTGGCAAATAGCTGGGATGCCAGTGGTGCAGGTCTGTAGGTCCTGTTCATTCAGGAGACAGTACAGGTTGGCATCAGCAGACCACGCTATGTAGTCATGCATCGTTCCTCACGTCACCCATGAGTTGATTGACTCAACAAATAGTGGGAGGGGGTGATGCTTGTACAGCTGGAATGACATGTGTGCGTTGAGCAGTGGGACTATGATGGCGCACAGGAGGTCATCAGCTGTTGTGCCTTTTTTGACTTTAGCTACGCTGTAGTACCAATAGAGCTCTTCCGTTGACAGGTCGAACGGGAGGCTCAGGTTACTATGGAGCTGAACGGAAACCTCTTGTAATAAGTTCCTGAGCTCAGTGGGCTTCAAGAGCTCTGGAGTTAGGTTTCCGTAGTTGGCTGCAGCAATCGCAGCTTGCAACGCAGCCCAATTGGCACACTGAGTCAACTTCTAACCGCTACGACTCCGTTTTGAAGAATTCGCGGGTTGTTATAATGTTTTAATCGTGAACCACGTTGGTGAAATACGTTATATTGCATAGTAAATCTCAGATCAGTTATCATTGATGATTGTATTAATCGACAACATTTGTGAGAGACATTTAATGTGAGCGTTTGGTGAAACCTCCGGGTGACTCGACTTCCGTTGAGAGCGGACTGAGGCAGTTGTCGAGGCGGAGCCCCGGGCCACCGGAGGGAGTCGACCCGCTGAGGAGAGCAGCTCGCGGAGCTAACTGCAAACGCACAAACAAACGGAAGGACCTATCGTCCTGTCATCCACATCCTAAGGGACGCGTTTATGCATTAGCCTTGGCACAATATAATTACTGTAATTTCACTGTTCGGTCTTACACCTGTGAGACTCATTCCATTCGCCCCAGCATCTAAAAGTAGCTCGGAAACGACGCCAAGTACGGCGTATTTGCGTTAAAAGTGCTTAAATTACGTTTTTGTTAATTTTTTAAACCGTTTATCGCCCATAACAACCATGAGTCTCGTCCGGTCGGATTGCCGAAACGGTGGGCAAATGGGATTTTTGTACGAAGAAAACGTTAAAGGCGCAAACAGCCCGGACGGCGGACAGACATTGCAGATTTAGAATCCCGATGTCTTGAAACGTGCGTTTTCGTGCATACCGAAAACAGGGTTATTATTCAGAATGAATAATAAATCAAAAGCGAAATATGATTCTGATATGCTTTGTAGGTAAAGCATTCAAAAATATAGAGACAGCCCTAAACACTTTATGGGAAGTTTTACGAGAGGAAGGAAATCTTATTGGAGGCGAAGCAGCTGATTCTCTGCATAAATAAAAGCGGCTCAATGAAATTAACCAGTTGAACTTTGATGTTGATGTAGCAGCAGAGAATTCCATTAGCGTCTCGGTCAAAGTTTTCGAGTTGCCAGGTATCGCAGCAGTTCGAAAATCAGTCGCAGGTGGCAGTTGGTTAACCTTCGCCGTTGATCTTTACAGTATTAAAGTCCAAAATTTCTCGCGCAATATCCACCGCCTTCTTCCACTTAATCAACTAGAAAGGTCTAGTCTTCAAATATTGATCTAAAGGACCCTGCAGATTGGTGAAAGTTTGTGGAGAATCTTCCTTCATTTCTCAAAGTTTACTTCCAACTATCTCGGAGAAGTTCATTCACGGTCATTTGAAGCGTTTCAATTATAAGATGCTGCAATTAGCTTTCTATCGGGTTTGTCAACCTATCGAGCCGACGATGAGATGGAAAGCCTCTTTCCTGTCGAATGATTAGTGAACAGTTGTGTACACGAGTGGAAGTGGATGTGGAACGTCGTGGAGAGGGTAGAAGGATTTTAATTTATGGCGAATAGAACCAACCGGGCGGATAAGGAGCAATATTAATCACTGTTTTGATATACAGCTCGTAATACAAGCAGTAAGTCTTGCTCATCGACCAAACTCACGATCGGTACACAGTTCATCCGCGGACAAAGTGGCACTTTGTACTTACGATTGCGTAACAGAATAAATGCGTACTAAACGGGGAGTGGAATAACGTGGTTGGCGTTCTACTTCGTAACGGTTCGTGGGCAGCAGTCTACTCGACAGAACTCAAGTCGAGTCATTTCATTTGACGATGGAAGTTTGTGTGAAGGAAAAAGAAAGCAATCGATTCACCGTCCGGCCAAATAGGAAATTCTACGTCAATTCACTTTGTACATGGCCAATTCGATTTAATCAATTCATTTACCACTCAGTTAATTTGAACTTGGTCAAAAAACACGTCACAGCAGCAGGAAGCGGTAGCGCTTACAGTTCCAGATTTTATTGTGCTGCTCGTACTCATTGCAGGACCCATATCGAGCAATCGGTACACAGATAATTAATGAGGCTGTAAACATGAATGTTTTGAAGTGGATAGTAATCACTTTTGCGGAGTTAATGGGTAATAACTGTTAGAACTGGTAGTAAGCGAAACGGGCGTAGTTGAAATTCAGGAATTTCTGGAGTGAGCCCCATGTATCTCATGAGCGTTTTTAAACACCCACCCTTTAGGTATTGGATTGGACTACAATACCAATTTTACTTTCCGCTACCCGAAGGGAAGGAAAGTATAGTAATCGGCCCAAAAAAAAAATTTGAGTTTTCTTCAGATCTTTACGTTTCAGACCCTACTGAGTCTAAAAAACCTAATTTCGGCGCGTGGTCCGTGTGTGTGTATGTGTGTGTGTGTAGGTGTGTGTGTATGTGTGTGTGTGTGTCTGTAGTTCGATTTGCGGGAGAACGGCTGATCCGATTGAGCTGGTTCTTTTTTTGTTTTGTTCGTTATTTTTTGTAGACACCAAAATAAGGTTATGGACGATTTCGGCCGATGGGAAGGGGGGGTGGGGGACGAAAATGTACCAAAAACTAGGGTTTTTCGCATTTTTACTTTCCTTGCTCTACGAAGTAGAAAGGAAAGTTATGTAATCGGCTGAAAAAAAAATTTTGAGTTCTCTTCAGATCTTTACGTTTCAGACCCCCCTGAGTCCGAAAAACACTATTTGGGAAAATGGTCTGTGTGTCTGTGTGTGTGTGTGTGTGTCTGTGTGTGTGTCTGTGTGTATGTGTGTCTGTGAACGATTTTTAGAGAAAACCACGATACCAAATCAGCTCAAACTTGATATCTCGCCCGCAGGTCACCATGAGACGACAAAATAAGGGTTTGAACTAAATCCACCGAAAGTTAACTATAGTTATCATAGTGATCAAAATACCAAATTTTTTTTCTCAATAACGGCTCTAACAATTTTTATTAAATTTTTTATATTGGTAGCTCCCAATAAGGCAATTATACCATAAAATTTCCATTCGTGGGAAAATGAGGAGAGCAGCACAATAAATTACCGAAACTATCGACGAAATCGATTTTAGCGCGGTTTTTAGAGAAACAACCGTACCAAATCAGCTGAAACTTGATGTCTAGCCTACAGGTTACCATGGGACTCAATAATGCGGGTATGGGCAAAATCCGCCGAAAGTTAACTATAGTTATGATAGTGCTATAGTGATCAAAACACCAAATTATATTTTCTCAAAAACGGCTCTAACGATTTTGATTACATTTTTTATATTGATAGCTCTCAATAAGACAATTATACCATACAATTCCCATTCGTGGGAAAATGACGAGAGCAGCACAATAAATTATCAAAATTTTCGACGAAAAGCGTTTTTAGCGCAGTTTTTTCCTTATAAACTCCGCTGGAATTCTTGTAGAATGTTAAAAAATTCCGTATTGTAGTCCAATCATATACCTAGAGGGTGAGTGTTTAAAAACGCTCATGAGATACATGGGGCTCACTCCAGAAATTCCTGAATTTCAACTACCGCTGTTTCGCTTACTACCAGTTCTAACAGTTATTACCCAATAACTCTGCAAAAGTGATTACTATCCTTCTTCAAAAATTCGTGTTTACAGGCTCATTAATTATCTGCGTACCAATTGCTCAATAATGGTCCTGCAATGAGTACGAGCAGCACAATAAATTCCGGAACTGTAAGCGTTACTGCTTCCTGCTGCCGTTAAGCGTTGTTTGACGAAGTTCAAATTAACTGAGTGATAAATGAATTGATTAGATAGAATTAGCCATGTACAAAGTGAATTGACGTAGAGCTAAGGAAAGTTGTGTGTTGCAACGCACCAGATATTTTTTTTTAGCATTCTACTAACATTCCAGCGGACTTTATAAGGAAAAAACTGCGCTAAAAACGCTTTTGGTCGAAAATTTTGATAATTTATTGTGCTGCTCTCGTCATTTTCCCACGAATGGGAATTTTATGGTATAATTCCCTTATGGAGAGCTATCAATATAAGAAATGTAATTAAAACCGTTAGAGCCGTTTTTGAGAAAAAAATTTGGTGTTTTGATCACTATGATAACTATAGTTAACTTTCGGTGGATTTTGCCCATACTCTTATTTTTGCGTCCCATGGTAACCTGTGGTCTAGACATCAAGTTTCAGCTGATTTGGTGCGGTTGTTTCCTCTAAAAACCGCGTTAAAATGGATTTCGTTGAAAGTTTTGGTAATTTATTGTGCTGCTCTCGTCATTTTCCCACAAATGGGAATTCTATGGTATAGTTGCCTTATTGAGAGCTATCAATATAAAAAATTTAATCAAAAACGTTAGAGCCATTTTTGAGAAAAAAAATATTTGGTGTTTTGATCCCTATGATAACTATAGTTAAATTTCGGTGGATTTTGTTCATACCCCTATTTTGGTGTCCGATGGTGATCTGCGGGCGAGATATGAAGTTTGAGGTGATTTTGTACGGTGGTTTTCTCTAAAAATTGTTCACAGACACACATACACACAGACCATTTTCCCAAATAGTGTTTTTCGGACTCAGGAGGGTCTGAAACGTAAAGATCTGAAGAAAACTCAAAAATCTTTTTTCAGCCGATTACATAACTTTCCTCTCTACTTCGTAGAGCCAAGGAAAGTAAAAAAGGGAAGGAGCATGTCATGTGCTAAAATACTACGTTCGGTGGTGAGATGTAAGTCCAAGGGTTAATTCCCAGCTGAAACTCTCCTAAAAGGCTGCGGAGCAAGTCGTTTCGACAAAAGAATCCTCTGACAAGCCACCAAGTGGACGTATCGTATCGAAAAACCGCTTGTTCCAGGATAACTAAGAAAGATCTTTGTGTCTTTGAAGCTGTACGACTGAGGAAGGTGATACATCATTCTATACGATCGTGCAAAGCTCTTATTCTTACGAACGCTAGTGTCGAGCGCGTTATTTTAATGTCGGGTGTGCAAGACACGAACCACTTTTTGACAGAACGGTCAAGAGAGAAAATATCCTCCAGTGTCAAAAGAAAAGGGATAGACCAGCTAACAGTCAAACCTAACTACTTGATACGTCAAGAGTTGGAGTCAACTTTTGATCTACATTTACAAAGCCTGAAGGAAAAACCATGCCAGTGATCCCGACCAATTTCGCACGCCATTTACCTAACGCCTATTCATTTGCCACAGCAAGTTTTTGCTCAGTGGAGTAGTCTAAACGGTGTTCGGCCCAGAGGGGAAGACCTTCTCTCTCTCCACTTGTCAGCCAGGAGCTCAATGGCAACTGACATCTGGCTCAGAACCTGGACCTGTGAAGGTGGGGTTAATGTCGTTTGGAGCCAGCCTTCATATCAGTTTTCTCGCATAATGATTGCTCATCTATTCTATCACAGTTCTGAAGGTAAAATGAATCATCTGCCACCACACTACAAACCGGTTCCCCTCCACATCCGATCCCTACAGCACACGATTCGTCGATTCGAACTCAAGCAGCACACCCAAGGATACATAAAATTCGAAGCCATACGTCCAGGGTACGAAAACAATTTTTTTTGTTGCATAACAGCGTTCTTTGCTCTTTCCGAAGATGATGATATTACTGTACGTACTGTATGGGAATAGAGATTATATCTGAGCTGACGTACTGACTCACTAAATGGGAAGTGGGAGGATCCTCACGAGAGCACAGCACCTAAAATGTATAAACCATGAAAGAGCTGTCGTTGGGAGGATTTTGTTTTTGCTACGTTGGGAAAACGATAATATTTCCGTTGATACAGAAATAAAGGTACAGAGGGAGATTACAAACCAGTATCGCGCGACGTTGAAAATGCTTGCGCACGATCGGCGCTGATTGGAAGCACGCGTGTGTGAACGATTGTGAAAGAGGGTAGAGCCTGGAAGGGGTTTCTCCTTCCCCTCTCGCCAGCTCTGCTCTTATTAGCTGTGTCAACAATTCCCTCGCCCTCTCCTCACCTAACCGGTACATCGTCTCTCTCGGCCCTGAAAACACAATTTCTTCGATAAATACCGTTGCAGTCGCTCGAGGGCGAAACCATCCCCTCCACCGCACCTCCGCATTTATTGAATCAACGCTATTGATTTCCGCAAAAGCCTCCAAAAATATACGTTTTCATTGGAGCCTGTTGTCTGGAGGGCCTAGCAATAACCTCGCCCGGGGGAGGTCGGGGAGGCAGATTCCTGACAGGTAAATGATGGGACGAAATATTTTACAGCTCTCGCCATCGATGGATTACCAGAGAATTAACCGGATGCCAACCTTCTGGGTGTCAGTTCGGTGATCCTATTGACCTTATTCGTCAACCGCTTTGCCGTCAATAGCCGGGAAACCCTGTTTATTTGGACTAATACACTCCCAACCTTCGATGACAGATAAAGCCACGTCGGGTAAATATCGTTTTATGGGGTCCACGTTCGTGGGTTCACATTTTTGGGCCAGAATCTATTTTATAGCCGTTGGCGTAGCCACTGCAAACGTAAGCAACATTATATCTTCGTTCGACGATCTCTGGGTTACAGAAATAGTTACAGGAACAAAATAGAAGAGTGCAGAGTACAAGGTCTGAGACTGAACCTATTTAATCCAACGCCAGAAAACATTAAGGGCCGGTTTATCAATTCTTTAGTTTAAACGTTGATTAGGTAGCGATCTATTAACGATGATCATGGAGTGAAAAAATTCTTGAGCTCGGATCGCGTTTATCAATCGGCAATTGACTAATAGTTAGCTAGCGAGAGTTTTAACGCGGGGAAAAAGGGCTGCCACTACGCTCAAACGAGAATCCCTCGAACGAGAGGTGACTTGGCGAGTTTTCCTCCAAAACAATGTGTTGGAGAGTTGGTACCATTGGGCCACCTTCATTTGCCGCCTGTCGATTTCATTATTTGACATTTTCATTCGAATACCCAAAATATCAGTTGCAGAATTATTAAATAATATATTTGTGATCTTACTTGATACTTTTCTCTTTTTTTCCAATTCTTTTCTTATCTTCTTACTTCTCATTCTTTTCTTACACCTCTACTTATTGTGTAGCTCATTTTTCGTATTGTGATTATTTTTGTTAAGTGTTTGTCGTGATTTGTTCCGTCGATTTTATAACTTTCCGTCGTGAGTGGGGCAAGCATAAGTAAAAAAATGTTCCTTACAGAAAACGTCACGTGTATTATTCAAAATTAATCATACACCAAGCAACTTTAAAAAATTTGAAAAACGATACATGATGCTTCTCAACACCAAATGTGCGGCGTGTTTCACTCAAATTGACATTTTCGCGTGTGTACAGTCGATAACACCAGTGGTCTGTAACATTCTAGCCCAGTGGTAAAACGCTCTTTGGGCTTTTGAAATTTTTTCTTCTCCGAATATCGTCTTTAAGAAAGTAGGGGCAAATGAACAGTGGTCTGGGAAACTAGTTTCACAATGAGGGAGCCAGGAGTTTTACTAACGCCACAAAAGTCGCCTACAGCTATTAGCATCGAACCTGCAAAGAGAAAACAAAAATGGTTATTTACGTGCTCTACTACCACATAATTCTAAAATGTGTACGAATAATCGCATTGAATTGTAATGCCCATTGTCTTTATACAGTCTCATTAAAGTAGGATGAGAGCTACGTGATTGGCAACAACGACAATTTGATTGAGTTTTCTTCAGATATTTACGTTTCAACCTTTTCCAAAGCCCCCATTTCAGAACATGGTGTGTGCGATTGTGGACACGATTGAGAGAGAATGACTGAACCCAGTCAACTCACGATCCCACACCCACATTAGACGGTGACACAAAATTATAGTTTTCATTGTGGTCAAAACGCATAATTATCACCGCCATCGTTCACGTCAAATTCGTGTTGGGAATCCAATAAGGTACGAAATAGAATTTCAATCATAATCAGCAGCAACCAAATTACGGCATTCAAACAGCTAATTCCAAAAGAATCAAAACAACTTCCCACAACATAATCGTCTTGGCTTAGTCTCGTCAAACGTTACTCATTATTGGTTACTCAAACAATGACATAATGTAATTAGGGATAACTATAGATTCCTCGACGTTCTTCTGTATCAGTTTATACGTACACATTGTGAACACCATTGCACTATGCTGCATTATTAGTGCATTGCGCTGAACGTACGAGGGGACTAGAGAGCTCGTGATTAGTCGAACCCAGACATTTGGACTAATAGAATTGAAACGTTAACATTCGATGAAAGCTCTTAATTACTTTTCGAACTTGACGTAAGTTATATCATGCACATAAGTAACGTGGTAGGTCGATAAAATATTAGGTCTGTACTTACCGAGACCGTAGAACCTGAGGAATTTCGTCATAGGCGTAATTGCGTGATTACGATTGCTTGGCGATTCTATACGCGTTCGAATTAGTGAAAGTACAAACTCCGTTGTTTCTTTCGACAACCGGAACCTAGAATGGAAATCTACGTCGTCGAGTGTGTCAAAATATTCAATTCTCGGACGGACCTGGTACGGCCTTCTCTCCCACTCAAGAAACGCGTATACCTCTTCGTCGGAGAAATCAGAGTCAGACAGATCGTAGTCGAAGTCCATTGTTAATGAAATGATTTATAATTTAGGTGACGAAACCCCAATAGAATAGAATAGTAATAAAATCGCGAAAGCGCAAACGAAAACAGAACGAGGCTAGCGAAACACAACCGAAAATGGCTGCCAACAAACTAACCGATAACGGTTAGCTATCCGATAACTAACGAGCGAAGAGACGAGTTAAAACATAACTAACAGCTAGCGCTAACGCGGTGTCAAAGTGAATTGATGAACGCGTCTTCGGGAGTTAACGAACGATTTGACTTAGTCAACCTTTACTCAAGCTAGCAAATGACATTGATAAACCGGCCCATAATGTTGCTTACGTTTGCAGTGGCTACGCGAACAGCTAAAAAATAGATTCTGGCCCAAAAATGTGAACCCACGTTACTCTTCGTAGTTGCTTGACTCCAATAAAACGATATTTACCCGACGTGGCTTTATCTGTCATCGAAGGTTGGGAGTGTAAACCGGCCCTAAGAAAATTACAATCAGCTATACCAACGGTCCAGGAACTTATATGGGAACGACAATGTTTGTAGCGCACCTTTGAGATCTACCCAATTCGATTCAGTATCGAAAAATAGTAGTAAACGACACGAAACATGACTTGACTGCAACGAAAGAACGAAAATTGACATTCTCTACATAGCGACGAACTCATGGGTGGTTGTAGTGAAACGGGAACCAGTGCAGGCGAGTGGGAAATGATAACTTACGGTATGTTGTGGTGCAAGTTCCATCAAGTAGTAGAACTTCCCTCACTATATTTAATTCACGTACAGGAAGTTCGAAATAATTGAACAATTGTAAGACGAAGAAATATTCAGCACCATCTCACCAGCAATTCCAATCAGATAATCTCGCTATATCGGTGTGTGAGTGTGATTAAAAATCGAAGTTTAACTCAGTTTTATATTAGATGGAAAGCAGTGACTCAGGGAAAAATGTGAAATAATGTAATAAGCTCAGACTGGTAATGTCAATTGAACATGGAAGAACTGAGATAAACAATCAATCAACTCAGACCACGACTCACTGTTTTTCGGGGGTCACAAATTGGGCGAGTAACTCAAAATACGCTACTGACTTAGACTTTAAAACGGGGGAAGTTGGAATATCCCAACTGATGGATGAGAACACAGCACTCAAAATGAATGCTGACGAACCTAAACATCGACTGCTGGTCATTACGTCGACCCAACAGCGGGGAGTTAATGTTAGTCAAGCAGATCTCAAGCAGACGCAGAATGGTGAGGGAGGAAGGAGAAAAGTGAGGGCCGGGCCTTATTGACAGCACAATGCTCCTCGCGTACATTTAAGGCAAGAACCAAAAGGAAGTTGTATTTCCAGTAGAATTATTATTGAAATGGCTCAGAACAACAAACGAAAGAGATCATCTCAAAACTACAAACAAATGCATCAGAATCTTTTCCGCATGAAGTAGTTCAATTAGAAGCAATGGTTTATAAATTTCCCAAGCATGAAGACGGCTGTTGGACTTGGAGCACAAAGGAGAATCGCGAAGTCGAAAAGCCTCCCTCGAGGACGTTGTTTGAGGTCCAACGATAAATAGCTTAAGGGATGGAAAAGGGAGTTGGGCCCGAGTTGTTGCTGAAACTTTGAAATGTTTGGTTTGAGGAGCAGATGTTGAATTTACGAATCAGCAGACCTGATAGGGCCGATTAGAGAGTTCACTACAACACAAACCGCTTTCACATCAGTTTCCCGCAAATTTATAATTTACAACCTGTAACAACGTTAATTAGAAACATGCATTTTTTTTCCGCTTTACCGCAACTGGAAATATGATTCACCTTTAAATTAGGTTTCTCCCAGTTAACCATCGCTCGGTAGTTTTTTCCCTTCTGTTGAGAGAAACCCTCCGGAAGGAGAAGCTGAAAATTACATTCCGTGATCTAATTATAAAAGGATTTGCAATACCTTTTCTTCCTCGAGACCGTACCCACCTAAGGCTGAATCTTCCCAGGCCGCTGCCATACAATCCCTCGTATTTCCCTGACCCGCCCGGGTAATTATCTTCAACGTGCGCTTCCATTCCGGTATTAGGGCAACCCGCCAGAGCCCGAAAAGATGGCCCTGCTCTCCGCCCGCAAAACTTTTTCCGCCACAAATAAAACGAACGAGGCGAACACAACACGTACAACGTGCTACTCAACAATCTTTAGTTACGCTATACGCAACAGAAAACATTATCACGTTCATTTTAAGGTCACGCGCGCCGCTCGACTCTCCAAGTCATCTCACGTTTCACTTGCACCTGTGGTGGTGGTGGTGGTTGTTATAGGGGAGGGAGGGTGTGAACTGTTGTACAAATGGTGACGTTATATATATATACCAGTAATGGGACACACTGTACGGCCTAAAGCACAGTACACTAAGGTGAATCCACACCTTGGGCGAGCGCTATTTACACAAACCCATCATCTAGGAGTCATACGAGGGAATAAAATGCAACCACGGTATGAGATCCGTAAACCTGCATAAACACGAACTTAATCACTCGTTCGAAGTTGTGGTAACCCACATCAATAATGAAACGGAGGAAAGGACTATTGTCCGATTCCACTAAATTTGAGTTACGACGCTGTGGGCCATTTTCACCAAAACGGCACTAATTGTGATAAATCTGATCACGGCTTACCTGTTTCGTTTCCTTCACGCTAACTGAGATAACCATGTAATGCATTCGACTAATGAGGTTACATTAAAGTAAGGTCTGTTCAACATCCTGTAGATGTCCAACCCTTAACAATCCAGATTTGACCAAATTATAATTTCTAATAATTATCAAAAGCTCAAGTGGCCGCATAACCCATGCCGAAGCTCGAAGTGGCGGGGAGCGTGAAATGCAAATGCGCGTATTCAAACTGCAAGGGCGGCTGGAAAAAGCAAAATTAGTTAAAGAGAATCTTTTGGTTGAACTGGAAAAACAAAAGCGGTACAAGAAGTTGCATATAGAGAGCTGAGTGAGAAAAAATATATAAACCGAAAGTGCGTGAGGTTACAGCTTCCACTTGCTCACGCTCATAGGAAGGGAGAATGATTATGTTTAATAAAAGTATGTGTGTGTCGTAGCAGTTCTGATTGACATCAGGAGAGCATTTGATAACCTTTGGAGGCCAGCGCTCCTTAATGAGCTTAAAGGTAGGGGAATCCCCCGCAACCTGTACTCGCTCGTTAGAAGTTACCTGACAGACAGAACTGCTGCGATCGAATGCAAGCATGTCTCCACTCAGAGAAAGATTGAGAAGAGGTGCCCACAGGGCTCGGTCGTTGGTCCAGCACTCTGGAATGCCTTCTTCGAAGGTCTTCTCAGGAGGCTCGTGGAGACTGACTGCGAGCCGTACGCCTATGTGGATGACTCGACTGTGCTGATCTTTGCAGAGTGAGTCCGCCAAATTGAAGAAAAACCCCACCACGTGCTCCGCACTGTCACCCAATGGTGCGAGCATGTCAAGATGCAGGTGACTGAAGAACAAATCCAGCTATTCCTCTTGAACGGAAAAGTACATAATCCACCCTCAATACGCTTTGGCGGCCACAGGCTCCTTCTTGAAAAGCACGTCAAGTACTTAGGAGTGAATATAGGTGAGAGGTGGGGTTTCAACCAACACCTGCAGTCCCTCAAAGGCACTACCATTGCAAGGTTTGCCTCACTGCGTGCCATTACTAAGGCCACTTGGGGTCTGTGTTACCATGACACTATCCTCATGTATAAGGCCATATATCTAGGCGTGATTGGCTACTGCCCTGTTGTCTAGGGTAGCAAACTTACAGTCAACCAAAAGAGAGTATTGGCCCAATCCCAGAGAGCTGCACTCCTGTGGATCACCAAGGCCTACAAGACTGCATCAACAGAAGCACTCTAGGTGATCACTGGTCAGTTACCAGTTGACTTGGTCGTTGAGTGCATGGTTGACAAGTATAGAGTGAAACGGGAGCTTCCCCAGCTTTGGGCTGAACTGCGTGCTGATCTCACCGCAGAACAGAACATTGCCGCCATCGATGAATGGGCGCTAGAGAAATGGCAAGCTAGATGGGAATATATGAGTTCTTTCCCAACATCCGTGAACGTCTTTCAAGAAAATGGGTTGAGCCAGACCACTGAACGAGCCAGTTCCTCACGGGACATGGAGACTTCAATGCGCGGCTCTACTTCTTTTCTCTGAAAGACTCTCCCTCATGCACGTCTTGTGCCTCCAGTGTGGAGGAAACTAGAAACCACGTGCTGCTCCACTGTAGTTTCTACATCAGTGAGCGACGGTTGTTGGCGAACTTAGCAGCATTTACTGCTACAAAACAAGCCTATAACCATTTTGCAGAGTTCGCGAAGAAGGCGATGGCTTCGAAACGTGATTGATAGTTGATCTGTCCTTTTGAAACTTGCCACCCAAGTAAATAGTTAGATCAGGTGGGAAACCAGATTAAGAACTCCTCCCCGATGGCTCGGTATTCCTCAGGTGGTCACCTCCGCGCGATAACACACAGGCAACAGCTCTCTACCAAGAGACTGGCTAACGACCGAATACCTGCTGTACCTGCGCAGGTCTGAGCTCGGTGGATGCTGCAGAGGCCGGCCTCTTGCAAATTAGTGAAACCACGACTTCCATGACTGATATAACCCTCGTCGAGGGTTTAGGAACAGTCATCATATAAGGAAAATTATTGAACATTTCCTACCTAAACATGATCCTATATAAACATGAACCCAAAACCACCACTACTCAAAGGACAACCAAAAATTCACAAAAAGGATACACCCATCAGACCAGTCATAAACTTCACATCTGCACCAGCATATAAACTCTCAAAATATTTGACAACAATGCTAAAAAGTACCATTACATTACCAAACAGATATACGATACGCAACACAGAAGAACTCACCACTAGATTAAAAGACGTAACCATAACTCCAAACACTAGATTGGTATCATTTGATATAAAAACTTATATCCCTCCATACCAATAAAAGAAACCATTGACATACTACAAACCAAACTAAGGCAAATAGACACGACAACCACTAGAAACGTCACCAACCTCACCAAATTGACACTCGGACAAAATTACTTTCAATTTAACAATAGCATATACAAGCCGAAAGATGGATTAGGTATGGGAAACCCTACCTCGTCCATATTAACTGAAATATTTCTACAACATTACGAAGAAACTCACATCCAGACCTTAATGACAAAACACGATATCAAACACTACGCCAGATATGTAGATGATATCATCTGCATATTAGGCCGTGATAACACTGACGATATACTAAAGGACTTAAACAATATCCACCATAACATCCAATATGACATGGACAAAGAACAAAATAAAACTCTTAATTACTTGGACCTAAAAATCACACGGTTGGACAACGAACTACAATACGACATTTTTAGAAAACCTACCGCTACCGACACGACCATACATTTTACATCAAACCACCCACAACAACATAAACTAAGTGCATTTAGACACATGATACGGAGACTAACAACGATCCCACTATCCGAACAAAATTGCAAAAAAGAACTTGATATTATAAATACTATCGCAGAAAATAACGGTTACTCTAAAAAAACAATAAACAAATTACTAAGACAATATGACTCCAAAACAAACGACTCAAAAACAGAAAATACACAGACCTTAACAAGACGCTGCACATTCACGTACACAGGACCACAAATATACGGAATAACTAGTATCCTCCGAAAGTAAGGTATACAAATTGCATTACGTACGGACAACACACTTAGAACCAAACTAACTGCAAAGACTGAAAATACAGACCCACTCGACCAAAGTGGGGTGTATAAAATAACTTGTACTTGTAAAAACGCATACATAGGACAGACAGGACGAAAAATACGGACCAGATACTCAGAACACATTAAATCTCTTAGTAGGAACAAAGACGATTCAAACTTTGCCAACCACCTCAAAACAACTGGACATGAACCCACCAAAATACAGGACTGTACCACCTTACTACACAAACAATACAAAGGACGAAAACTGAACATATTAGAAAACATGGAAATTTATAAACAAAAAACTTCAATGGACAGATCATAAATGAACAAATCAACACAAAATGCGACACCATATTCACACCACTCAAAACACTACACAAACGAAAACAACCAACTGACGGATTTACAGACCACCCTACACAAAAAAGACTTAAATTCCACAATTGACAGACCATCCAACACGTTCCATTTATCTCTAGGGGGTTTCCCCCTGAGCTACATGACCTCCTCTCCCCGCCCCTTCCCCGACGCTCCATCACCCCTTTCACCTTTCTCTTTGTATATAAAGACCACGACCAACTGACTGACTCCAGTACTGACTTAACGGCCAGACGATGATGTCTTTACATCGAAAGCGCTTGCCCACAGTAACTCACAAGCCAGAGGAGACGGACTCACCTAACAGGTACGTTAACTTTAGTAATTTCCTACCTATCTGCTTTCAAATCCATCCAGTTGAACAGTGTGTTGAGTGTTGTTTTACTGAAACTGCTCAACCGAAGAATTTTAAACGAACATCAATTTGTTTTCGATGAATCAAATACTTTGGTTATCAGCAGAATTTAACTTCATACATCTTGAAGTCGTCGGAACGCTCTCGTATCCATCTGGGGCGCCGGACGAGGTTACGATAACCGAAATATAACAAATTATAGCAGCTTAATTAGTAGCCGTATTATAGTATACACACGTAGACTAGAAAGCATCTTTGTTTATTATTATTCACTATGTGAATGGAGATAATAATATAAGAAAATAATCGACCAATAATGATATTGGAGAACAAATGCGAGGATTTGATACGGACAGATAACAGCTAAACGCTTTTCTGTGGTTAACGCTTGATCAGCGCTACAGCTCAACCAAATCTGATGAAACCCGTTTTTGAAGGGTATAGCGGTTAGTTATTGTTCGGCACAGGCCAAATTAGTTGGAATCTCGAGCTCGGGCCTTTCCCAGCTGCTTCAGTCCAACTATTTCTGATCTATAGCCTATTTGATGTTAGCCCAAAGAAACTCCGAACACATACATTTTCACTAATAACGATAACCCGTTCTTTCGCGCAAAACCCCATTTAGTATTCCTGCTAAGCAATTCAATCGGACGTATCCTACGGTTGTTATGGGAAAAATTGGTGAAAAAAAAGGAACAAACCCCAATTTCGGTATTGTTCGGGCAGCTTCACCACTTATGATATCCACTTAATTACGAGTACGTTGAGAATTGTTATATTTTATTGCGTTTTAATGTGAGTGACGTCAGCACACCAGCCATCACCAGCTCCATGCGCCATTTTCTTTCATTTCAATTCCGACTATCTAAGTACCGCCACGTGCACGTTAAAACTGTTTATATTAGGTATTCATTGCCATTTCCTCACTTGCAGTGAAATTCATCATTAACCGCGCATTTATTCTTCTCTTCGGGTCGCAGTATCCCGCAAGTACTGTAATCAACGTCTACCAGCGTCACACCTGGACGACATACTTGGGAAACGTCTAACAGCGCCATACCTGGACCTATACACGTCTACCAGCAACATACCTTGACTAATATACATCCTGAGGCCTATTGGACAAAGTAGAAGCACGAACGTTAAATGTCGATCGAAGAAAACTTGTGCCAAGTACCAACTTATTTTTACTTCCGCTTCAGACTTTTTCACGAGCAGTTACTTTTATCTCAACGATAAATTTATTTCCATCATTTCTTGGTATTAAACATTTTGTGTGCAAAATCTGGTTGGATAACCATTCACCACTTTGTCAAGGAACGCAATTACGCAGTTTGCTATGGTTTTCTAGGTACTTTTCGATGCTGATTCGAAAGGAACGAGTCTCAGACGTGTGTGACTGATTCTAGACCAATTACTGTGGAATCACAGTAATTTTAGTGAGCCAAAGCCTAATTGAGAGAACTCGCGTTACAATACAGCGAAAGTAATCGTTTCATCTCACACCCTCCCGTCTCACTCCAACCACCCGTCAGCTAGACTTCCATTTTTCAGCAAAGCGACTTCAACGATGTCCACCAAACTGACAGAATGGCTTTAAATAATTAATACCTATACATTGTATTCAATAAATGTTCCCTGACAGCCCAATGAAAATAATGGATTTTTGAACATTTTCACAATACCCACAGTAGCCGTATTTGATATAAGTATGTGATCAATACGGAGAGTCTCCTTGCAACCTATACCTAGATTTTGTTGACTGCAACTATGTCGGTACCTGTATGTTGAACGGAGATATAAGTCGTAATATCACGGAGAACGACATTTGTCGAACTGTTCAAGCGGTTTCGATAAAACTCATGTGTTACTCGCACCTAACTAGTACCAACATAATGTTCTGTATAGATATTTCGGTCGAAATGCGTTGAACAAAGATATAGCGCAGGTTGTCGAGATTACTGGGGTTGCGGAATGTTCCGTGTCGCTACGCACCTGATATTTTATTATTTTATTTGGGATACGGGGGCAAGCCCAATTTAACGACATGGAACATTACTTCTAAAATCACAGCACATTGAAGGGGAATACTAAAATTGAAAAAAAATAAATCAACGGGGAGATTTCAGTGAAGAGATCTGGATGCTAAGCAGATAAGAAGTCCGGGAGAGGGTGATAGAGCACATAATTAGTGGAAGAAAACGGCACAGCAAATGTTTCGTAGGTCCTGGAGTCATGACGAAGAGGGGGGGAGGATGTTTACGCAACTAGAGACATAACTGTTGTAAGGACATCAAAATCACTCTTCTGTCAATGGGCCGAGTAAGGAAAACACGATGCTGGCTCGAAGCGACAAAACACAAGAAATGATGACCAACCTGGTCGAGTTGGTTGCTGACTGAACTAGTCATCAGCATGACGACTTACAACCCAACTAATCCAACGGCTAGTCCCCGTCTTCCATGTTCTTCGGAGGGCCCGATTCATTCGATTGTGAATGTTTGACTTTAGAGGAGCAATAGGATAAATAGTGGGGTCCCTTGGATACATCGGTCATGCTCAGCAACGGGTAAGGCTCAACAGAGTACCACTCTCCAATGAGCGTTCATGAGTTGGTATTCAAAAAGCATCCGTAGATTGGCGTCAACCCACCGTACAGGAACAGTCAAATGATTGTATACAACGAACAGCAAAATATCAGATACATCGCCAACATGGACGGAAGGGAAAGAGCTCCCTTGATTTCCCGATGAGAAATAGTCGAACGGTATTGCGTGCTATCATCCTGAGTTACGTTATTATGTGGAGCAACCGCATTTCTCCGCTGAAGATAAAGTTAATACTGAAGAAACTGAGAAACTAAAAAATAATTCATCGGCCTGGAGCTCTGCAGCTGTAACTCTAAAGCCCCCGCCCATTTGCTGTTTCTTCCTCGGCTTCCAACCGCAACCCCTTCCCGACGTCAATTTATTGAGATTGCGATTTCAACCTCCGCTCACCGCACGCCCGAGTTTTCCTCAACAGGTCCAGTTTTCGTTGGCTTTGTGTTTCTTTACATTGCACGCTTCGCTGCTGATGAACTCCACTCTCCGTTGAGGGAATCGAGGGAAAAGCCACCGCCCTAAACTCGGCTCTCTGATACGTACGTCACAGGTGCGCAACATGAAATACAAAAAAACCTGAAATGCTGTAGTTGTGGGGTGGTGGGGGGGGGGGGCGAAAGCAGAGAGAGAACGAGTCCATGCAAACTCGTAGGAAACATGTGGTTCTGTAGTGATGAATTAAAATATTAAAATTACTCCATGAAAAAACTCACACTACTTTCCTTAGCCCCAGACAAAATCAGCGCTTTTCACGGCTTTAAATGATTCAATGTATTTTTCACTCGGCTGACCCTCCACACAGAAAGTGGCACCGCTCAAAGTTCCTGGTTATGTTGAGTTGCTCTTACTCATACCCTTTAGCATTATTGCACAAATAGTGCACAGATGATTTATATTGTCAACATAATTTTGTTGTGAAGGACCACGTTCACTGTTTCAGAATTGTAGGAGGGAAAATTTGTAGGGGGCTCCTTGAGCGTCCTTGCTATTGAGCCGAGCCATAGTCACATTCTGGAAAATAGGGCCTTTCCAAAATCCAAAACCACACTTGAAAAATGCAGGCAGTTGCGTACTTCCCTTCCATATTCGTAGTGCGAAGGTAAATGAAAAAAACCCTGCAAATTATTACACAACGATTTATTATTCTCATGAACAGCTTGACCTATTATGACTGCTCCGAGACCCATTCCATTCGATTCAGCATCGAAAAATACTAGTAAACCATACGAAACATGACCTGACTACAATGGAACTACGGAAACTAAATAATCCCCCGGCGCCAGGCACCCGTAAACGTCTGTAGGCATTTATGATCCGATGAAGGGTGTGCGGAGGAAGTGGCCTTGGCGCCCCATCGGGCAAAAAGAGTCGGGGAAGTTGGGATGGGGGCTTCCAGCAAACCCTCGGCAATTGGCGCGACGTTGGTTTTTGACGAGATGGGAGGGAGGGAGTACAAACGACGAAACGTTGACTTCCGCTGTAGTTTCCGCGAGTTCGTTCAATTAGTTGACTCTAATAATTACTGTAATTTCCCTATACGCAGTTGTACACGTCCGATACTCATTCCATTCGACCCAGGATGTAAAAATACCTTGAAAACGATACGAAACACGGCTTATTTGCGATTATACTGCGTTTCGTTAATTTTTATAACCATTTTTTGTCTATAACAATCATGGGCTTCGTCCGATCGGATTGCCGAGATGGCGGGCACAACTATATACCAAATGGAATTTTTGGGCGAAAGAACGGATTTTTTAGACCACGTTAAAGGCACAAAACGGCCCGGACGGGGGACAGCGGACGGACATTGCAAATTTGGAATCCCCATGTCTTGAAACGTCAAGTATCAAATTTTGAGGTGGGGTTATAAAAAAATTTTCGTGACCGAAAACATAGGGTAAAAAACAAACAGAATGAATAATAAACCAAAACGCATCACCTAGTCTCAGAACTTAGAAACCGTCCCATCCACCTGAAAACACGCATACCCTGCAAAGCTACTCCTCATAGGACCAAAACGATAATTTCTGCTGTTCTGGCTAAAATAACCCCCCGCTTGGTTTCTGAAACCCAGAAACAGGTCTTGTCCATCACTTTTAAACGACACAAAGTCCCCGCTTACCGACTTTGTTGTTGGTACATAGCGCGTGGTATGTAGGAGAGCTTCGTGCCACGTTAATCCGCTCATTAGCTTCAACACGTGGACCACTACCCCCCTACATTCCATTTCCCTAGTATTACCTAAGACTTCCGTTCTGCCTGAGCGTGGAAGAGCATCTTGCCCAATATCGGCTAGTCTCCTGAATTAGAGACGGCCCTTAAGTTGTAGAATTCGGTTTTCCCGTACCTCCTTATTCGCACGTCACCGCATTCCTCCCAATGCTCAGCTACCGCCTGAGCTTGGAAGTGGTCGATACTACTCCCATTTATAGCACCATTCAGAGCTTTGTCACGGCGTTAGAACCTCCTTTCACACCGCTCTTAAACTCTCATTAAGAATACCATCCCTCCACATCCTAGGCCTTCCACAACACACGCCGCTGTAGCCCTCTCAGCCGTTGCCGTTTAGTGCGTTCTGCCTGAATTCTTTCGAGAACATTGTGTGATGCGTCGCGCTTCGGGTTCAAGAATGTAAACAGCCAACAGAAAACGTGCAGTAACGTATCAATTTGGTCAATTTGGGTTTCGGTGTGAATTGTAAATGATTCAATCTTGAATCAAAGTAATTTAACCAGTGCCGCCAACTCCTGAATACCAAGTCCAATCCTCAGTAAGAAACAGTTTGCAAAGAGAAGAATGTTGTTGATGATCAATCGCATCTGCTTCATGAAGTTCGGTTAAGTATATTATTTATTAGTTGAGTTATTAGTCTGGTAACTCGAAAACCACTTACGTTTACAAGACGATAGTTGGATCGTATTCGGGTCGAAATTAATGTGACATCGTCAAGTCTCCATATAGTAAGTTTAGAGCCTCGGGCAATTCCTATTCCTTCCTATCTCGGCGACGAGGCTCTCAGAAGCGGAGCTACTCTAAATGCAAAGCGCGAATTATTGCGCTAACCAAGAACGTAACTCTGTTGATAAACTCGCAGTGGCTCCCACACCCTCCGACACACACGCCCCGGAGTCGCTCATTCTCTCCCATCCCTAACCACTTTGTCGTTTCCAGGATCGACGCTCTCAAATTATACGACATAAATTAAGCCTGGAAAATGAAGCAACGAACCGTCGCCTCATACTGACGTCCGGCACTCATCAGGTACCATTTTATTGCAACCGTCCCATCAGCCCGATTCTAAGTGTTGTGTTGCGACAATAATATTGGTGGAAGTATCAGTTTCCCCGAAGGGCGAATTTCCATCACTCAGCCTCAGAGCTCGAACATACTCTCAGGTGTAGTTAGTCGGCACATTTTGTGGATAAGAAATACAATCAGAGCTTAACGAATGGGAAACCACAAATGGGAAGTCGCATAGGATGTGCTCTGCCAGTTCGTCTTCCTCCCTGCCAATCTGGACTCAACCGCCTCTGAGATGCCCATCTTGTCGAGGGGGTACCTGAGTGGGCAGGGCCCAGTGAGGAAGCTAGTTAGGACTTTCAGATTCTATCTGGAGAGTGTCAACATTGCCCTCGCCCTTAAACAAGAAGGCATAATCCTTTTCGCCTGTCTTAGTCGTGGGGGGGGGGGGGGTTAGTCTAGGCCAAAGGGCGCTACTTTCCTGTGTCTTCCATCGAACCACCTCACGATTCATGTAAACTTCCTACGTGGGGCTCAGGTCCGATGGTTAGGGATTCCGTACCCCCTCTCCCAAGGCAGGCTGCCCTCGTGCCCTCGATGAGCCGACATCCAAACAAGGGAAATCCTATTATGAGCACGTAGTCGTTTGAGCACTTCAACACATTCCCATGTCAACCTAGATCAGAAGGTATAGGCTGCTATAGCCTTTAGAGCCTGGCTGCCCGAGAATACGTAAATCCCCCGTGCCCTTGAGTCCTTTAGACAGGATCATAAGGGATTTGTGACTGACCGTGGCGCTCTGCGTTCGGGAGAGCGAACAATGCTCAATTTGTAGAGAAGGAACCAAAACCACTGAATCCACGTAAGTTTGGGGAGAGTTGTGTGATAAGTCGCACAAGGTATTTCATTTGAAAGTCACTTCGCCACAGTAATGTTGAACAAGTGGAAACCACGAGAGCGTCACTCGTTCAGTTCCAAGTTTGAATAATCTGAAGAGTTATTTCCCTAGAAAGTTTGATAATTGATCGCTTTCACTCGAGACACGATCGCTCTTCTCTGAAGGCTATTAGATATTTGGGAGATTTATTCAAATCCAAATCCCTCATTGCCTTCTTTCTTAGCGAATCTACACCTTGGAATTAATATTGATGAATTAAACCTCTCGTTGATGGATCGGTTTACCAATGAGATTAAAATCCAATCTATTACACGTTCAAGTCCACTTTCCCTCCTCTTTTTTCTATCTCCCTTCGGCTTATTGGAAACTTGGGACATTGCGGGGGTTCTAGAGGTGGATTCCGAACTCATTAGGCGGTTAGCCCTAAATGAATTTGTCGACGACGAAGAGCGAAGAAGAGAATGAAACTAAGAGATTGAGAGGCGGAGAAATGCGTGAAAAGGTGACGAGACAAAACGAATCTCTTAGGAAGGTCATTAAAACGTCGAGACATCTGAGAGCAAGGGGTGGAGCTCCGCTCCCCCAACAATTCTCCTACTCCGACATGCCACTTCTCTTTAAATTAGCGACCAGACTACTTTTCTCGACTTCTATTGTTCAATCCCACAGTCGAGGGTCTTCTCCTTCTGACAAGGACAATGGAAATTACGGCCCCTAGGAAACAGTCGTGCAAACACACTAAACCGAACAGTCCTTCCAACCGACAACAGCGGCCAGAAACCGAACGATCGACTCGAATGTCTGGCGCGTAGCACAACACACTCGACGCAGGAACGTTCGTAGAGAATAAAATGTAGGCAGTAGTTAACTGAAAGTAGTCATTTTCGAGAAAATTAGAAAAACAATTATTTATTATTCAGGAAACCTTTCCCGATTACTTACATATCTCTGTTCAATGGGCAGTAACAGAAATAGTTGAGTAGAACAAAAGTGGATATAGTTTGGAAGAAAACACTTCTTCAGGTTGGTTTAAGTCAACTGTAGGAAATTCAGAAACTTTTTTTAAGAAGTCTCCAGTATTAGGTACTTGCTAGTTGTAGACATACTGTGAGTTTCACGACCCTCGTTAAAGTTGTTTTACCAAAATATCCTCCTTTTGCATACCATTCACCAAATATTCACAAATATTTGTAGGAGACGAAAAGTTGAGTATCAATAGATAACTTGAAAGTTTAATTAAACCGTTTTAAAACAAAATTCGAAAACCCCTGGGTACTACCAGCTAAAGCAGCACTTTCCCACATAGCCCCGATACAGAAGGGACGTACATAGTGCCAGACGTAGGTAAGGCGACCCACAGCTATCCAGTGAAATGCTTGAGTTAAAAGTATTGGTATTTGAAGGTCTACCTACCTACTCAAGGCCTAAAGTAAAAACGCTTCAACTTATTGCACAGGGATCTATCATTGTTTAGCACAGCTGTAATCTCACTCCTCCGAAGCCCATCCGAATCGATTCAGCATCGACAAATACTAGTAAATGATACGAAACATGTCCTAACTACAGCGAAACAACAATAAGTGATGTTCTGCAGGCGACGCTAGGCAATTGGTACGAGTCTAACTGACTGTTTGGTGTGAGGCGGGAGGTAGTGTGAGGGAATGAACGTAGGCCGGGGAGAAAAAATAACTTTCACTTCATTGCCCTTTACCGACTAGAATTAACCTCACTACATTTACCGTGATGTCACTATTGTCCATTTAGAAGAAATCCTGCATCAGTGAAACCCATTCAATCTCAAAAACTACCAAGGAAACGATACCAAACACGACATAAATACAATGAAACTAATTCGTTAAACCATTTTTTGTCCATAACAACCGAGTCCGAAAAACACTATTTGGGAAAATGGTTTGTGTGTCTGTGAACGATTTTTAAATAGAACCACCGTACCAAATCCACTCAAACTTGATATCTCGCCCGCAGGTTACTATAGGACGCCAAAATAAGGGTTTGAACAAAATCCACCGAAAGTTAACTATAGTTATCATAGTGATCAAAACACCAAATATTTTTTTTCTCAAAAACGGTTCTAACGATTTTGATTAAATTTTTTATATAGATAGCTCCCAATATGGTAACTATACCATAAAATTCCCATTCGTGGGAAAATGACGAGAGCAGCACAGTGAATTACCAAAACTTTCGAGGAAATCGAATTTAGCGCGGGTTTTAGAGAAAACAGCGGTACCAAATCAGCTGAAACTTGATGTCTAGCCTACGGGTTACCATGGGACGCAAAAATAAGGGTATGGGCAAAATCCACCGAAAGTTAACTATGGTTATCATAGTGGACAAAACACCAAATTTTTTCTTAAAAACGGCTCTAACGATTTTGATTAAATGTTTTATATTGATAGCTCTCAATAAGGCAACTATACCATAAAATTCCCATTCGTGGGAAAATGACGAGAGCAGCACAATAAATTATCAACATTTTCGACAAAAAGCGTTTTTAGCGCAGTTTTATCCTCATAAACTCCGCTGGATTTTTTGTAGAATGTTACGAAAAATTGGTGTTGTAGTCCAATCCAATACCTGAAGGCTGAGTGTTTAAAAACGCTCATGAGATACATGGGGCTCACTCCAGAAATTCCTGAATTTCAACTACTGCCGTTTCGCTTACTACCAGTTCTAAACGTTTTTACGCAATAACTCTGCAAAATTAATTACTATCCTTCTTCAAAAAATTTGTGTTTACAGCCTCATTAATTATCTGTGTACCAGTTTCTCAATAATGGTCCTGCAATGAATACGAGCAGCACAATAAAATCTGGAACTGTAAGCGCTACCGCTTCCTGCTGCCGTAAAGCGTTCTTTGACCAAGTTCAAATTAACTGAGTGATAAATGAATGGATTAAATAGAATTAGCCATGTACAAAGTGAATTGTTGTAGAGCTAAGGAAAGTTGTGTATTGCAACGCACCAGATATTTTAGCCTTTACGTTTTACGGGAAAAAAGGCTTATTTACGAATTGATTTAAATTAATCCTTATCCTATTTAAGTACCTTAAATATATTGTCCATTTAATATAGATCAATATGGCCCTGTACAGCTGTAATTTAAATGAATATTTCCGAAAATATTACAGATTTAAAATGCAGGGACATTGCGAGGACATAATCTATAAATTGTGCATCGAAGGCCGCACTTCGCCCTGTAGCACTTCATGATTAGCAGCCGTCGGATTAATCGGATAATTATCGAAAATTGTAGTTGAGTTAAATAAATAACTAAATAGAATAGGGATTTTTCGTTGTTGTTGTTGGGGGTATAACTGTTGAGTACCTTTTGTTTTAAGTCGAAAGAATAGTTTGTGAAATATTTTTTACTGCAGTGCTTACTAATAATTTGTGCAATTTATTCATAATCATAGCTTTAAGGTGTAACTCTGAGTATTAAATTTTTCACGGGAATTATAACCATGTCATGTAGCAACAGAACTATCAATATATTAACTGATAGTCAAGCGTCGTGCAAAGCGCAAATGAACTACTGCACTACGTCAAAACTGGTGCGATGCAGTACGTGGTGCAGGATGTGGCTTAACTCCCTAACAAGTGTGAATAGAGTAAATGTGTATTGAATTCCTGGACACAAGGGGATCATTGGTAATGAGAGGGCGGAACGTCTGGCCAGACGCGGTTCGTCTACGGTACCTATTGGGCAACGCCCCATTGTGGGATTTCTCTGTCACTAAAAAGGACTGTGAGAGAACATGCCAGAAGACATCAGACAATCTGCAACGCTTCAGGACACTCCAAACGCTTTGTCTCAGAGCAATCATGTGAGGTAAGACACACCCTCCAGAAGGGCTTAAGGCAGATTGTTGGGATCATAACAGGGCACTGCAGAATGAACAAACACAAGTATGTTATGGGTATAGTCGACACCCCTCGATGCACGTGGTGTGGCTCGGATGGCCCACTGCCGGAGACTTGAGAGGAAGCGACTTTTGGTCTTTGGCACCACTTCTCCCCGGATGGATACCAACGAGGACTCTTTCAGGAACTACTTGGCTTTCCTCTGGAGGCTAGGCATTGACCTGTAAGACATTAGGACTGGTACAATAGGTTATCTGGCCACGGTGCACATCCCACTAGTGGGACAGTCAGAAGACTATATATACCATGTCTGGAAGACGTCGTCGTTCGAAGGTAGGTCGTAGTACAGTGTACGCCAGAAGAGCAAAATAAATTGGATCCACAATATCATACTGGCGATTTGGTTTACCTTCACACTCCAGTCGTTAAGAATGGAAAAACTAAATAACTTAACTGTTGAAAGTAACATCTCCGGCGTTACATTTTCGAGTTTATGTAGCAAAGTAAAGACATAAAATGTCAAAACACAAACGGTGGGTACAGCTTTCGTACAAGTACGCAACCACTAGGAACATTTCATGTCTTTTATTTTTGTTTTTATGCAATGATAACTACGTTTGATTGTGCTCGTTGATGGCTTCGATATAATTGCCGCGTCAATTGCAATTGACATCATCACTTAGTCACTGAGGTTATTAAAACGTGTGACATTACCAAGCGTTAGATTTTGTAACAGACGTTCAACACAAATTTCGTGACGCTTCTCCGTTACATATCCTGTGTAACCTCTACCGCATTACATTTTCGAGTTTATGCAGCAAAGTAAAGACATAAAATGACAAAAAAATCGTTACCCTGGTGGAACTCGAACCCACAATCCCCGGATTAGGAGACCTATGCCTAATCCATTATGCCACAGGGGCTGTGGTTGCAACTCAGGTTAAAAAATTTCGTGACGCTTCTCCATTACATCTCCGGCGTTACGTTTTCGAGTTTATGTAGCATAGTAAAGACATAAAATGTCAAAACTATAGGATTTATAAGTTTAATTATCTTCATTTATCCCAAAATGTTTGTTTTTTAAATTTCCACTCGTGCGAAGCTACTATGATAGAACCACGCTACACGCCCTCATGATATAGCTCCCCCTCTACTCACCATGGACTAGCTCTGAGAAAGGAGAACACTGTCTTTCGTACAGCGTATAACCGCAGGCGAGGTTCGTTCCAATTCTAAAATAAATGCAATCAATTAGCTTTCATAACGCGTTTCATTTAAATAACAAGCTGTAGTCAGATCTACTCAGCCAGATTTACTAGTTACTCAATTAAATATTTCAAGGCTCTTGTTTTAACCTGCGTTTGGCTGAAATAAGTGCTACTAGTTCAGAATAAACTAAACATAGTATATTTGTGGGAAGGTAAACCTAACGAAATAACAATGTCTTTGCACCTCCTAAATATTTACTGCGCTGAAGTTAGCATATAGCACATATTTACAATCGAAACGTTGACCATTTGCCCTGAAGTCAGGGATGGTCCAAAACATGAATATGAAACATATTTAGGCCAAATTTTGAAAAACGTTTTTTCTTTTTTTTTCCAATACTGTCAACTTTATTTGTATAGTTAGATACATTCTGGTTGTGCACATTAGTTTGTATATATTTTATATTGGCACTTGTTCATGAGGTCTTTGTCCAATGACAAGCCTCATACATTGCTGAGTAAGTCAGCACTTATTATTTTATATATAAACATAAATAACATGTATATAAACCAATAACGAATTGTAGATGCGATTATAACGATGACAATAGGATAAAGGGGACAACGAAAATGTATTAAATAATTAATTATTAATTAATTAATAGGATAAAGGGGACAACGAAAATGTATTAATTATTAATAAAATCACTCGGTCTTTTCCTTTTCAAACGCCGTCTGTTTCGCTCTGGAGGGGGATTTTGTGCACTGGTCCTAAGTTCTGGATTTTCATGTGTGATGAGCGACTGGTGGAGTTTATTGTAGAACAATGAGACTGTTTCCTGTACTCCCAGGATGTCCAGGTCTTGATGCAGGGCTTCGTTTCTGACGAACCATGGCGCATTGGTCATCATCCTAAGGCATTTATTTTGTTGGACCTGCAGCTTTTTTACTTGGGTATCTGATGCCGAACCCCAGAGTTCACAAGCATAGGTCCAGATTGGGCGAATCATGGTTTGGTAAAGTAAACGTTTCGAGTGAAGTCGTAGCGGTGACCTGTTTTCCATTAAACGTGCCAGGAATGTGATTCTGCTGCGAATCTTCTGTTGTAGGCCTTTTATATGGAGATTCCAAGTCAACTTTGGATCTAGTTCCAAACCTAAATAGCGAACTGAATCTGTCAAGGGGATTACGTTGCTTCCAAAGGTGATAAACACATCTTCCACGTTTCTTTTTAGGGTAAATCGAACGACCTTGGACTTGTTTGGATTTATTTTAATTCTCCATTTGCTACACCAGGCATGAACTTCATCAAGCATCAACTGCAGGTCATTTTGAGTGGTTTGACATGTGCCTTTGCTGAGAATGGCCGAGTCATCTGCAAATTGAGCCACCTTGATTGAGTTTGTGGTAGGTTGGGGGAACGAGGTAAACGAGTAAACGAGGTAAAGCAGCAGCCCCCACACGCTCCCCTGAGCAACTCCTGCAGACATGCCTCTGGGGGAAGAAACAGAGTTCCCTAGCGCGACCGAGTAAGTTCTATCATTCAGGTACGAGTGTACAAGGCGGTATAGCGTATCCGGTAAAATATTTCTGACCTTAGCAAGTAAACCCGGATACCAAACTCGGTCAAAAGCTTTTTCCACATCCAAAAAGACTCCAAGGCAAACTGAGCACTCTTCATATGTATCCATGATCATATCTGTTACTCGATGCAGCTGTTGAGGACATGAGTGGTTATGGCGAAAGCCAAACTGTGTGTCCGGGATCATAGGTCTCAGGTGAGTCATGAGATAGGGCAAGAGCAGCCTTTCGAAGATTTTCGAGAAAAGGGACAATAGGCTGATGGAAAAACTGAACAAAGACCCAGGTAGATATTTCTCTCCTGATTCTAAATATGTTTTGTGTCAATCGCTGCGACCTGACTTCAGGGCAAATGGTCAAAGTTTCGATTGTAAATATGTAGCTAGCCCAGTAAATATTTTATTTCCTAACACTTTGAAACTTACGAACGTATTGGAGCGCTTTTTTCGACAAATGCAGCTCATGGAATTTAATGGTGGAATTGCTACGGTTGAAGGTTGGTTAAATGATGTGTGGGTATTGACCATTAAAAGGTAGAACTGTCACACTTGAAGGTTGGCATTGTTGCATGTTGGATATTTCATTAGATGGAGACAACCAACGCCCCCACGCCGTACAATTGTAAATTACCAATAATCCAAATTGACGCTGCTTAATGAAAGCAACCGTCTAAATAGTGGGAGGTGAGTGGGTGTGAATTATTCAAAAGTGCACACAGGGTTTGCTATTTTTGAACTCGCCCAAATTCGATCCAACGCCTTATTCAAGGAAAACCCGCGAAATAGATACAAAGCGTTATACGTCACTTTCTTCCTAACTTCGCACGGGAATCGTTCTCTACGTTCCGTGTGAACCTGCCAGAGCGACAGTAAAAATGGGTTTCGTATTGATCATTTCATAATAACGGCAGCGCACACATGTGCACGACCTTGGCAATACACGTAGCAAACACTGCCTCACCTCTCAACTGAGGAAATGGAGAAATCTAATCGTAAATTCAACCCGAAGATCAGATGCTGCGCGAATAGCAAAGAAAGACGGCTGGAAAGCTAATTAAAGCGTACTGTGCTCTCACCCTGTCTACCCGTAGTTCCCTCAAGATGACTCCTGGAAATGGAATTCCACTTACAAGATACTGACTCTCTCTTTTTCACCCTCTTGCTTTTTCTCATCGCCCCGCAGGAGGAATAATAATTAATGGAACTCGTTCCCCTGACAGGAGCCCCCTCTCCCCCCTCCCGCCGCTCAATCTCACCCTGCGTAGCACCATCACCAGCCTGAGGCCTCCTTTCAAATACTCCAATTTCTTCCTTCTCGCGGGAATCTTCAACTTCGGAGGAATTCCTCAGCGACTTTTAATAACCAATTATGACGAATTTGCTCATACAACTGGCAGAAACTTATTTCATTTTGACTGCACACCTTCAAAAAGATCACTAGGTTCATTTTGAAGGGAGTCAAACAAGAAGAGAATGGAGGGACATCCTGAAATCACATTCCTCGTTCGGCCAATGCTCCAGATCCCAATGGCTCGAAGTTCATTGTACCTCATCTTATTAATTGGATTTTTTCTCCTTTGAACACGAAAAAGCAACGTTCTACTGGCAATTGTTTTAAATTATATTAATGTGGCACTTCTCGAGCAGGTTATCAACTACCATATTACAATAAGGTGGTCGTTGTGTCTGGCCTTATAATACACGCTAAGCCCGCAACAATCTAGTTTTACCAGTCGACGCACTTCCAGAATAGTATTACAACCAAGGAGAAAATCTTACAGGTCCCTAGTGAAGTGGCTCTCACTAGAACCGACGTTCACGTGCCTGAGTCAGATGTTACGTTATCAGCGTTAAAAGCCATCTTGTATCGGAAAAGAACATCAGGAGAAACTTACAGGAGCTGGAAGGACAATCGTTGAGCTTTTGGGGCGGCCTTTGACCCTAGGTTTATATGAATACAAATACATTTGTGTATTTATGCTGGCGCGCCTCATTACTGTAACCTAAGCGCTTTTGTGAGACTGGTCATTGAGTCAATGATGACACGCTAACAGCAGCAATATTTTGAGGCTTCTCTACACCCCCCCCCCCCGTACTCACCCATCTCTAAAGTCAGGGCAGTGAGTGTGGACGAGTGTGTCAGTGAGTAGGGTACGAATGTGATATTTGGAGTGAATGAGATGTACATATTAATAACATAATGAGTTACGACGAATGTAGGAGGAAATGTAACTGTGTGTTGTAGGAGAATGGAAGAGAGGGCCATATGGCCCTAATTCTCCCTGGTCGATAAATACATTCATTCATTCTCTCTCTCTTTTTTTCTTTCTTCTCTCCTCTTCGTACTAATTTCTTTTGCATCTAGCATCTGATGTTCCACACTCCTGTTCAGTGCAGGTCGAATTTGCTGGGGTTTTTTTTTTACAAGGTCCTACCGGGAAGTCATTGTTTCTCTGAGCACCAAGCCCCTTTGTTTCTACCTGTAGGGAGTCCCGTTCTTCAGTTATTTCCAAGTGACCACGGATTTCCCCTTTTTCTGAACTTTCCAAAATATCCTTTTCCCACAACAGAGCTCTTCCCAAACTCAGTCATCAATTAGCTCTCACAAAAGTGAGTTGCCTCCCAGTTCTCCTAACAGACAGTCGTTTCATCTCTCTTTGACTTCTAATTCGGAATCCTCTCCCCCTTCAATTTCACACGCTGTTTTAGTCACTTCTTCTTTGTAGACGTAAGTGTTCGAATCTTGTGATTGCTCAACTCTTCAATTACAAGTTCGTCCTGCAGTAACACCTGTCTCTATGGTTCTTTCAAGTCAACCCTGGTCAAAACGATTATTATCTTAGTACATAAATATCACTTTGCATTATCCATTGGGGCATACCCAGGACATTTGGAAGCGAGAAACAGTGTAGCCTTTAGTAAAGATGAATAAAGTTATGAATGAGATTGTGTTCTCTGAGCTCGCGTTTTTACAGAAGAGGATGGATCCCAAACAATCGTGATATCGAGTTGGATGCAGTACAGAGACTGTTCTCGTCAGTGCGCTGGATGACAAATGGAGAGCTGTGAATGCATGGCACGCTACCCTCTTGGCCACGTACTGATGTCAATACTCAGGTCTATCAGCATGTCCAGCCTGATGATAGCCTGGTTTGACTCGTATTTGAGCGGCAGAATGCAATGCGTTAAGGGCCCAGATGAGGAGCTGACAACATGGAGCCAACCACTTTCGGCCCTAATGTTTATTTTGTACCTGTACTCGCTGCCTAAAGTACTCTCCCAGAACACGTTCTACGCAGGCGATCTTCACATACGTCAATCCTGTAGCGCTGGTAATCTTGACAAGATTGTGAAGGAAATCAACTTCGACCTGGAAGGTTTGAGGTGATGGTGGAACGCACGCGGAATGAAATTGAATCAGAGCAAAACAAAGGTAATGTGGTTAGGGAATGGGAAGATCCTGGCACGAATTTTAGGAAGCTTGCACCCGACTATTGCTATTGAAGAGTAACCACTTCTCTCTTAGCTCTCGGCTGTGTTCACGCCAGTCCTACTATGTGACGCATGAACTACTTTGCCCTGAGCTCTGTATCTCTATCGTGCATTCCAGAAGTACCAGTGTGGTTCAAGCTCGTACCATTCATCGAATAATTATCCGCGTTGTTCAAGTCCATCTCTTGATATGCCGAACACTGAATGTTTACGGGTTAAATTAGCTGCTGGTCTAATAGAAATCTCTGAATGCACGTAGTGCTGAGGAAAGTTGTGTGACACGGCACGCCAGTTATTTTATTTCCCTTGTTTATGCGTCTTCAAATCTAGGATCACTTTGGGCTGCCCAACGATTCACTAAATGTTTTAACGTGATTGCATTGCAGTTCTACGAAAATCCACTAAAAAGTACTCTTGCGAAACATTCGGTCCAGGTAAAGTAGAGATAAGACAGTAACGGTAAATGGCAACGTGGCGTGTGAGCGAACGACTTGGAAATCTCCCCAGAAAATAGGAAGGTTTGAATGATATCGAACGCGCGTCCCGTCAAATCGCTGTCTTTCGAGGTGTATCACCTTAATTTATGACGAGGCGCTTGAGCAGCAAATCGATGGGATATCACGACCGTCCATCAAACCATTGGAGCTCTGCTCGGCCTCACCTGCTGGGCTTCGTCCGTCTGATCCAGTTAGTGCACCATTTGTTCCCGTCATTCTAATTAACTGTACCTTAGGCCTCGTCAATAGCGCAATCCATCATCTCGGCTTCAATGCACACTGCCGACCTTCCTTCTCTCTAGTTCCCCTCCATTGTCGCTTATTTATTGCTTAGAATTAATGCAATTCCAATCGTAAATAGGTTGTGTAAGGTACCTTTTAGACAATCGGATGATTGTAGTTGTGGTAGGTGATTTATAGTCAGACGCTAGTCTTGAATGAAGGAATGAGCTATGCTCACATTGTCAATAAACTTTTAGCTCGGGGGATCGATGATGTCGGGTTTCTGTGGGTTGATTCCGCATACATCACCCACTAAACAGCGGCTTGTTCTGAATTCCTTCCCCTTCTAACCCTTTCATTTGCTCTATCTCTAATTCAGAGTCTATTACTTGCACGACGCTTTAGTAATATGGTTTACTAGTAGTCTTTTGTCCGCTAGCGGGTATCTAGGATGTGAGCGCGACGAATAATGAAATAAAATATGTATTACGCAAGACGAATTATTGTAACGAAACTCGGCGGAAAGCAACAACACGTTTGCCCATTGGATTATATCGACTAACACATAAATATAAATGATTTCGGTCATTACATACACAATCTACAGCATTTTGAGATGCATCATCCAATATGAAACGGGCCTTATCGAATGCGTTTCAAACATAAAGATCTACATCTAACGCAGAAATGCGATTTGGTTTTGGTTTATTATTCATTCTGAATAATAACCCTATGTTTTCGGTCACGAACAATTTTTTACAACCCCCCCTCAAAATGTGATACTTTACGTTTCAAGACTTGGAGATTCCAAATATGCAATGTCCGTCCGTCGTCCCCAGTCCGCCGTCCAGGCAGTTTTGTGCCTTTAACGTGGTCTAAAAAATTCGTTATTTCGCCCAAAAATCCGATTTGGTATCTCGTTGTGCCCGCCATCTCGGCAATCCGATCGAACGAAGCCGGTGGTTGTAATGGGCAAAAAACGGTTAAAAAAATTAACGAAACGCAGTACAACGCAGGAGCTACAGCGTTTCGTCGTTTGAACTCCCTCCCTCCCCACCCGTCTCATTAAAAAAGCAACCGCCCTCGAGGTGAGCGAGCGCGCATCCCGCTCGCTTGCCTCCCAACACGCCGCCACTCAACTCCCCTTTCGCCTCGGAAAGGGTTCGCTCGAAGCGCCCGATGGGGCAAAATCATCTGATGTTTTGTTTCCGTAGTTCCATTGTAGCCAGGACATGTTTCGTATGGTTTACTAGTATTCGATGCTGAGTCGAATGGGATAGGGGAGCACTAATACTAGGTCAAGCTGTTCATGAGAATAATAAACCATTGTGTAATAATTTGCAGGGTTTTTCGTAATCGGTAAATAACGCACTGCAAATTATCACACAACCGTCTCACACCTCCGTGTTCCATTCCAATCGATTCAGCGTCGAAAAATACTATAAACGGTACGAAACATTACCTGACTTCCACGGGTTCCTACAAGTAGCAGCATTCGCCAAAACTGAAGGAGTTAACGGACGTGGGAATTGCTTTCCTATTGGTCTTGGTTTGGGCCAAACACCCATTGGACATTTAAATCCTGATATCGATGAAAAGTCCCAACCAGAAAATAATGGACGGGCTCAATTGGTGCAGATGTTCTGCGGAATAATTAACTACACACATCCACACGAACAAAATGGGGGGTTCCCGAATCAGGCAGTCCTACAATGCGTGAAAACAACTTTTTTTTAAAACGGATGTTACTGCTTCCCTCTCACTCGTAAGAAACCCTTAACCATTCTGTGACGTTTCTCCTTCTTTGAGTTCCTACAACTCTTCTTACTAACGGCAAAGCGAAGAAGTTTTGGTGCTTTTCGAGTCGAAGACTAGCCACACGGTTCAACACACTACGATCGGGCGTAGGATATTTCTATTGAAAAGTGCGGAAGATTGACTTTCTACCGTCGGAGAATAAGAAAGAGGATCATAGAAAACGTTGTAATGAACGGGCTGTGTTCCGAAGGTAATGGGCCAAGTTAGAATGACACCAAGAAAGTTGGCTCTCTCCGCTTAATATTATAAAAAGTTTTGGAAAGAGTTGATGTTTTAGGTTTTGAAGGAAGGATGGAAAGGTTAAAGGGAAAAGTGGAGTTTGGGCGCGAGCTATTCGAGCGTGTCGTCGTACAGCAGTTCCAAGTTCAGCAATATTTCCGTCATAAGTAACCTGAATATGACTATGCTGCGCTGGCCTTTTAAACTTTTCTCCCTTCCCCCCTCCCATTTTCCTGCCGCCATCTTTTCTCAACTTATCAGCTTCGCTAGGCCCCTTCTTTCTTCCTTCGGTTCCTTCTTGCGGCGAAGTGCCCTTCCTCTTGGCGGAATAACTCTCTTCCTTAACACGCCATTATCTCTGAGGAAAGGGGCTGGAAAAGCCGAGTTTCATTCCTCATAACTTGAGAACCGTTCGAATAGTTTGATCACTGCGAGTTCCAAGGCTCAGGTGCTTGGTGCACTCGTTGCAGTCTACTGCTCTCTTATTCGTAACACGAAGCCCCGCGGGAAACTATTAATTGGAAATCTCTTCAGAGGGCGAAGCAATAGAAGTCTGAGAGGTAATAAATACTATATAAATGATACTTGGTGTTGGGTGCAAAATAAGGGGAGAGATGAAATCGAATACGATCGAAGAAAGAGGTGAGTGAGAAGAACGAGAGAGGACCGTACTCGACGTAGCAAACACAGACTGCTCCAATAATCACAACATGTTCACGAGAGAGTTTTGACTTTGAGATAGTTCAGAGTATCATGTTACCACAAAGACTAGCGTCAAGGAGACGGTAAGGCTAAAGGTGAGAAGTACGCCAGCTCTAGAAATATCAATCCTTGTGTACGGTAAGGCTTAGAATATTGAAACAAACAACCGATTCAGCTCCAACTTCCAACGGCCTCAGGCCACAAGCTCGCTTTCGCTAAGTCCGATTCGGCTTGAACTGCGCATTAAGTCTGCGCGAACTCGGTAGAACGTAACTTAAAGTTCCACAGAAATTGGCACCCTTAAGTTTCTGGAATTTAGGGAGTTACTTCCACTCATGCAACGACCGTTACTGAGCAATCAGTGCGCGTGGAGTTCATGAAACTACGAACATTGTTTTCTTAGAAGGATCGTGTTTTACTGTTTTCGAATTATCGGGTAAAAACTGCGACAGTGATTTGAATTTCGGAATTGTAGGGGTTGCTAAAGACGTAGGGGTGTTATTAAAGACTCACCGAATAGGTTGTTTGTGTGAAGTCGAAGAAAAGAGAGGGAACGGGGAAAGGAAAGTACACGCTACCATCTATGGGAGGCATAAGGGTGCGAAAGTCTACGGTGTAGTAAGCTTGGGCCATCAGATATTATAATACTTGTTGCCATCGTGCTGCGATTGTTACCGAAACGGGACGACCCAAACCCTTCGATTCAGCAGAGGCTCGTCTGGGTGGGGCATTTGTGCTGACTGGGCACCTCAAATGCCCCGATTTGCTCAAGACTTCGCTGCCGTCAGTTGTAACCGAGCCGGTTCCCTCGCCGCCATGTCGTCCACTCTCGCATTTACTCCCACCCAGTTCCCGGTTTGTGGTAGTAAAAGTTCCCCGAATGTAATTGCGATTAAAACTATGTTCCAATTGCATTCGGCTTGATATCGTACTAACTTCCCAACCCTCTTATTGCGAAATCGGAACTGTATTAATCCCCGCGTAACATTGGTGCCCAGTGGTCGAACTTCCCCTACATTAGTTCGAGATGCCGGCCACGCAGAACTACTTGACGGTTCTTCTAATGCGACGGGAATTTTTGATCTCCCACCTTCAACTTTTCTGCCCTACTGCTGTGACCTACTCTGTTCGAACGTTGTCTGTTGATGAACAGTTGAACACAGCTTTGTGTTCAATCGACGACAGCTGCTTCGAGGAAAGCAGGACAGATGTAAAGGAGCTTCTGATCTACCAGCATCTCGCACACATCTACATTGAAAGGTCAATGCTTATCTAGCATCCTACATACACATTGACATCTCCCCGCCTGTCTGTCCCTGAACGACTCAGACAACGAGTCCGGGGAAACCACGCGCCTTCGAAATGGCCTGGTGAAGACAAAACTCCATCGCCAGAGCCACATCCTTGCCCTATCTGTGGCAAACATTATGGGGTAAAAGAGTGTCCAAGTTTCCTCAACTCCAGCCAGGAGGCTCAAAGAACCTACGCGGAAGTGCACAATTTGTGTACGAATTGTCTGGCAGCCTCACACACGCTCAAGAGCAGCCACTCAACGTACATGTGTGAATGCTCTCAACACATGCGTCACACCCTGCCCCACCCCATGAGCCAGGACGCCGCACTTGTTCCCAAAAGTGCAACTAACCACTGCATGGTAAATGCAGCATCTTCGCTCTGCACTACCCCTTCTGGAACACCTGAGGGCAGGTGTCATCTGAGGAGGAGGGAAACTCTGACTCCCCTTACTCAGAAAATCGTCTTTCACCAAGAGATGGGCCGCTTCTCTGAACCATGGATGACGTCCGATCCACAGAAGATGTGTGTGTCAGAGACATTGTGAGGTGACTGTTTATTTGCATTAATTTAATACTCCCACCACAAACATGGGCACTCTTTTGGAACTTTAATCATAATTCTCTCTTCCTGCTCAAGATTAGGTTCCCCTTTGTTGGGTGGACAGCAACGCCCTGAACTGCAGTGCTCATGAGTACCTGAGGACGGGCACTTCTTCAAGGGCGAAGCGGTGTAACGGGACGAACCCAACCCTTTGATTCAGCGTAGGCTCGTCCGGGGCATTTGTGCTGACTGGGCACCTCAAATGCCCCAATTCGCTCGAGACTTCGCTGCCCTCAGTTGTAACCGAGCAAGTTTCCTAGTCGCCGTGTCGCCCATGCTCGCGGTCGCTCCCACCCAGTTCCCGTTTTGTGGAGGTAAAACATCTCCAAATGTAATTCACGAATAAAACTCCTTGTTCGAATTGCATTTGGCTTCTATCATACTACTTCCCGACTCACCCAGTGCGATACCGCTATCAATATTAATCCCCCCTGTAACATTACAGTCTAGAGCTTCGCAAATGTATTTCATTCTTGTTTTGACTGTTAACCAATGCGACACGTTAGGTCTCACTGGTTATCATGTTCATACACGTTCCAATTTGGCTAGAGCTGAGCTGCATCGTACATGTAAAACAGACGGCAGAAACCTCAAGGGAAACCAAACCATTTGGTTAAAATTAACCGTTTGGAGGACAGCTATTTGTTTTGTTTAACAAATATGCAAACCAAGATACAAAAGAAAATGATATTTAACGAACAATATCTATAACTTTTTATAATTTTCTCAAAAGGGTGATTTCGATCAAAATTTCAGCTAGCCATGCCTACGTTTTGTTTTCCACGCATACTACTATTTATTGAACTGAGTTGAACGAAGATACAACATATCACATGAGAGTTGTGTGTTGATACTCTCCGGATATTTTCTTAATCGACGTTAAACTTTCATCATAGGTCTCTTATTGGAACATCAACATAGGTAGTTTTCTTTAAAACCTTGGTGTCACGTGAGAAAATACACTAGTAAAACAGTGACTAAAATCGATTATCGAGGGAATTTAATAGTTTGGAACCGTTCACGAGAAAAAGTAATTTGATCACTGACTGTTGTTTGTGAATCAATTCTGCTCGTAACCTCATTGCTATGTCCCATGTCCATGGGCAGACTGAACATCCGCACACAAGAAATCCTGGCAAAAGAACTCAAGGGTGTGATGTTTTTAGTGGTTTTGTACTATAGTAGTTCGTGCCTGGGCCCAATATACTTAATCAGACAAGAATTCATGAAACTCAACTCAGATATCGGTAAAAGCAAAGAATATGGACCGCTCCCTCTGATAAGGCAATACATCGATATATCACGACCGAGGTCAGGTTATCTATATGCCCGACATCGTAGGCTTGACTCGCCATGTTTGAAATTAGAAATAACGACAGCTGTACGATTATGCCAATCAATTAATGTTCATTATGTAATACACCGTTACATAATTATTTTAAATGTACAAAGACTATAAAAAGGAGTTAATTTCAATGAAATTAAGAATGGGTATATGAAGTAAATATGAGATAACTAACGGATTGATATCGATACATGCAGTCGTAGCGTTATCAAGCGGTCAGTCCATATTCTTTGTTTCACTCCAGATATCAAATAATTAAATAACTCTTCTTGAGAAGAAAATAAGGAAATGAAATTAAGAACGTAATAAGACCCACTTTGAATAAAATGAATGAACGAACTCCTTACAATATTTAATCAAAGTAGCCTAATTTTCTCGAATCGTTATTAAAGACAATACCAGAACAAGGCGTTATGAACAGGGACTTGCTCACCCTTATCCAACAATAGTCGAGCAAGGGAGGAAAACGCTGAACTTAATATCTCTGCCTGGATAAGCAGGAGGGTCGATTGGTTGCAACGCGTGTGAAGAATCAGAATGAAAAATGGAGCTCAACGCCTCACTGATAACCGCTCACCCCTCCCTGCGCTTTCCCGCCAGACAGCAGAGAGTGCAAAGAAAGGAGAGCCCGTTTTATCAGAGGCTATATCTTTCACAAGGGTAAGGGGATTTACATACTCTCGGACAGCTTTGTGAAAAGATGCACAGAATTCATACCCATCGGAACCGAGGCTCATCTAAATAGGCAGATGCCCCGGTGGGAGACAGCAGAAAAATTTCCATTTGCACGGCCAGCCACAGCTAATACGCGTTGATAGACGCTTCAATCACTTTTCCCAAGAGTTACCAAACCATAACGAACGTCAGCTGCGAAAGACATACTCATCTTCCTACAAAGAGCTGATGGGCGCCTTCTATTAGGTAAGAAACATTGCCACAATAGCCTTAGCTGCCCCAAGTGCCCTCGGGACAAAAACAAACGCAGATGTGTTGCGGAAAGAATCGTAAAACAGTGAACTAAAATATATTTTTCACGGAACTCTTGATAATTTATTGTGCTGCCCACGCCATTTTCCCGTGAATGAAACTTTTTCATTATATTCGTGCAATTAAGCTTTATCCATAAATATCTGGTGCGTAGCAACACACAACTTTCCGCCACCCCCGTAATTTCGAACATCACCTACATAGGCGGGCGCTATATCCTTGTTCAGCGCATTTCTACAGGAACATTTATGGAGAACAAAATGTAGGGATTAGTTAGCTGAGAGTACTCCGAAAGTTTGATCGAAATCGTTAGAGCCGTTTTTGAGAAAATTGGAATACCGATAAATTGATATTCCACAAATCTCCTTTTCTGTGTTAACTTGGCTTATATCTCCGTTCATCATATATATACAGAAATAATTATAGAGAACGAAATGTTGGTATGGGTGACTAAAAGACACTCCATTAGGATTTATCACATCTGGCGAAGAAATTACCCTGGAATTTACGGAAATATTAGAAAAAACGTTATTTTCGACACATTTTGATTTTTATCTCTGTTCAATGGACTGTCAGAGGATCATTTATTTTTGACCCCGATCACTATACTTTCCTTCCCTTCGGGTAGCGGAAAGTAAAAAGGGGAAAAAAGAGTTTGGGGTTTTGATGACTATGATAACTATTGGTGGGGCTGTTCACATTTCGGATGGGACCACACATAAGGTGGCGAATTAGGAAAGAAGGAAGCATTTTATATTTAATTTCACAAGAGCAAGCAAATGTTTTGTTTATCCGTTTTTTCTTTTATTATTATTATTATTAGTATTGAACGATTCGTGACGGGATATAGTTCGTAGTGTCATCGATTCTGTAGAATCGCCCGCCACCGACGAAAACCATCCAGAGGAGAAACTTCCTTTTTTTTATCATCGTATCTATCATCGCCGTGTTTTTATACCTCTTATACCTACCGTTTATCCCTTTCTTTTACCACCACCAACTATACCTACTACAAAATTTAGTCATCGACATCTTTTATTTCCGCTTTCTTCAACATCAACGTCATCCGCAAGCTTAGAAAAACTCTACCTGCTGTGAGTTATCCGGGGGTGGAAGAAGTGAAGTTAACCAAGCAACTATCTACAAAGCAACATTTTATTTTATTAATTTATATATTCTATCGGAAGATTGAAGGGTTTATTTTGTTTCTTTTCTGTTCGATTTTATTTTTTCAATTATACAAGCCGTATCTGTTTGTAAATGTTCAGTAACACTTTCTATATAGCGGCATATTAGAACTAGCCCCCTGCTCATCAGGACAAGGTTTTCAATAGCCCATCCAACTATAGTAAGTTTTGGATAGATTTCGTCCATACACTAGTTTTGGCGTCCAGCGTTGATCTGTAGGCTAAATATCAAATTTGAGTGGATTTGGTACTGACATTCAGGGACACAGATCATTTTTATAAATTGTGTTTGTCAGAGTCAGAAGCTCTTGAAACTTTTACTTCAGAAGAAAACTCAAAATTAGTTTTTCATACTCTTCCATGTAGGGTAAAGGGAATTAAAGTTGTAGACGACCACATAACGTTTTCTTTTAACCATTAACTGACGAAAGCTAAACCTCCCAGTGCGTTCAAATGTTGAAATATCAACAAGAAGAAATGGATTGCCAAAAGAGCGCATACTTTGGGACAAGTGATAGATTCAGGGGTTGTGTAGGTACATGAGTTCCGACGTAACTGGCAACTAACTTAGTTTTCAGATCCGACAAACGCAGGATTTGCCCCAAGTGAAAATCCTGACCACGAATCGAGCAGGGAGATCGATAATCCCGCGGTAGTTTGTGTGGCCTCATCAGCGGTTAACAGTTTCCTCGAGAACATCGTAGCGTAATTTTCAACTACTTGTTCATTATTTCAACGGCAGAAGGGTCAGAGCAGCGTTTTAAGGATCTTTTCCGAGGGAAAAGTTTAGTTTCCAACCCAACCATCGGCTCCTCAGGATTTTCCTCCGCCGGTGGAATTAACTCTCGTTTCCTCCGGTCGAGTGGAAACCGGGAAGCGAAGCTGCGGAAGGGAGGTCTAAGAAATGCCTTCACGTCAATGTTTCCCGAGCGTGACAGACAAATCGGCGAAGGCTCTGTCAATTAACGTTCTTTCTCATTACCAACTCCTTTCTTCGCGGCTCTTTATTTCCCATTCACCAACCGTCTCGCTTGCCCCCTTCCAGGGATTTGTCTAAAAAATAAATGGGATAATACGAAATCCCGCTACTCAGCACTCACTCTCCTCCATCCACTAGGTTTTCTTCTTTTTTTTTTTAGTTACTCCGGTTTTTAATGAGCACCGCCTCCTCTCAATGTCTCGGCCTCTCTTCACTCGAATCTCCCAACGAGGCTTTTCACCACACACAGAAATAATTAAACTTTTCATCGCCGAATGAGAAGTTTATATGTTGCGTTTATATAACACGCGTTCAGTAGCTCTTTTCAGCGCAACGACTCTCTTTACGTAGACGTATCACGCATTCTGTTGTACAACATGATCGCACAGCTCGACACAGGCTCACACCTCCGATACATGTCCCATTCGATTCAGCGTCGAAAAATACTGGTAAACGATACAAAACGTGACTACATCGAAGGCACTGTAAAAACTTTATCTCAGGACACACGAAATGAGGCCTAGCCTTCTGAGGATGGAAAGGAAGGACTTGTGGCAGGTGGTAGGAATCATCATCCGCAACATGAACAAACCCGCAGGTTAAGGATATAAGCGGCACCCCTCGGTGCAGGTGGTTTGGTACAGATGGAGAGGCTCCCCATCATGCCCTGGCCCAGTACCAGAGACTTGATAGGAAGTGATTTTTGGCCTTTGGTAGAACTTTTCCAAAGATAAAAAGCAAAATGAACTCTTGCACGAAATACCTGGCATTCTTCAAGAAGCAATGCATGGACCTGTGACACACAATCCTGGTACAATAGTATTAGGGGCCCTCGTCTGACCTTTCCTAAACTTCGTACGGTCACGTAACATGAGTTTGGTACGTCTGATACATTCATATAAATCAATGGGGAGTTCAACTGAACAGTGCCAAACCTCGGAATCGCATAAGAAAGTAGTACCGGCATAAACATTTAATGCACTACTACAACACTCCTATCACAACTTACCTCAAAGAGTGTGGGTGCAATTTATGGCTAGACACGTCATGCAATTCGCTACTTTCGAATCGTAGTGATAGAAGCTGTACGTTGCACTATGAATCGAACATTTATCCCGCCAGTACTCGCTAAGCGCAGCAAGGCCCTAAAATATTCTCAGGGGAGTTAGTTTATTCATCATTCCGTATTTCTTACTTTTTAACTCTACTTTTATAACTAACAAAAATTAATCGATTGTACAAAAGTTTTGGTTCGTTTGGTTTATAATGCATACTGCCAGTTCTCTTGGCATGGCGATAGAGATACATAATTCAGGGCAAAGTAGTTGGACTGGTGTGAACTACTAGAATGCTCAGCTGTATAAGTTCTGAGAAGAATTAAGCGCAAGGAGGAGGCAAAAGTAAGGGGCGAGAAGTGAGATACAGGCAAGGGAGTCACAGGATAAACTAGTTACCAGTTAATACCAGTTGCTGACGTACGTGAGCGAGGAAGCCGTCTTCTACCCTTTGGTACACCTTTGCCACTTGTATATCGCGCATAAGATTATGTTGAAACATGATACCAAAGTTTTTGGCAGCAGTCACTGCTTCAAGTGGTTTCCCTTCAATAGCAATCGTGGGGTGCAAGCTTCTTAAAATCCGTGCCAGGATCTTCCCATTCCCTAACCACATTACCTTTGTTTTGCTCTGATTCAATTACATTCCACGTACGTTCCACTATCACCCCAAACCTTCCAGGTCAACGTTGATTTCCTTCACCTTCTTATCAAGATAATATACGCTACATGATTGACGTATGAGAAGATCGCCTGCATAGAACATGTACCAGGTGTTCTCAGAGAGTACTTTAGGCAGCGAGTACAAGTACAAAAATATCTGGTGCGTTGCAATACACAACTTTCCTTAGCTCTACAGCAATTCACTTTGTAGATGGCTAATTCTATTTAATCAATTCATTTATCACTCGGTTAATTTGAACTTGGTCAAAGAACGCTTTACGTTTATTGTGCTGCTCGTATTCATTGCAGGACCATTATTGAGAAACTGGTACACAGATAATTAATGAGGCTGTAAACACAAATTTTTTGAAGAAGGATAGTAATCACTTTTGCAGAGTTATTGGGTAAAAACGTTGAGAACTGGTAGTGAGCAAAACGGCAGTAGTCGAAATTCAGGAATTTCTGGAGTGACCCCCATGTATCTCATGAGCGTTTTTAAACACTCACCGTTTAGGTATTGGATTGGACTACAATACTAATTTTTTTTAACATTCTACTAAAATTCCAGCGGAGTTTATAAGGAAAAAGCTGCCCTAAAAACGCTTTTCGTCGAGAATTTTGATAATTTATTGTGCTGCTCTCGTCATTTTCCCACGAATGGGAATTTTATGGTATAATTGCCTTATTGAGATCTATCAATATAAAAAAATTTAATCAAAATCGTTAGAGTCGTTTTTGAGAAAAAAATTTGGAGTTTTGATCACTATGATAACTATAGTTAACTTTCGGTGGATTTTGTTCAAACCCTTATTTTGACGTCCCATGGTAACTTGTGGGCGAGATATCAAGTTTGAGAGGATTTGATACGGTGGTTCTCTCTAAAAATCGTTCACAGACACACATACACACACACAGACCATTTTCCCAAATAGTGTTTTTCGGACTCAGGGGGGTCTGAAACGTAAAGATCTGAAGAGAACTCAAAAAATTTTTTTCAGCCGATTACATAACTTTCCTTTCTACTTTGTAGAGCCAAGGAAAGTAATAAACATTCGGGCCGAAAGTGGTTGGTTGCATGTTGTCAGCTCCTCATCTGGGCCCTTAACGCATTGCATTCTGCTGCTCAAATACGACTCAAACCAGGCTATCATCTGGCTGGACATGCTTATAGACCTGAGTATTCCAAATCTGCAATGTCCGTCTACCGTCCCTTAACGCGGCCTTAACGGCCCGTTTTGTACCCTTAACGCGGACTAAAACCCCCGTTCTTTCGCACAAATACCCCTTTGGTGCCTAGTTGCGCCAGCCTGCTCAGCAACCTGATCGAATAGAGCCCATGGTAGTTATAGATAAAAAAATGAACAAAAACTCAACTTTGGTAGTTTTAACGTAAATACGCCGTTTATGGTCACGTTTTCAAGGCATTTTTAGATGATGGGTCGAACGGAACAATTCTTAGAGTTGTACGACTGTGTCTAGACCAAAAAGAGATAAACCACAGTAATTGTAGTGAGTCAAATAATTAAGCAATTGTTTCATCGCTTGCACTCCCTCACGTCTGAGTCCAATCACCAATAAGAGCGACTCGTCACGTCTCAAGCCCCTGGAATTTATCATTTTCGTCGCTCCATTGGTAGTCAGGTCATGTTTCGTATCATTCTGGAAAGCTTAATTGTCACTACAAATATCATTTGAATAAGGTTAGCTAAGTAGAGTTCCGTCACATTTACGAATTGGGCTTTATTTGTAACCGGCCACGTAGCGAATAAAACTGTAACTCCAACTAAATCGGTGTCCTAGAAGACCTTTTTCGTGAAAAGTGAGTGTTCTCAGGTTCTGGTGATGTAGAACACGATTCTTACGACCGAAGAGTTGGAGAAAGAAAAGTTTCTAGAACTCTACCAGAGACTTGGCATTTTTGCGATGAAAGGAAACCGATTGACCCCTCCCCTCTAGATATACAAGCGTTCATGCCTCTGGCCTTCGTGTATTTCAGGCAATGCTGTTTTATCCAGACGTGTGAGAGAAAATCTTACGCAGCGAGTACTGGAGGTTATATATGGTGAGATTCGTTTTGCTCGGAGTAGAAAAACATCGGGCACGACGCTTCACACAACTTTCCTCAGTCTCACCCACATTCGAACTGCGTTTTATCGCTTTAGCTTTACCTGGTAGAGCTCAACGTTCTGTGCAGAAACGATACGGCTTTCCCACCCTCACCATATTCCACCCCACGGCACAACACCTTCCTAATCTTGGCATTTTCCTTCTTACAACCTATCGGACTCGATCTCACGTTTTATGCTCGCCCACTCCTTCTTCCGCCAATTTGAGCTGATTCTGCCCTGGGCAGGGCCGGCGGAAATCTTTCTCGCGTAATCTCTTCCGACCCTACGCCTACTCGTTTCCTGCAGGTTAAGCCGAGGGGAGCGGCGATTGGGGGACGACCAGGACATGGCCCAACAGATCGCTGTGATACGATTTGTTTAAATAGGGGCCAAAGGGTAATTGAATGAATCCCATCGGATTAATGAAAAAGTGCCAAAGAAGCGTCTGGCTGGGCGTTAGTTAATTTAGGCTACGCTACAGTCAGTTTGAGTGAACCCTTAGTCTTTAGTTAACGCTTTCATTTGTCAGTGGAGTCGTTTGTAGGACCCCCCCACTCACCCCTCTCACAAGAATGAATCGAATTTGAAATCACAAGTACATTAGTTTCGATCGTTGTATTGGCAAGGTACTTTAACGGAAGATCAACACATACAGCGGGAATCTGACAAGAATTGAGCGCTATAAATATCTAGTACACAGCAACGCACAACTTTCAGCAACCCTGGTAAATTAACACGAACTTTATAAGACGAACGTATTTACAAGAAAACCGCCGGTCGACTCGGACACATTCCGCAGATCCCGATTTCCCTATATATTTTAACAGGTTACAGTTTCCTATGAAGATGTCGTTTCCCCTTACAATAAATAAACTTACTAATACCACTGCCAACATAGTATCCAGCGAAGCTTTACGATAAAAACGTGAAGAGTTTACACTAAGGGCCGTTTTCACTAAAAACAGCACTAAACGTGATCCAACTGATCAGGGATCAGTAAATCAAGGCAAGCCATTTTCGTGCCGCTAGCCGAGATCACTGTGGGATGCGATTAGCATAGACGTGATTACGTTGCGATTAAGCCATAACGAGAAGGCAGTGGACTAATGAGGTTACAGTGAAATAAGGAAATTGGGCATCTGTTAGACATCCCATCCCGTAAACAAGTGTCATGTAAACGCAAACGTCCGCGTAACCGTGTATCCCGAGATGCCCAATGCTCAACAATCCGGATTTGACCAAATTATTGTTTCTAACTATTGTCACACACCAAAGTGGACGCATTATCCTCTGCCGAAGCTGAAACTGGAGAATGCTTTGTGCGTGTAGGAAAAATCGGAAGCGGTACAAGAAAATGAGAACTGAGCGAGAAAATATCTGGTGCGTAGCAACACACTACTTTCGCCACCTCTTTAAGTTCGAACACCACCTACATAGGCGGGCGCTATATCTTCGTTCAACGCATTTCTACAGGAACATTTACGGAGAACAAAATGTAGGGACTAGTTAGCTGAGAGTACTCCGTAAGTTTGATCGAAATCGTTAGAGCCGTTTTTGAGAAAATTGGAAAACCAATAAATTAATATTCGAAAAATCTCCTTTTCTGAGGTAACTTGGCTTATATCTCCGTTCAACCTGTGAATACAGAAATAATTACAAAGAATGAAATGTGGGTATGGGTGACTTAAAGACACTCCATTAGAATTTATCACATCTGGTGAAGAAGCTACCCTGGAATTTACGGAAATGTTCGAAAAAACGTTATTTTCGACACATTTTGATTTTTATCTCTGTTCAATGGACCGTCACAGGAACATTTATTGAAAAGGATATGTAGGTAATAACTATTTGAAAACACCCTGTGAGTTTGGTGAAAATCGCTGAAGCCGTTTTGCCAAAAAGCGTTAAAAACCTATTTTTGCTTCATGGGCCTATATCTCCGTTCACCGTATTTTCATGGAGATATGTATGGAGAAGAAAAGTTAGATATTGATCAGTAGAAGATAATTTGAAAGTTTAATCAAAATCGTTAGAGCCGTTTTCGATAAAAATGCGAAAACCCCTAGTTTTTGGTACATTTTCGTCCCCCACCCCCCTTCCTATCGGCCGAAATCGTCCACAACCTTATTTTGGTGTCTACAAAAAATAGCGAACAAAACAAAAAAAAGAACCAGCTCAATCGGATCAGCCGTTCTCCCGCAAATCGAACTACAGACACATACACACATACACACACACGGACCACGCGCCGAAATTAGGTTTTTTAGACTCAGTAGGGTCTGAAACGTAAAGATCTGAAGAAAACCCAAATTTTTTTTGGGCCGATTACTATACTTTCCTTCCCTTCGGGTAGCGGAAAGTAATAATAAATATCTGGTGCGTAGCAACACACTACTTTCCGCCACCCCTTTAAGTTCGAACACCACCTACATAGGCGGGCGCTATATCTTCGTTCAACGCATTTTTACAGGAACATTTATACGGAACAAAATGTAGGGACTAGTTAGCTGAGAGCACTCCGAAAGTTTTATCGAAATCGTTGGAGCCGTTTTTGAGAAAATACGAATACCGATAAATTAATATTCGACAAATCTCCTTTTCTGAGTTAACGTGGCTTATATCTCCGTGCAACATATATATACAGAAATAGTTATGGAGAACAAAATGTTGGTATGGGTGACTAAAAGACACTTCATTAGGATTTATCACATCTGGTGAAATATTTACCCTGGAACTTTCGGAAATGTTCGAGAAAACGTTATTTTCAACACATTTTCATTTTTATCTCTGCTCAATGGACTTTCAGAGGAACATTTATTGAGAACAATATGTAGGTATTAACTATTCGAAAATATCCTGAGAGTTTGATGATAATCGTTGAAGTCATTTTGCCAAAAAGCTTAAAAAACCTATTTTTGCTTCATAGGTCATTATCTCCGTTCACCGAATTTTCATGGAGATATGTATAGAGAAGAAAAGTTAGGTATTGATTAGGAGAAGATAATTTGAAAGTTTAATCAAAATCGTTAGAGCCGTTTTCGAGAAAAATGCGAAAAACCCTAGTTTTTGGTACATTTTCGGCCCCCACCCCCCCTCCCATCGGCCGAAATCGTCCATAACCTTATTTTGGTGTCTACAAAAAATAACGAACAAAACAAAAAAAGAACCAGCTCAATCGGATCAGCCGTTCTCCCGCAAATCGAACTACAGACACACACACACACATACACACGGACCACGCGACGAAATTAGGTTTTTTAGACTCAGTAGGGTCTGAAACGTAAAGATCTGAAGAAAACCCAAATTTTTTTTGGGCCGATTACTATACTTTCCTTCCCTTCGGGTAGCGGAAAGTAATAATAAAAACCGAAATTATGAGGTTAAAACTTTTACAAGCAAGGAACTTTAATGAGGAAGGGAGAATTGTGTTTAATTAAAGTTGTTTAGTACACTAATGTGTGTGTAAAAGCGTGTTATTATTTAACATTTCCTACCTATCTGCTACTATAAGCCATTTGCGTTTGGGTGTTCTAACACGGCAATATGTTTTTCAGAAACTTCTCAGCACACATTTTACGCAAACAACAACTTGTTTTCGACGATCGCAATACTTTTGTTCGCAACAGAATTTAAATTCATACTTCTACAAGTCGTCGGACCCCGCTCACAGCCATCTGAGGCGACGATAACCCAACATATTAGATTATCATCGTAGTGGAATAGCAACTGAAGTAACTGCGCACTAGTAAACAGTATCTTTGTGTATTATCATTATTCCAAAATATACGTAAATTATTCACTATAACACAAGCGAATACTCGGCGGAGCACGGTAATGGCGGACAAATATGATAACCGGACCTAACCGCCCAACTTTTTGGAGTTAACGTTTGATCAGGGCTAAAGATTAACCCACTCTGGTGAAGGCCGTTTTCGTGACGGGAGCGGGTTCGGTGCTGTTAACCGACACTAAACGGGATCAACGCAGTTGGTGAAAACGGCCCTAAGTAAAGCATTAAAATAAAAATATGAATAAAGAATTTAAAAACTTACCAGTAAAAAATGTACACTCCCAAAAACAAAATACATAAAACAGAAAATAAAATTTAAAAAAGTGTACGGTAAGAAACGTGAAACGATTAAAAAAATGAAATTGTAATTTACTTCATTGAAAATGAGTTTATCATTTTGAAGGTCTCTTCATGTAATTGTGAACATCTAGATAAATTAAGTCATAATTATTATTATTACCTCTATTTATCTAAAAATGAAGAGAAAAAATGTTCACCCAAGCTAAGCCGGACCGGGTGAAGCTCTTATGTAGTTCTTAACGTTTTACGTGGTTCGATTGGACGGGATAGGCCACAATCATGCTGCGCAAATTAATTATGAACCGTTGCAGCGTACAAGTTTTATTTTTTGGTTTTCACGTCAACGTTTTGCAGAGAAACGGGTATTGCTCAAAGTTTAAGGATTCATTGAGCTGCTCCATTCATGTCTCAACCTTCATCGTATTACTGTATTCCCTTATTTGTAACGTTCATTGTTGAAGTTCCATAGCTCGACTCGGGAATTTCTTGGTATGAGCTTGATTATTAGCAATCAATTAAGTACCATTGTCTATTCACATTTAGTATGCTGGCGGTAGGGAAACAGTGCCCTGCTAGTAAGTGAAACGGCAATGGTTCTAGTTCGGGTCATATGTCACATGGTTCATTGGTATTTTTCGATGCTGAATCGATGGGTCTCACGGGCCCAACATAGTCGTTGATATAGCGCTGTCATATTCTCAAAGTAAGTGAGCGGTATTTAGACTGAAAATTTGACTTAAGGATGGTAATATGAAGAGGAAATTAATTACCTGTAATCATATTAGGGAGTAGGTAAGGTCTCCCTTTTTAATAATGATAATAATAATTATGTGCCTTTTGGCTACTTCAACGTACATTTGTCCTGTCTACTCTAAAATATGATGAGACCCACACGGGAATGGGAATGGCACATTTTTCAGAAAGTACACCGGATACAACTAGTCACACCACCTGTTGGGCGCACGAAAGGGGGAGCTTGAATTGAGAAATAAATGAATGTGGTGAGCACTTGAGAGAATAGCGATATCAGTTTGAGTATGAGTATTTAAACGCAAACAAGGGGACTCTAAATGTACTTAAACTGGTTGCATGTGAAAGTAAGTGGAGAGAGTTGAGTAGTGACCAGTGCGAGAGCTGAGAGACGTGTGAGTCGCGAGACTTGAGAGACGAATGCGTTGGGAGAACTGGGAGAGGAATGTCGGTCCTCAGAGCTGATAGAACTCTCACTTATGGAAAGAGCTGTGTGTTGTGGAGAGGAATGTAAAATTGAGGGGTGGAAACAGGATATTTTGGAAAGTCCAGAAAAGGGGGAAACCCGTAGTCACTTGGAAATAACCGAGGAGTGGGAATTCCCACAGGTACAAACAAAAGGGGTTGGTGTTCGGAGTGACTTGGGGCCAAGCACGGACGTTCGCTGTTCAAAAAACGTAGCTAATTCGGCCTGCACCGAACACCACCTGGGGCCAAACAGCAATAAATCCAAAGGTCCATCAGATCACAGATGAGAAGCCCGATCATCTATTTCTTCAGTTTACACTACTCAGGGTGGCGAGTCTCCAGCCGCCAGCTGCGACACTCCACAGAACCAACTATTTATACTCGTTTTATGGAACCGAAGACACCAACTTGTCTAAGGTTTTCGTACAGGACACTGTCCGCTGCAAATATTGGCAAGTGCGAGGTACAGGTATGCAGGTTCTGCGAGGTAGGGCTAGAGACGGCAGAGCAGGTGCTGTGCGTATGCGATGGACGAGCGGCATCGTGCAGGTTCTGTGTTTGGGAGGCCCTTTCTTCAGCCCAAAGATGTGGCAAATGCAGAACTTGCGGATATCCTCAGCTTTGTGCGGGGGTGGTGGGGGCGCATAGGTGACGTCACACCAAGTGAGACCAGTGCTGTTGGGCCTGGAGGTGGTGCAGGTGGGCCATGATCCTCGGATCATGGACGCCCTTACAATAGGCCCGTTTATGGCTGCAGTGAGGGTATTGCCTGCATCCACCGTTTCAAAAAAAAAAAAAAAAAAAGGTTGTCGTAACGACATGATTTGTACATGCAGCTCGCCCTCAATTATGGTAAACATATAGATAACCAATCAGATGGATCGAACCACAAAATATCAAAGTTGAGAGAAGGGCTCCGCGCGCAGGCGTCAGATAAATGCAGGTGTCCGGTGGGCAAAACCACTTTCTGTTTGAGGGCTGGGACTAATTTGAACGTTTGAACCCCCTTCGTAAACACCGCTCGACTGAACTTGCCACTCGATTGCTTTCTATTTGAATACAACTTGGGAATATTTCGGGTTCGCTGCGCCCGGCTTTTGATAAAACATTCGTTTTTCCCCTGTTTCCGATTACTCTTTATGCGGTCTGCCAAAGAGAAACGCCCGTTGGCCAATTATTAAGCGCTCGGCGCATCCTGCAAAGCGATGCAGCGTATGAGGAGTTGGGTGTGATGGGGACAGCGGTGCAGGGCAGCTAGTGAGCAATACCTGCGTTGAATACCGTTCTAAAATGCACCATCCGCCGATTATTACTATTACAATCCTCATTCTCTCTTCTCTCATTAGCTCTTCAGTCTAAATTGAGGTTGACCTCTACCAATGTGTGTAATCAAATGGCGCACCGGCAGGTCTCATTTACGTTCCTGACGCAGGTAGAACTTGATACCCTACGCAGAACCTCGTAGAGTTTATCAATTTGGAAATTGATAGGATGTTTCTACGCTCGTCTTGTTTCACTGCAGTCAAAACAGTGGTATGCACGGCCCTTCGCGTGGTTCTCAATTGTGTCAATAATCTCCCGATATTGTGGAGTCAGAACTCGGCTCGTGAACTTGCAGGAAAGGCGAGGGAGTGGGAAAATTATTAATTATTAAATTATTAAATTTATTTTCTCCTGTTTGAAGAAGTTTACTTTTATTTTTGCGTGAGCCCTAGGGAGAGAATAGGACGATAGGTCCCCACCCCCTGAAAGCCCTTTTTTTAACAGGGTGTTAACGTATATAAAAAATAAAGGAAAATAGAACCCCACAATATATACCTCTCCGACGCCCAAGAGGTATTTTATTGGTTTAATACTTATATGCTGTATGGCAGTTCTGTTGCAAGTCTATGACGTTGATGGAGCTCTTCTTCAGACTTGCGCCTCTACATTCGCTGTATTTTCACAGAAAGTGTATTAAGAAGTTGAGTATTCGTAGTGTTGTGATAGAACGATGTTTCTGGTCAACACCAACATATAAGCCTGCTGTCCATGGAAGGGAAGCTGTTGGATAAGATGATGTACCACAGATTACGGGATCGGTTGGAGACTGCATTGCATGAGCGGAAGTTTGGTTGTGTCAAAGGAAAGAGCACAGAGGATGCAATAGCCACCCTCTTAAGAGAGGTCAGAAGACCCACAAATGGCTATGTGTTGGCTATATTCTTTGACATCGCAGGGGCTAAAAGAGATACGGCATATGGGAGTGCCACCAAATATGTACGAGCTTATAAGGGACTACTTCAGGGACAGAGTCGCCAGAATGTACCTGGCTGGATCCGGGGAAGCCGCGGAAATCAAGATTGAGCGAGGATGCCCCCAGGGATCAGTCCTCGGGGCTGCATTCTGGAATTTGGTGTTCAGTGGGCTGATGAAGAACCTAGAGGAGGCAAGGGTAGCCGCAGTAGCCTATGTGGACGATCTGGCCATAGTGGTGCGTGGCAGTAATCGGCAGGAGACTGTAAGGGCGGCTGAGCAAGCAGTGGAGATGGTGCCAAAAAGCAAGGTTAACATTGGCAATTGAAAAGACAGCTGCCGTCAAATTTAAAGGGAAAAGTGACCCACAGCACCCGGTGGCCTTCGAAATGGGTGATGCACAGATACAACTGAGCAAGGAGGTAAAATACTTGGGTGTAATCCTCCGGAAAAGCTTCCTGGCAGCCTCTCATATAAGTTGCCTGTCAACGAAATTGAGTAGCTTAATAGTAATGATCAGGAAGATAGCGGGTTCAGATTGGGGTGCATCTTATAAAGTCAGGAGGCAATATTATGACACAGTATTCCTGCCAGCTGTCACCTATGGAGCATCAATCTGGTGGAATAACCCCTCGCAAAGCGTAAGGAACAGGACGAATGGCATCCAGAGAGCCATCCTGGTGAGCATAACGAGGGCATATAGAACGGCCTCAACTGCAGCACTGCAGTTATTGGCAGGTTGTCCGCCCTTGGACCTGTTCTTGCGAAAACTAAGATTAAATGGCCGGAAAGGACTACGGTAGATATCTCGCGGGAGTTGGAGCGAAGGATAGAGGGCAAAGACAGCAGCAAAGAAAAATGTGAGGAGGCACTGGAATGGCTGATGGACAAATGGCAGGCCCGCTGGGAAAATGAACAAACAGGTAGGCACACATATGAGTTATTCCCTGAAGTGAGGAGGAGGCTAAAGTGTGCAGAAATAAGTCCAAGCCACAGATCGTCCCAGCTGTACACCGGACATGGGTGCTTCGATGGAAAACTGTGGCTATTCAGGAGAAGAAGCTCAAGAAAATGCCCCTGCGGACACAGAAATGAAACAGCCAGCCATATATCAAGAGAATGCAGTCTCTACAACAAGGGAAAGGGTGGTGCTCACAGGTAGCGCCCAGTATGATGGGCCGCTGAACACAATAGTGGGGCAACCAAACGGCGGTAGCAAGATGGAGACGTTTGCTGTTAAGTGGCACAAACGGCGAGACCCTGGCCCTAATATGGGAGGTAGCTAGACGGTTAGTGGGTATGTGGTTGTGTATTTAGGATAGATAGTTAGCTGTGATAGTAGGTTAAGGGTAGATTAGTGTCCGTGGGTTGGGGGGGGGGAGGAATAACGAGTACTTGCCCTCCTCCCACTGACGAGTAGAGTAGGTAGAAAGCAGGGGGCGGAATATCTCAGTAATCCCCTTGCAGAGTGAATGCAATTTATTAAGAGTGTAAGTAAGTTATTCAGAGTGAATGTATATGTAGGATATTGTTTCAATGTTATATGTGTGTTGTGTATGTGTAGGTAGTAGAACCGGGAATGGGCTAGAAGGGCAGTTATCCCTGAATATCCGCCAGGATTAGGCAATGATGGGAAAACTTCAAGTTACAAGAAGAGGGAGCTGAGTACCTAGCCCGACGATCCAATCAGTCTAGGCAATAATGGGAAAACCCCAAGATACACGAAGAGGGGGAAGAGTACCTAGCCCGAGGGACTGAGTGCCGATATCTCCACCCCTGCCTGGAGAACAAAAATAAATAAGAAAAGACCAAAGAATCTCCGTCCCAGCCATCCAAAATCCTGACGCCGCCAGGAGGTCCAGCCTGGACATACCAAGAGGTATGACGAAAGTCAGGAGGGCAGGGGGACCTGCTGTTTCCCAGGCATGCCGGAAGGCACGTCACTGTAAATGGCAAGGGTTCCTCTACAGTCGAGGAAAAAAAAAAATGGGGTGACCGGAAAAACCTAAATGAGGAAAGGATGAGAAAACATGGATGAGGTCACTGAGGTGCTGATGGGTTGTTATGGGCCACGTATGAGGCCTAGATGCAACCGCCTCCCCCCAGTCTGGAACAGCAGGTCAACACCAACTCCACTATCTACAGAAACCGTATCTTATTGTTCATTTTATTTCACGTACTCGAACGTGTCGCCATAAGCTGCTCAGTAAACCCCTGACGGCCTTCTTTTAAACTAATGAAAGGAAGGGGATAGTGCCAGGCAAAGGGCTCCTCACCCTCATGTTACATGCGTAATTTCCAATGCTCTCCTATGTAGTTCCCATACCTGCAGCTATTCAGTTTTGAAACCTTCTTTTATTTAGTTCCGACGAGGGGGTGAGTTGTTTGAGTTTCCTATACAGTTGTACCCAAAAGTTATAATTAAAACTAGTTTCGCTCGGAATACGCTAGTCTCAGTGCATCACTGTGTCTTTAGATTACGATAAAATCACAAATGTAAACGTGCAAAACATAACATATTAGTAGAAGGCATGCTGTATCTTTTGAAAAAATCCCGTTACATTCATTCCCATGAGAATCCAAGCTGAAACTCCTTATGGCGCTTTACGCCTCATTCACCGCCATCCCATTGATGGAAGCAACGAGCCTCCTCGCCCTGAGCCTTATGTACATTCAGCGACTTTTATCGCTCCGGCGACTAATACAATGTATTTTCCCGCCATGTTCCACGCAGAAACTGTGTTAGCGCTTAATGTTCCGGGATTTATTGGGCTGCTGCTACTTATAACACTAACTTTAATGAAAAACCGAAAGACTTTCTGAATTTCTGGAACTGCTCTTGAACGCCTTATGACCGACACTGCTCCCCCATCTTAAAGACAGTTGATCAGAACACCACCATGGTCTGAAGAATTCTCGTGTCATTTGAGCGAACTTGTGGCTTTTCGTCGAAATGTTTGGTAATTTATTGTGCTACTCTCTTCATTGTCCCAAGGATGGGAATTTTACGGCATTCTTGTCTTATTAGGAGCTGTCTACATAATGAATTTAATCAAAATCGTTGGAGGTGTTTACGAGAAGAAAGATTTTGGGTATTGATAACTACGGTAACTATAGTTAGTGTAGGTGGGTTTTGCTCATACCCTTATTTCGGCGTCCCATGGGACCTGCGGGATCATTCACAGAAACACATACAGGTCTGTTTCCTCTTCAATCAATTGTCCCTGAACCCTCGAGGAGAGTTAAATCGGGCTACTGTGACGGAGGTTTCGGTTTCGCTATCATGCCAGAGGCCAGCCACTCGCGCAGCATCCACTGAACGCAGACCTCCGGAGGTACGGCAGATATTTGGTCCGCTAAACGTCTGACCGTCACCGTACCATCTGGGAAGATTTCTTAATTTCGTTTCCCACCTGATCTAACTACTTACTTGGGTGGCAAGTTTCAAAAGGGACTCATCAACTGCGACCACGTTTCTTTGCCCTGACCTTTTTCGTAAACTCTGCGAAACGGTTATAGGTTTGCTTTGTAGTGGTCAATCGTTAGGTTTGTTTGCTCTTCCAACAACCGTCGCTCACTGTTGTAAGAACTAAGTGGATCAGCACGTGATTTCTTGTTACCTCCATCGAGATTCTTTGGAAGCGCGCAAGTCGCCATATACCGCAAGGAACTGGCTCGTCCAGTGGCCTGGCTTAACTTACTTTCTTCTAACGGATGTTGGGGAGCAACTCATACGATGACGAAGATTCTCGTCTCGCTCGCCATTTCGCCAACGCCCATTCTATGGCAACAAGTTCTCATTCAGAGGGGAGATCCGCACGGAGTTCAGCCCAGAGTGGAGTACACACACAGACCGTTTTCCCAAATAGTGCTTTTGGGTCTCAGTAAGGTCTGAAACGTTAAGCTCTGAAGAGAACTCAACACTTGTTTTGACATTTTATGTCTTTACATTGCTACATAAACTCTGAGAAGCGTCACGAAATTTATGTTGGGTTAAGTGCATGGTAACGTCTGTTACAAAATCTAACGCTTGGTAACATCACACGTTTTAATAACCTCAATGACTAAGTGATGATGTCAATTGCAATTGACGCGGCCATTATATCGAAACCATCAACGAGCACAATCAAACGTAGTTTTTAACAGATTTTTTAAAGGAAAAGACATAACACCGTATGTGCATGTGGGAATATTAACATTTGTGGATGATATCATCTCTACTGGCCAAAAATAATGTTCCTGGTGCCCCCATTCTTCCAGGTCGACATTCTTTCCAGAGGGTTTTCACTAGACCTTACGCACACTTCACAGACAAAGTAATTAATTCGAAATTAATCATCATTCAGCTTGAACGCGGTGTAATATCCAGGAGCCAAAACTATCAACATCAAGCACAAACACACACAAAAAATTTAGAGCAGCTTTTTTAGGAAAACAACATTTTTATTGAGTTTTAGACCGAATTTTTACTTTTTCAGCTGATTACATAGCTTTCCTGTCTACAAGGGACAGCCAAGGAAAATAAAAATATTTGTAAAACTGGTAGTTTTGAACCGATTTTTCTCACATATTTTGTCGCCCGGCATTGACTTGCAGGCTTATGCAGACATTTGAGCCATTACTCTCAATAGCGTTCACAGACCATCCTCCCAAAACGTAATGATCCTAAGAAACCTTTAAAAAAGTCACCGATTACGTTACTTTCCTTCCTTCCTTAGGGCTAAGGAAAGTAAAGTGGAGAGAGCTCAATCGGTTCATTCGTTCTCCCTCACGGTCGACTATGTACACGCGCACGCCCCTCATAGAAATTAGGTGTTTTGCTGTGGTGTTTCGTGATAAACTAAACGGCTTTTAACGATTGTAATACGTTCATAATCCCTTGTGTTGTCGAAAGTGAAGATCGACGGATCTCATTGTAGTCGTCACTGCAGCGCCGTTTAGAAGTTGATTCGATTCAGTGCAGTCACAAGATCAGGTTTTAGAAGAGTGAAGATTTATCGCGCCTAACACTTATACAGTCAAGTCGTAAATTATTCCCGATTCTTGGACCTCAACAAAAGCGAGCTCCCCAACCGGATTTATTGACTTGTAACTACTCGTAGGGAAGCGAGTTGTGAAGGGAAGGAACAGAAAATGGAAAGGGGGAGGAGAGTCAAGTTAGGGCTGGAGTTTGAGCTCTATTGTGGATTTATGCATGTCTCCTCCACCTGAGGGTCTAAATGGCCCCAGTTCGTGAATTTCACAAGACGAATGGCCGGCCCTCGTCGTACCGCTTATTCTTTAGATTCCTTCATTACATTCCAATCGATGTGAAGACTTCGGTGACGTCATTCACAACCTACGATCCGTTGCTTCTTAAAGACGCCAAGTGCTGATTTCTGCACGTGTCTTGCTCACTCCTATAAAAAGTTACAGTATTCGAGAAAGCGATCCAACTCCTCCTACACATTTTGACGATGACCTAGTGCATTTACGATCAGGTCCGGTAGCTTTACCTCCCACTAAATTGCCTTTACTATTAACATAAGGCGTACCTTCCCGTCGAGAAATTTTCATTTTATAGGCTTTCCAAGACGATGGATTAGCTTTCCGTTTCTTGGCTATTTGTCCATCTGAAGAATCGTCGGTGGATTTATCACTATCACTCATTTTTGCGAAAGAGGTCTTTACTAACATTACTCACAGTTTACAATATGTTGCTTTAACAAACTCTTATTCGTGACTGAGGAGCAGTAAACAACAGAGCGAAGAATACTACTCGTGCTGAACTGTGGACTTTAAAGAGAGTAAACACAGTCGGCGCCTCCCAACTACCGCGAGTACCTACGTGTTGAGAGCAAGAACAGTATAAGTCCATGGACTCGTACTGTTTTTTCCTTCAATCATTTTCATTTAGGCTCTGTTCAAGCTTACCGAGTGTTGTTAGCATACTGTTCTCGTGCTCAATGCGTAAATCTACTGGTTACAACTTACAAAAAGCCATTTTTCAAAAATCGTCAAAAATGGACTTGTACTGTTTTTATTCTCATCGATTCAATTATATTCCACACGACACTTTCGTGAGAAACAACGGAGTTTTAGATCAGGTTAGAGGCAAAATACGACCTAGCCGGCAGAGAACGTCATAAGTCATTCTCGAGCAAACTTGTTGAATTACTTTTTAACAACTAACCATCTGGTGTTTGACACGCACGGATTTAGAACTAATATATCAGGTGCGCCGCATCACATAAATTCACTGGTTTTCGTGGCTTTTGCTACTAATTAAATTAACTTTTCGCTCATTTTTTTTTACTAATCCATCACTTAATGGCGAGAGAAAGCGTTAGCGCTTACAGTTCCCGAGTTTATTGCGCTGCTCGTACTCATGCTCTGACCATTATTGAGCAATCGGTACACAGAGAATTGTTGAGGCCGTGAAAACGATTGTTTCTAAAAGAATCTCTTTTCCAGAGTTATACTGTTAATACCCTTGGGAATGGCATAAAGTAAAACAACGGCGGTTGAAAGTCCAGAATTTCTAGGGTAATTCCTACACGTCTTATGAGCCCTAATAGACGCCCAGTGTATAGGTAGTTACTTGGAGTAGCACATACATTTTTCTGAAGACTACTATTTTCTGAGCGGAGTTTATACGGTAAAAACTACACTAAGATAGATTTTTATCGAAAGGATTGGTGATTCATGGTGCTGCTCTCGTCATTCTCCCATGATTGGGAATTTTATAGTACTATCTCCTCATTACGAGCTGTTTATACCAGATGTTTCATCGAAAGTTTTAAATCCGTTCTTGACAGTAAAAAAGTTTGGTGCTTTGAACACCACGATAACTACAGTTAGTTTTGGGCGGATTTTGCCGTGTTTTGGCGTCCCATGGTGACCTGCGGGATAGATATCAAAATATATATCTAAGGGCTGGCTAATATGAGCTGATTTGGTTAAGACGTTTTCTCCTAATAGCGTTCACAGACACACAGACCATTCTTCCTAAATGATGTTTTTCGGACTCAGTAGGGTCTAAGACGTAAAAATCGATGAACGTATGTGAAGCTAAAAGAAAAGTTGCGTGACGCGTAATTGAAGTTTTTGTGGACCAAATGGGCATTAGTACGTTTTCCCTCTTCGGTGAAATGGTCAGTAGGTGGAGTTGGGCGGATCATACGCTTTGTGCGTTTTACGTCCACCTGTCCGTCGGTGAGTGAAGCCCTGAACATTTGATGGACGTGACGTTCACTTCAGAGGCAACACCCGTTGGACAATTTCTGGCGGGTAAACTCAGAAAATCGAAGCTGAGGGCGAGACGGGACGACGATTTGAAGGATTCGAGACGCCTCGTTCATTCAGCCTGCGCCGTTTTTATGGCGTTAGAGTTGTTTGCCGGACACCAGATCTGTTTGTTTTGTGGTATTGGGAAGACCGGGTATGGCGTATGGGGCGTGGGAGAGGGGGAGTGACAGAGGGAGCAGAGAGAAGCAAGTGCAATTTAACGCTGTCATGATTCCTCCCTAAACATCCCCACTAAAAGATTCTCCGGGGTCAAACTAATGGTTTTCACGACGAACAGGGAGAGTGCTTCGAGGAGGGAAGATAGTATGTCAGTGAACTTTACTTTCTGGTAAAACCGTGCTCAGTTATTGCCTCGTTACTCCCTTGGGATTTGTCGAGGTACCTACTCGCGTCACGGTGGTTAGCGCATTGTCTGTTCGCCGAACCTTTGACTTCCCTTCGGCCTTGTCCAACACCCATCTGCCCGGATCCATGCGCGAAAGCCTTTTCGGCGACTAATTCTAATTTAAATGCTGCGTTCACGTCACGTTAGGATATTTCAAATACCTCTCCCCAGGCGTCACTTTCATACAAATTGAGAGATTTAAATATCCAAGACGGAAATTCAAGAAAAACAGCACGAATATAGTAGCCCCCCTTGAATCACGCCGTATTCAAACGCCTACTCTACTGTGACTCCCCCCTCATTCGACTATTTCGCGAACAAGGAGCACCTGCATATAAAAGTTGACCTCCGTGTTCACGTTATTCAAAATAGCGAGGATATATTTGTACTTTCTTTCTAAGCGCTTCGTAGTAGAGAAGACAATTACGTAATTAGCAGAGAAAAAAATGTTGTGTTCTCTTCAGATCTTTACATTTTGGGAGACCCAGGAGTCCAAAACAAAGTCTTTGGGAAAACGATCTGTCTGTCTGTCTGTGACGAAGAGTTTTCTTCAGATCTTTACGTTTCAGACCCTCCTGAGTCCGAAAAACACTATTTGGGAAAATGGTCTGTGTGTCTCTCTCTCTCTCTCTCTGTGTCTGTGTGCGTGCGTGCCTGTGTGTGTTCATCGCCACCAACAAGGTTCTTCCAGACTTCCAACATGGCTTCAGACACCATCATGGAACCTGCCACCAGCTCCTCAGGGTGACTGAATACATAGCTGAGAGCCGAAACAAGCATCGGCACACATCCATGCTTCTACTGGACGCCCGCCAAGCCTTTGACAGGGTCTGGCATGAAGGCCTGATATACAAGCTCATCCTGCTCCGCTGTCCACCCTCTCTCATCGGTCTGATTCGCTCCTTCCTCACCGACAGGACCTTCAGGGTGAGAGTTGGCAAAACTCTATCCACCACCCACCACATCACGGCTGGCGTACCCCAAGGCTCTAAACTCTCCCCAGCCCTCTTCAACATCTTCTGCCATGACATACCTGTCCACGAGAAGATCATCACTGCACAATATGCGGACGACGTAGCTCTCCTCTACACCTCCAAAACCAAGCTGCACTGTGCCACAGTCATGAATAAGTTCCTGCCGTCCTTGCTCAGCTGGTACCACAAATGGGGATTACGCCTCAACGAATCCAAATCAGAAGCCGTCTTCTTTTCCCGCCGTAACATCCCCCCCCCCCCAAACATCCAAGCGGGGAACCATCCAATCCCCTGGAAACACCAGGCCAAGTACCTCGGTGTCATCTTCGACAGGAAACTCAACTGGTACAGGCAGACCCTCGCAGTTCGCGCCAAAATCAACGGAGCCTTCATTGCCCTCCGGCCGTTCTTCAACAACAGAAAGGTCTCACATCCAACGAAAATTCGTGTCTTCAACGCCATCATCAGGAGCATCAGCACCTACGCTATCCCCGTCTGGGGCACGGCCTCCTCCCTTCGCCAACTCGAGGGCACCTACATGAAGTCCCTCCGGGGCGTCCTCCGCTCACCCCACTACATCAGAAACCAGCAGCTCCTAAAGGAAACAGGCCTCCCCTCGCTCAGCGCGGCCGCATCAACCTACGCCCTCAACCTCCGCAACTCTGTGGCGGGTCACTCCAACCCGTCCATCAGCTGCCTCACACAATATGCCCCCAACCCCTCGGACATCGTCCGTAGGCCCTGCTCCCTCATTCCACGCTAACCCCGTCCCGTCCTCCCTGCATCGCACATGCGCATGAGTCCCCCTGCATCCGCAGGCTGGCCTCCCATCCTTCTGGTTTAGAACCTCCGGGTTGGCAACCGCGGGGGAGGGGTTTTAGTCGGTAAAAATCCGACACTACCCATTTGGGTGTCTTTTGAAGATTTCCCCTCCCCGGAAGCGTCCGAAAAAAAAAAAAAAAAAAAAACCCTAACCTGCGGGAATTCCTAGCTGCGGGCCCCCAGCCCCCTTTTCTAGGTTTTCCCCTTTCTTCATTTCTTTCTCCCAATTTCATTTTCCTATCGATGACAGAGCTCTTCCAAAATCACTCTGCTCCCAACTTCCACCACAGTAACTTCTCACTATCGGTTGCCCACGCCAGTTCTGCGTTCCGAGTACTACCCTTGTGTCGCCCAGTTGTACTACATCTCACCTCAATTTCAATTCTACTCAATTCCACACGCACGTAAAATACAGACCTCCTCACGCTCACCGAGTTTCAGTTTCGTTACGATCCTCAGCTCCCCCATTCTTGCACCTAACAAATCCACCAAATCAACTGAAACTTGATGTCCAGCCTACAGGTTACCATGGGACGCAAAAATAAGGGTATGGGCAAAATCCATCGAAAGTTAACTATAGTTATCATAGTGATCGAAACACCTTTTTTTTTTACTCAAAAACGGCTCTGACGATTTTGATTAAATTTTTTATATTGGTAGCTCGTAATAAGATAATTTTACTATAAAATTCCCATTCGTGGGAAAATGACGAGAGCAGCACAATAAATTATCAAAATTTTCGACGAAAAGCGTTTTTGCCGCGGTTTTTACTTTCCTTGGCTCTACGAAGTAGAAAGGAAAGTTATGTAATCGGCTAAAATTTTAAAAATTTTGATTTCTCTTCAGATCTTTACGTTTCAGACCCCCCTGAGTCCAAAAACACTATTTCGGAAAATGGCGTTGTTCAACCGTAAGGCTGAGTTGGATTACCTCAGGCTGCGAGTAAATGAAATATTGCCTCTTCTCCTCGAGCACAAAAATTTAAAGTGCAATCCGTTTAGCGGTATTGTTTCCGAGGTGATTGCAGGATGGATTTTGCTTCCTCTCCTTCGACTGCAGAAACTACCGTTCTCAACAACCTTCTTCTCATTCTTCTCGGTAGTTCCTCCTTTGTCCTGCAGAAATCTATACACACATTGTGTTCCCCGCCACAGTTTCTGTAAACGCTCGTTGAATGGAAAAGACAAGGTGCACAGATAAATGAGATTCACCGAACACTGAATGATCGTTTTCCACAGTTTATTAAAAAAACTGGCTAAAATATTTTCAGGAAATGTAAAGGTGCACTTTGAGATGATCTCTACCTGAATCTTTCCGTAGAAATGCTACACATTGCATATCATGGAAAGATAGGTAGCGCGTCGCACCAGATATTTTGAGATACCTCGACATCACTTGGCTCCGTTTTTGGAAGAAAATGCAGATCAGGTTGGGGCAGTTGGTAAAATCACGAACGTTACGCCCTAGACGACCATAGTGGTTTTAGCAGATTCGTAAATCGACAATAAAAAGAATTACTTTCTCTCCATAGCCACCATCCCCCTTCCATCCACCACTCTGCTAAACCACGATGACTCGCTCGTTGGGAACAAGTGTTGTACGCTTCCATTGACCTCGCGCCCCTAAACTCAAATTAGTCAGCCCCTCCCTTCGAACCGAGTCAAAAATTAATTAAACGAAATGAGTTTTGCCAGGGGTGTCTGGGTTTCAAGGGAGATAAGCTAATTGCTGAGTTTGAAATAGCCTTTTCCTCCCGCCACTTCGTCAGGCTCTTTTCCATCACCCCCCCCCCCCTCCGCCCATTCATATCCGCCAACCTCTATGCCTAAATGAATGGGTTTCAAATGTCCGACCGCTGGCACAGCCGAAACCCCGAAAAAACGATCATTTCAACAGAGAGCCCATGATTGCCGGGACCTCATGTTGTTTCAGTTTCATATAAATATTGTTTTGGACGGAGATGAGCCGATTTTCCCATTAGCCCGTGCTAGCGACTTCTAAAGCCTGTTGTTACAACACGACGTGACGAAACCTCTCAGAGAGTGTATCCCGTGCGCTGGGGGACTAAACGGATACAGAGCGTCACTCGTAGTCCCCACTCACATCGAACACTCACAATTACGCAAGGAGAAGGTTGACTAAGGAAACCTAGATGTTATTTATAGTGCAAACAGGAACAACAAATGTCAAGCCACAGTTTGAAGTCGCCATGACGCGTGAGGAACTGGCTCGTCCTCTGGTCTAGCTCAACCACTTTCTTCAAGGCGTTCACAGATGTTGGTATAAAACTCATACATGTCTCGTCCCTTTGTCGATTATTCCCATCTCGCTGGCTATTTATCTACCGCGGTAAGTTTTCATTCAGTGGAGAGGTCTACACAGAGTTTGGGCCAGAGTAGGAGTTTAGCCCTTTCCAGTTTAGTCTTGTCCACTCTGCACACAATGGCCGAGTGAACGATAACTGGCCACTGACCACTTGAAACACACTTCAGAGGATGCTGTCTAGTAGATCCACAGGGTTGGCTTTCAGGGATTGAGAAAATAATTTCTTTTGCTACTGAAGGGAATGGCCTTGTACATGAGGATTGTGTCACAGTAACACACACCCCATGTGGCCTTGCTAATTGCTCCTAATGAGGGAAACCATGTGATGGTAGTGTCTTTGAGGACTGAAACGCCACCCCTCGCCTAAGTGCTTGACTTATTTCCCAAGAGGAAGCCTGTGGCCGCCAAAACGTCTTCCTTTAAAAGGACTAACATCACAAACTCACGTTGATGGACACAGAGCCGACCATTATAAAGTTTGACAGTAAGCGGACAGTACTCATACAAAATAGGTGGTGGCGCGCATCATACAACTTTCCTCAGCCTCCATTCAAGGATTTTTATCATTAGCAACTAATCGAACATTGCTCAACTCTGCATAGAAAATGGCTGCGCTATTAGTTCCAGAATTTCTGGAGATGCCCCTAATCATTATCTGAACGTTATGCATCTCTCAGCACGTACCTTATTGTTGCTCCCACGCTGATTTTTCCGTTAACGTTAATATGAAAGACCGAGTATAATGAGGAAATATCTGGTGCGTTGCAACACACAACTTTCCTTAGCTCTACTTCAGTTCACTTTGTACATGGCTAATTCTATTTAATCAATTCATTTATCACTCAGTTAATTTGAACTTGGTCAGACAACGCTTTACGGCAGCAGGAAGCGGTAGCGCTTACAGTTCCGGAATTTATTGTGCTGCTCGTACTCATTCCAGGACCATTATTGAGCAATTGGTACACAGATAATTAATGAGGCTGTAAACACGATTTTTTTAAAAAAAGGATAGTAATCACTTTTGCAGAGTTATTGGAAAATAACTGTTAGAACTGGTAGTAAGCGAAACAGTGGTAGTTGAAATTCAGGAATTTCTGGAGTGAGCCCCATGTATCTCATGAGCGTTTTCAAACACTCACCCTTTAGGTATTGGATTGGATTTCAATACCAATTTTTTTTTTTTAACATTCTATAAGAATTCCAGCGGAGTTTATAAGGAAAAAACTGCGCGAAAAACGCTTTTGGTCGAAAATTTTGATAATTTATTGTGCTTCTCTCGTCATTTTCCCACGAATGAGAATTTTATAGTATCATTGACTTATTGAGAGCTATCAATATAAAAAATGTAATTAAAATCGTTAGAGCCGTTTTTGAGAAAAAAATTGTGTGTTTTGATCACTATGATAACTATAGTTACATTTCGGTGGATTTTGCCCATACCCTCATTATTGCGTCCCATGCTAACCTGTAGGCTAGACATCAAGTTTCAGCTGATTTGGTACGGTAGTTTTCTCTAAAAACTGCGCTAAAATCGATTTCGTCGAAAGTTTTGATAATTTATTGTGCTGCTCTCGTCATTTTCCCACAAATGGGAATTTCATGATATAATTGCCTTAGTAAGAGCTATCGATATAAACAATTTAATCAAAATCGTTGGAGCCGTTTTTGAGAAAAAAAATATTTGGTGTTTTGATCACTATGATAACTATAGTTACATTTCAGTGGATTTTGTTCAAACCCTTATTTTGGCGTCCCATTGTGACCTGCGGGCGAGATATGAAGTTTGAGCTGATTTGGCACGGTGGTTTTCTCTAAAAATTGTTCACAGACACACGGACACACAGACCGTTTTCCCAAATAGTGTTTTTCGGACTCAGGAGGGTCTGAAACGTAAAGATCTGAAGAGAACTCAAAATGTTTTTTTCTGCCGATTACATAACTTTTTTTTCTACATTGTAGAGCCAAGGAAAGTAAAAATGAGCTGGTTGGCCAGAATTTGCCTTGCCCATTACCTCCATTAGGTAGGTTGCTACCATCTAGTGGGATATTGTCCCACCTTCCAAACTATCAACCCTCGCTTGTGGCAATTCAACTTTTAAATGGATAACTCCGGAACGAAAAACACTAGCCTTTTAACAAAAATCACGCTTGCAGTCCCATAAATTACCTATACACTCGTTGAAGGTCGTTAAATAAGTAGGGGAACGATAAGTGAGGGTCTTTGTAGGTACACTGAGGGACTTACAGATTGGAATATTTCGCAGAACAATAAAAATAGTTTATGCGTCGCTCCACAGTCCTTTCAATCAATCACAATACTTTCTGCGTTCGCTGAGTTGAAAAAAGTAGAAAAAAAACCCCTCTCGCGTACTGCGCAGAACTTCTTTCGCACAGTTAACGTCTGAGCTAAATTTACATTTGCGTTTGCACTCGCACCTTCGAGCAACGAGAACCGAAAAAGTGTGGAAGGATGGCGGGGGGGGGGGAGATTTTTGAAATTAAGGAAAGTTCTGCGGCATGAAGAAGGAAAACTGAATTTTCGCTCAACTTCTACTTCGGAATTGCCGCTTGTACTGCGAAAATGAAAAAGTTTGAAGGGAATTTTCAATTGTCAATTCGACAACGGCGGTGAAGTTTGAGGAGAAAGACGGGACGTGAGTGGAAAAACTTGGCCGAAACTCGGGGGAACTAACTACGACGGCTCCTTGATCAACGATCAGCAAATAGGTTTAAAAACCGAAAGCGAAAGAGGGAAGGTGGAGTTGGAAAGGCGAAGGATGAGAGGAAGTGTGGGTAAGAGGGTGAGATGTAGAAGAAGCGTTGAGTAGATGTACGAGGGAGAAGCTACTTGGAATAAATCAAGAGGAGTTTTAAAAGTGCTGAGCAAAGTCGAATCAAATACTTGTCCTGTCGCTTTGAAGCAAATTACGTGGGGCGGTTTCGACATTAAGCTGCATGGGGCAACTAATATACACCGCCTCCGTTGTTGTCGACAAGATTTTACAATCCATTTATTGGGGGGGGGGGGTGTTTCTTAACAACTTGCTTAAATCACGTCAAGCTCCGATGTAAATTACTTCACAGCAACTTTCATTACGTACAGCGTCAACATCACTCGCTCCTGTGCTCAAAGATTGAAACGCACGAGTACACGGGAATAGTTCCTTTGGCAGCATTCGCATTTGAGTTTAATGGGGAACGCAGTTTACAATAAAATCCCCGTACAACCATCAAAGCGCTTCACATTGATGTCGATGTTCGCAGCATCGCGGAGCAAACCCACTCAATTCCGCGTTTAGTTTATAGCCGCTGGATGGTGCCTTAGCCCAACTAGGTAGTGACTGTAGCCAACTAAACCGTGTGAGACGGGATGAACGTGCACGTGGTTTCAGAAGTACGAGAAGGTGATCACCGCAGAACCAAGACATGGGCTCTGCAAGTAGCCTACATCCACAGAACCAGTCGCTAAGTGGCGACCATTGTCGTTTCGAAGGTCCCTCCCTGAGAGTACATCATGGAAATGAAAGAGGAGGCACTCCAAACAAAGCAAAAGAAATACAGCGAACCTCGGATGGTTGGCTAATAACCTGTAGTCTTTTTACTGAGGTCAATCTGTGGCTGGACCATTGATACAGGGCTGTAAGGTATTAGAATGTCTTCCACCACCATCATAGAGTAAATCCTTGCTATGAGCCGCGTGAGGCAAACACCTGCTGCGCTGTGTGGCGGATGTTGAACTGCAAGGATTTATCTCTTGATGGTGCCAACACTTGGCCATGCAGAATAGACATTCAAATATTTAACTCCTCGTTGCGTCAATGGCCCAGGCCCAACAGCTGGGCAATCTTCAGGCGCCTTTATTGGCCAGGCCTGCAGGGTTCCTTGTCGTTCTTTTGCTTTGTTCGCTTTGTTTGGAGTGCCTCCTTCTCTTTCTTCATGATGCATCCTCAGCGAGGGGACCTTTGCAACGACGAAGACCGCCCTTTTGAGGAAGGTTCTATACATGTAGGTTAGCTACCAGCAAAGCCCCTGCATTTGACCTTCTTGTACTTCTGAAACCACAGTGCAGCCATCGAAATGTTCACACCCTCCCATAATAGTTGGCGACAGTCACACTGCCTAGTTGGGGCGAGAAACACAAACACACATACGACATGCGAGTAAAATAACGTAGGGAGTTGCTTCATTTTGTTCGATCCTGTCTTGCGAGCACGTCCAAGGCGACAAATGTGATTAGATATTTACCTCTCCTTTCCCTTCCTTCTTCTCCTCTCAAAACCCCCGGCCTTCCAACAATTTTCCCGCCGTACAGCCGATGCGACGCGAGCTAGAGTGCCTCCTACTCTTTGAAACTTTTTCTACTTTTGTTCGGCGCAAACGTTTCTCCTCCAGGCAGTGCATTTTCGCGTCCTAGAACTCTACATTGGAAACGACGTCTTCTCCTCATAGAATACGAGACCCCGTCGACGGGAAACCGATTCTTCAGCCCCTAGAAGGTCAGTTCTGTTTTTTTCACACCGGTACCATATTTGTCATTGGTTGCCCCTCGCGACGAATTTTGGTTTTGGGCTTGCCCACCCTCATAATTACAGTCCACAATATTTCTTTCGTTCTTAATCACCACATTTCAATTAAGGCATTTGGTTTTCGAACACATTAAATGCGAGCGGCATCGTGTCTTTTCGTTCTATAGTAATTGTAGAAGAGCATCCCTCGGCCTTTCTCCCAGATTAATGGTCTACTCACCTGGAACTTGAGAAACAAAAGAGAATTTACCTTTGATCGTAAACCACTTGTTTGTAAATGGTCTATCCATCTTCCAGCATTGAACGCAATTTGTAGCCCCCCAGAACTGTAAAAGTGTGAATAATTGTGAGATTCATTCCATCTTACCCGGTCTACTCAAGCGTTGTGCAATCACTTTTTACTTTCCTTGCTCTACGAAGTAAAAAGGAAAGTTATGTGATCGGCTGAAAAAAAATTTTTTGAGTTTTCTTCAGATCTTTACGTTTCAGACCCTCCTGAGTCCGAAAAACACTATTTGGGAAAATGGTCTGTGTGTCTGTGAACCATTTTTAGAGAAAACCACCGTACCAAATCAGCTCAAACTTCATATCTCGCCCGCAGGTCACCATCGGACGCCAAAATAAGGGTTTGAACAAAATCCATCGAAATTTAACTATAGTTATCATAGTGATCAAAACACCAAATATTTTTTTCCTCAAAAACGGCTCTAACGATTTTGATTAAATTTTTTATATTGATAGCTCTCAATAAGGCAACTATACCATAAAATTCCCATTTATGGGAAAGTGACGAGAGCAGCACAATAAATTACCAAAATTTTCGACGAAATCGGTTTTAGCGCGGTTTATAGATAAAACAACCGTACCAAATCAGCTCAAACTTGATGTCTAGCCTACAGGTTACCATGGGACGCAAAAATAAGGGTATGGGCAAAATCCACCGAAAGTTAACAACAGTTATCGTAGTGATCAAAACACCAAATTTTGTTTCTCAAAAATGGCTCTAACGATTTTAATTAAATTTTTTACATTGATAGCTCTGAATAAGTCAATGATACCATGGAATTCCCATTCGTGGGAAAATGACGAGAGCAGCACAATAAATTATCAAAATTTTCGACCAAAAGCGTTTTTAGCGCAGTTTTTTCCCTATAAAGTCCGCTGGAATGTTAGTAGAATGCTAAAAAAAATTGTTATTGTAGTCCAACCTGATACCTAAAGGGTGGGAGTTTAAAAACGCTCATGAGATACATGGGGGTCACTCCAGAAATTCCTGAATTTCAACTACGCCCGTTGCGCTTACTACCAGTTCTAACAGTTATTGCCCAATAACTCCACAAAAGTGATTACTATCCACTTCATAAAATTCGTGTTTACAGCTTCATTAATTATCTGTGTACCAATTGCTCAATATGGGTCCTGCAATGAGTACGAGCAGCACAATAAAATCTGGAACTGTAAGCGCTTCCGCTTCCTGCTGCTGTGACGTGTTGTTTGACCAAGTTCAAATTAACTGAGTGATAAATGAATTGATTAAATAGAATTAGCCATGTACAAAGTGAATTGACGTAGAGCTAAGGAAAGTTGTGTGTTGCAACGCACCAGATATTTATAAGTTGAAGTAGACCCTGCCAGGGACTACGTATTCGTACGCTTGAAATGTTGTCAGAATCACGCAGCAACTATTTGCAATTCCTCACCATTCTGAACGAGCACACCTCTCGTGAGGCCACGCTCAACTTGGAAAACGCACGGGAATCACGCTGTTTGATAATGTTTATTACTATGCAAGTTTGCGATTTAATTGATAATAATTGTGGTATTTATTCAATCTTGCCAGAGTCTTCTCAGGCGCTACTCTCGCTGTAATAAGCAGGTTTAGGTTGAGAAGATTTGGCGAAGCTGAAACTGGTTTTATTCCCCGATCGACGAAGAACGGGGAGAAGAAAGAAAAAAAGAGTTTTACTGCTCTACACTCCTGATTTACGCCTGTTCACCCTTCTTTATTCAATCATCTCGCTCGGAACGAAATGCGCTGCCTATGCGATTTTAGACTCCGCACGCGGGTCTTCAGGCTTCTCTCCCCCTACTTCTTTCGGCAAAAAAAGAGATGAAACTGTGGAGGCGTAACGCATTAGGGATTCGAATCCAATGGAGAAAAAGCCGTCTACGCGAAGGCTCAAATCAAGTAAAACACTGCCTTCTTCTGAGCGTTTGCTCAATTTCAAACGCGGAGTCTTTAGCATATCGTGTGCAGGTGTGAGTTTGTTGTTTAGGGTTTTCCCTCTTTCCTCGTTTCTCCCTTCAACCGGCTCCATCATGAGTGGCAGCACTTCGCCCCGCCAAACTCGAACCTCGTTCGCTCCGGATTTTCTTTCAACCACTGCCTCAATGCGAGATCCCTCTCTCGACTTCTCGTTTTACTCCTTCATTCGAGCTGGTTTGCCTTTAGACTCGACTTACGAGTTCCGCTTCATCTCATCTCACAAGTTGGGTTTCAAGGGAGGAAAAATTCCGGCAATTGCCACTCCCAATGCCTGGTGACGTTCAGTTTGAGGAGGTGAAGAAACCATCCCAGTGTTATGAATCATACCACATCACGATATTTTGATTGTACGAGAGGAATCTACATCGTGCAAGATAACACTCAGTGTGACGACTCAATTTCGCTGATTCTTCAGGTAAAATTTGTTAAACACACAAATGAAAACAACCAACTGACGGATTCACCCGACACAAAAAAGACTTGGAGTCGACATCTGACAGACTATTTAAGACGTACAGTGCTTACATTCCATTCCCTTCACCTCAAGTGGGTCTCCCCAGAGGTGCATGACCTCCTTCCCCCCTCCATTCCATGACGCTCCACCATCCCATTTACCTTTCTATTCGTATATGGAGACCACGACGAACTGACTGACTCCAGTACTGACTGAATGGCCAGACTATGATGTCTTTACATCGAAAGCGCTCGCCCACAGTATCTCACCAGCCAGAGGAGGCGGACACACCTTACAGGTACGTTAACTTTAGCAATTTGCCTACTGGCGGATGTAACCCAATTACTTTAATACTAGTAATTGAATCCCTAGGTTCCCTCACTACCCTGGTCACGAAGAAAAGGGATAAGTGCACCTAGCATTGTGAAAGCCTAAACAGCATTGAGAAAACACCTAAGTCAAGATAGCGTCTTTTTCCCCATGGGGCTTAAGTACCTAATAACATACGTCGTAAAAACAAGCCGTAATTAGAAACCTGAGCATGACTTAGGCTGCAGACTCTGTTATATTTGGGGCTTAATGATCCCCTGCGAAAAGTGGTTAAAGTGCCTAGCTCCTAAGTTGGGAGCTATTCTTACGTGTCGTGCCGTTTCATTCTCTTCTTACCACAAACGACGTTCGACTGCCTCTGATTTTCTCATCTTATTTAGGTGATATTTAGAAAGCAATCACCCGGTAATGACTTCTCCGAGGACAGGGACATTTCGTCACTCCTACGGGAGGCTCAGCCCGAATGAGAAGAAACTCTACCTATTCCTTTTCGCCAGGCTCAGCCGTAAGGCCTCAACGATCCGGTATCCAAGTAAGGGAGAACCTACTGAAAGCTTCGAGTCGTTTGAGCACCTGAAGGTTATTCAATGTCAGGCAGCAGCTGAAGGCGTAGGCCAAAATGGTCTGTAGAGTACCCAGCCTATCTTGGGATATTTAACTTCGCTCAGCCTCGATTTTGATATATTTTTTCGTGACCTTCAGCTCAGTCTACATATGTACCAATTACAATGATCAGTAATTAATATTTTCAATGTTAAATACGTAAAATCCTGGTTCTGGGTTATCTTCCCAGGAGCATGCCCATGCTACCAGGCACGACCACGGGTTGTGGATAGTGGAACGGCCACGGCATTGTCTCCAGGGGCATGTCTGCGGCCAGCTGTGAATAAGGTCAGCATGCTGACTGAATAAGCAGCCGCGAAAATGGGCAAAACCCAAGAGATCGCAGAAGAGATCCTGAACAAAGGACTCAAGGGCAAGCGGATCTACATTTTCTCAGACAGCCAGGCCATAGTCTTAAAGCCTTAAAGGCCATCGCAGCCTATAGTTTTAGGTCTAAGCTGGCATGGGGATGCCTCCATGCGCTCAAGCAGCTCGGCGCCCGTAACAGGCTCTCCCTCATTTGGGTGCCGGCTCACAGGGGGCATGAGGACAATGAAAAGGCTGACCGCCTCGCGAAAAGGGGTACAGAATCCCTACCCATCGGGCCTGAACCACACGTGGGTCTGACGAATAGTCACCTGAACCGTCTGGTTGCTCGATGGGAGATACAGGAAAATGGCGCCCATTGGCATCGCCAGCCACGACTAAGACAGGCCAAAAGGCTTGTCACGCCTTCCTGTCAAAGGGCGAAGGCGATGCTGACACTCTCTAGACAAGATCTGAGAGTACTGATAAGCTTCCTCACTGGGCACTGCCCACTCAGATACCACCTCAGCAAAATGGACATCTCAGAGGCAGTGGAGCGCAGACTGTGTGGCGAGGAGGATGAGACGGCAGAGCATATCCTATGTGAATGCCCTGATGTGAATACTTCGGTCAGGGGACCACTGAACCCCAAACCGTAGCGGACTCTGCGGTGAAGGACATACTCGGCTTCCTAAGGGGGGCGGGTATGTACGACTAAGAAAGGGCCAGCGTCACAATAGGCCCATATGCGACCGGCCGCAGTGACAAAGGGACTTGTCCCACACGCCCTCGGGTCAAAAAAAAAAAACGTAAAATTTACTAGTCCCTCTTGAGTTTCTTTCTTTCGTCAACTAACACTGCCCGCTAACTCTAAGAATCACAAAGCAACTAGGATTAGCAAGCTGAGTTCTCGCCGAAGACCAAATGTCCTACCAAAGCACACACTAACAATTGCAATAGTATCAAAAACAACTTTAGCGGACACTTACTGATTTTTTCGGACGGAAATTGCGTTAACTAAATTTAGTCTTTTTTAAAATTCAAATTTTATATTTAAAGCGTTTTGAGTTGTTTGTTATGCCTTCCAAAAATGATCGTTGAACCAATGTCAGAAGTTAGAATAGGTCTTCTCGAAAATTTAACGACATGTTAATGTTCTTAGCAGCTTCAGTACTTAAGAGACACGATAAGGTTTGACATTTACTAAAGTTAACGTACCTGTTAGGTGAGTCCGTCTCCTCTGGCTTGTGAGTTACTGTGGGCAAGCGCTTTCGATGTAAAAACATCATCGTCTGGCCGTTAAGTCAGTACTGGAGTCAGTCAGTTGGTCGTGGTCTTTATATACAAAGAGAAAGGTGAAAGGGGTGATGGAGCGTCGGGGAAGGGGCGGGGAGAGGAGGTCATGTAGCTCAGGGGGAAACCCCCTAGAGATAAATGGAACGTGTTGGATGGTCTGTCAATTGTGGAATGTCATTTGAACATTTTGTCATGAGTGAGTGAGTTGTCATCATAACTTCCTTCATTTGTAATTCGTGCAGTTGTGATTTAAAGAGAAGATTTCATTTAAATACCACTGAATGCCTTTGAATGTGATCACGCAAGCATTACTGGAAGGAAAGTTACGTACCAGCCTGAAAAGAAGGCGAAGTTTTTCGTATGTTTACCTTCGATGATTAGGCTTGAGAAAGTTTTGTGTGTCTCCGAACTCGATTGAAGGATTGGAAACGGGAGAACTAAACTACTCAAATTCCGTATTTAACTTGGAGATCACTATGGATTGCTAAAATAATAGATATGAGCAAACTCGGTCTAAAACTAACTATAACTATAACATCATAGAGATCAAAACATCGATTTCGATTAAATTTTTCGGATGTTCACTTCCAAATGACGCCACTTTTGGCTATGCGAAATTTAGTGTGAATGAAGAAAGGTTTACCAATGAGATGAGAAGAGAGAGATACAGTGACCGCGTAACGGGGGAGTCTCTAGATAAGTGGACTGGGAGAGGGATAGAGCTGCGAGCAAAGATTGTGTAGCACAGTGAGAGAGAGAGAGAGAGAGAGAGAGAGAGAGAGAGAGAGAGAGAGAGAGACAGACAGACAGAGTGAGAGAGAGAGAGAGAGACAGACAGACAGAGTGAGAGAGAGAGAGAGAGAGAGAGAGAGAGAGAGAGAGAGAGAGAGAGAGACAGAGAGAGAGAGAGAGAGAGAGAGAGAGAGAGAGAGAGAGAGAGAGAGAGAGAGAGAGAGAGAAAGAATGAATGACGGCTTTATTATACTACATCTGGCGAGATTTGGTCGTACTCGACCATTCTTACACCTAACCAGAAATTTTTAAATTTAACATGATAAATACAAATGCGTCAACAGTTTTCGTTTCTTCTTCTTATTAACTAGTTTTCTACTACAACAAAAACATCTCCGTTTCATTATTTAGTTGTTTTTTTCTTCATTAATTTATTTTTATTATTATTATTATTATTTTTTAAATATTATTTTATTCTCAAACAAAATTCAGATATATTACAATGCACATAATTTAAATAGCCTGTTGTGTCATGATTTTAGAGAGTTTAGAGGAATTTAGTAAAGGGATAGCAAAGATTCTCTCACACGTTTCTTGAAAGTTGTATGACTTTTTAGTTGTTTTAGTTCTGATGAGAGTCCATTGTAATATGATATGCTTTGTGAGATGAATGATGATCTATGGCAGTGGTACGGCATTGTGGTAAACGGTAATTTAAGAACTTGTTTCTGGTTTCTAAATTATGAATTTGTGAAAATTTCAAATATTGTCGCGCGAGATATTGTGGTTGTTTAGTTGTAGTAATTTTGAACATGATTGCTAACATAGAGTATTGTATTAATTCATTAATTTTGAGAATTTGTTGTTTTTTAAATTTATCACGAATTTTATCATCACATTTCAGATTTCAAATATATCTGATGGAACTATTTAAGGCTCTCTGCATCTTGACACGACAGGTTGTGTAGAGATCACACATAACCGATACACTGTAAATAAAATAAGGCATAATTAAGGGTCTAAACAATAATTTCTTTACATTGATGGATTTACACATCAGCAGATTTCCGAATGCATAAAGCAGTGAGTGCACTTTCCGTACTATAATGTCTGTCTGTGAAGTCCACGATAGATCATTTTGTAGCACGATTCCTAAACATTTACTTTGTGTAACATATAGTATTTTGTTGTCGTTTATCGTCAAATTTGGTAAATCGCTCAGAGGAAGTTTTGCGCGTAGCCTGGCATGTCCTATTACCATGCTGCAGCATTTTTTAGGGTTCACAACTAGGCCGTGCTTAGTGAACCAATCCGACAGATTTTTTAAATCTTGGTTGACCATCTCTACCGCGTCAATGAGATCTTCTGGTTTGCATGTTAAGTAAATGCTGAGATCATCTGCGTATATAATTCTGCTGCATGTTGAGATTGCATTTGAAAGTTTGTTAATGTATAGGCAGAAAATCAGAGCTGAAAAAGTCGTTACTTGTGGAGTTCCTCTTTCTAACTTTGCCCAGGAAGACACGTGTCCAGAGCTTGTTTTTACGCACTGTTTGCGTTCAGTCAGGTAAGATCGGAACCATAAGAGAGCGAAATCCTGACAGCCAGTTTGTCTGAGAGTGGCTAGCGCTAGTTCATGATACAGGCTATTGAAAGCGTGGCTGAGATCTAGGCTGACAAAAACTGTCAGTTTGCTATCATCCATGCTTTTCCTTATGTCGTCCCTCACTTTAATGAGTGCAGTCTGAGTGCTGTAATTTTTTCTGTGGCCAGATTGATACATATCGAGAGAGAAAGAGAGAGAAGGGCTTTGGGCTTTGGTGTTGGCAGTTCAGAACAATGCTGGGAAGACCCGAAGGCTAGATTTCTTTTAGAAACTATATTCTATGTTTTTCTATTCAACTGGGGCACCGATTTGACTGGAACACAGAGCCTCAATGTCATACAATTCTCAATTGTGAGAAAATGACCAGAGCAACACAATAAATTATCATAAACTTCGAATAAACTCAATTTAGGCGCAGTATTTCATCGTTAGTCTCACTCATATTATATTTGTGTTCTCAAAGGTAGGATAATTAGGGGCAACTCAAGAATCCAGGACTGAATTTCATAGAGAAAGCTGTTTCTGAAAAATGTTGACAATTTCGTCATCTAGAGGGTATACAATGGGTTTTATACATCAAAATAGTCTCAAATCTTCATTAGGCTCTGTTAAGATAGAAGTGGCGTGTTTAAATCAATACGTTCTTGTGGGTTATAGTATTGTAGGCAAACAGGTCGGTAATTTGGGGAAAGAATTAGGGAGCACGAGGATTATAGGGACAAGAGTCCCTTGGACGAATTCCTTCAATGTTGACCTGACTCATTGGCAGCATATTGAATTGCTCCTTGTGCCCCATGGGACGTACGTGGGATGTGCTGGACAATCGTGAAATAATTCGAAGTAACGGTTCAGACAAATGTTTAAATGAGACGATTCCTCAAAGTGTTCCTCATTAATGGTTACATTACTGTAATAACTTGGTTCGCCTTATTGTAACAACCCCCACCCCCTCGTCTATCCTTCACCCGCCCCGCCAGTATGTCGCTGGTGACAGATCTTCCTTTTACTTTTGCGTTCGTAAGATGTATTCAGTTGCGTTATTGTACTGTCGACATCGACTCAACATCATAACTCAAATTTAATGGAAGTTCAGAACCGTCCTAACTCCATTGTATTATTCTGCGTGCAAGGTGAAGTTGCGTTTCACCAAAATGGTTTGGATTAGTAGGTAAAGCCACGAAAATTGCTGAACTAACGTGGGGCTGAGAAAATGTGTGTGGTGAGTCGCACTATTGGTTAATAGCATGAACGAACTTAGTTGTTTTGAGAGTTATAATTTATCTTGAGAAAAACAGGATTGAGATGTTGAAAAGGTTCTTTATATTTTGTTGGAGCGTCTCACTTTAGTCGGGGTAGGTCTTAGAATTTCTATTTATTCTTCTGAAACTCGAGTGATAAGTGGCAAAAAACCGCTTCAACGAACGGCAGTGTGAAGATCATTTCGAATCCAGTTCCCCGAGATACTCGGCGGGCTCAGTTGTGATTTCGTATAATTTAAATGCATGAGACCCCGAAGTTTGACGCTTTAGAAGGATAATATGACTTTTCCTCCGACAGCCTTCAACCTCACATCGGACGTTTCAGGGCTCGTAAAATATGGAAAGTTTCTTCATCTTGCGCTCGTCGCTCTGTTAAACTCGATCCCATCGCTAGGCATAAAAAGAAATGGCGGAGGGAAAGACCGGCAATAACGTTTGTTTTGTTGGCGACTCTGAGGAGGGAGAAGGTGCTCGAATTTAGGGGTTTGTGGGTTTTATCGCTATTTACGAACGAGAACGACCCTCGAAGATCCGCAAGTGGGCAACCGAGTCAAGTTGAGAGATTTTTGTTTCGATGAGCGTATTGCACGTTCGATGTTCAAGATGATGTGACGCTGGTGCCATGTTGGTACCCGAGGAATCAGCCAGATAGTGTCACGAACGCTTCTCACGCTTGTTCAAACTCTCACTTGACGTCCCGTGATCGTCCGAATATTGAATTTGAGCGGATTTGGTCCAGCCATTCTCCCTCAGTCGCGTTCGCGCACACACAATTCCCACGACGGGTTCTTAGCACGAAATTGAAATGCGAGGGCGATGAATTATCGACAGTTTCGATCAATTTTAGCTACGTGTTTTCATCATAAATTCTCCTCATACGACAGCCGGTATCAGAAGAATTGCGAGAGGCTTAGTTGACCCTACAGCCTCACCCAACACGTCGTCCAATTTGTCTATACAGAGCCTCTCCTCTCACTCACACTCTGTTTCTCTCCCACTTACGTGTGCTTGCCTCAACTCAGTCCCGTTTCAATTCAAAGAAAGTTGCACGATCAGTGCAACCATAAACCTGTTCTTATTTTCTTTTCCTCACGTAGAGACAAAAAGTTCGGCTGAGAAAACAAAGTTCTAGTTATCATTACGCTTTATTTTATTTAGTATTACTTGACTACCTTTACTTTGTCCGAAAAACACTCGGGACATGGTCTGTATGTGCGTAACAGCTACTGAGAGAAAACAGCTGAAGTGAATCGCCACAAATTTGACGTTCAGGCTGCAGATCAGCATTTGAGGGAAAAATCAGTCAAAACTATAGCGATCAAAACATCAAATTGTTGGCTCTAAAGGTTTTGATTAAATTTGTGTACGGGCAGTTCTGAATAGAACGACTGTACCGTAAAATGCTGAGTTTGGATGAAAGTCGGAGTTAGAACAGCTTGAGGGAACTCATTAGTTTCGCTCACGTGTCACTAACGTTTGCAGAAAAATAAGCGTGGTTGTTCAATAAGCTAGCGATACGACTAAAGTTTAATTACGCTCATAAAATGATGAGGAGTAACTCAAGAAATCCCACAACTGTAAGTTTTTCTCTCTTAAATCCCGATACAAGTGGAACGTGAAACATTTTGGGAATAGTATCTAGATGATTCAGAAAAAAAGTCAGCGCAGTGCATAACCTACCTAGGTACATTATTTTAGTCAAGGTTTGGGTTAGGTTTAGTTAGGTTCTTCTCTACAATATCAATGAAAAAACTCATAGTTATTCAAAATTGCGAGTTTATTGGTTGTTACAAAACAAAAGAGTTACATATGGTGTTAAACTCAACTAAGGAGTGGCTTAGGATGTTGAAGCGTGGCACTGCATGTCCTCAGCATACTTTTCATAAGATGGTGCGTAACCACTGAGTGTTAATCGCAAGCATGATGACATATGATCGTCAGTTAGTCGATTGCGATAGTTTGACTTAATTATCTTCATTTCAGAAAATGCAGACTCGCACAAGTAAGTCGACCCAAACAATGCCGTCAGTTGAAGGGCGTAACTTAGATTCTGATATTTATCTTCAGATATAAAACACCAGAAATTTGTATCAGATGCTTTGAGATGTATATCTGATATAATCTGCACCAACTCATTTTCAACAGAACATGAGTTCATATTAAACTGACTTGCTATTTCGTAAAAACGCATTTCGAATCGTCCCAAAATATTTGATAATTCAGCCTCATACGTATCATAATTCAACTGAGGAATCCTTGCTTTCAAAGACGGGAAATGTTTTCAGTTGATCTATCATAAGTTGCAATTTACTTTTGAATGCATTTACTGCGCTAATCATCTCAATAATAGTTTTTCCTTTACCTTGAAGCTCCAAGTTAAGAGTGTTTAACTGCATTGTCATGTCAGTCAAAAATGCCAAATCAGTCAGCCATTTTTCGTTTTTCAGAATCTGAGTGTCATCATCTCTTTCGTCTAGAAAAGCTGTTATTTCGGGCAATATTTCTTGAAACCGTTCTAGGAATTTTCCGCGACTCAACCACCTGACGTCCGTGTGAAGAACTAAATCAGTGTGTTCAGCTGACTCCCTATCTTCCAACTGCACCTGTAAGAACCGCCGTTGCAAGCTACGTGCACGGATGGATTTCACAATTTTTGTTGCAATGCCCATAATTTCCTCCGTGTTTAAAACTTTTGAACACAAAACTTGTTGATGTAGCATTATAATGGAATAAAGGGAATTCTTCATTAGCTCGACACAATGCCACAAAACCGTTTTTGTTTCCAGTCATTGCTGGTGCTCCATCGGTTGTAACCCACACTAATTTATGTATTGGTAGCTCGTAGTTTTTTTACAAAATTCAAGAAAACGGAATGATTGTCAAAAATTCTTCCTTAGCCAACTTGTCATTGAATACCATCCGAATAAAAATACACAGCTGGGCAGTGTCTGTCATATCGGCGGATTCGTCGAACTGTAAAGAACATACATTCCATAATATGTTTTAGTTTATCTGCGATGTCCTGACGCATGACTCCAATACGCCTTGTGACAGTCGGACGAGATAACTGAAGTTCTCGAATAGCAGACATGATTTCTGTTTTATTTTAAAAATCTCCAAATAAAGTGTCACCCGCTCCAATAAATGCTTCCTTCACCACCGATCCATCTTCAAATGGTTTCTTGTTTCGCCAATATATGAGATATTTTAAATGACGCAATCGTAGCAGCTTTTGATTGTTTGGCCGATCTTGTGAACATGGTTTGTTCTTTTTTCAAACAAGATATCGAATCACTTACTTTTCGTTTTCTTAATTCACTCTGTGGCGGAAAATCCTTTTCATAGTTTTTATGAACCATTTTATGATGCCTCTCTAAGTTACCACGCTTAGGTATTGCAACTGACGCACGACAAATAACACAAATGCACTTATCCTTCCCCATACAAAAGAAAAATTCTTCCTCCCAATCCTTATTAAAATGATACGTTTTAGATTTAGTCACTGCACTCATTTTCCACTATTTAACAATAAATTTTGTATCGACGTAGTATCGCCATCAAGTTACAATCCAGAATGACTCCAATTCCTGCAGGAGCAACATTTATATCGGCGTGAACGAAAGTCTCGAATGCTCCCGTCAAACACGCCGCCCGAAACTAGACATTACAGTCTAGTCTAGAAACAACACGGCTTTTCTTTGATAAAGCCGCCTTTTGCCGCAAGCAGTGTTATTTTATTACGTAATACATTTTTGTAGTTTAGTTACCTACCTACGTATTGAAAAATGTTTTCTTCTCGAGATCTACTCAACAAGCACTCACGATCGACCGTTTGAGCACCCCTGGCCTATACGATGAATGTTTAATAGCGAAAATAGGACAGACAATTAGAAGCAACCCCAGGAATTCCAAAATTCGAACTAATACCGCGTTACGGTGTATCAGTTTTTCCGCGACAATTCCAAAACAATAAACACGATCCTTTTCAGGAAAATGTTGTTGGCCGTCTAAAAATCATCTATGTATTGTTCATTAATGAATGGTCGAGGCATGAGTAGGAGAAACTCAATGAATTCTGGAACCTTAAGCGCCAACAGTTTCCACGTATTTTCGTTTATCCACAAGTTTTAGATGGTAATTTCCTCTGAGATTAGTTGGCAGCTCCAACGAGTTGTCAGTCAGTTCTCGATCGTCATCTTTAAAAATTCCGCGCAGTTCAACACACGCGTCGCCAAAGTGCAGGAGTCCCTAAACCTCCGTCAACAATCGAATGAGTTGCGATGAGTTCGGGTTCTACCGTCTCTCATCAACAAAAATCCAAATGCTTCACATTCCACTTGCTTAAATATTCATCGAGCAGCGTTCTCCACCTTCTTCCGTGGATAGTTCGTGAATAACTCTTCCCGAAAAACGCTCCAAATTATTAATTATTCTCTTGCACATCTTGACGTAGTCTCCCATCTCCCAAACCCATCCCATTCGACTCAGCATTGAAAAACACGAGTGAGCCACACGAAACATGACTTTACTATTACGGAACGCCGAAAATTACGTATTCCAGGAGTCTGTAGGCAATCGACGACGTGACGGGTCGAGCTGGCAGATGGTTGGAGCGAGACGATGAACCGATTACTTTCGCAATATTGTCCCGCGAGTTCTTTTGATTAGTAGACTTTGGATCACTATAATTACTGTAATTTCGCTCTTCATTCGATCAAGCATCTTTAAATACGTTGAAAACGATACCAAACACGGCGTATTTACGATAAAACTGCCAAAATTAGGTTTTTGTTAATTTTATTAAACCATTTTTTGTCCATAACAACCGATCGTATTGCCGAGCAGGCAGGCACAACTAGACAATATATGGGACGCCATTATCTTCCTTATTGATGTATCTTCTTGGACCCCTTTTATTTATCTGTTTTATGAATAATCTTTTTGGCGTTCAACTTGATGGGGACCTATGCTGATGATACAGCTGTCGTGGTCTCGCGAAATAATTGGGATGCATCCTTGCGAGCGGCGTCTGCTTGCTTGCTTGTGATTAGGGATTGGCTGGATGGAGTCGGCTTAAAGCTAAATTTTAGCAATTTTGTTGCTTTTTCCTTGCGTAATACCTCTGTCCCTGTTCTAGGAAATATCAAATGCCAACCTGTAGTGCAAGTGATTGCAGTTGCCCTGGTATCAAGCAGATTCCACAATCTACGTATTTGGGGGTGGTTGTGGACCAATGTTTGTCGTGGAAATACCATATTGACAATATATGCAGCAGACTTTGCCCCTGTGCCTTGAAATCCGAAATTTTATGTCTATGGGCACGCTTAAAATGTTTTATCATGCTCTAGTGCAATCCGTGATATCCTATTGTATTATGGTGTGAGGATCGGCCTACCTAACTTACCTAGAGCCTTTGCATATAACCCAGAAAAAAATTATCAAAATTTTACTGCGTAAGAAAATGAGATTCCCCTCCTCATCAGTTTTTAAGACATTCGAGGTATTGGACATCTTTCGCATTTACAAAAAAATTGTATCTATATATATATTCAAAAATTTATCTGTTTATGAAAAGAATTATGGGCGGACGAGGTCATCTGGTAACCTTACACTGAAGTTGCCTTTTAGATTCACAACTAGAAGTCAGAATTTTTTCGCGTACAATGGAATAAAGCTGTTTAATAGCCTTCCAAAGGAATTAAAGATGCTAAATGATTTAGCAGGGTTTAAGCGGCGCATCAAAGAGTACGTCCGTGTGGAAATGCTCAGATGATTCTCCTTTTTAACTTTTTTTTCTGATTGTTTTTAAATGAACTATCTATCATATAATTCAGTATATTGTACTATATAAGTTTGCGATTGGTACCTATCTGTAGCTAGAAAGTTGTAACGGCTGTTGTGCTGTCCTCCCCTCAGCACAAGTTTTTACTTATCGAAGGGGGAACGCATTATGCAATATTTGTTTCTTCTTGTATTCTTTTTTTTTGTAGTCTTCCTAAATAAATGCATTATTTAAAAAAATCTCCACGTTAATTAGAGTGGCATCAGTAACCCAGATATTTTATGCGCTAACTTTCTCTAACACAATCAACCATAACGTCAACCATTACCACGCCAGCCTTCAGTATTGATATGAAGACTTTCAACGAGCCCCACACTTTCCTCAAAACTCAGATTAAATAAAATTCATTCAATTTTTCAAAGACCGTTTAATGAAATTCTTTATTCCTTTCGAAGGGCATCACGAATCTTCTCTGGCGAGACAAATGACGGGATTGCTTCGACAGACCGTTGTACCGTCACAGTCCCTGCTGGAACGCAAATGGGTCGTCAACCGTTAGAATTTGTGACCTTACCCCTAATGTGCACGTACTATTACAGAGTAATTCCAATAGACCAAATACATTTAATCTAACGAAACTAGAAACACCATCGATTGCTCTTCAAAATAGTTTTCATTCCCTAAGACTACATATCTGCGATGCGTCGCTCTGGTACGAGGGATTGGAAATGGCTCGAGCAAAAGTTACAGCGACTCCAGGCTATGATCCCAGAGTTTCCTCGGAATATGAACCTTCGTCTTCGACCACTAGACCACGATCACTGAGGTGTCAATGATGGGAGTCAGGCGCTACGTTTCCCCCCTCATTTATTAGCCTGGAGCCGACGACCTTGATAGTTTGAGAGACCCCCTGGGAAATCCGATCAACGTTCAAAGAATGCGAAGCACATGCAAGGGAAGGGTGCCTACTTTTCGGTCAGAACGTAGCAGAACGCGAGCCACTACTTCAGCACCCTGTCCAGATCGGAAGCTTCCTCTTATTCTACCGTGAACTTGGGGCCATCTGCTGTTCGCGCGACATTAGCGTCTCGCGGGTTTGCCCTTCTAAGATTACTTGCAATGACATCCGGAAGATGGCCTTTGCTTGTTAATTGTTAATAGCTCCTTATTTGCGGAGGCTAACCTGCTCTTTCAAAACCACCCGGAAGCAGTAGCTTTGAAAACGTGCCCGTGTCCGTTTCGGCCCTGTCCAACATCTCCGAATTTTGTTAAATTTAAATTAAGTTCGTGGTCGCCCTTGCGTCAGTATAGAACTGCAATAAGTCCTTTCATTCTTTTCTCTCTCCTTTCCCTTCCTTCCTTAATTTCTTTTTCGTAGTTCAACGCTCACCCAGTCTTTGCGCTCGAGCGGTAAGTTTAGCTTTTTTTTCCTTTATTTTCCACACATACAGTCCACTTTAATTTTTTGCATCGTTTAGTAATTTCGCGTAACCATCTGCTCCAAAATAACACAGAAGATAAACAAGTTATGGTGGGAATGGCAAGCTTACTCGATTTAGCCTCTGCCAGTCAACACAACCTCAGCGCCTGCTGGAGGCGTGGCGAGTTATTTTATGTAAGTCTCGGTTTTCACATCACTGTCTGTAGGTAAGTAAGACCTTGTCCGGGTAGCGGCAGGTCTTTGAGGGGACGGGGGAAGGTGCTACCCATTGTGACGGCCTACCCATTGGGCACAGCTGCCTGCCAGAGCGCAGTTCAGTTCTCATGCAACCTGACGCCCGTTCTCATGTGGTGGATGAAGGCGAGTCCAATATTCTGAATCCACGTGCAAATGAAACGAAGAAGCAGAAAGAACGCCTCTTGGCACCTGCATTGGGGCCTGCTATGCATTCAAGTCCTTCAACTGCCCAGGCCTCAGCTAACTCAAATGATACCACGGGAGTCTTCAGCCCACAGCTACAGACGCGGGACTTTGATTTAATTATTTGTATGGACGACCATAAAATCCTCATCTGCAGAAAAATGAATGCGAGCAGAATAAATTGCCAAACATTTCGACGAAAATCGACTTTAGTACAGTCCTTTAGCTTATAAACTTCGCTCTTGGGCTTCAGCTTGTATACTCAACTCGTAGATGAGTAGAATCTTCGAAAAAAGAGAAATGGTAGTGAAATTAGGACCTATACAATGAACGTCGGATAACAGTCATAAAATATATAGGGACTCCTCCAGAGAAAGAGAGCAAGATCCCTGGAAACCAACCAAAGCTGCGGAAATGATGGCAATTGCTGTGGCCCAATTCCCAACTCCCCTACACGGACTTATTGGGAAGCCTGCAAAGTGCCCTCAGCTGTATCGCTGGTAACCATTGCCTTAGCCCTTGGGTTCGGAGGAGGAAGGATGTCTGGTCGGGTATCGAGCAAGAGTCAGCTGGCTCTATCCTCACAAGATGCAGACAGGCTCACACCCCAACGCACTCGGCCACCCCGCCCCTATTTACCCGATAACTGTGGAAAAGTGATTATTATCCTTCTTTAAACAAACCGTGTCTACACCTCATTCATTCGCTCAATAATCGTAAGAGTATGAGTTCGCGCGGAACAATAAATTCCGGAACTATGAAGCTCTCTCTTATTATGAAGCGATGTTTTACCACGTCCAAATGATCTGAGTGATAAACAGAATTAGTAGCAAAAGCCACGAAAACCAGTGAGTTTACGTATAGCTAAGGAAAGTTGTCTGACGTACCTGATAATTTTTCATTGTTTCGTCCAATTAAAGATTAAATATTCGAAGAGCGTAGCTATCTCTAACCTTAAATGCCGTGTCAAAGAGGAGGGGTCACAAGGAAAGGGCGCCTACTTGTCTTTCACAACATTATAGTTGGCCAGTCACCACTTCACCTCTTTGCCGGAATTTCACACTGCGCCAGTGAATCGACCCGAGAGAATCCCTCAGTACTTTCTCTATTTAATTTGTTTGTATTTTATATTGTTTTACTGGCACGTGTAGGCATTATTGCCCACCTCCAGTCGTGGAATGAAAAGGTGTGTTGGAGCTCGGAACTTTACCATTTGCAAGGAGGGAACGTTTGCCTTTGACCGCTATGAACGATAATTGTACATATGTTTCGAACAGGCGACGGGCCTGAACAGTCTTAATTCGCCTCGTTGCACTTTAAAACGTTCGAGTAAATTATCAATCGCATTACCACTTCACGGCTGATTGGCACTAGCGACCCACTCCGCGCTATCGATACACGAAACTGTTCCTGTTCGGGCGTCAAAAATCGATAACCTAAAGAACAGTTAAAAGCCGCGGAAAGGGTTAATTCCACTGAAACCATCAGACGACTCAATCTTTCGGAAAAAGAGGTTTTTTGTAGCGATCCCCCCCCCCCCCCAACACAAAGCGAGCCCAAATTAAGGAAATAGGCCTTTCGGCGACAGTGGGACACCATTAAACCGTCGTTGGCGTTAAAACAGCTGAGGAAGCGGCAGTGAGTAACTCGGGAGGTGCCGGAGCCATTAGCCAGAGGCGACAGGACCATTTTACTCCCCTCAACTCGTCTTCATCAATAGGTAAGAAGGGTTTATAGCTCCATACACTGAACTGCTACGACGCCATCTGTGACATCGGGTCTATCATTTCGTTTTGCACTTACGCGAAAATGTGTAAGAGCCCGCGAGCAGAACGAAATATTGGTCCTACGTCAAAATATCTGGCGCGACTCATCGCACAGCTTCCACTTAACTAGTACATTTACAAAGAACCTGACTAAAACAGCGATATGTACGTAAATAAATGTATCTGCCAGCGAAAAATAACGAAACTTCTTAAAAAAAGAAACAGCTCAATCGGTCACAGACACACGTGCACAAAACTGTGTATTTATTTGATGAAATACGAAGAAAAATATTTTTACTTTCCTCGCCTCACGTAGCAGAGCGTTATGTAATCGGCTGAAAACAAATTGTCTTTAGGCCATGCTTCTAGGGCTTCAAAAATACCATTTGAGATTCCTTCATGCAGTAGAATTTCCTTAATTAATCCTACGTCACTAAGTCCCGTCCTATTCGACTTAAAATCTAAAAATATCATGGAAACGAAATCGAGCACAGCGTTATCGAAAATAAAACTGCCATAATAATTTCGTTTTGGCTAATTTTTTACTTTCCTTGCCTCTACAAAGTAGAAAGAAAAGTTATGTAATCAGCTGAAAAAAAAATTTGAGTTTTCTCAGATCCTCAGACCCTCCTGAGTCCGAAAAACTCTATTTGAAAAACTGGTCTGTGTGTCTGTGAACGATTTTTAGAGAGAACCACCGTACCAAATCCACTCAAACTTGATATCTAGCTCGCAGGTTAGAGGTAAATTTTGATAATTTATTGTGCTGCTCTCGTCATTTTTCCACGAATGAGAATTTTACGGTATAGTTGCCATATTGGGAGCTACCGATATAACAAATTTAATCAAAATCGTTAGAGCCATTTTTGAGAAAAAAATATTTCGTGTATTGATCACTATGATAACTATAGTTAACATTCGGTGGATTTTGCCCATACCCTTTTTTTTTGTCCTATGCTAACCTGCGTACTAGACATCAAGGTTCAGCTGATTTCGTACGGTTGTTTTTTCTAAAAACCACTCTAAAATCGAATTCGTCGAAAATTTTGATAATTTATTGTGCTGCTCTCGTCATCTTTCCACGAATGAGAATTTTACGGTATAGTTGCGATATTGGGAGCTACCGATATAAAAAATTTAATCAAAATCTTTAGAGCCATTTTTGAGAAAAAAATATTTGGTGTATTGATCACTACGATTAACTTTCGGTGGTTTTTGTTCATATTTAAGCCGATTAAATTACTTTCCTTTCTACTTTGTACAGCGAAGGAAAGTAAAAAGGTGGGTTTTCTTCAGATCTTTACGTTTTGAGGCCTACTGTATCAAAAAAACTTAGTTTTGTGCGTGGTTCGTGTGTGCACTTTAGGGATCTCCGCGGCATCACTACCCGTTTGTTGCTTCGGTCGTATCTAAACAGGTGTTCGTTCTATCTTGGAACATCCACTTATCCTTCTTTCCGTCCTCGTCTCAATCCTGCTATCTTCAGAACCGGCGTAGTCGTAGTTCTGCACTCTCCCTTTAATTACTTTCCATTTATTTGGTTTCTCTCCTTTTTAAGTGCCACCGCCCCATTGACGGTAAAAATAAAATAAAATACTGTAGTTCGATTTGAGGGATAACGGCTGGACAAATCGAGCTGGTTTTTTCTTTTTTATTTTTATTTTGTGGAGACACGAAAATAAAGTTATGGGCGATTCCATTGATGGAAAAGGGGGGTGAGAGCGCAAATGTACCAAAAACTAGGGGTTTTTGTATTTTTCTCGCAAGCAGGTCCAACGATTTTGATTAAACTTATCTTTTGATAGTCAATACCTAACTTTCCTTCTCCACACACAGCTCCATGGAAATACGATGAACAGAGATACAGGTCTAAAAAGCGAAAATAGGTTTTTTCAAGGTTTTGGCTAAACAGCCTTTACAATTTTCACGAAACTCGCCGAATGTTTTCAAGTTAATACCTATATATTGTTATCGATAAATGTTCCTCTGGCAGTCCAATGAACCGAGATAAAAATCAAAATGTGTCGAAAATAATAGTTTTTTGAACATTCTTGCATTTTTCCGAGTAACTGCTCAACTGCATTTAATTTATTGTTGAGGCAAAGTTGTGTAACTACGTAATGAACTAATGCGAAACATCCGCCTCACCATATGACGTGAAGCATCTTATCGAAACAGTCGAGCATGGCCATCTTATCTGTAAATACCAAACCAGTTCGAAATTATTTCGCGAAATTCGGAACTTCTTTTTTTAGTACTTTCCTTTAAAATTACTACTCAGAATATCATTGTGGTTCATGCTCAACTCCTTAAGACTTTCAAATGGTGTTCTTCTTCAGCCCCGTGTGCATTCAGTGATTTTATATCGCTTTATCTAGCAACTCAAATCTTTTTACTTTCCTTGCCTCTACGAAGTAGAAAGGAAAGTTATGTAATCGGCTGAAAAAAAATTTTGAGTTTTCTTCAGATCTTTACGTTTCAGACCCTCCTGAGTCCGAAAAACACTATTTGGGAAAATGGTCTATGTGTGTGTGTGTGTGTGTGTGTGTGTGTGTGTGTGTGTGTGTGTCACTAAAGTGTGTCTGTGAACAATTTTTAGAGAAAACCACACGTATCAAATCAGCTCAAACTTCATATCTCGCTCGCTGGTTACAATGGGACGCTAAAATAAGGGTATAAGCAAAATCCACCGAACGTTAACTATAGTTATCATAATGATCAAAACACCAAATTTTTTTTTTCTCAAAAACGGCTCTAACGATTTTGATTAAATTTTTTATATTGATAGCTCCCAATAAGGCAACTATACCATAAAATTCCCATCTATGGGAAAATGACGAGAGCAGCACAATAAATTACCAAAACGTTCGACGTAATCGAATTTAGAGTGGTTTTTAGAGAAAACGACCGAGCCAAATCACCTCAAATTTGATCTCTAGCCTACAGGTTACTATGAGACGCAAAAATAAGGGTATGAACAAAGTCCACCGGAAATTAACTATAGTTATCATAGTGATCAAAACACCAAATATTTTCTTCTCAAAAACGGCTCTAACGATTTTGATTAAATTTTTTATATTGATAGCTCTCAATAAGTCAATGATACCCTAAAATTCTCATGCGTAGGAAAATGACGAGAGCCGCCCAATAAACTATCAACATTTTCGACGAAAAGCGTTTTAGCGCGGTTTTTTTCTTATAAACTCCGCTGGTAGTTGATAGAATGTTAAAGAAAATCGGTGTTGTAGTCCAATTCAATACCCAGAGGGTGAGGTGTTTAAAACCGCTCATGAGGTACATAGGGCTTATTCCTGAATTTCAACTACCGCTGTTTCGCTTACTACCAGTTCTAACAGTTATGGGCCCAATAACTCTGCAAAAGTGATTACTATCCTTCTTCAAAAAATTCGTGTTTACAGGCTCATTAATTATCTGTGTACCAATTGCTCAATAATCGTCCGGGAATGAGTACGAGCAGCACAATAAATTCCAGAACATTAGGCGCTACCGCTTCCTGCTGGTGTGAAGTGTTGTTTGACCAAGTTCAAAGGAACTGAGTGATAAATGAATTGATTAAATAGAATTAGCCATGTACAAAGTGAATTGACGTAGAGCTAAGGAAAGTTGTGTGTTGCAACGCACCAGATATTTTTCATTCATTTATATGAGAACATGGTCGCACGTAGCTCAACATTATACATAGAAACTGGTGGAATATGGCCGTTCGGGCCCTATTCCGAACGGAGGAAGCCCATGGTTGTGTGTTGATGGTGTGAATGTTGGTAGAATGTTGAAAAAATGGTATTGTAGTCCAATCCAATACCTGAAGGATGGCGCTTACAGTTCCGGAATTTATTGAGCTGCTCGTACTCGATCGGGAATGAGTACGAGCAGCACAATCAATTCCGGAACTGTAAGTCCCTACCGCTTCTTGCTGCCGTAAAGTGTTGTTTGACAAAGTTCAAATTAACTGAGTGATAAATGAATTGAGTTAGTAGAAAAAGCCATGTACACGAGTGAATTGACGTAGAGCCAAGGAAAGTTGTGTGTTGCAACGCACCAGGTACTTTCGAACTATGAAGGGCTGAGAAAGTAGAAAAGTGACGCTGCGGACTCTTTCCGTTTCCATAAGCACAGTCAACCCAACTTCGAGCAAAGAGCGTCCGTGGAATTTCCAGCGTCCCACTGCATAAACCACTAGGTATCGCGAGCACTGATACGTTATTTACCTATCAACAACCCCCAGATGCTGCTTGAAACTCAATTTCGAAGTCAATTCGAATGCAAAACGTTTGTTAAAATATGGCGTTGTAGCAGCGTCAACTACGGTGAGGCGAATATATGCACCATTTCAACGAAATCGATGAATTACTAACGGCAATAATGGAGCCGGCTCCGACAATCATTTATTCAATAAGAGAGAGGTAGAAGGAAACGTATTTGTGTTTTGACACATTTTCGCAGTTGACCGAGAAAAATGATATGAAATGGAAATTGAAACCCGACTACCTGGGGACATACGCCTGATTTACATGCTGGTATTTTATGAGAGCTCGTGTCCCAAGTTTATGGCGGTCCAATCTCATCATTTCACATCTTTTAACCATTCAACAGCCCACCTAGCAATAGTAAACTCACTAGCAAAGGTGGGGGGAAGAAATAGTTACAAATCAACGAAGAATTGAGCTCGAGGCGATTAGTCGGTAATTCAACGACACTCATGACGATGTATATGTGGACAAATAACTATGAAGTCTGAACTACTTTGGGCTTACCAGAAAGTGGTCGTCCTGCGGTTCTGACATTGTGTGAGGCATGTCATGGGGTTTATGATCTTGTGCGCGACAGGTCATATTGTATGTACGATGATGATTGCTAACACTCTGATGCCATGCAGGATGTCATTGTCGAAATACGGCGTGCTTCCCTGCTGGCACCGGCTAAGTACGTTGTAGTAGTTCTGATTGACATCAGAGGAGCGTTTGACAACCTTTGGTGGCCAGCGCTCCTTAATGAGCTTAAAGGTTGGGGAATCCCCCGCAACCTGTACTCGCTCGTCAGAAGTTATCTGACAGACAGAACTGCTGCGATCGAATGCAGGTATGTCTCCGTCCAGAGAAAGATTGAGAAGGGGTGCCTACAGAGCTCGGTCCTTGGAACAGCACTCTGGAATGCCCTCTTCGAAGGTCATGGAGACTGAGTGCGAGCCATAAGCCTATGTGGATGACTTGACTGTGCTAATTTTTGCAGAGTCAGCCCGCCAAATCGAACAAAAAACCCCACCTCGTGCTCCTCACCATCACTCTATGCCGGTGCGAGCATGTCAAGATGCAGGTGGCTGAGGAAAAAACCCAGCAAATCTTCTTGAAAGGAAAAATGGATAATCCACCCTCAATACGCTTTGGCGGCCACAGGCTCCTTCTTGAAAAGCACGTCAAGTATTTAGGAGTGAATATAGGTGAGAGGTGGGGTTTCAACCAACACCTACAGTCCCTCAAAGGCACTACCATTGCAAGGTTTGCCTCACTGCGTGCCATTACTAAGGCCACTTTTGGTGTGTGTTACCACGACACTATCCTCATGTACAAGGCCATCTATCTAGGCGTGATTGGCTACTGCCCCGTCATCTGGGGGAACTTACAGTCATAATGTAAGGTGGGTGCGGCGAGATAGTGGAAATCCATCTTATAAAAGACGAGTTAAGACGAATTAGTCTATTTCCACGGGTAAAATAAAGACAACGATAACTTGTACAAGTCTTGTCTTAACTCGTCTTTTATAACTTACAGTCAATCAAAAGAGAGTATTGGCCCAATCCCAGAGGGCTGCCCTCTTGTGGACCACCAAGGCCTACAAGACTGTATCAACAGAAGCACTCCAGGTGATCACTGGTCAGTTACCAGTTGACTGGCCGTTCATTCATGGTTGACTAGTGGAGAGTGAAATGGGAGCTTCCACCGCTTTGGGCTGAACTCCGTGCGGATCTCACCACAGAACAGAAACTTGCCGCCATTGGCGAATGGGCGTTAGAGAAATGGCAAGCGAGATGGGAATCCTCGTCAAAGGGACGTGACACGTATGAGTTCTGCAACATCCGCGAACCTATTTCAAGAAAATGGATTGAGCTAGACCACTGGACGAGCCAGTTCCTCACGGGACATGGTGACTTCAATGCGCTCCACTTCTTTACCCTCAAAGACTCTGCATCATGCACGTCTTGCGCCTCCAGTGCGGAGGAAACAAGAAACCACGTGCTGCTCCACTGTAGTTTCTACAACAGTGCGCGATGATTGTTGGGAGGGCAACGAACTTAGCAGCATTGACTGCTACAAAGCAAACCTATAACCATTTTGCAGAGTTCGTGAAGAAAGTGATGATTAGATCAGGTGGGAAACCAGATTAGGAACTCCTCCCAGATGGTACGGGATTCCTCAGGTGGTCACCTCCGCGCAGTCACACACAGGCAACAGCTCTTTACCGGGAGACTGGCTAACGACCAAATACCTGCCGTACCTCCGCAGGTCTGAGTTCGGTGGATGCTGCAGAGGCATCTTGCATATTAGCGAAACCGCAACTTCCATGACTGATATAACCCTTGTCGAAGGTTTAGGTACAGTCATCAAATAAGGAAACAGACCTGCTAACATTCTGATGGCAGTTTCATAGTCTTTTGGTATTTTTGCTTATCTCCATTGCGTTCAGTCGTACGACCGTTGATGCCATTTAAATCATATGTGTTGTGATGCTTTGCACTTATCCTCGTTTTTATGGCATGTTCATTTTGATGCCTCTATCCCACAAGTTTATGTTGTTTTGAAGGTCCTTTAATGGCCTTTCTCCCTGTTCCTGACCATATGATATCTGTTTTGATGCATATCATTTCTACTTCAGTTTGTCATTTTCAATTACTTGGCCCCTGTTTTGGCCTGCGGCCTTGGGCATCGGTTTTTGCTGTAAAGAACTAATACCGTGTACTCCCCTCTGTTTTTTTCAGGGGCACAGCGATCGCGCGGACGCGATCATTGTCAGGAAGGCCGTGTGGACAAATAACTATGAAGTTATCTACTTTGGGCTTACCAGAAATTATTCGTCTTGCGGTTCACTCTATTTTGAAAGTCGGCGGTACTTCCGCTTTTGACCACTGTAGTAATTATTGACCCGAGTGGTACATGGACGCTATTATTCGAAGATTATAGAATGTGATGATGATACAGGGACTTCCGTGGCCCAATATTCGTTTTTATTGCGAGTTTAGTATTTTCTCGGCTGTTCTTCGCATAAATAAATACAAATTACCTTTACTGAGATGGAAACTGTCAAACAGAGTTGGTACAGCAGTTTAGTGTGCTCCAACTTCCCAAGCTCTTGAGCCATTAACGAGTGACCTTTTTGCTGAAAGTGCTGAAAACTCACATCTACCCCTGTCGATCATTCCCATTTTTTTAATTTTCTGACCACAACCAACAATGTATTTTCCTGGTTACGGTTTCCCCAATTGAAGGTTCCCCTTCTCTCCCTTACTGCCCACTTCCTTACAGCACTCAACCTATGAATCGAACCGTTGAACACTCGCTTTCAGCTCTTGTACCGGATCGCACAGTCCATTCAGAGTCACTATTTCGGGGTGGGAGGTTTCAGACAGAATAGAAGTCGGTAAATCTGAAAATATTCAGGGCGTAACAACACACAACATTCCGCAACCCACGTGAATTCGACGACCTGCTTCATACACGGACGCTGTATCTTCATTCAACGCATGTCTACAGAAACATTCACGCGGAACAAAATGTAGTTACTAGTTGCTACCACGCTCTGCTACCAATTTTTAACGTACTTGGGGAATTGTCTCACAATTCGCCGTGTACAGAACACGCGTGAAAGTCGTTTCTGGGCCCAAAAGAAAAGAACAAATCAAATATGCTCAATTATACTCACTTGATGAAATAAATAAAATAATGGCTCTCACGAAAGTAATGGGAAATGAAATTATAAAAGCGATTAAGACCCACTTGAATTTAATCAGCAAAAACTCGAAATGAATGAAATGAAATGAACTCCTTTTAGAATGAAATAAATAATCGATGCTCGGATTGTATTAATAACAATGAAGGGACAATGGGGGAAATGAAACACCAAGCTCTGATCGCTTACCTTACTTCACACAATTTAAAGGGACATTTAAGAACTGATTCACTGGCTAAGGAAAAGGGGGACAATTCGTCTGCGAAGTCGATAGCCGTTCTCATTGAGAAGCGTGACTCCGCTGCTAATATAAACAGCAGCCTCCTGCAGTCCGCCGCGAACCATTCCATAGTTAGCTTAGTAACCATAAGTTTTACCTAAATATTTACAGCCATTTTTGTATAAATAGGAAAACCGATTAATGTTCAACAAATCTCGTTTTCCGAGCTATCATGGCTTATATCTCCATTTAACAGATAGATTAAGAAATAATCACGCATAACAAAAGACACTTCTTAAGACTGATCAAATCCAGTGAAGCAATTACGCAGGAAATTGCAAAATGTTTAAAAACCATTATTTTCATTTTTATATCTGTTCAATGTACAGGTGTTAACTGTTATGTGCATAGGTATTAACTATTTAAAAACATTCGGTCAGTTTGGGGAAAATTGTTGAAGCCGTTTAGCCAAAAAGCGTAAAAAATCTATTTTTGCTTCATTTTTGTGTAGAAGAATAGTTAGGAATTGAGTAGTGGAATATAAGTTGGGAAAACCCCTAGTTTTTGTTCAAGTTTCATTCCCCACCCTCTTTTCCTACCGATGGAAATCGCTCATGACATTAGTTTTGCGGCTACAAAAAATTAGGAATGGAACCGGTTCAATCGGTTCTGCCGTTCTCCCACAAATCGAACTACATAGACATTTCTTTTTACTTTCCTTGGCTCTACGAAGTAGAAAGGAAAGTTATGTAATCGGCTGAAAAAAAAAATTTGAGTTTTCTTCAGATCTTTACGTTTCAGACCCTCCTGAGTCCGAAAAACACTATTTGGGAAAATGGTCTGTGTGTGTGTGTGTCTGTATACGATTTTTAGAGAAAACCACCGTACCGAATCAACTCAAACTTGATATCTCGCCCGCAGGTTACCAAGGGACGCCAAAATAAGGGTATGAACAAAAACCACCGAAAGTTAACTATAGTTATCATAGTGATCAAAACACCAAATTTTTTTTTCTCGAAAACGACTAACAATTTTGATTAAATTTTTTATATTGGTAGCTCCCAATATGGCAACCATACCATAAAATTACCATCTATGGGAAAATGACAAGAGCAGCACAATACATTATCAAAATTTTCGACGAAATCGATTTTAGCGCGGTTTTTAGGGAAAACAACCGTACCAAATCAGCTGAAACTTGATGTCTACCCTACAGGTTACCATGGGACGCAAAAATAAAGGTATGGGCAAAATCCACCGAAAGTTAACTATAGTTATCATAGTGATCAAAACACCAAAAATTTTTCTCAAAAACGGCTCTAACGATTTTGATTAAATTTTTATATTGATAGCTCTTAATAAGGCAGTTATACTATAAAATTCCCATTTGTGGGAAAATGACGAGAGTAGCACAATAAATTATCAGAATTTTCGACGAAAAGCGTTTTTGCCGCGTTTTTTTCCTTTTAAACTCCGCTGGAATGCTACTAGAATGTTAATTAAAAAAAGTCGTGTTGTATTCCAATCCAATACCTATAGGCTGAGTGTTTAAAAACGTTCATGAGATACATGGGGGTCACTCCAGAAATTCCTGAATCGCCGTTTCGCTTAATACCAGTTCTAACAGTTATTACCCAATAACTCTGAAAAAGTGATTATTATCCCTCTTCAAAAAAATCGTGTACAGCCTCATTAATTTTCTGTGTACCAATTGCTCAATGATGGTCCTATAATGAGTATGAGCAGCACAATAAATTCCGTAACTGTAAGCGCTACCGCTTCCTGCTGCTGTGACGTGTTGTTTGACCAAGTTCAAAGGAACTGAGTGATAAATGAATGGATTAAATAGAATTAGCCATGTACAAAGTGAACTGACGTAGAGCTAAGGAAAGTTGTGTGTTGCAACGCACCAGATATTTTTTCTTCAAAGCTCATCGGATGGTGGCACCCAAATAGGAGAAACTAAATTTAAATAGATAATTAACGAAATGGGGAGGGCACCCCGACTACCCTACGCCGGCTCTAGGAATAGAAGGATTGGGACAGGGAGGAAAGAAGTATAAGAGGACGACCACCAGTTTAGATACGACCTGAGCAACCCACGGGTGGTGATACCGCGGAGAACGCCTACTCACACACCAGCCGACGCATCTCCTCAGCACTTCTCTCGCACCCCAAGCCACGCCAGGACACAGTCAATGCTGCAACCCTGATGTTACCTGCCTCCACTTCACAAGCTTCTGACACCGCCATACGATGATCCGTCCTGTCGTATTTGCGCTTCTTGGCTTGCCAGATACCACCTGGACATCCAGGATCACTGCAGACTGTCAGGCCTCAGTCCTTCTCCAGAGACAACCCAGCAGTGCCACTCTCTCTCTCTCTACTTCCCAGCTCTCAGATGACAATGCACCAGCAACCTGCTTGCAGACCGCGTCATGACACGGACATTGATACGGCCCCCATGAGTACCCGGACACACCTGTACCATATCATTCGGTGTCTCAAACAGGTTACCACAGGCACAAAGACGAGTATTCACACACACACACCGGCCACGAGCCGGAAATAAGGTTTTACGGACTCAATAGACCTCAAAACGGTAAAAACCTCATAAAGTAAACAATTTGAGGGGAAACCATGAATTTCAAGATGTTGGGTCGACGTATTGCTATTAAATGGGATGAAACATGGTCACTAACGTGGTGTGATATCGAACTCATCGGTGTTTACCAGCAGCAACTTCGTTCATATAGCACAGTAAGAAGAAAACATTGAGAGCCAACCGCCGCATACTTCAATCACAATTTAGATTCAAACTAATAATTCGCAATGGAACCGTACGAGAGTTTTTTGTCGCGTAACCAATTTACCTGCAGAGCTACCAAGCAGTGGCAATCAGACTCGAAAGAGAAGTGGAGTGGCGGACTTTCTGACTGTGAAACATATTGCCAAGTTAACGCTCTGTTGCCGGTTCATTCGATGGAGGACGTCAAGTTTTGATATATTGCTCTCTTGAAACTTGGCTGCACTCTTCCTGTCAACGAGCAATCACAGGTGAGTTGTTCTGGTTTAATTATTTGATGACTTCTTAACTGACGATCCGCAGTTGATTTTCTTTCGTGCTCTGAGATATTCTGAAACTCACAAGGAAAAGAGAAAGCTACTATTTTCACCCTCCTTACAAACCATGCAATTTTCACGTCACAACTCACCCAAAGTTTCAGCGCAATTCGAGGAAACTGTATAAATAATTGTCTCAAAGTATTCGGGAACTCAAGTGAATAGCGAGTAACAGTTAATACGAGAGTAGAGTACAACTCATTGGAACACCGAGAAGAATCTGTCGTGACATCGTTTGAAATGAAGTAAACACTGTTGCAAATCAAGTAGTTATTGTTGGAGAATGGCCTACAAGTGGTTGGAAAACTAAAAAAAAACTTCGTGTGCACTGCATCACACTACTTTCCTCGGCCCTACGTCAATTCACAGGTTTTCGTGGGTTCTGAATTCAATTCATTTCTCACTCAGTTCACTTGACATAACTTCACGAAGCCAGAAAGCAGTAGCTCGTACAATTCCGTAATTTATCGTGCGGCTCGTGCTCAGGCCCTGACCATATTTGAGCAGTGCGGACACAAACAATTAATGCGGCTGTAAACACGACTCTTTTGAGAAGGATAATAACCACTTCCGGCAGAAGTATCGGGTGAAAACTCGAAGAATTGATAGTAAGTGAAACTACGGAATTTCTGGAGTAGCCCCTATGTATTTTATGAGTGCCATTAAACGCTCATCGTGAAGGCACTTATTTGGAGTACCACGTAGATTTTTCTGGATATTGTACTACTTTCGTAGCGGAGTTTATTAGGAAAATATGCTTCGTTCAACGCATTTCTACAGGAACATTTACGGAAAACAAAATGTAGGGACTAGTTAGTTGCGAGACCTTCGTAAGTTTGATCAAAATCGTTATAGCCGTTTTGGAGGAAGTTGGAATAACAAACTTGGTTTATATCTCCGTTCATCATATATATACAGAAATAATAATAGAGAACGAAATATGGTTGTGGAGGGGGGCTAGATGACACTGAAAGATTCATCACATCTGGTGAAACATGTGACGGAATTAAAGATTTGTGTACAACTCCACGTGGGGATGATGCTCACAACAACGAGATATTTCTTTACAGAAATAGAAACAAAACAGAAGAAAAATAGCTGAAAATAATAGAAATATAGATGTATTAAAATAAAATAACAGACTTCTCCTTCCTATCAAAATCTGAACCAAAAGATATTTAAGAAAATAAGAATTAAATTAAAACATCTTTCTACCCTACTTCTGGCATGCCAAAAAAGCAAAGAAGAAACGGAAAAAAATAAACGCGACTTGCGGCCAGGGATCTCCTTTCTTCGTTCGAACCTGAAGCTCCCCAGAAGAACCCAATAAGGAATTGGAACCGAAAAACGGGAAAACAACTTGAAAAACGGGAGTCGGAACGAGTAAAAAAAACTCTCCTTTTCTCGAGGAACAGGAACACGCAGAAGAAACCAAAACAAAACACCCCTGGGAGAGAGAAACAACACCCTCCTCAACCTCTCATAAACCTCCCAACCAGTGAGAAGGCCTGGGAAGGCACTGTTCCTAGCCTCCACGCTGGGTTTGTTCCAGGCGCCCAACCGCACTTGAAAAGTAACTCGTTACAAGTAGTTACCTCAGAATTTACGGAAATGTCCCAAAAAACGTTATTTTCGACACATTTTCATTTTTATCTTTGTTCAATGGAATATCAGAGGAACATTTATTGATAACAATATATAGGTATTAACTATTCAAAAACCTCCTATGAATTTGGTGAAAATCGTTGAAGCTGTTTTGCCAAAAAGCGTTAAAAAAACCTATTTGTGGTTTATTATTCATTCTAAAGCGTAAAAAATCCGTTTTTTTGCACAAAAATCCCATTTGGTATCTAGTTGTGCCATCTCGGCAATCCCAAGGTTGTTATGGGCAAAAAAAGGTTTAAAAAATTAACAAAACGCAGTTTAATCGCAAATACGCTGTGTTTGGTATCGTTTCAAGGTATTTTTGCATCCTGGGACGAATGGTATGAGTATCAGACGTATACAACTGCGTATAGTGAAATTATAGTATGTGTAGTGAGCCAAAGTCTTATGATTGAAAGAACTCGTGGGAACTACAGCGGAAGTCAACGTTTCGTCGCTCGTACTACCTCCCTCCCGTGCCATTATCCGTTCAACTCCCAACGTGGTGTCAATTGCCTACAGGCGCTTACAAGCGACTGGAATATTTAGTTCTCATCGTTCCATTGTAGTCAGGTCGCGGTTCATATCGTTGATTGGTATTTTTCGATGCTGAATCGAATGGGGTGGGTCTCGGAGCACAAATACTAGGTCAAGCTGTTCATGAGAATAATAAACCGTTCTGTAATAATTTGCAGCGTTTTGCTTCACAGGGCATAGGCCGAAGATATAGATCTCCATTCACCATATTTTCATCGAGATATGTTTTGTACTAACTTGTAGAAAGTAATTAGAAAGTTTAATCAAAACAGTTTTCTAGAAAAATGCGAAAAGCCCTAGTTTTTGGTACATTGTCGCCCCCCCACATCGACCGAAATCGCCCATAAGTCTATTTTGTTGTCTACAAAAACTAACAAACAAAACAAAATATCTAGTGCGTTTTAACACACAACTTTCCTTAGCTCTAAAAAAATTCACTTTGTACATGGCTATTTAATCAATTCATTTATCACTCAGTTAATTTGAATCTTGGTCAAACAACGCTTTACGGCAGCAGCAAGCAGTAGCGCTTACAGTTCCAGATTTTATTGTGCTGCTCGTACTCATTTCAGGACCATTATTGAGCAATTGGTACACAGAGAATTAATGAGGCTGTAAATACAAATTTTTTTGAAGAAGGATAGTAATTACTTTTGCAGAGTTATTGGGTAAAAACGTTTAGAACTGACAGTAAGCGAAACGGCAGTAGTTGAAATTCAGGAATTTCTGGAGTGAGCCCCATGAATCTCTTGAGCGTTGTTAAACACTCACCCTTTAGGTATTGGATTGGACTACAATACCAATTTTTTTTAACATTCTACAAAAATTCCAGCGGAGTTTATAAGGAAAAAGCTGCCCTAAAAACGCTTTTCGTCGAAAATTTTGATAATTTATTGTGCTGCTCTCGTCATTTTCCCACGAATGGAAATTTCATGGTATAATTGTCTTGTTGTGAGCTATCTATATAAAAAATTTTATCAAAATCGTTAGAGCCGTTTTTGGTATTTTGATCGCTATGATAACTATAGTTAAATTTCGGTGGATTTTGCCCATACCCTTATTTTGGCGTCTCATGGTAACCTGTAGGCTAGACATCGTTTTACAGCTGATTTGGTACGGTTGTTTTCTCTAAAAACCGCGCTAAAATCGATTTCGTCGAAAGTTTTGGTAATTTATTGTGCTGCTCTCGTCATTTTCCCGTATATGGGAATTTTATGGTATAGTTGACATATTAGGAGCTATCAATCTAAAAAATTTAATCAAAATCGTTAGAGCCGTTTTTGAGAAAAAAAATATTTGGTGTTTTGATCACTATGATAACTATAGTTAAATTTCTGTGGATTTTGTTCATACCCTTATTTTGGCGTCCCATGGTAACCTGCGAGCGAGATATGAAGTTTGATGTGATTTGGTACGGTGGTTTTCTCTAAAAATTGTTCACAGACACACAGACCATTTTCCCAAATAGTGTTTTTCGGACTCAGGAGGGTCTGAAACGTAAAGATCTGAGGGAACCTCAAAATTTTTTCATCAGCCGATTACATAACTTTCCTCTCTACCTCGTAGAGCCAAGGAAAGTAAAAAGGAACCAGCTCGATCGGCTACTTTCCCCTTTGGAAGGAACTGGTCAATAAGCAAGTGCTGCGAAGGGAGGAACATTGTCACCCTATAACTATATTTCTAACAGGACCGTCAGTCATCACTTGAATCAAATGGGGAAGTCTGAAGCTATCAGTTGACTGCCCAGCAGGTGATTGCTTACTTTACACGTAGCAACACACAACTTTCCTTAGCTCTACATCATTGCACTTGTGTACATGCCTTTCTCTACTTACTTAATTCATTCGAACTTGGTCAAACATCTCTTCATGGCGGCAGAAAGCGGTAGCGCTTACAGTTCCGGAATTTATTGTGCTGCTCGTACTCATTCCTGGACCATTATTATTAAGTAATCGCTACACAGAGAATTAATGAGGCTGTAAATACGATTTTTTTTTTTTGAGAGGACAATAACCACTAGTCACTTCCTTTGGGTAGCGGAAAGTAAAAAATGCGGTAATTTATTATGCCGCTGTCGAAATTTTCCCACGGATAAGAATTTGATGGTATTGTCGTGTTATTTTGAGCTGCCTGTACAACAAATTTAATCAAGATCGTTGAAGCCGTTTTTAAGAAAAAAAATTTGGTGTTTTGATCACTAAACTATAGTTAATTCAGCATCGAAAACGGCTTGTAAACCACACCTAACATGACCACTACAACTGAGCGACAAAAATTGATGATTTCTATGCAACTGTAGGCCATTTGCACGACGTGACGAGCCAAACTGATTGAACTGTGGTTGGAGCGAGGCGGAAGGCAGCGAGAGGAAGTGTACGCAGGCCGAGGAGAAAAGATGACTTACGCTACATCGCACCGCGAGTTCCTTCAACTAGAAGAAGAGAATTCGCTTCAATATATTTATTGTGATTTCATTGTTGTCCATCTAGGCGCAGTCTTGCATCTCTGAGAACCCGTCCTATTCAACTTTGCATAAAAAAATACCTAGGATTGATACCACACACAACATGAACTCAATAAGACCAAATATGGACGGACATTGCACAAAGGAAATTCCCATGCCTTGATAAATGTTAAGCAAACTTTTGAGGAGTGGTTGTAAAAAAACATTCTTGCCCGAAAACATAAGCGTATTATACAGAGTAACAAAGCAATGAAAGATAATAATCGTGAGTGGTAAACGAAAGTGAAGTGGACTAAGTTGTATTTCACGTCGCCCTTTGGGGTTATGTGGCGTAGGGTAGAGGACGGAAACAATACGATGAAAATTGTTAATAATTGGTATTAAGAAAATAACGTTAATTAATAATCAGCCCTAACTGAGGATACGCGGTGACCACCTCGACGGCTACTGCACAGTATACAAAGGAAATAAAACCGAATAAGGCACACCCGACACATTTCAGTCCTAGTGAACAACTGCTACTCACTCTCAGAGAGCAACCGAACTTGAGCAAAAGAGGGAGCTTCTCCGCTGCACCAAAAGGCTCCTGACCAGTCGTGATCAACCTGACACCCCCTCCCCCTTTCATATTTAAGAAAAAGTTCCCCCTCTAGGTTGATGTAGGTCCACAATGTTGTTAATAGCAATAATTAACAATTTTCATCTTTTTGTTTCCTACCTCTACCCTACGCCACATTAGCCCAAAGGGCTACGTGACAAGCACTGGTTAAGTTGTGGGTCACAAGGAGGTAGGAACAGAAGAGCGAGAAATTAGTCACGTACGACACATGAGGTTTGCCTTCAGCTAGTGAGTACGGGTTGAGGGACCTGCAGGAGAACTTATGAACGAACTGTGAAAAACAAATATTAAACATTGAATGAGTGAGTCCACACAGAGACAGGGGTGTGTGGACTGAGAGTCCATGTTCGTTACCCTCCTCCAGGAAATACCTCGTTTTGGTAATTAGGACAGGAATGACTTTCTGTTTGGTACAAATACGAAGAAATGGCACAAAACGGGTAAAAAACAGCTTACTGCCAGGGGTTGGTGCTGCTATGTGTTAACGCCGGAGGTAGTTGTTTGAATCTAATAATAATAATGTAGACGTAAGAAGTGCTGTGGACTTCTGAACGATAACCAAAACGCGTCTGGATTGAACGTGCCTACCTCTTCTTCGTTCACCCGCATGCGTGCTTCTCACCTTTTGTTCTCACTTCTGGAAATAGCTGGGTCATCAGTATCCCACTATTATTCGGTCATCAGCATCCCAATTCCATTCACTATTGCAATTTGCGATCTGCAACAACCCATACGCGGCTACACCTTCATCTGACCTGCTAGCTCGCCTGGATCGCTTTCCTCCGCCTTCCCAACGTCTCAGCAACAACGGTCAGACGAAACTTTCTTTCTATTTCAATCATACCTTACAAACATTTCTTCTACTCAAATTATACCTTAGATTAGTTTCACTTAAATTTATTCTTAGTATAGTAGGAACTCTTAATTTCATTTCCCTGTACATATTTGTTACAAATCTTTTATTATAAACTTTATCCTTTTTTCGTTTACCACTTGGGTAATTGGTTGCCAAATTATATAAAAACCCTTCCTCTGTGGTTCAAACACTATGAGCTGAGGAAGTTCGCAGGTTTAAGACTATAACCTGTCACGTACATCCCCCATGCCAATTTTAGGCTTCTGCCAAACAAGAAGAGTTTAGACATCGCGGCTAATTATCTGGAAAAAAGCCTCAAGAGCTCCCCAAACCTGTGGATCTTCTTCACATTCGCTTCAGAGCTGCTAATCGACCAGCCAACCGTTTTGCTTTCGTTCTTACGACGCCTGACAACACGCCACATTTTTGAAGGCACTCCTTTGTCATTTCCTTCACTTGAAGGTATTTCTTTACATTCTACGTTCTAAACTACTCTGCAGATTGGCGAGCTCATTCAACTCCCTCCAATTCAATTCTCTTTCAATTTCTCACACAATCAAGCCTTCTCCAAGCTGACCTACATTTCATATCTTCCTGCCTCCGTTCGTCTTCTTCATCACTCAACCATCTACTTTTTCATCGTTTCGCTACTGCTGATAACGGATCATCAATAGTTTGCGGACATTTTTCATTTACAATTCAGTTCTTAATTATTTCCATTTTTCCGTCTCTCAAACCGTTGTTTCACGTGTACAGTGAAAAGAATGAAAATTGTTGGAATTGTTGATTGTTGTTGTTTAAATGATGAGTAAACCCCATTGGGAGGTGAAGTAAACCAGTAGAGAAAATCAACTAGGGATCAATTCGTTGGGACATTAACAAAGATGGATGATTGGGAAGTCGCTACTTCTCCTCAACGTTTGATATCACGCAGTGAGTTTGAAAGGTGATGGGGAAAACACGTTCAGCAGCTAATATGCATTGCTATATGTCCGATAGGATTCATTAGTGTGAACCCTGAATGAGACAATAGCGGGGATTGGTTACTTCAGAACGGGTGCTGGAACCCACTGGTCCCCTCCACGAAGATATTTTCCTCAACTCCTTCCGCATTTGTAGATACTAGTGCCCTACCATAATAGGCACTCCATCAGGATATACTCCACTGTTCTTTTTCCCCACATGGGCACCTTGCGTTGATGTTGGAGTTGGTTCTTTGGAGGGATGGCATACCTAGTTGGACGCACAAAAGGGAGAACTTGAATCTCAGAAATAAATGGACGTGGTGAGGGTGATTGAGGACTGTATTATACTTGACAGAATAAACGCGAACAAGGAACTCTAAATTCACGTGAACTGGTTGTAAGGCACCAAATGGAGGGATGGAGAGAGAGAGTGAGATGGAGTTGAGTTGTGAGTAGGAGGAACAAATTGTTGGAAGAACTGGGAGATGATGGTCGTTCATGAGTGCTGATGGATGACTGACTTGGAAGGAGCTGTCTGTTGAGAAGAGAAAAGTAAAAAGTGGGGTATGAAAAGGATAGTGTATGCGCTTTGATGTCGAGGTTCAAAAAACGTTCATGATTTTTCTTGTCCAGGCTCGGGTCTCTCGTCTGTAGTCGCTTCCCGCTCTCCTCCCTTTTGGTTTATTATTATTCTGAATAATAACCCTATGTTTTCGGTCACGAAACATATTTTACAACCCCCCCTCAAAATTTGATACTTAACGTTTCAAGACATGGGGATTCCAAAGTTGCAATGTCGATCTGCCGTACGGGCCTGTAACGTGGTCTAAAAAATCCGTTCTTTCGCTTGAAAATCCCATTCGGTATCTAGTTGTGCCCGCCATCTCGGCAATCCGATCGGACGGAGCCCATGGTTGTAATGGACAAAAAAATGGTTTAAAAAATTAACGAAACACAGTATAATCGCAAATACGAGTAAGCCGTGTTTCATATCGTTTTCAAGGTAATTCTACATCCTGGGTCGAATGGAATGAGTATCAGAGGTGGACAACTGCGTATAGGGAACTTACAGTAACTATCAGAGTCAACTAATTGAAAGAACTCGCGGGAACTACAGCGGAAGTCAACGTTTCGTCGTTTGTACTCCCTCCCTCCCTCCTGCTCGACTTGCAACATCGTGCCAATTGCCGAGGGTTTGCTGGAAGTCCCCCTCCCAATTTCCCCAACTCTTTTTGCCTGACGGGGGGGAGGAAGAAGGCACTTTCTCCACACACCCACATCGGATCATAAATGCCAACAGACGTTTACGGGCGCCTGGCGCCATGGGAATATTTAGTTCCTGTAGTTCCAATGTAGTCAGGTCATGTTTCGTATGGTTTACTAGTATTTTTCGATGCTGAATCGAATGGAATGGGTCTCGGAGCAGTAATACTAGGTCAAGCTGTTCATGAGAATAATAAACCGTTTTGTAATAATTTGCAGGGTTTTGAATTAGCTTGCCGTTCGCTTCTCAATCTCATTGCGTTTCTTTCCTTCCTTTACCCAAAACGACCAGGTTGCCCGGCATCTCTATTCAAAATTGTATTCATTTTCAATTCTCATTTACGATCCAAGTTGTCTGTGCCATCGTCTACTATTGTCGCCTCCTCATCTGCACTCGTAGGTACTGGGCCTGGGAAAACGCCATCGTCTTCGGTGAGTCATTAGCGCACATTTTGGATCGAACACGTACACAACCGATACAGTCCATTCTTACCTCATCACAGAATCAGTTAGAAGTTTTCCTAACTGAGAATTCACTTATTTGTACCGAACAGTATTTGGAAAGTCCAGGGAAGGGGGAAATCCATTGTCACTTGGAAATAACTGAGGAGCTAGACTTCCCACAGGTACAACAAAAGGAGGTTGGTGCTCAGGGAAACCATGACTTAGGGTCCAGCGAGGACGTTCGAAACTCAAAAAACCCAGCTAACTCCTCCTGCCGAACAATAAATATAATTCTTCTCTGTCGTACTTTGCTTGAGTTTAGAGCGCAATTGGTCCGCTGTGCGTTATGCTTATTTCTACCTGTAGGCTGAGTAAATTGGTACCCTTCATGGTTGTTAGTTTCCTCGCTAACGTCCCACATTTCCCTATTTATTGTTCTTTTCTATTTTTGCATAGCGATAAGCGAAATGGTTCTGGTGCGCAGAAGCGTTTCATGGACCCTGCTCTCTCCTTTCCCAGAGGTGTGGGGCTGTGGTCAGACCTATTATGCAGACCTGGGCTTCAGTTCAATAGATTGTTGGCACTGGAAGTCTTCATGACTTACACGGCTCGCCCCCCAACCTCGTTCCATTGTTAGGCATCCTGTCAACGGTTACTCGCCCAGTCCGCCCAGCTTCAGTATCATTTCAACCACTACACAACGAGTGGCGGCGTTACGAAAAACGTTCCTGACTGTTACATTTATAGTGAAGTCACAGTTAAGAGTGATCAATGACCTTTAATAAAAAAGTAGTACGAGTTGTAATTTGGATGTCAAGCGAGCAATGATGATAAACAATGGGCTGCCCGTTTTTTTTATCTTCATGCAGTCGCGCTCTCAGTGATTGACTAACAGGAGCACTATACTATTGGCGAATGATGTAGTAAGGGTAGGTTTGAACTGCTGCAGTTAGCTGCAAAAAGAGCACATTCACAACCTGCCCACGACAGAAGGCTGGCCCTGCACTGTTCTACCTTTTATAAGTTTTGAATTTTCCCTCGGCAGGTTGCACAAAACTATACTTTCCTTCCCGTCGACTTTAAAAAAGCTTCCTCTACAACTCTTCAGCACTGGAATACAGTTCACAAGAATCACGACGTTTGGGATTCGAAACTTCCAGAGTAGTGCATCAATTCACAACGCCAGGCCCTAAAATACATAGCCACGGACGACTACAAGACATTCTACTACACAAATCCTGAAAATTCCACTTTTAATATAATTTTCATTTTAATATTTCAATTTTAATTTTCATTTGAATTTCCCGACTTAAAGGAAGTTCGTCTATTTCTCATCAATTTAATTTTTGCAAATATAGTTAGAAGCACAGATTTATGCTATCGCTACCGGGGCCGTCAGACATGAAAAAGGTTATAGCAATAAAACTATCAGCATAATGACTGGTACTCATAGATAACGTGTAATAATTCCTGGGCATAAAGGGATCATCGAGAAATGAGAGGCCAGGCGCGGTTCATCCACTGTACCCACAGGGCCCCGCTGTAGGACTCCTCTGTCACGAGTCGAGAGGACTGAGAATATGCCAGGAGAATGCATCAGACAGCCTGGAATTCTGCGAGATTGAGGCGCTCCAAATGCTCTGTTTCAGTGCAAACTCATGAGGTAAGACACAGGATGGAGAGGAAGGACCTAAGGCAGACTGTGGGGATCATCACCAGGCACTGCAGAATGAACAGACGCATGTTATGGGGGATAGTCGACACCCCTAGGTGTAAGTGGTGTGGCACAGATAAGAAGACTCCCTACCACGTGCTGGCCCAGTACCTGAGACTTGAAACAGAGCGATTTCTGGTCTTTGGTACTACTTCTTCTATGGTGGACGTCTAAGAAGACTCTTACAGGAAATACCTGCTATTCCTTAGGAGGCTGTACATGGACCCTAGAGACGTTAGGGCTTTCACAATAAGTCATTAGGCCATTCTGGGACAGTTGTAAGCAAGGCTAAGCTTCCTCGAGGCTTATTTTTATTTCATTTTTCAATGAAATGGACAACGATTGTCGTAGAACGTTGGATGTACCATTTTTTTGTACAGAGGTTGAAGTGAGAGTGAAAATCCCAAATTCAAACAATACAAAGAGGTTGGGTGGGCTAACCATTAAGGTTCCCAGTCCTTGTCATTGACTTATTGAACCTAAGGGCCCACCTTAGGGCCCCCTGAATAATAATGCAACCGGAAAACCATAGTTCTTGAAGTTAGAACTTTGAGCTTCAGCAATTGTTTTTAAATTTCGTAAAATGTTGCAATAGCTTCAAAGGCAAACGCGTATTTTAATTTTTGGTTAATATTTTCAAGGTAAAACTCGTCGAAATGTAAAAAAACTATCGTTCTTGGAGAAAAATACTAATTTGTCATAAATGTCTGATGCAGATTTTCTGCTTTTGAATTAATTTGCAACGCACCTCAAAACACAAATAAAGCACATATCAGTTCATGGGGGATGAAGAACAGTGATATTGCCATTTATAAATACGGATCGACGTGTCAGCAATATTATTAGCACAACACCTCAGGTTTCGGTAACAATAAGCCCATCGCCGAGCTGTTTATCGATAATAAACGAGCACGATAAACGTCAACGCGAACGGCTTGCCACTCCCATCGCAAATAAACTGCCGCCCACGAAAAAACTTCCCCGACTGATACAAAACCTGATTCGACAAAAAGATATAAAAGAGGTGAATTACGATGGAGTGCGTTTTAAGTCGATAGGCTTCCAAAAGACACAGAACTGTGCCAACCAGAAATCGCCTGGGGGGAACTGAAACTTTAACCGCCAAATCTCGAGACCTCCCAAATTGTCTCTGAATCTCTTCCCACTGGAAAGTCTCTCGTGGGAACGAACCTTCCTAGTGCCAATTGGTAATCGACTGCGAACCTTATTCCCATTAGCTTAAAACTCACTTATATCGCTGGTTTGAATGGAACAGAACATAGAAACTTGAGAGGAACGGCAATTAATTTGAGAACGAGTGCACTTTGTACATAAAAACCACAAACATCGCCCCGGGGCACTAGGAAAATGTCTGGAACGGAGTATTACAACGCTTTCTTCACCCTCAAAATTCGATGATACGCTTCAGACAGGCGTCTTCATTCTACACATTATAGGATGCTGATTTCCATACTTGATCCAAGACCAACTTATTTGACGATTGAAAAGGCGTGCCTCGAGTTATTTTATAGTGACGGTGCTCCGCAGGCACATTTCTGAAGTCAATGACGTCCTGGAGAAACTTTACACTACCTAACGGCGTCTGTAATGTGTAACTTATGTGGAATCTAGATTGGCAAATAACCTTTCGCAGCCACAGACAGTGACGGTCAGCCCCATAGTCACCTAACTTGCCCCTCTGAAAGATAGCCACATGGTCGTGTGTGGGGGGTTGACTAGGTCTTCAAGGCCTGCAACCCCAGTCACCATTCGTTCGCCCATGCTTGGCCGCCCCGTTCCAGATCATCACCGCCCATCCGATCAGCAACGTGTAAAAAAAAGTAACAAGGTAACCACTCAGCTTGAACGGATGACATAAAATAAACTTCGAATTACTTTCGACAATGGAATGTACAAAAATTAGCTCGTTATTTAAGAAAGTGGGTGAGAATATCTGGCCCGGATTGACCAAATGATAAGGTGCTACGATGGGAATTTCGTGATTCCCAGTATACCCTAACACATAGGGCTGGCTTGGAGGACCACGGTAAAATACCGAGAAGTTGTATGTGAAACAGGTGGTGAAAGAAGGGAAAGCTTGGTGAGAAATAACAATGAGGAAAATAATTCGAAATTAAAGGGGTTTATATTAAAATAAGAAATTCTGCTAAGAAAATTAAAATACAAAGAAGGCTCGAGCAAAGAAATGAATAAATGAATTTGATGTTCGTTGCGGTCCTTGATGAGGTGGATGAAAATACGGTGAATGTGGCGACGTAATGTGTGGAAGAAAATTGGAACGATCTTACCGATGTTCGGAAGTAACGGAGATGATGAAGGGAAAAGATGAGATGAGGTTAAAGTGAAGCGACACGTAGAAAAAGGGTTTGATGGATCGCGTCTTAAAGAGTTGGATCGAACGCGGTTGCACTGCAGTAGATGTGGAAACGCACTGATCGCATGAGCAGCTCAGAAGGCGGAGGAAAGTTGGTGGGGTGATGCCAGTTTTGGTGTGTCTTGATGGGATTAGATGAGCAAAGTTTTCAGGGCCACGTTTGTTTGCTGCCCTTTTCTGTTGTTGGTCAAAGGAGCAGCTGGGTCAGTAATGAGGAGAGCACAGAGTTCGAGGGCCTCAGACATTTTCGCCCCAATATTAAACATACCGCCCACCAAAATTTCTGTTACAATGCGGTTTGGGTGTGATAGGAGTGTCAGCTTAGGAATCACTGTTGGTGATGGGATTGAGGGAAATTACTTCCTGAATGGATCTCTTGTACACTCCAGTAGCGGTCTTGATGGTCAAGATTCGGATGATGCCATCAGGCCCTGGGTGGACGTCTTGGATCCTACCCAATGGCCACTGAAAGGGTGGATGATCCAGCTTCTTCAAAAGAACTAAATCTCCGACGCTGGGGTTCGGGGAGTGCTTAGTCCATTTGTCCATTTACGGCGTTGCTGAAGGGTATGGAGGTAATCCCTTTTCCAAGATGCCCAGAAGGCTTGCACTCGTTGTCGCATGAACTGCCATCTGGAGAGACGATTCGAAGGCAGGCTAGCGAAGGATGGCTCAGGGATGGCATTGATTGGACCACCAATGAGAAGGTGAGCAGGTGTCAAGGGGGCCGGATCATTGGGATCAGACGAAGCTGGTATCAACGGCCGCGAGTTGAGGATTCCCTCGATCTTCGTAAGAATGGTAGCTAGTTCTCGCTCCGTGAAAGGTTGATTCCCGATGGTTTTATACAGGTGAGTCTTGAAGCTCTTTACTCCGCTCTCCCAAAGTTCGCCAAAATGGGGAGCACGAGGTGGGTTGAAGCTCCATTCGATTCCCTTTGTTGAACAGTAATTGATGATTTGTTCTTGGCCTTTGCGATCGCAGAGCTCCTTCGGTCAAGCTCCTTTAGATATCGTGCAGCGCCAATGAAATTGGTTCCGCAATCGGAAAAGAGGCGAGCCGGTATACCACGTCTCGCAGTAAAGCGGTCGAGGGCATCCAAAAAACCTTCAGTGGATAAATTGGGAACTGCTTCCAAGTGAATTGCGTTAGAGAAGCACACAAAGAGGCAAACGTACGACTTGTGACTTGTGGCATTCCGACGAGTGGAATCTTTGCAGAGGAGAGGACCGGCAAAATCCACTCCAGCATGGTAGAAGGCTCGTTCCATGGAAAAGCGACTGGACGGGAGGGACCCCATATAAGGGTTAATGCGAGCTTGAGAAAGCTTGAGGCAGGCAAGGCATTGACGTTGAACCTTCTTGATGAGAGATCTCGCTCCAGTTATCCAGTATTGCTGGAGAATAGTGGCATGAAGTGCCCGCATGCCAGGATGAAGATTAATGAGGTGATAATGCTCTACTAGCAGCTTTGTGTAATGGGCATCCCTAGGTAGAAGCAATGGATGACACTGGGCAAATGGAAGTTTAGACAATTTCAGCCTGCCGCCCACCCTGAGAAGCTGATCTGGGCCTTCAAATACGTTGAGAGACAGAAATAAATCCCTGATCTTAGGAGCAGTTGGGTTGGCAAAGTAGTGGCCCAGATCACCACCGCCCATCTGATCTGAAAGACATGTTCGTGAGCCGCATTTCTTACCCCCCTGGTATCGAATGGGCCGGCGATGAAGTGTCTGCGCCTAAAAAGCCTTAGACGGCCATCCAGACGGCTTGAAAGCAGTGGGTGGCAGGGAACGATGGATGTAACGCAGAGTGCTGTAAGTGGTCCGAGATTGAGGTGATGAGTGCATGAAGAAGCTAATCTGCCATCCACTGATGCGCCAGCTACAGCTGTCCCTCAGCCATCCCAACTCGCGGAAAGATGTAGGACGCAATCTACTCCAGATACAAGAGAAGGTTCCAGCTGCTACTCGTACAGCCAGGTGTGATATCATCCTGTATGCTGGATAGCGGTATCATCGCCGAACAAATGGAGACGCCTGAAGTCGTGGGCTCCATTGGGGTTAGAGAATGGAGTAGCAGGCCTTGAAAACCTAGTCAACCCCCGCCTCCCAGGTATCAGTCTCATTGCCGAAGAACGTTATTGGCAGGAGCGCGTGTTGGGAAAGCACCCCATGTGGCCCACATCATTTGTCCCGGAGGAAACTCAGGCGATGCTGACTCGGATGAGTGAACTCCACCGGCGGGAGCTAATTTTAAGATTCTCATCATAAAGAACGCCGTCATTAACGCAAAATACCTCCACACCAGCTTTGAAAAGTCACCAACTTTATAACTTGAGATAATATCTATTGTAACTTCGTCACTATTCTTAGTACACATTTGTTTTCATGTTGTTCTGGCTCTGAAATGAATATTTATTCTCCTTTTGGTTTATTATACCCCCCTCCCCCCTTTAAAATTTGATACTTAACGTTTCAAGACATCAGGACCTGGTTCTGGGTTATCTTCCCAGGAGCACGCCCATGCTACCAGGCGCGACCACGGGTTGTGGATAGTGGAACGGCCACAGCATTGTCCCCAGGGGCATGTCTTCGGCCAGCTGTGAATAAGGACAGCATGCTGACTGAATAAGCAGCCGCGAACAATGGGCAAAACCCAAGAGATCGCAGAAGAGATCTGGAACAAAGGACTCAAGGGCCTTAAAGGCCATCGTAGCCTATAGTTTTAGGTCTAAGCTGGCATGGGAATGCCTCCATGCGCTCAAGCAGATCAGCGCCCGTAACAGGCTCTCCCTCATTTGGGTGCTGGCTCACAGGGGGCAGGAGGGCAATGAAAAGGCTGACTGCCTTGCGAAAAGGGCCTTGCGAGTCACCTGAACCGTCTGGTTGCTCGATGGGAGATACAGGAAAATGGCGCCCATTGGCATCGCCAGCCACAACTAAGACAGCCGAAAAGGCTTGTCACGCCTTCCTGTCAAAGGGCGAAGGCGATGCTGACACTCTCTAGACAAGATCTGAGAGTACTGATAAGCTTCCTCACCGGGCACTGCCCACTCAAATATCACCTCAACAAGATGGGCATCTTAGAGGCGGTGGAATGCAGACTCTGCGGTGAGGAGGACGAGACAGCAGAGCATATCCTGTGTGAGTGCCCTGCCAGCAAAACGCTTTGAATACTTCGGTCAGGGGACCACTGTACCCCAAATCATGGCGGAATCTGCGGTGAAGGACATACTCAGCTTCCTAAGGGGGGGCGGGTATGTACGACGCCTTCTACTAAGAAAGGGCCGTCACAATAGGCCCATATGCGGCCGCAGTGACAAAGAGGCTTGTTAAAAAAAACCTTTCGCCCTCGGGTTAAAAAAAAAAAAAAAAAAAGAAAAAAGAGACATCAGGATTCCAAAACTACGATGTCCCTCCGCCATCCTCTTATTCCTTACAACCCAATTTTTGCAGTTTCATCGCAAATACAGTGTGCGGTACCGCTTTCTAGTACTGTTCAATGCTTGGACGAATGAAATGAGCGCATTTTTTGCCTATAACAACTGTTTAATGCAAAATAGAAAGAGGTGAACTTGAGGAAACGGAAGAATTGGTGGGGAAACTGAAGAAGACTGTAGTGTTCCGAGAGATACAGATTCATAGATAGATGAACATGTAAAAACAATTGAGAACACGGTGAAGGAAGTCACTAGGGAATGGAAACGCTACACTTTTCGCTGTGCTGATACCAGAGGGTAAATTCGGAAGTGACTCGGGGTAGTCGAACTGACATAATGCACGGCTCCCAAAAGGGCTCTTCAAACGAGAATGATTCAGGGGCGTTAAAGAGAGTCCATATATACCTGGAGTCCGTGGGAAAACCATAACGGGGAAGTCCTTTAACCGCGGCGAGGTAAAAACCAAGACCAGTGACTGGAGGTTTTCGGGGTAACCCCGAACAACAACCATGGGCTACGTCCGTTTGACTTTCCCAACAGGCGAGCACAACTAGATACCAAATGGAATATTTTTTGTGAAAGACCGGATTTTGTAAATCACGTTAAAGGCTCAAAAAGTGACAGAATTGCAGTTTTGGAATCCCATTGTGTGGAAACGTAAAGTATCACATTTTGAGGGGGGGGGGGGGTTCTAAAGAAATATTGTAAGCGATATCGCACTAAGAGAGTCGGGAAGTAGTACAATATCTGCAATTCGAACGAGCAAAGCGTCGAATTGGTCCGAGTCTTCGACTTCGGACTTCCCAATGTCATTGTCTCCGACCGCCTAATTGTCTCCAAATATTTCAATACCTGCCCCTGCAGGAATCCCTCAGCCGCGGGCCCCCCAGCCCCGTTTTCTAGGTTTTCCCCTTTCTTTATTTCTTTCTCCCAATTTCATTTTCCTATCGACGACAGAGCATCTCCATAATCATTCTGCTTCCAACTATCACCCCAGTAACTTCTCACTTTCTCACATCTCGTAGTTACCCGCGCCAGTTCACGCGTTCCGAGTACTGCCCTTGTGTCGCCCAGTTGTACTCCATCTCACCTCAATTTCAATTCTACTCAATTCCGCACGCACGTATAATACAGTCCTCCTCACGCTCACCGAGTTTCAGTTTTGTTGCGATCCTCAGCTCCCCATTCTTGCACCCAACAAGGAGTTCTATTCTAAATTACATTCGGGGAAGTTTTACCACCACAAACAGGGAACTGGGTGGGAGTGAATGCGAGCGCGGACTACGCGAGAGAGAATTTTGATTAAGTTCCAAAAGGACGCCCACGTTTGTGGTGGGAGTATTGAATTTAAAACTACAAATAAACAGTCACCCGCAGTACTTTTGGGAACAAGTGCGGCTCCCTCGCTCATGGGGTGGGGCAGGGTTGTGATGCCTGTGTTGACAGCATTCACACGTCTATGTTGAGAGGCAGCTCTTGAGCGAGTGTGAGGCTGCAAGACAATTCGTACACAGATTGTGCATTTCCATGTAGGGTCTTCCAGTCTCCTGGCTGGAGATGAGGAAACGTGAGCACTTTTTTACCTCATGATGTTTGCCACAGATAGGGCAGGGATGTGGCTCTAGCGATGGAGTTTCGTCTTCACCAGGCCATTTTGAAGGCGCATCGTTTCCCCAGACTCGTTGTTTGAGAGGTCGTTCAGGGACAGACACGCGGGAAGATGTCGATGTGTATGCAGGATGGGGGATTGAGTGGTTGTGAGGTGTACAGTTTGTAGGTTTCCCCTGACTAGTAGGTTTATGCTGCTGCAATGCTAGATAAGCATTGACTTTTCTATGTAGATGTGTGCGAGATGCTGGTAGATCAGAAGCTCCTTTACATCTGTCCAGCTTTCCTCGAAGCAGCCATCATCGATTGATCACAAAGCTGTAGCCTCAAGAACGGACAACGTTCGAACACAATGACAGGCGAGAGAGTAGGTCACAGCAGTAGGGCAGAAAAATTGAAGGTGGGGGATCAAAAATTCCCATCGCATTAGAAGAACCTTCAAGTCTTTCTGCATGACCAGCATCTCGAACTAATGTAGGGGAAGTTCGACCACTAGTTGGGCGCCAATGTTACGGGGGGGATTAATATAGTAGCGATTTCGCACTAAGAGAGTTGGGAAGTTAGTACGATATCAAGCCATTGGAACAGAGTTTTATTCGCAATTACATTCGGGGGAGTTTTACAACCACAAACCGGGAACTGGGTGGGAGCGAACGTAGACGACATGGCGGTGAGGGAACTGGCTCGGTTACAACTGACAGCAGCGAAGTCTCGAGCGAATCGGGGCATTTGAGGTGCCCAGTCAGTACAAATGCCCCGGACGAGCCTCCGCTGAATCGAAGGGTTTGGTTCGTCCCGTTACATTCCTGACCAAAAACGTAGGGTTATTATAAACGAAAACTGCACTAAAATCGCTGTTCGTGAATATTTTGGTTATTTATTGTCCCACAGATGACAATTTTATTGTAGTGCCGTGTCATTTGGACCTGTCGAGACAAAAAAGGCATAAAAACTGTTGGGGCCTGTGCAAAAAAAAATGTAGTTAAATTTTGCTCGATTTTACTCGAACCCTTATTTTGGGATCCCGTGGAAATCTGCAGACTAACTACAGTTACAGTCGAATTTTCTTCAGATCTCGTACCATTTGAGGAAATGTTCTGTGTGTGTGAAGCCGATTGAGAGAGAACGGCACATCCAAATTGGCTCAATGAAAAATTCGACATTTTTTTTACACGACTGCAATACTTTCGTAGTGGAAGTTAAATAGGTGGGTTTCGGCGGACCAACCGATGCCACTTCTCTCCTTATTATTCAAGGCGGAGGTCGTAAAAATGGCGGTGAACGGCCGAGGTTCGGTATTATGGGATTTACTCGCTATCAATTTCACATCTAACTCCGCAACTTGCAAACACCGCGTGATTGTTTATTATTCTGCAACGTAGCACTCAATGCGCACATTCAAATCGCCCTGAAGGCATATCAGGACTGACGATCGGAGCTCTGGAAAAGGGAAACCAAGATCGTTTTCATAGATTTGTAGGAAACGAGGAGGTTAAGCGACAACTGCCATTCAAACGAACGAATGAAAGTGGGGAGGAAATTCAGGGGAACGACGGCTAATTTATAGGCCTCACTGACGCGGCATTGCCACATCCCCCTCCTCCTCTCCACTCCACTGCCAACTATTAATTTGTCGAAGCCACGACAAAAGGGGCCACTTTCCGGCATCAACAGCCATTCCCTGAATTCGCCGTTAATAATTTCCCTTTTTGTTTTTAGTTTCACTCCCCCCCCCCCCACCACCCAACTTCTCACCGCCGTCTCGCCACACACAGGCTCGGCAATCCCTATTTCAATCCGATTCCGGCGAATAATACGCTGGAACAAACCCTAAGCGGATCGACTGACCCCTTTCAACTTCACATTGCTCAACTTGAGCTGTCCTATTCCACTCGCTCTGATAAGTTCGTTCACATTTAAATTAGGCAGTGACGGACAGTGGATTTTGGCTGAAGCTGCAGAGCTTTGGGAGGAGTTTCAAGCGCGGAGAGGCGCATTGCATGGGCCATAGGAAGGGAGTGCAGCCAGGGCAGCTGATCTATCCAGTTACTGCCATATACTGATTGCTCTGAACACCCCCTTGAAGTTACCTCTACCTCCTAGTAGTTCAACTAAAGGTACCACTAGTTCTGGCAAGTATTATCTGACTCCAACCCCCGGCAACTGAGAGGAATAAATTGTACTGATCAAGGGGGCAACCTGAGTTCAAGAGGCACCATGCTTCCTAGGAACTGGTGAGAGAAACGCGAAGTAGCCCAGAAGGTGCACTGGCTCGTGGTTCATGGCTTGGGAAATGCCAAAGTAAGATGGAAATCTATCTTATTCCTGCCATGTTGAACACCGAAGAAAAGTGGAGGTATACAGGAAGGGCTGAGCAAAAAGAAAATATGGTTTTTATAGATAGATCCAGGGCCAGTATCCCACCTCTCATGGCAATAGCAGCAAGGTGCAGGATTCTCGTCAGCAGGAAGAACTACCCTGGGCTGATACCTCAACACGCAATCATTAATTTAGGAGCCACTAGAAGCAGACCCTTCCTCCTACGTTCCATAAAATAAATTTATTAAAAATTGTTGAACTGACAAACAGAATTCATCAGGAATTAGAGCATAGGGTCAATGGCCCCAACATCTCCTGCCACTAACCGAAGAGAGCTGCCACACACCAATCTGCAGTTAATAGATCAGTGCATGCTCGTAAAGCCATAAGCCAGTGCTAGGCGTTCGTTAGTCATATCAGAATCCGGCAAACAATACACTGGAACACACCTTAGAATGTTGGTCTAATAATTGTACCCGATATCCATTTGGCTGTAGTGGATGGTAGATTGAAACTGGAGTTTCGTTGAACAACAAAGTGACCAACCAGTAGTGAACATGAAAAAATAATGATGGTGATGAAACCACCCGATATAACTAAAAACGCTGCACATTATTTGTCGGAATAAAGTCCCCAAAGTGAGACATAGTCCGAATTTCGAGAACCATTAGGGCTGCTGGTCCCATGAAAAGTCGATCTGAGCGACTAGTACTTCGGGCCTGCTGGCTCTTTTGCATTGGAGTACTATTTCCTCAGTCGAATAATTGACCCTGGATGTTTGTTTATTGCGGTGGTTAGGGATATAGCCCTTATGCACAACTTGACTCGCATAAGGAATGTGTGGCGCACCCTACCATCCAATTACCAAATATTCAGGTGGATTTAGTTCCCTTTTTGGTTACTCTGTGTCTCGGCTTCGCCTCGTCCGCCATTCATTCCTGTTCTCGCTTCGCTTGGGTTTGGTATTGCGTCGTGTCGTTAACTGATCTTACTGTTACGAGTACAAGTGTTATTTTTATTTCTTGTCTTAATTTACACTATACCTTTTATCATTACGAAAAGGTCTTCGAATCGGTAAGTGTACTTTAAAGTATTTTGACTCGGCTTTGAATCAAATGATAGTCTCATTCACCTCTGAAGTAGCCTCGTTTGAACCGTTTAGCTGGCATTATTACACAACAGTTTATTATTCTTTTACACAGCTTGACGAAGTCTCACATCTCCGTGACCCACCCCATTCGATTCAGCATCGAAAAATACCAGTGAACCATACGGAACATGTCCTGACGACGACGAAACTACGAAAACTAAATGTTCCAGGTACCTGCAAGCGCCTGTAGACAAATGGCACGACGTGGCGCGTCGAGCTGGAGGGTGGTTTTAACGAGACGAAAGGGAGTTAGTAAAAATGATGAAACCATTGCTTCTTCTAGTTATTGTTCTGCGAGTTCTTTCAATTAGTAGACTTCGACTCACTATAATTACTGTTAATTCACTGTTTTTGGTCAGGATGCAGTTGTACACCTGTGAGACTCGTTCCATTTGACCCAGCAACTAAAAATACCTGGAAAATGATACCAAACACGGCTCAAAATTGCGTTTTTGTCAATGTTTCAAACCATTTTTTGCCCATAACAACTGTGGGCTTCGTCGGATCAGATTATGAGATATTATGAGCATTATGGAACCATGTTATACCTTAACATGGTGATATTCCAAGAACCACAAGCTCGCCTGGACCCACGATTGAAAGTAGGCCGTTCCAACGTTTCGACAGAACTAGGGGTTCTGAATAAGACGCATATCTTATCAGAATCAGGTTGTACCCCCCCCCCCCCACTTCACGGGTCAAAATATTGGGTACTTTACGTTTCAAAACATTAGGATTCCAAATCTGCAAAGGCCGCCGTCCGGCACGGCCCGTTTTGGTCTAAAAAATCAGTTTTAATTCCATTTGGTATCTAATTGCGTCCGCCTGCTCGGCAATCTGATCGGATGAAGCCCATGGTTGGTAAAGGCAAAGAATGGTTAAAAAATGAACAAAACTCCAAAATTTTGGTAGTTTTAACGCATTTTTGGTATAGTTTTCATTGTGTTTTTAGATGCTGGTTGGAAGGAATACTTCTCGGGCGTTTACGACTGCCTCTAGACTGACAATAGTGAAATCATAGTAATTATAGTGAACCGAAGTCAACTAATTGAAAAAACTTGCGGGACAATAACTACAGCGGAAGCAATCGTTTCATTTGTACTCTTTCCCTCCCGTCACATTAAAACCACCCGCTCGCTCGACTTGCAACGTCGTACCATTTGACTACAGGCGCCTGCGGGTACCTGGAAATTTAGTTTTCCTCCTTCAGTTGTAGTCAGGTCATGTTTCCTATGGTTTACTGGTATTTTTCGATGCTGAATCGAATGGAATGGGTCTCAGACGTGTGAGACTACGTCAAACTGTGCCAAAGAAAAGTAAACCATTGTGTAATAATTTGCAGCGTTTTTTTACTTTCCTTGCCCCTAGTCACACGAAGAACATTTTTCGCGTGAGTCCGAAAACACCATTTAAATAAATGGTCTGTGTCTGTGAACGGGATTGTGAGAAAACGACTGAACCAAATCGACTCAAACGTAACATTGCGCCAGCAAAATAAAATGCGGGTACGAGACAAATGGGTTCCAAACTATTGTGATTGTAGCGATCAAAACACAAAATATTTTGTTTCTCAAAAACGACTACAACGATTTTGTTAACAGTTTTCGTCCGGATAGTTCCAAATACGACTATAACGTTCTTTATATTTTAATACAGAAATCTTAATTGTTTAACTTCGTTAGTCTCGCAGAGTTTCCCCGACAATTCCAGAACTATGGACCTATCCAAAAACGTTGATGTTGTTACAGGCAGGATTGGATGATACGGTGATAAGGAAAGGAGCTGGGTTCAGCTCATCGGAGTAGTTCCGGCTGTTAACCCTTCAAAGAAGACCCTTGTAACCCTTGTAAAGACGAAATCGACGGTGAACGGAGGGGGGAGGACCTCGGGACCACGATCGAGGGGGCTACGCGACATTATTCCATTCGATTCGCATTGTCGCTATTTTCTAGCGGTTTAAGGATTGTGGAACATACCAAATTACAAGGAAGGACTTATCATGGCGATACTCCCGATTCTTATTCATAACTACAATGCAGTAAATTACCTATACGTTGGGTTTTCAATCTGGGTCGTGGCATAAGTAGCAGCAGCTCAATAACCTCCCTAACGTTAATCGTATGAACTGAAAATAGATTGAATTAGAAGCTAAAATGTACATGGGGCTGAGGACAGTTGTTTGATGCGTTGCACTACATGTTTTATAGTGTGAATCATGTTTGTGGCAAATCACGGCGTTGGCGAATGAAAAATACTCGTTTTACAGAGTGAGGAGTGAGCTACCGTCCACAAAAGAATCCAGGGTGACAAGGGGAAAGTGTCAACTGTCGTCCAACATGCCTGGTACATGTCCGCATCTACCACATGCCAACGGGTAGTCCCACCCCCTCCCAATATGCCCAAACCGCTGACACTTGTAGCTTCGGGTGATCCCCAGAATTCCCACACCCTACAACACCTTACCCCCACATATATCCTTCCCCTCCTTTCCATTTCCTTGAAAATCCTGGGATCCACCACAACCTGCCAGTTCACCACCCCACCCCCTTGCTATTCTCATCCTGTTCTTTGGAACGAACCCCTTTTCCCATAGCTCCTCATTCACTCTTCCCAGACGGAGGCCACTAATTACACTGCCGCCATCTCCACCTCCACGTCAAACAGGAGCACCCTGGGCCGCTTCTTTCCTAGAACCTTTTCTATCCTTAATCCTTCCAGATTCTTTTCCCTAATCCTTTGCACATCTGTCTGGTCATGCACCTCCATGACGTAGGCATCCCAGGCGTTTCCAGACCCCCCTAATCCTTACATCTCCTTCCCTATCCACCACCTTTAATACTTCCCACTTTTCCAATTCCAGTACCGGGGCCTGTTACCCATTCAGGTCCGTAGGCTGCTCAAAGTGCAGCCATATAGAATGGGTACCACGGGGGCTTCTGCCTGCAGCCGGCAGTGTGGAGCCTTTAGGGCATGACGCTGATGGCTGTGAAGCCATGTGTTTGGCCTCATGGGGACCGAGGTTTCGTTGGAAATCCCTTTAGAGAGCTGTCTGGTGCTGGCAGGAGAGGGGTAGAGGCTTCGAGCTAGGTACCCTCTCCAATGCCACAGGCATACACCCAGCGCACACCTGCAAATGTTGTCCAACATGCGCTACAGATGACCCCCTGAGTAGTGGGTGGAAGCTTGGGGGAGTTCTGCCGCAGCTCACTGGTGTTCTTCCAAACCTCAGGGAGGGGAGAAAGTTCAAACTGCTTCGTCCTGGGAGGTGGCCATCGTAAGATGGAGCGGGCTAGCGACCAGTCTGGCCTTAAGCGTTTTTTGTCCCAAACATAGCACCACAGGAATGCAGTGCCCGCGGGCTTGTGCCAGTGCATTATGGGTTAGGTAGGTAGAACGCAGCAATCCAACTCCTACCCAGGGCTAGGCATGAAAATGCTGGAAAATGCAGTGCTTTGCGGACGTCGTGGTGGTCGTGGGGTTTTGGAGTGTAGTCCGCCCATCCCAAATATTATTTTTAAACTGCGGCGGGTGGAGTGGGGGGGACACCACTCGGTACTCCCCCAGGCATCCCCAAAAACAGAATCGTAACTGTCGTCCAACGTCATCTTGGAACGTGTTGGCGGTGCTGGTAAGGCCTTGACAGCAGCTTGGCTGTCTAAAATTCTAAGGTTGTCTCTGGCTGTGGCTCTTTGCTTTTGCCAGAGTCGCAGTTGATGGGGAAGAGTTCACTGGGGGCCAAAGGGGATTGGAAAAACGCCATCTATAAGTGACCCCGAAGACCTCAGCGACGGTACCGGTTCTCATTTTGAATCCGCCAGTGAACCGTAGCGGGACAGGGGACAGCAACACTCGCTCATTGACGTCACGGGCGTGTGGAACGGGCGATTTCATGCTGGAACACTGGGCGTCAAATATATCAAGGAAGAGAGGAATAATACGCTGGAACAAACCCTAAGCGGATCGGCTGACCCCTTTCAACTTCACATTGCTCAACTTCACTTGTCCTATTCTCCTCGCTCTAGTAATTTCCACCGATTTAAATTAGGCTGTGACGGAACGGTTTGTTCTCGCTGCGTAGAATTCAAGCTTCTTGGGGTAGAGGCTGATGTTAGCTGTGAAATGATGAGGTAAACAGCTGCTGAACAACCAAAAGTCCTTGGCCCTTCCGGCCGTGTGCCCTAATTAAATACATGAGCTCCGACTCCGGACGAAAACCTCCTTCGGTCCTTATTTATTCGTTAATTAATATTTCACTAGCTCTCGCATGACGTCTTGTTGGAGCCCTGAGCCACGGCAACACTTCCAGCGCCACTTACTTTTAAAGAAATTAAAACTTTGGCGATTGAGTAAGGTGCGCTGATTCCGGCGAATTGTACACGAGTATAGATATAGTACGAAGATGGTTTACGATCTGGTGCTGTACCACCCTCCTATGTAAAGTGACAGCTTCCTGAGCCCCCCCCCCCTTTAACTTCTCCCTTCAACGAATCGATGCACAAATAGTTGTGCATAAAATGCATAGCAGTGCAGGTTGCTGGAAGACACTCCGTCAGACTGATCAAATGCATTGCGCTTCCGTTCAAATAATTCTGCCACACATACGGGCGCTATATTATAGTTCAACACATTTCTACGGAAACATTTATACACAACAAAATGTAAATACTGGTTTGTTGAGAGCACCACGCAGGTTTGATCGAAATCCTCGGAGCCGAACATGAGAAAATTGGAAAAAGGATAAATTAGCTTCGACAAATCTCGCTTTCGGAGTTATCATGGCTTATATCTCGGTTCAACAGATAGATACAAAAATAATTGCGGAGAACAAAATGTAGGTATAGGTAGCTGAAAGACACTCTGTTGGAATGATCAACTCTAGTGAAGCAGTTACTCTGGAAATTACGAAAATATTAGAAAAAACTGTTGGTTTTTACTGTTTCATCGAATGTCAGAGGAACATTTATTCCAAGTAATATGTAAGTATTAAAGCAATTAGGTTAGGTCCGCCAGTAGGCAAATTACTGAAGTTAAAGAACCTGTTAGGCGAGTCCGTCTCCTCTGGCTGGTGAGATGCTGTGGGCGAGCGCTTTCGATGTTAAGCCAGTACTCAGTCAATCCCCGACTGCTGGAAGTGCTCGTATGTGACTCCTGTTCCGAAAAGTGACAACAGAGTTAGAATAGAAAACTATCGTCCAATTTGTTCTCGGAGCACATTACCTAAAATGTTGGAAAAGATTATGGTGAAACAGATTGCACCTTTGCTGCGACCCCATCTATCGCTGCACCAACACGGGTTTATGTCTGGCAGGTCTTGTGCAACAAATCTGTTGACATTTCAACATACTGTCATGGAAGCGTTTGTTGATGGTGTCCAGGTAGACAGTATTTACACGGACTTTTTAAGGCCTTCGACAGGGTCTCCCAAGCGATTCTCCTTGAAAAGCTGGAGGCTTTTGGTTTTTTTGGGTCGTTACTTGCATGGCTGAGGAGTTATTTTCTGGGTCGTCGTCTGGTTGTCAGGCTGAGGGACGTGGTCTCTGATTCGTTCATTGCCTCATCAGGTGTGTCCCAGGGATCACATTTGGGCCCTTTACTATTTCTCATCTTCATTGATGACGTGAGTAAACTGTTTGAGGGGACTGTGAAACATCTGTTATTTGCTGATGATTTGAAGATTTTTTTTTAGAGTGGTCTCAATGAGCGATTGTTTGGTTCTTCAGAATGCTCTTACAGCCTTGCACGGATGGTGTTTGAAGAATGAGCTTGGACTGAGTATTGATAAGTGCTCAGTGGTCACTTTCCGTCGAGGTGTATCCAGCCTACAGCATCACTACTCGATAGGAGGGGTGCTGCTCCAGCGTAAAACCCTGGTGCGGGATCTCGGAGTTTTGATCGGTTCAGAGTTTACGTTTTCGGCCCATATTGGTGAAATATGCTCGGGTGCAATGAGAAAACTGGGCTTTCTCAAAAGAAATACGAGGGATTTCGAGGATCCAAACGCCCTCAAGCTGCTATTCACCTCCCTTGTCCGTACGCCTCTCGAGTTTTTCTCCCCTGTGTGGTCACCATGGTATACCAGTGCCAAGAATACCTTGGAGCGTGTTCAGCGCCACTTCCTGCGCTGTGTCCTACAAGAGAGGCGATAGGTGGGAGGACTTTTCCTTCGCAGTGGCGCTCAGGAGAGAAGGCATGTCCTCGTTGGAGAGTCGGCGACGTGAGGCGGACATGCTTCTCCTGCATGGGTTGACAGCGGGTCGACTGGATTGTCCGTATCTGCTTTCCAAGTTGAACTTCTACGCCCCTCCATACGCTACCAGACTCCATCAGCCTTTTTATGTCTATACCTCTTCGACCAACTATCTCTGCAATAATCCCATGGTGCGCTTCCAGGATGACTTCAATAGATTGTCACACGGTGTTTCGGAGGACCTAGTGTTGTTGTCGAAAGACTCTTTTAGGTCCAAAGTTCGACGGCTATTGTGATTTTCATTAATTGGCTCGGGATTGCTGCTGATTGTTTTGTGCTATTTATTGTGGTTTATATCGTCCTACTTTTATTTATCTTCGTTTCTCACTGTTAAATTGGGCACTGCCCGTATATGTTATAAATAAATAATAAAATAAATAAATAAGTACTACGGCCAGATGATGATGTCCGCTCGCCCACAGTGTCTCACCAGCCAGAGGAGACAGACTCACTTGTCAGGTACGTTAACTTCAGCAATATGTAGGTATTACCTATTTGAAAGCATCCTGTGAGTCTGTTGGATATTGTTGAAGCGTAAAAACCCTATCTTTGCTTCGCGATATGTGGTATTTATGCAGAAGAAAAGTTAGGTAACGATATACGCTGAAGATAATTTGAAAGTTTAATCCAAATGCGAATAAACCTGGTTCTTGGTACATTTGTGCCCCCCACCCTATCCTTTCCAATTGATGGAAATCGCGTCGACAAAAAATAACAGCCAAACGCAGCAAATCATGACAACGGTTCATTATTCTCTTAAACATCTTGACGTGGTAACATACTTCTCGTTCTGTGGCGCACTATAATTACTGTAATTTCAATGTGTTTGGTCTAGAGGCAGTCGTACACCTCTGAGACTCATTCCATTCGATCAAGCATGTAAAAGTACCAAACGTGAAAAATAGAAACCCTTAAAATGTAACACTTAATGTTTCAAGGCAACCGTATGTTCCCTTTAACGTGGCGTAAAATAATACATGGCGATCCAACAGGCCGAAATCCGTGGTTGTTACGGGGAAAACATTATTAGGTGCGCCGCATCACACAACACAGTAAAAATGGATTTGACTGGATCCACGTGAAGCTAGGGAACGTTGTGTGATGCGTCGCACCAGACTTTGCACATCTATCTCGTCCTCCTTCAGGTACAGTCGTCAATCTAATGGTTATGCGGGTGGTGCTATTTCTCGCCAGGAAGAAAAAGTTAGGATCACGAAGGCAAATGTCTGACCTTCGAGTCCATGAAATGCCTCCAGAAGTTGTCATCTGCCTGTGAGCGCGTTGAGTTACGCGCGGTTATTGACGGGACATACTTTGTAGGTCTGAGAGCAGAACAGGCTGGAGAAGTCGCGGAAAAAGACGTGATTTTAACGCACGCCAGAAGACAGAAAAAGCGACAAAACTATTATTAGCGGGCCAGTTACTCAGCACACTTCGACACCCCTCTCTGGGCAACCCTGACGTGCCTCCGCTCTACGTGCATCTAGCACCGCCATACGAAGATCCGTCAGTTCGAAGATATTTTCGCATCTCGGCTTGCCAAGTGACCCGGCTACAAGATACTAACGAGATATTCAGGATCGCCGCACCTTGCTGGGGCCCACGGCAAACAAACAGGCATCAGCCGTTCTACAAGGGCAACCCGGGACGGCTGCTCTCCATCTCCACTCCACAGCCATCAGTTGACTACGCAGCTTGCAAGAAGAGAAACTCTTCGTTATGGCTAATTACTTTCCGCTACCCCAAAGGGAAAGGCAAGTATAGTAATCGTGTCAAAAAAATATCTGGTGCGTTGCAACACACAACTTTCCTTAGCTCTACAACAATTCACTTTGTACATGGCTAATTCTATTTAATCAATTCATTTATCACTCATTCCCTTTGAACTTGGTCAAACAACGCTTTACGGCAGCATGAAGCGGCAGCGATTACAGTTAAAGAATTTATTGTGCTGCTCGTACTCATTCCAGGACCATTATTGAGGAAATGGTACCCAGAAAATTAATGAGGCTGTAAACACAGATTTATTGGAGGAGGATAGTAATCACTTTTTCAGAGTTAATGGGTAATAATTGTTAGAACTGGTATTAAGCAAAACAGCGGTAGTTGAAATTCAGGAATTTCTGGAGTGAGCCCCATGTATCTCATGAGCGTTTTTAAATACTCAACATATAGGTATTGGATTGGACTACAGTACCAATTTTCTTTAACATTCTACTAACATTCCAGCGGAGTTTAAAAGGAAAAAACCACGGCAAAACCGCTTTTCGTCGAAAATTTTGATAATTTATTGTGCTGCTCTCGTCATTTTACCACAAATGGGAATTTGATGGTATAATTATCTTATTAAGAGCTATCTATATAAAAAATGTAATCAAACTCGTTAGAGCGGTTTTTGAGAGAAAAAAAATTGGTGTTTTGATCACTATGATAACTATAGTTAACTTTCGGTGGATTTTGCCCATACCATTATGTTGGCGTCCCATGGTAACCTATAGGCTAGACATCAAGTTTCAACTGATTTGGTACAGTTGTTTTCTCTACAAACCGCGCTAAAATCAATTTCGTCGAAAATTTTGATAATTTATTGTGCTGCTCCCGTCATTTTACCACAAATGGGAATTTTATGGTATCTTATTAAGAGCTACCAATATAAAAAATGTAATCAAAATCGTTAGAGCGGTTTTTGAGAAAAAAAATATTTGTTGTTTTGATCACTATGATAACTATAGTTAAATTTCGGTGGATTTTGTTCATACCCTTATTTTGGCGTCCCATGGTGACCTACGGGCGAGATATGAAGTTTGAGGTGATTTGGTACGGTGGTTTTCTCTAAAAATCGTATACAGACACACATACATACACACACAGATACACACAGACCATTTTCCCAAATAGTGTTTTTCGGACTCAGGAGGGTCTGAAACGTAAAGATCTGAAGAAAACTCAAAATTATTTTTTCAGCCGATTACATAACTTTCCTTTCTACTTCGTAGAGCCAAGGAAAGTGAAAAAGACCTGTCCCTTGTGACGACAAGTCACAGGCATCATCGTAGCCAGAGTGAGTCACTTGCCGGATCCAGGGGCGTAAAATCAGTCGCGTTGCGTTCGCCGCCAAGAGCCGCATATTGTTGTGTCGTCTCTCAACTTTGCCGAATTTTCTATAAAATCGTGCACTCTATTTAGGGTTGAGCTCACCCTCATAGTCATAATTTCTTTTGTAATGACTTTCGTTCGGAGAACATTTTTGTTTTCGTTTGGTCGGTGCCCGGGCGAAGCTTTCGAGTCAGACGCTACGCTACGACGATACGGACGATACCCTCGTCATTAGAACTTCACACCAGGTCGGATCGATCCTTTTATTTCTTCACAGCATCGTGCAATTGACTTTTGAAATGAAACTTCTATATAAACGGGGTCTTAGGATTCTAGAGTCACGAAGATCCGTTACTGATCACGTGGTAGTGCAAGAGGACGGTGAGAGCAGGTGCAGCAGCGACAGAGAGAGGGTGGCTAGGGGCGGTGGAGAGAGGGCGACTGCGTATTGCGCAGCCGTGCAGAGAGCAGGGATAATCTCGGCGGCGTCTGCTCAACTGTTATTTCTTATTTCCGCTCTCCACGTTGCTGGGCATCGTTGCCTCCGCCTGTCGTTTTCGCTCTCCTTACCTTCTTAATTCGCTCGTCTGCACTCGCCCGGCGGCGTCAATAGAGCGCGCCCCATTGTAGAGTAGACTATGGATTTTTTTTTCCCGAATTGAATTCTGTTTTTCTGTTTAATAAAATAAAATATGTTTAAATAATATAAAAAATGCATTCATTACAATTTACCTACCCTAACCAAATCATAATTTGCAGTAAACCTGTGAATAAAGAAATGTGTGACACTCACACATGGTAGAAGTGAAACATTAACGTGCAAAACCAAATCGCAACCGACAAGTGGAAAAACGCATAGCAAAAAAATTTTTACTCGAAGTTTTACGGGCAGATTGTTAATGTACTTGTCGAATTTGAAAACCTGCCCGAAAAACTGACAAGTAGAGAAAAAAAAATGTTTTTGCGATGCGTTTTTCCACTCAGCCGTTGTTACTTTCCTTGGCTCTACAAAGTAGAAAGGAAAGTTATGTAATCGGCTGAAATAAAAATTTTGAGTTTTCTTCAGATCTTTACGTTTCAGACCCCCCTGAGTCCGAAAAACACTATTTGGGAAAATGGTCTGTGTGTGTGTATGTGTGTCTGTATACGATTTTTAGAAAAAACCACCGTACCAAATCAGCTCAAACTTGATATCTCGCTCGCAGATCCATGGGACGCCAAAATAAGGGTATGAACAAAATCCACCGAAAGTTAACTATAGTTATCATAGTGATCAAAACAACAAATTTTTTTCTTCTCAAAAACCGCTCTAACGATTTTGATCAAATTTTTTATATTGATAGCTCCCAATATGGCAACTATACCATGAAATTCCCATTTATGGGAAAATGACGAGAGCAGCACAATAAATTGCCAAAACCTTCGACGTAATCGATTTTAGAGTGGTTTTTAGAGAAAACGACAGTACCAAATCCCCTCAAACTTGATATCTAGCCCGCAGGTTACCATGGGACGCCAAAATAAGGGTGAGAGCAAAATCCACCGAAAGTTAACTATAGTCATCATAGTGATCAAAACACAAAATTTTTTTCCTCAAAAATGGCTCCAACGATTTTGATAAAATTTCTTATATTGATAGCTCTCAATATGGCAATCACACCATAAAATTTCCATTCGTGGAAAAATGACGAGAGCAGCACAATAAATAATCAAAATTTTCGACCAAAAGCGTTTTTAGCGCAGTTTTTTCTTATAAACTCCGCTGGGATGTTAGTAGAAAGTTAAAGAAAATTGGTATTGTAGTCCAATCCAATACGTAAAGTGTGAGTGTTTAAAAACGCTCATGAGATACATGGGGCTCACTCCAGAAATTCCTGAATTTCAATTTTTGCCGTTCGCTTACTACCTACCAGTTCTAAACTTTTTACCCAATAACTCTGCAAAAGTAATTACTATCCTTCTCAAAAAAAATTCGTGTTTACAGCCTCATTAATTATCTGTGTACCAATTGCTCAATAATGGTGTTGCAATGAGTACGAGCAGCACAATAAAATCTGGATCTTTAAGCGTTACCGCTTCCTGCTGCCGTAAAGCGTTGTTTGACCAAGTTCAAATTAACTGAGTGATAAATGAATTGATTAAATAGAATTAGCCATGTACAAAGTGAATTGTTGTAGAGCTAAGGAAAGTTGTGTGTTGCAACGCACCAGATATTTTTTCCACTTGTCCGTTGCGATTCGGTTTTGCACGTTAAAGTTTCACTTCTACCATGTGTGAATGTCACACATTTCTTTTTATTTTACGCCGTTTCTTTTGTTATCATTTCTCATTTTAAGCGAAATTACTTTTCTTTTCTTGTAACGGAGCTCCTTTAGGTTTTAATTTCGATTGGGTTTTATTTTGATCAATTAGAAGCAGTTTTATTTTGGCATTTATTTTACATAACCTTTTCTCGATTTTCTCCCAAGGGTTTTCTTTGACCTCCTACGTCCACTTCTTTTTTAGTTTCGGTTTTATTTTAACCAGGTTCGTATTTTGGCGCGAACACAGACCATTTACCCGACTGCTGTTTTTTGGAGTCAGAAGCTGTTGAACACTAACAACAACAAAATTTTCAGTTGATTACGTTGAAATGTTCCCTTTTGATCTGTGAAGCTAAGGAAAGTAAAAAGGGGAAAATAGAAAGCAAAACTTGTAGAAAGTGTTCGTTCTTTACAACTCCCCAGTGGAACGGTAAATAAGCGCAATTGTTCAAGCGGCCGAGGGAGAGACATTTTGGGGCGAACGCGGGCGATTGACGACTGCACGGGTGGCGGTGAGCGGGTAGAGGGGTGGGTGTGTGGGTGGTGGGTGGGTAGAGAGTTGAACTCGCAGGGGGTCTGTTCTCCGCGTGGTCGCCCCTGCGAGTAATCATAAAAAAAGAAAACACCCCTCGCCATCTTCTCGCGGGACGACCCGTTCCGGATTCCGGATTTCCTCGCCGCTTCCTTTTACCCCGGCTGTGATGTGTTATCGGGCGGGGTGGGGTGGGGGTGGGGGTTCCCAATGAAGGACAAGCCGCTGGGGAAATCAGCTGTTCGAAGACGGCGTGAAGTGGGAGCGAGTCGGCGAAGGGATGGAATGTGTTGTGGCGGGGGGTGGAATTAGCGGGTAATTGTGTAGGGAAAGGGGTTAGTGTGTGTTCGAATGGTTCAGGGGTGGTTTGAAGGGTAGTAGGGAGTGGGGTAGGTCCTGAGGTTATGGGGAAGGGGCCGAGATGGTAAGGTAACCATAGGAGGGGGTGGAGGGGGGGGGCTTCAATACCAACTCCCGCAAAACCTCAAGTCGCAGTTGCGTTGACTTCGTCTCCCGAAAATCTTGAAATTGGCAGCTTCCGTCTTGTGGACCGCGGAGGAACTTGCGGTGTCAGAACTGAACCATTTCTCAGGAGTTTCCCTCAGATCTCCAGCTCAGTAGCTGAGGAAGGAAAATGAATGACGAAATACCTCAGGAGCTAATTTCTTCTGTTCTAAAACTGAATACTAAATTGTTATTAACAGCCTTGACCGCTAAACATGATGGCAGGGGGGGAGAGGGATTGATCTATTTAGAGGACCTTCCTTCCCCCCCTCTGCTTCCTAACCCAGGCAGGCTGCCATTCGGCCTCTGCTCCATCAGGGAGGGAAGAGGGCTCAGTAGCGGCTACTGCTGCATACGAGGGGCCTGGGGTAGTCTCCTGGCTCGGTAGAGCCCCTAGAGCATGAGGGGCTGGTGGCGGAGGCTGCTGGGCAATTGCTACTACTCTCACGACAGTGGCAGGGGGCCACCTATTTGTTTGAGGGGATGAGGATTGTTGTGGCTGTGAAGGATGGTTGTTCAGTGGAGGGGGACTTGTGCGATGCGCTTTAGGGTGTGGTGCTGGTGACAATCTTCCAGGAATGCAAACTTCTCAGCAAGATGACCCAAACATGAGCGCCTTTGAACAGCATCGTCCCACTAAGTAGTTGCACCTGCTGTTCGATCTACACACTAACATGCTCATCGCATATGAGTCGATAAATGAAACGTTCCACGGCATTATGGGCCTCCTGGAGCACGGTAATTCTGAAGGGACTGTGTGTAAAGTTGTCCATAATCATGTGCTGGAGACGCTGAAGCCTTGCACTAAATTGAAAGTCCACTGCGAAACGATGGAGCTGGTACAGAGACCAGTGTACTCGCATGGAGACTGCACAAACCTGGAAGCTCCACCTGAGCGAGGGTTCCATTATTAACTCGTCCAAGTTCTTCGACAATACCTCGTAACTGAGCGTCATACCACCCAATTCACTCCAACTTCTGTGAGCTCTTCAACATTCAGCCGTGAAAGCAGCCTCGAGTGCAGCATGTGTGATTGTATCACACGCCGAAAAATATTAAGAAAATAACAATCTGGTAAACGTCAACTCATGTGCAGAACGGCGACGTTTGTAGAGCCCCTCCGAGACCCACGTCATTCAATTCAAGATCGAAATATATTAGTAAACGACGTGAGCGCGACGGAACTTATAGGCGAATCTCGGCAATTAGCTCGATGTAACTAGCGCAGGCTGGGAAGGAACGATAACTGACGCTGCAGTGTCCTTCGAGTTCCTTCAAGTAGTAGAACTGCTACTATATGTGATGTCAGGCGTACACCGTTTTGTCTCAGTTTATTGCCTATTGCAACCATGCGCTTCCTTCGATCGAGTTGCTAGACACCAAATGTGCGAAATAACGAAATGTTTTGGGATGACACGCGGACATCGCAGATTGGGAATCCCATGTCTTGAATTTACCAAAAGAACCTGCTCAATAGATCCAGCCGTTCACCCGTAAATCGCCCGTTTTCGGTCAGGGAAAAAGCGGTGTGAACTATTACGCCATTTATCATTCTCTTGAACCGCATGATGAGTGATTAGTATATAATGTAGCTGAATCAACAATCCAAGACACGACAATTTATATGCAACGTCAAAACTGTAGTAAACTTTACGAAACCTGACCTAACAGCAACGGAAGATTCGGCGACGCTAGGCAATTGGCACAACGGCATCAGCCGTTCCACAAGGGCAACCCGGGACTGCCGCTCTCCATCTCAACTCTACAGCCATCAGTTGACTACGCACCGGCAATCTGCTTGCAAGAAGACAAGCTCTTCGCTACGCCACGGCTGTGATAGTCGCAGTGAATCGAATTACAAAGTCACCACACAGCCATATTTTGATGGACACCCCCTGACCATGTTCGAGAGATTCTACTGCCGACCTTTCGGTCCAAGTTCTGCCAGCCCAAGGGCTCTTAATCCGTCCCCACGTCGTAGACGAGGGAAAGCAACCCCTAGGCTGTGAACAACTTTCGGAGCCCACCCTCCAGCACTTAGTGAACCAGACCAGCACGAGTCCTTCCTCATTCTGCCAGTGGGCCCCCCTTCTCGGGGGATCAGCGGAGCTCTAGCAGCCCGTGCTACCAGTTGCTAAGCAGTCTCCCGCTTAGCGGCCTTCTGGTATGCCTCGGCGTTCTAGCATTGCCTGAGGGGAGGACCTCTCAGGGTGTTAGGCCGCCTACCACTTTCCTCAGAGGTGCCGACTAGCCTCCGCCTCTATTCACCTTAGAAGTGAGTGCAATGAGGCTAAGAGGTGTCGAAGGCAGGAGCAATACTGCGGGGGAGATGGTACCCGTTCGGATATAGACTATGCAAGGACGCTCCATGCAAAGTCCTCCAGTGCCGGGATGCCAGTCCCTGACACGTAAGGGGTCAGGTCAATTGGGAGCTCATCCCCAAACACCGTCTCCCTCAGATGTGCGCGCTGACTTGTCCATCTGGAACATTCGATGAGTACGTGTTCCGCTGTTTCAGGGGCGATTCCACAGCTGCACGTCTCTTTGTCACAGAGACCGAGTCAGTGGAGCTTCACCCTGAAGTTCCCATGGCCCAGCAAGAGCTGAGACACAGAAAAACCACGGCTAACCCACCTCATTTTCAACCTGCCCTCCACTGACGGGAATAGGGCAAACGTCCATCAGCCAGTTTCAGCCTCTGTCCACCTTTCTTGCCATACGCTTGTTAGATTGGCCATAATCGCCCTTCGTCTGGACGAGTTCGTGTCCCCTTCATTCAGGGGTAACGAAATTTCGGAACAGGAAACGCCAAGTTTTTTCCTCACCTTCCAAATCGCGAATCGTCTGGCAGCCTCCAGATCGACCAGGAGTACTCCATACGCGACCACAATGCTCGAGGCGGCCACAGTACGGTAAGCCTTTGCAACTTTAGTAAGTGCACCTCGCTGTGCCGAGAGCAGCCTTCTCTTATCATTTGCATTGGCGAGGACCCACCATCCTTGTACAGCATAAAGCAGAATACCGAGGAACAATCCCTTATAGGCCGTGATGAGGTCCCGGAAACCGAGTCCCCAACCCGAGCCCGCCAGTCTTGATACCCCGGCAAATGCATTTAGGGCCCTCTTCGAGGTTTTTTCAATGTGAGCCGACAGAAACAGTCTGGACCCAAGGTGAACCCACAAGTACCGAACCTCACATACGGCAGTCAGAGCCCCCTAGCCTGATTACCGGTGGCCGTGCCGTATCCAAGTTCCGCACTAGGCATCCCTTGACGGTTTTGTCCCGTAACATCATTATTTCACATTTAGTCGGGGCAAACTCCAGCTTGCTGGTCCCAATCCAGGCTTCCAGGATGCTCGCCACTCGGGCTCCACCTACACCAAGGGCAGCTCTGCTCGACCCCTGGAGAACCACTACCGCATCATCAGCGTACGCAAGTACACTGAATCCACCAGCAGCGAGTTGTTCCAGGAGGCCGTCGAACACAAGGTTCCATAGCAGCGATCCCAGCACCGAACCCTGCAGACAGCCCTTTGTGACATTTTTTGAGACCTCCAGCGGACCCTCCCGCATTAACACCACCCTATCCGTGAGGTAGGAGGTCATCGTTTGGAAGAGATCGCGTCGGAACAAACGGCCACCACACGTTATCAAAGGCCCCTTTGATGTCGAGGAAGACCCCCAAAACGTAATTGTCATCTGGTGCGGACTTCACCTTTTCAGTTAGGGCTTCTATCGCGTCTACCGTCGACCTACCAGCCCGGAACCTGTACTGCTGAGACGCAGCACGAGCAGCCGAGTCGCCAGTAGGCGTTCAAGAATTTCGTCCATCACAGCCAGTAGGCAAATTGGGCGGTAAGAGCTGGCCAACGCCGGATCCCTATCGCCAGACTTGAGGAGTGCTTTTATATCCCCACGTTTCCAGCACTTAGGAAAATAACTTCCCCTAAGACAGGAATTGTAGAGAGCCGTGAGACGACCCTTCAGGAGGCCCCAGGCCGCCCTGAGAATTTCGGCTGTGACACCGTCTTCCCCAGGGGCTTTCTTTCTCGCACATCTCCAAATGGCAGACCCTTACCCTTACCCCCTGACCAGATGAAACTAACGCGATATATTCAGGAGCAGGGGGACAGAGTGACACATTCCAAAATCTGGCGGGCCAGTACGTTGAAACGAAAGTCCGCCAAAGCAACAAAAGTCATAAAACCCATCGTTTACCGCCTAAAGAAGCCCACACTCTTCAAATCTCTCGAACAGATCTCGTCTATGCGACGGAAAAGTGTCAAATTACTCGAGATCCTTCAAATAGAGACACTGGTGATCACGTGACCATTCAAAGAGTGAGGGCACATTTGTGGAGATGTTGATCTAGATGACGTGTGACCCTTGTCGACCTCCCACCAGCTGGCCAATGAATCCAGTCCACTCTGCAACAGATGCAACCTCCCTGGAACCTTATATGCGTTTGTGGAGCACCACAGAAGCCCACCCCGTTCATTTAAGCATGGAAAACCCGTAGTAAACATTACGAAACCAGGCCTGACTACAACGGAACATTCGGCGACGCTAGGCAATTGGCACAACGAGACGAGTCGAACTGACGGATGGGTGCAGTGCAGGCAATGAGCGCAGTCTGGAAAGAAACGAAAACATTCGCTATATTGTCCCGCGAGCTCGTTCAAGCAGTAGAATTGCCTAGAGGCAGTCCTGCACCTCTGAGACCCCTCCCATTCGATTCAGCATCGCAAAATACGTAAGAAACGATACCGAACACGGCGTTACAGCAAAGACAACTACCATAATTACGTTTTAGCTAATGTTTACTTCTCTTGGCTCTACGAAGGTACCCTAATGAGTCCGAAAAAAGACAATTTGAGAAAACGTTCTGTGTGTGTGTGTGAACGTGAAAACGGCTCTAACGAGTTCCTCGTCCTCCTAATGAGACGACAATAATATGAAATTACCATCCGTGGGAAAGTGACGAGAGCATCTCAATAAACTACCAAACATTTCCACAACAGCAGGAAACGGTAGCGCCTACAGTTCTGGAATGTATTGTGCTGCTCGTACTCATTCCAGGACCATTAGTGAGCAATTGGTGCACAGATAATTAATGAGGCTGTAAACACGAATTTTTTGAAGGAGGATAGTAATTACTTTTGCAGAGCTATTGGGTAATAACTGTCAGAACTGGTTGTAAGCGAAACGGCGGTAGTTGAAATTCAGTTATTTCTGGAGTGAGCCCCATGTATCTCATGAGCGTTTTTAAACACTCACCCTTTAGGTATTGGATTGAACTACAATGCCAATTTTTTTTTTTTTAACATTCTACTAACATTCCAGCGGAGGTTATAAGAAAAAATAGCGCTAAAAACGCTTTTCGTCGAAAATGTTGTAAATTTATTGTGCTGCTCTCGTCATTTTCCCACTAATGGGAATTTTATGGTATGATTATCATGTTAAGAGCTACCAATATTGAAAATTTAATCAAAATCGTTAGAGCCGTTTTTGAGAAAAAAAAAATTTGGTGTTTTGATCACTATGATAACTATAGTTAACTTTCAGTGGATTTTGTTCATACCCTTATTTTGGCGTCCCATGGTAAGCTGCGGGCGAGATATCTAGTTTCAGCTGATTTGGTACGATGGTTTTCTCTAAAAACCGTTCACACACAAACAGACACACAGACCATTTTCCCAAATAGTGTTTTTCGGTCTCAGGAGGGTCTGAAACGTAAAGATCTGAAGAAAACTCAAAATTTTTTTTTCAGCCGATTACATAACTTTCCTTTCTACTTAGTAGAGCCAAGGAAAGTGAAAAATGGTTAATGAAATTTACAAAAACGAAATTCTGTCAGTTTTATCGTAATTAATCCGTGTTTGGTATCATTTTCCAGGTATTTTAAGATGCTGGGTCAAATGGAACGAGTCCTATCTACCTCTCCCTATTGTGGCACATGCAAGGCCGTGGGCTGTGCATTCCCGTGGCACCATGTTTGGGTCAAACTTCCCCTTAAGGATGGTCGCTGGCCCGCCCCATCTTACGGTTATCCTCGAAAGTAATCGGACATTGCCTTGAAACATTTAAGTGTTACATTTTGAGGGAAAAACAGTTTCCTGGCCGAAAACATAGGTTTGTTATCAAAATGAATAATAAATGATAATGAACCAGCTCAACCAGTTCAGCCGTTCTCCCTCAAAACTGAAGTACCGCCGAAATAAATGTTTTCATAGACACAGCGCTCTCATTTGTAGCAGACCGTAGATCCCAGAGGTTGCGTGCCGCTACCTTCCAGATATTTTCAAAAAAGCTTCACTCACAGCTGCGAAACTAAAAGCGCGAACATTCTCACAAAAAATTACGTCGTAAATTACCGATAGGCTGGTAGCTTGAGACAGAATTGCGATACGTCAATAGCTTCATGGGTCGTGCTGTTAATAGGACTCAGGCAGGTTCGTGTAAACTACTTAACAAACGCATCGGATTGTTTGCTAGAGCGGTATGTACGTGGAACTGATGAAATTCGCGACAGATATTCTTCCAAGAGCCTTGTAACATGAAGAGACCTTACGTTTTGAATCCCTCGTGGTCGTTCTGACAACCAGATCACGGGCAGTGGACCTGATGGTTATTTCATCGGACTTTGTCTCGGGAGGACTGAAAAAGTGTTGTGGCGTTTTGAAAATCCCTAATTCCTAATCGAGCGGATTAATTAAATTCGGTTCTCAAGGTACGAAAATTTCGCGCTCGATCGGGTGGAACTCGCGGTGATTCATGAACTCCTCCCTTTCGAAAGGGCTCTGAAGGAGAGAGTGAGAGTGAGAGGGCGATTGTTGAGGGGGTCTCATAATAGACCAAGTGAAGAGTGGCGGGGGTATGGGGGGGGGGTAATTCCAGAAGGGCAAAGGGTTTTGAAGAGAAGATTGGAACTTGATGAGATGAAATCATGTAGGCGCCTTCTGCTGCTGGTGTTCAGCTCTCGGCATTGGCCCGGAGTGAGGGGATAGAGAGAGTGAGAGAGCAAGAGGTGGTATGGGTGCCATGTCAAAGGGAAATGGGAGCGATGCCGAAGGGTTGTGAGGTTGCTAGGGAGGTTCGGGAGAGCGGGGATTTATTGAGGGTATTATTCCAAAAGGAAGGAAAATGGAAGGAACGGAGGGCAGAGGCAGCTCGTTCCGAAGCAAAAATGTCCTTCTCACATGGATTCACATTGTTTACAATCACTTCAGCTTCGTTTGCTCCGCTTTCTCCCTCTCGCGAGACGCGTCCAGTTATTCACATTCGCTTTCCTTTCGTCCATTTCGTTTGAAACAAAATATCCAGTTCTGGAGCTCCTTTTCGCTCAAGAGGAAAAATATCAGTCATCTGAGCTTCGATCGTAGCGGAGCGTGTAAGTGGAATTTGCTGAAGACCCACGAGGCAGAAGGCTTTGTGGCGCATTTGAGGGAAATTCCGCGTGAAGTTTAAAAATTTTGGGATGATGATCACGTGCAGGGCCGTCGCTATAATACTTCAGAACGACTGTCTCTGGAAGGATAATCCTCAAACGCGTACATCCCATCACTTCAAAATATGTGAACTAAGAAAAAAGATAAATAATCCATTCCGAAAGAAAGATCGATTGGAGATGGAGGTGTTAGAGCGAACTGTATAGAAATTGTACGGGAAAACACTGTTTGGTTGGTTGATGGTTGATCATAAGATATTCACGACAGTCCAAACTTACATACGCTTAGTGGCGAAGAGTTGCTGTTGTGTGGAATGAGAGTCCCCTAGGCTTCCTGGGGTGTTTTTGGCTGATATACAGTACCGTCGGCATAACTTCAGGGTGGAGTTATTGCGCTTAGTCCACCAGGGCCAGGTGAAGGTGACATGCTCCACAGTGGCTGGCCCTCAATACCTCCAGTAGTGTTCCTCCTTCTTCCCCACTTTGTGGAGGTAGCTCTTCGTACCCCATCAAGAACTGTTTCATTTTATTTTATTTTATTGATAATGATGGGAACGAGTTCATCCGAAATATAATCACTGTTCGACGCAAAGCGCAAAATAGGTTCTAGTCTTTGACCTCGGACTTCCCCAGCCATTGTCTCCGTCTATTTCAATACCTCCTACCTGCGGGAATCCCTTTCATCATCATCATCGGCTCTACAGTCCTTGGTGAACCTTGGCCGCCACAACAACGTCAGATCTCCATCTGTCCCTATTTGACGCCTTTGCCTTCCAGTTGCGAACACCGAGTTTCCAGAGGTCGGCTGCGACGTCATCCATCCACCTCTTCCTCGGTCTCCGAGCGATCGGCATCCCTCAGGTTTGGTGTTCAGGACCTTTTTCGGCACTCTTACGTCTCCCATCCGCTCCACATGTCCTAGCCATCTTAGACGTCCCGCTTTTATAACATTCAGAATGGAAGAACTGTTATATAGTGTTTCTAATTCAGTGTTCGTTCTTATTCTCCATTCTGATCTTTCACACACGGCGCCGAAGATTCTCCGTAGAATTTTCCTTTCCCAAATAAGCAACGCATTTTGGTTTTTCACTGTAAGGGTCCAAGTCTCCGAGCCATAAGTTACAGTTGGCCGAATAATTGTTTGGTATAACAGGATTTTCAACCGTCTTGAGATGAGTGAAGATTTCAAGACACTTACAAAGCTATAATAACAGCGGTTTCCTTTTGCTATTCTTGCCTGGATTTCTGTTGTTAATTCATTATTCTCGGTCACAATCCCTCCAAGATACGTGAACTGTTGCACTCTTTCGAATTCACTGAATTCTTGGACATTTCTCCATCTAGTCGCATTTCTGCTCTTGATCATATATTTCGTTTTTGGAGCACTAACTTCAAGACCCATTTTAGCTCCCTCCACTCTGATAATGTCCACGTTTTCTTTCAGTTCATCCTGCCGCGTAGCCACAACGTCTATGTCATCCGCAAATGCCAAGTTTTGACATGTTCTGTTAAATATAGTCCCACCAGGGTTAATCGGACATTTTCTCACTACAGCTTCCAGCGCCATATTGAATAAAAGAGTCGACAAAGAATCCCCTTGTCTCAGGCCTCTGGCGACAGTAAAACTGCTAGATAGTTCGCCACTTATCCGCACTTTACTATTTGATGCACTCAACGTCACTCTCGTCAATCTTATAAGCTTTGCAGGTATATGAAACTCCTCCTGCATGACCCGGTACAATTGATGCCGCAAAATCTGGTCATATGCGGCTCTAAAGTCAATAAATAATTGGTGCAGCGTGACATTAAACTCAATCCCTTTGCTGCGGATGTTCTAACAGCCGTGGGTTTGTTCCCCTTTCTTTATTTCCGTCACCTCAATTTCACATTTCTCTCCACGACTGGGCACTTCCAAATCATTTCGCTATCAACTCTCGCCCCTGCAACTCAGCTCACCCTTTCCCTTCTGGTACAGTTTCCTGTACCAGTTCACAGGTTCTGAGTACTACCCCTGAGTCGCCCATTTCCACACACACCCCACTCAATTCCGCACGTATACTACGGTCCTCCTCACGCTCGCCGAGTTTCATTTTTATTTCGATCCTCGAGCTAAACAATCACAATACAGAAATTACCAAACAAATAAATGATAGCACCTAAAATGGTGCGACAAGAGTTGGGACAAAATTGGGATCATAAAGAGCAGAATTTCAAAGAATGGAAATTAATAAACGGGAAAACAACACACAAGTGAAGAGCCGTGCAAAGTATCCACAATGCACCACTTTGACATCACCAAATGTTGACGGGTGTGGCAATAGAGTCAAAGGAAGATGGAGTCAAAGAGCATGGTGCGCACGGGAGGTGTTGACAATTGAACTGTACAAGGGAAAAAACGTATATGTAAAAAAAACAAAATTTTGGGAAAATCAATTTTAATGTTTACAAACTTCTGGAGGACATAACGGTTTCTGTGAAATTACAAAACATTATGTAATATGCCGTTCAACATGTTTTTAGTGAGTTAGAGACTTTTTTATTAATATCACAAAGTTATTAAGTATTAAAAAAAATTATTTTGCAAAAAATCCATTGACAAAAACTGTTCTTCCCCGGGTTTTCAATTTTCCGCCTGTTCTTCATTAATGATGATTTCCTCGTAGACGGAGTAAGTCTCATCAGGCTCAGTTGACTGGGGTGGTAGAGTGGCCGAGTTGGTTGATAACAGTTCTTCATAAAACTTCTTGGACTCGGGTTTCTTCAAAAATCGTTTTAAATGGGTAAGATCCTTCAGTTTAATTGATAGGCAATTTTCTTGTGTACAATTTCTCAGGAAGTGAATCAGTTTCTCCCTCACCACCTGTTTTCCGCTGGTTTCTGGTAGGTTAGACTCACGTTTTCCCACTGCTTTCGCATTTTTTGCCTTTGTTGTTTTTACCTCCTGCCGGTTTTTTCCCTGTAGAATTTGTGCCCAAATTGAAGCTAGAGTATAGCCACAAAATGTTTCTTTAGTAAAAATTAGAGATGGAGATTCATTTTTGATGTGCAAATTCGAATGGGACGAGTCAGTACAGGGCATTTCTTCGGGTATTTTTTAGAAAAGTATGCAGTCCAATTCAAAAACGCCATTTCTCCGCCACAGTCAACAACTTTAAACGGTGAGGGGTCGTGTCGGGCATGACGGAGTACTTCCCTCCAATCTTCTGGGACCTCAGTTTCTGCTTTTTGATTTACAGACACCATACTCTGATCACGTTCAAGATAAGAATGACCTCTTATCGGGAAAATCATTTTTATTGCATCAAAACGCTGAATTCCCTGAACTACCAAATAGTGCATAAATCTGAGTATAGTTTTTGTTTTGACCAGAGCATGAGTCACAAAATACGATTAACTCACGAACTTTTGGTGACAGGAAATTATTTAAAAAATGGTAGAAGATCGAACATACGTCATCAGGGCCTTTCTTAGCCACGGACTCATCATAGGTGTAGAAATAAGCAGATGAATCGGATAGTACACGAATATTAAATAATACAAAATTTAGTTGACGACTATAATATACGTCATTCGTCGTCAAATTCGGGGTTGGCAAATTTTTTTGGTAGTCCATGACTATGGCCTCAAAGTTCTCCTGTTTTTTATAAATCTTTCTGCATTTTGTCTTGAGTTCGTAAAATTTCTTGGCTTTTCTCAAGTGCAATTCGTGTTCTGTTTCTTTCTTTTCCTGTTCTTTGATTCCTGAAACCTTGTCTGCACCGTCTGGTAAAGCGTTGATTTTCAAGGAGAGGCACTTCAAGTCAGCTTTATGAACATCACATTGACTATAGGTATCCTTCCTAGGATAACCAAAAACCAATATTGAAATTGGTTTCAAAAATTCTTCGAAAACTTTCATAGGAGATGGCGTCGTCGGGATTTTTTTCAATGTACATGTCGCATAATAGTTTCACAATCAGTTACTCGGGTAGGTATACTTTTCTAGTCTCATTTAAGGAATAGTGGGATTTTCTCCTATTCAGAGACCCAATGAACTGTTTAACTTTGTCTACAGTTTGTGAGGCCTATTAAAGTGCTTCCCTCTATTATCTTTTGGGACTTCCTCTCTAGCGGCTATGTGTTCACGAATATTTTGAATGCGACCATTAGAGACTCCATGTAAGCAAACGAATGTTTTAAAACATACCTGTACATCATGTGGTACACCATCTTGCAGGCAGCGTACGCGGTAAGCATAAGAAGCATTATGGTGGTGGGCATCCGACTCGCTTTTTTGCCCGCGAACGCCTCTGTTTCACTGGCAGAACCGTAAGCAATCCGCCTAAATAAGCATTCTGATCGTCATGATTGCCAAGATTATTAAAACCGCGAATGATTCTCCGTCCTTCATCTTCTTGAATAACTTTGAAGCATTGAAAACGCTTACAACAGCAATCTGGTCCAACCTCATTACTTGTTGCTCTCAATGATTTCATTACATCGCACAAACGACCCGTTTTTGGCGCTTTTTTTACAGAAAGTTCTTTATTCACGCGATTCTCATCATCACTCGAACTAGAAATCAAATCGGAATCACTAAGATTCATTGTACAGAATATTGCAGAAATGAAATAGCAGATTTCACAACGAATCCGAAGTAGAAGAACAAACAAACTAGATCAGACAGTAAAAGACGATCATGTGAATCACACGATCAACAGGTGGAGACCAACTACGGAACGGGCAAGGGAAGGGGCAATGTTGACGTTGACGTTTCTTTCCAGGGAGCGCGTGGATAAAAACGTTTCTTCCCCAGCACGCACTTACTTCGACCATTAAAAAACCCATAACAACAACGTTTCTTCCCGCTTATGAATTCATTTTTCAAAAGGTTCCTAGAGACCCCACAAGATGGCAGGGCTAACCCATTTTCACAAAAAATTGACAAAAACGTTTTTCCCCGGTACCGTTCAATTGACACGCAGTAGCAGGAGACGACTAAGGGCAGTTTTCACCAAACAGCGCTGATCGTGATCCAATTGATCTCGGCTAGATAAGTTAATCAAGGCTGGCCTGTTTCGTTCCCACCCCTCTACCTGAGATAGCTGTGGGATGCGTTTAGGATAGCCGTGATTACGCTGCGATTAACCCATATCGAGAAGGCAGTGACCTAATGACGTTACAGTAAAGTAAGGAAATTCGGCGTCAGTTCTACATCCCGTCCCGTAAACAATTGTCGTGTAAACGTAAACGGCCCAACCTTCAACAATCCAGATTTGACCAAATTAATGTTTCTAATTATTGTCAGAAGTGGCCGCATTATCCTCTGCCGAAGCTGAAACTGGTGATACAAAGTGCCAATACGCGTACTCCAACTCCAAGAGCTGCAGGAAAACCCCAAATTAGTACGGGAGAATGCGGTACAAGAAAATGAGAGCTGAGCAAGAAATAATAAAACCCGAATTTGTGAGGTTACAACTTTGACGAGAAAGGGAGAATCATCGTGTTCAATAAAAGTTGTCTAATACTCCGACGTGTCTGTTAAAGCGTGTTATTATTTAACATTTCCTACCTGTCTGCTTTTAAATCCGCCAGGGTAAATTTGCGTTTGGGTTTTCTGACGGCGATATGATGTCTTGTGAAGTTGGTTCTAAAACTGCTCAACAGTTTACGCGAACAACAACTTGTAATGTGCAAGTAATTACAATCGTAATACTTTTGTATAACGATAATAATATTTTGTTTGGCGCTAAATCCTATACTTTCCCCCCCTTAAGTTTCATTCAGCTGCCTTGTCATCATTTACGGCCCCTTCTCTATTTCTCAACTGGTCTGCATGTTTTCTTTTTATTACACCTCCGGTCAGTGCTTCATATGAATAAAATCCATTTCACTTTTCAATGACACCAGCTGTCCGACCATTCTGACGCTCGTTTTGGTTTATTATTCATTCTGAATAATAACCCTATGTTTTCGGTCACGAAAAATTTTTTACAACCCCCCCTCAAAATTTGATACTTTACGTTTCAAGACATGGAGATTCCAAATTTGCAATGTCCATCCCCCTTCCCCCGTCCAGGCCGTTTTGTGCCTTCAACGTGGTCCAAAAAATTCGTTCTTTTGCACAAAAATCCAATTTGGCATCTAGTTGTGCTCGCCATCTCGGCAATCCGATCGGACAAAGCCCATGATGCAACGCGGGAACTACAGTGGAAGTCAACGTTTCGTCGTTTGTACTCCCTCCCTCCCGCCCGTCTCAAGGAAACCGCTCGCCTGCTGGTCTGGCAACGCCGCCGCCGCTCTCCTCCCCTTTCGACTCGACTCGCAACGGGTTCGCCCAATTTCCCCGACCCGACGGGGCAAAATCATCAGACGTTTATGGGCGGGCGCCGGTTTTTTTTTTTGTTTTTTTTTCTTTCTCTAGGAAGCGCTTGTGTTTCGTACATAACCTTTGGCACTACGATTTGTCTATTTATCGTCCGGTTGCCTTGTTCTCGTCTTCCCCTCCACGAATGACTGTTTCTGTTTCGCTCCGTCTCAACTATTTCCGTTAGCAAAATATCTGTTATCTTCGATTGAACTTTTCATTATTCGCTTATTTTTGGTTTATTTATTCAATAGTTCGTTCGTTTCATTTTTTTGGTTTTAATACGATTCAATTTTTTTGAATTCTTTCGTTTCATTCTCATTTTGTTTTTTTTTTCATAGATTTTTGGTTACATTTTGATATTAGTATTTAGCGTGCATGTTTTCATATTAAAAAAGAAAATTCTTTTCATTTTAAGAGTGGCAAGTTCCGCCACATCAACCCCGTCTTATTAACATTTACACATATAAACGCTATGTAAAACTGGCCGATTTTCTGCTGATGTCGAAGTTTGAGGAAAATTGGAGACTCTAGAGCGTGGGCACTTTTGGTTTATTTTTCATTCTGTTGTAGGTAAGAAAACATTTTTTACAACCCTCCCTTAAAATTTGATACTTTACGTTGATTTGAAGAAAAATAACCTACGGAGTTGAAACTTGAAATTTATGTTACGAATCGGTGAAGTGGAGTACATTAAAAATTACCTTGTCTGCTTCCCTCATTTTGAGGACTCATTCGAGCAGAGGACTCTTTCGACGTCATTTTCAGCTGTCAACTATTCAGTTTTTTTGTGTTTTTTTTAATACTGGATAATTATATTTCAGCGACTTTGCTTTTAAAGATGCCACGTTTTTGAGGTGGCAGATAACATTTTATAGTAAAGCTGATGGATGTGGAACTCATTCACGTCGTTTGCAAGTATCAACTAATAAGTCAACTTTTGAGCCACCAAATCCATCAAATTTTGATATTGTCTGCTCGAAAGAGTCTTCAAAATGAGGAAAGCTGACAAGTTAATTTTTAATGTACTCCACTTCACCTATTCGTAACATAAATTTCAAGTTTCATCTCCGTAGGTCATTTTTTGACCAAAATTTCGTCAAATTTTGATGTCGTCTGCAAGTCGAAGTCAACGAAACTATTGTGGCAGAGTCGGGTTTTTCGATTCAGTTACTTGATGCGAATCCACCGTACAAATTTCCGATGTCAACTAATGAGTCAAAATTAGGTTCAAAACTCGACGAATTTTGATTGACTCTGCAACTTAATGGCCAAGCATGGGAGTTAGCAGAGGTGTGAATTGGGAAAGTACAAGCTTATTCCTCAACTGTGGTAAATATTGTAACGATCAACTAATAAGTCAAATTTTGACTTTTTTGATGATCCGCCATTTTCTTAGTCCATACTCCAGAGAAGCGGGGTTTTACCAAACATTGAGGGAACTATCAGAAAAAATAGTACCCAACTTTCAACTCAACGGTCAACGTTTTCAGCCCTCAACTCCTGGACTATAGAATGTTAATTTATGATTGACAAGTTCGTACGAATTGAATGAAAACCCGATTGGATTAATACGAGCTAGAAGTACGTGGAGCTGAGAAAAGTTGTGTGGGGCGTCACATTAGGTACACCACTCGACGTTTAGATCGAATGTGTTCAATTTCCGATAGGACGAATTGACGATTACTATAGTCGAGAGTTAGGTGTGTTTGGTGAAATTGACCTCCCTTGGAACGAGGGCATCTTAACAATACGATGCTGCCAACTAATGCTGCGTATTCGTATCAACTGTCGCAAATCGTCGGGCGATCACTGAACTCACCAAACAACTACCAAAACCGTTGTGTAGCTCGAACCGGCGAGGTTTCTTGTCGAATTGAGTCGAAGAAGAGTTCGGATCGTCGCCTGAGCAAACAAACCTCCGGAATAAACACGGAGTTTAAAATACGCCGAGTCCGCTAACTTGCGCGGAAAAGGGGAACGTTTTCTCGTGTGCGCGTTTGAACCTTCACGTCACGTTTCCGACGAAAAAAGCAAATAGCGTGGGATGGAGCAGCACCTGCCGACTGATGAGCGCTAACAGGCCCTCAGGCTTCAGTTGCCCAAAACTCACTGTTTCATCCGACCCCTGAACTACGTCAATGACCCTCTCTGTGTTGCTCCTTCGGTTCGTCGCGGTCGTGGACGCGTTCACATTCAGGAAATAACCGCTTACTAATGTTCTTATCCCTGCGAAGTAGGAAAGGAAGCTACGTTAATATTTGCTGCGACGCATCACACAACATTCCTCAGCCTCAAGTACTTTCAGCGACTTTTAGCTACTAATAACATTCTTAAACTGGATTGGGACTTAATTGAGCTGCTGCTACTTATAACATAACCTTTGATGAAAAAACCTACGTATAGGTAATTGATGAGACGTCCAATGTGATTTTTTTTTTTTTTTGCGAAGTTCATGTTCAGGTTTCTAGAATTTACGGGGAACACTGTGAAACGTTAGATTGAATTCTAGAATTTCTGAGATTGTTCATGATTATCTTATGAGCGTTATTAAACTTTCATCGTAAAGGTGTAATATTGGAACTTGTCCCATGATCCAAAGACTGCACTGAGTCGATTTACGCCAAACGTTTTAATAATTTATTGTGCTACTCACGTCATTTTCCCAATATGAAAACTCGATTTTTACTTTTTATATGGACTGTTCCAAATAACGCTGCAATGCCATAACATTCTCATTGGTGGGAAAATTACGACAGCAGCACGACATATTGTCAAAAAAAGCAATTTCTGTGCAGGCTTTTTATCCAAATCCCGCACATCAGATACTAATGTTTAAAAAAATATCTAGTGCATTGCAACACAAACTTTCCTTAGCTCTACGTCAATTCACTCGGGTACATGGCTTTTTTATTTCTACTTACTCAATCCATTTATCACTCAGTTAATTTGATCTTGGTCAAACAACACTTTACGGCGGTAGCGCTAACATTCCGGAATTTTAGGGCTGTTCGTACTCATTCCCGAACGAGTACGAGCAGCACAACACACCAGATATTTTTTAAAAACATTCTAGTAACATTTCAGCGGAGTTTAAAAGGGAGAAAAAACGCGTTAAAACCGATTTTCGTAGACAATTTTGACAATTTATTGTGCTGCTCTCGTCATTTTCCCACGAATGGAAATTTTATGGTATAATTGCCTTATTGACAGCTATCAATATAAAAAAATTAATCGAAATTGTTGTATATCCGTTTTTGAGAAAAAAAAATTGGTGTTTCGATCACTATGACAACTATAGTCAACTTACGGTGGATTTTGTTCATACCCTTATTTTGGCGTTCCATGGTAACCTGCGGGCTGGATATTAAGTTTGAGATGATTTGGTTCGGTTGTTTTCTCTAAAAACCACTCTAAAATAGATTACGTCGAAAATTTTGGTAATTTATTGTGCTGCTCTCGTCATTTTCCCATAGATGGGAATTTTATAGTATAGTTGCCTTATTGAGAGCTATCAATATAAAAAAATTAATCAAAATCGTTAGAGCCGTTTTTGAGAAAAAAATATTCGGTGTTTTAATCACTATGATAACTATAGTTAACTTTCGGTGGATTTTGTTCATACCCTTATTTTGGCAATCCATGGTAACCTACGGGCGAGATATCAAGTTTGAGGTGATTTGATACGGTCACTTTCTCTAACAACCGTTCACACAGACCATTTCCCCAAATGGTGTTTTCGGACTCGGGAGGGTTTCGACTGAAACGTAAAGATCTACCGAAATTACATAACTTTCCTTTCTACTTTGTAGAGCCAAGGAAAGTAAAAATCAGGATGGTGGTAGACTAAATTACAAAAAGTAACGTTGTTTAGTCGAATAATTTTTTACTTTCCGCTACCCGAAGGGAAGGAAAGTATAGTAATCGGCCCAAAAAAAAAATTTGGGTTTTATTCAGATCTTTACGTTTCAGACCCTACTGAGTCTAAAAAACCTAATTTCGGCGCGTGGTCCGTGTGTATGTGTGTGTGTGTGTATGTGTGTGTGTGTGTGTGTGTGTGTGTGTCTGTAGTTCGATTTGCGGGCGAACGGCTGATCCGATTGAGTTGGTTCTTCTTTTGTTTTGTTCGTTATTTTTTGTAGACACCAAAATAAGGTTATGGACGATTTCGGCCGGCGGGAAGGGGGGGTGGGGGACGAAAATGTACCAAAAACTAGGGTTTTTCGCATTTTTCTCGAAAACGGCTCTAACGATTTTGATTAAACTTTCAAATTATCTTTGAAATCAATACCTAACTTTTCTTTTCTATACATATCTCCATGAAAATACGGTGAACGGAGATATGGGCCCCTGAAGCAAAAATAGGTTTTTTACGCTTTTTGGCAAAACGGCTTCAGCGATTTCCACCAAACTCACAGGATGTTTTCAAATAGTTGATACCTACATATTCTTCTCAATAAATGTTCCTGTGACGGTCCATTGAACAGAGATAAAAATCAAAATGTGTCGAAAATAACGTTTTTTCTAACATTTCCGTAAATTCCAGGGTAACTTCTTTACCAGGTGTGATAAATTCTAATGGAGTGTCTTTAAGTCACCCATACCAACATTTCGTTCTCCATAATTATTTCTGTATGTATATGTTGAACGGAGATATAAGCCAAGTTAACTCAGAAAAGGAGATTTGTCGAATATTAATTTATCGGTATTCCAATTTTCTCAAAAACGGCTCTAACGATTTCGATCAAACTTTCGGAGTACTCTCAGCTAACTAGTCCCTACATTTTGTTCCGTATAAATGTTCCTGTAAAAATGCGTTGAACGAAGATATAGCGCCCGCCTATCTAGGTGGTGTTCGAACTTAAAGGGGTGGCGGAAAGTTGTGTGTTGCTACGCACCAGATATTTTCGCTACGTTTCTCCTCTAATTCGACAGCTATGAACAGAAACCTTCCCAGAATAAGTCATTGGCAGTCTCATCAGTTACCTGTACGGCAATTCCGGGAATTCAAGGCCCACTGCATTCCGCGTTGTTCAATTAAGATCTTGGCACAAGTAGCAGTAGCTCAATAAATTCCGGGACTTGAAGAGGTACCAGTTTTTACGTGGAACGTTAAGTTGTTTTACATGTTCATACGAACTTAGTAACAAATAGACTGGATTACTAAGTATTAAATAGAATTTACGTGGGACTAAGAAAGTTGAGCGTTGTTTAACACCAAATACTTTCGATTCAGTAGGCGTCAGTATTCAAAGACCTGAAGAAACCTCGATTGTTTTATTCGTACGGCTACAATACCCATTCTGTGAGCGGAAAGTAAACCTTTTCGCATGTGACTGCAGAAGGGTACACCAGGGCCAAATGTGTCAGCTACTCAAACTCAACGTAACGAACTCGGTCTCTTCCTATCCCGTCACAACCCACGCAGATGAATTGGGGGCAGTTGGCACACCAGCGGCTAGAGGCAGATGGCATTGCCCAGTCACGTCACTACAGTCGATCCTGTGCACGTCCGCATCCTCCGCCTCAAGCATATTGTACCAGAGGCGTGATAAATTGTAAGATTAGTCATTTCTTGCAGTGGCTCCTACTCCAAACCGGGTTCCAATTGAGCTATTTTCAACATGAACGGGAAACCAAACACCAACGGGATGGATAAGGGAAACATTATTTCAAACACAAATCAAAAGAGTAAACACGCTCCCCAGTACTCAATAATGGTTGCCGCGTAAGTAGAATCTACTATTAAGTGAATTTATTAAAATTCCGACACCTTAAGCGCCATAAGTTTCTATATAAACCCTGTTAAGTTACGTATATACTTGTTAACGTATTTTATTAGTCGCTGGAGTGGTAAAATCACTGGATCCCGTGTGCAAGGCTTAAGATGTGTGGTGCGTAGCAGGTCGAGAAAAGTAAAAACTAGCGGAAGTACTAACTAAACCCTCAGCGTTTTAATATTCAAAACGCTCCGTCCGCCGGACTCACCGCTTTATGTGACTTAGTCCGAGGATAAATTCATTCCCTCAAGAGAAAAGAGACACTCGGAATCTAACGAACCAGGTCCAGCTCTTTACATTTATCTCTCGTTCGATTCCCCCACAGCAATACTCCCTTTTTCCCTTGCGCACGCACGAAACGTGCGAAAATAGGTGAGAAAAAAAAAGCGCGAAGAAGCGGTACACGAAGGGGAATTGTCGTCCACTTCGTTGGTGTAAAGACCTTATTAGTTTAAGATGATACGAGCTCGGACTTCGGAAAACTCTTTACCTCTCGCACTTATTTCTCAGGTTTAGGAGCAGTTTCCCGCATTATCGGACTCCCCGGGCTCTTACTCCTCTTTTTTTGGAGCCGTACAACACTCGAAACTTCCAGACACCGGCTTTATAATTAACTTAGCCGAAGCTTCGGGCGGAAGGACAAGGGGTTATGCCGAGGTGGATGTAATCAATATCCTGCAGGAGGACGCTAACTTTATTTGGCTCCTTATTGTTCAACCTCGCCCGGCTCCTGACTGTCTTTACAGCCCCTCAGACTCCTTAACACACCTGTCCAGCCCTAGTTCCTACAGACAATTTGTCAACCGTCTGGTGAGCGTGTAAATAACCGCAGCTCCCGCCGTTTTATCTGCTCCTCGCTTTATTTTGCTTGGAAAAGAGAGAAATTTCCTGCTGGAAGAGTCGCATCGGTCTCGTGCGTGGCAGAGAGTCATTGGGCTCGAGGTCGAGGGAAACAGCGTTTTATGGGTCCTGGGGACCATGGGCTTAAATGACCTGCTGCGTTTAAGTTGTGTAAGTGACCTAGTGTTCTTAATCATAATCGATTACCGCATGCAGCTGGGAGCACTAGATGGCGGGAAAAGTGTGTAGCATATCGTCAGGGGCACACGAAACGACTCCGAATGTCTAGTACTCTCTAAAAACAATATTTCCCTTTAGGGCGCAGAACTACTAGTTAGTTCGTCACAGACGAAACAGATAAAGAATTGATAAAGGTAAGATGTATGAAAATGGTGGAAATAAGAGACCACATAGCCTGGTGGCATCCACGAAAAGAAGCGTCGGCCTGGACATCCTCAGACCTGAAGCTCTTTCATTCCAAGAAATGGAGCTTCTTCCTAGTGTCCTTGCCGCAGGCTGACCGAGACCCCGGTAGCGGTTGTCTCTCAGACTTGACATCGGTGAGCATTAAAAAGTCCCAGGGAGTTTCTATCTAAATATAGGCGGATTGGTGCCTTAATTACTATCAATACTACTTCAGTACTACCAATATTGACTTAAAGTGGTTGAAAGACCGAATGGGCTCTGGATAGATGAACAGATACAGATCTGAAATTTCGGTATGAGCGACTAAACTAAAGGGCTCAGGTTAAGCTCCCGACCCTGAGCACTGAACTAAATTTGGCCACATATGAGCTGAGCTCAACAAAATCTAATACAAATTGTTCTAAAACTTAGTGAGCTGAGTGGACTAAAAGTTACTGTTGAGAGAGAGGATGGGACAAATATTAAATGATCAAAAACTGTTGGACAACAGTATAAAAACCCTGCAAATTACTACACAGTGGTTTATTATTCTCATGAACAGCTTGACCTAGTATTAGTGCTCCCCCATCCCATTCGATTCAGCATCGAATACTATTAAACCATACGAAACACGTCCTGGCTACAATGGAACTACGGAAACAAAACGTCTGATGATTTTGCCCCGTCGTCGGGGAAATTGGAACGGGGGCGCTCGAAGCGAACCAGTTCCGAGGCAAAAGGAGAGTTGAGTGGCGGCGTCGTTGAGAGGCGAGCGAGCAAGCGTGTTTTTAATGAGACGGGCGGGGAGGGAGGGAGTTCAAACGACGAAACGTTGACTTCCGCTGTAGTTCACGCGTTGTACTGCGTTTCGTTAATTTTTTTAACCGTTTTTTGCCCATTACAACCACGGGCTTCGTCCGATCGGATTGCCAAGATGGCGGGCACAACTAGATACCAAATCGGATTTTTGTGCGAAAGAACGAATTTTTTAGACCACGTTAAAGGCACAAAACGGCCCGGACGACGGACGGACATTGCAAATTTGGAATCTCCAAGTCTTGAAACGTAAAGTATCAAATTTTGAGGGGGGGTTGTAAAAAATTGTTCATGACCGAAAACATTGGGTTATTATTCAGAATGAATAATAAACCAAAATTGAGTAATAAGTAGAGGAAAGTCCGGTAAACGACTTAAAATGTAGCAACAGAAGGAAATGTGGCAAGTTACGTTCAGCATTGGTGCGCTCATCAATAAACGTGGCTAGCCCCCTCTTATTTAGAGACTGAAGAGAATAAGTGGAAGATGTGAGCCCCACTGGACACAGCCGACGTAGCAGTGAAGGAAGTATAGCGCAATCTAGCCAGTATAGAGCGGCCCGGATCCTCTAATAATTTCAAACGGAAGTTGCTAAGTGGAACATTCAACAATCATCGAACGCTGCAGTAGAAAGCTTAAACGAATAGCTCATCACACTCTTACTCATAAGATCCGAACAATTAGGAAGAGCCTAACGCGACAATGACGATGAAGGTATATCACCTTATAATAAGGGTAACGTGGCGCACGTGCGCGCTACCTCAATTATCTCCCGTGCTTTAATATTAATTTACTTGTACACTCCCTTTCATGTTGACATTCATGCGAGCTCGTCCACTCGAGCTAATTCATCTCTTGTTTCTCGCTTTTTCACTGCGCGGGCTAGAAAATTAATCTCAACTGCTCCATCTTTTTGAGGTTTAGCCACAGCAATGAACAATTCAGCTACAGCAACGTTTCGTTTCTGGTTTATGTGTGAGCCATCATCAGGGATGTAGTAAAGGAGCCCAGGCAACATCTTAAGACACTAATTAAATCATTGTGCAACCTGCCACTATATTTTCTAGTTTCATATATTTTTACTGCTATCTGAGCATCGGTAATCACGTCTCATTAAGTTACAGATGCCACGTAGAAGACGACTCATTTATTATATAACACTTTGCTTACTTATTTAAATCATTTCCACATATTCCATGATTATATGCGTCTAAGATGTTGTCCTTCCTCTGTATTTACCGAAGCTCTGAAGTTGGTTTATATTGCAAACGTTGGCACAGCCGAACTATTTATTGATGTGATCGAGCGTCAAGACAAACATTTATTAAAGTTAATGTACCTGTTTGGTGGGTTCGTCTTCACTGGCTGGCAAACTTTACATTCGCACCAGCGAATGAACTTTCAAATATTTGACTACAATTACCGAACAGATTTAGGATACGCAACACGGAAAAACTTGCCACTAGATTGAAAGACGTGACTATAACACACCAATCAAAGAAACCCGTGACATATAACGAACGAGACTAAGACAGACACGAAAACTACTAGAAATATTACCAACCTTATCAAACTAACACTTGGTCAGAACTACTTTCAATTTAATAATAGCATATACAAGCCAAAAGGTGGATTAGGTATGGGAAACCATATCTCGTCCATATTGACCGAAATATTTTTAACAGCGTTACGAAGAAACACACATCCAGACTTTAATGACAAAACACGACATTAACGCCATATATGTAGATGATATGATCTGCATATTAGGCCGTGATAACACTGACGATATACTAAAGGACTTCAACAATATCCACCACAACATCCAATATGACATGGACAAAGAACAAAATAAAACTCTTAATTACTTGGACCTGAAAATCACACGGTCGGACAACGAACTACAATACGACATTTTTAGAAAACCTTCCGCTACCGACACGACCATACACTTTACATCAAACCACCCACAACAACATAAACTAAGTGCATTTAGACACATGATACGGAGACTAAAAACTACCCCACTATCCGAACAAAACTACAAAAAAGAACTTGATACTATAAATACTATCTATGAAAATAACGGTTACTCCAAAAAAGCAATGAACAAATTATTAAGACAATATGACTCCAAAACACACGACTCAAAAACACAAAATACACAGAGTTTAACAAGACGCTGCACATTCACGTACACAGAACCAAAAATATACGGAATAACTAATATCCTCCGAAAGGAAGGTATAGAAATCGCATTACGTACGGACAACACACTTAGAACCAAACTAACTGCAAAGACTAAAAAGACACTCGACCAAAGTGGGGTATATAAAATAACCTGTACTTGTAAAAACGCATACATAGGACAGACAGGACGAAAAATACGGACCAGATATTCAGAACACATTAAATCTCTCAGTAAGAACAAAGACGATTCAAACTTTGCAGACCACCTCAAAACAACTGAACATGAACCTACCAAAATACAAGACTGCACCATCTTACGACACAAACAACACAAAGGACGAAAACTGAACATATTAGAAAACATGGAAATTTATAAACAAAAAAACTTCAATTGACAGATCATTCAAGATGTTACATTCACCTCTAGGGGGTTTCCCCCAGAGGTACATGACCTCCTTCCCCAACGCTCCATCACCCCTTTCACCTTTCTCTTTGTATATAAACACCACGACCAACTGACTGACTCCAGTACTGACTTAACAGCCAGACGATGATGTCTTAACATCGAAAGCGCTTGCCCACAGTAACTCACCAACCAGGGGAGACAAACTCACCTAACAAGTACGTTACCTTTTTTCTTTTTTTTTGGCCCAAGGGCGAGTGGGACAAGTCCCTTTGTCACTGTGGCCGCATATGGGCATATTGTGACGCTGGCCCTTTCTTAGTAGAAGGCGTCGTACATACCTGCCCCCCTTAGGAAGCTGAGTATGTCCTTCACCGCAGAGTCTGCTACGGTTTTGGGTTCAGTGGTCCCCTGACCGAAGTATTCAAAGCGTTTTGCTGCCAAGGCAGGACATTCACATACGATATGCTCTGCTGTCTCGTCCTCCTCACCGCGAGTCTGCATTCCACCGCCTCTGAGATGCCCATCTTGTTGAGGTGATATCTGAGTGGGCATTGCCCGGTGAGGAAGCTTATCAGTACTCTCAGATCTTGTCTAGAGAGTGTCAGCGTCGCCTTCGCCCTTTGACAGGAAGGCGTGACAAGCCTTTTCGCCTGTCTTAGTCGTGGCTGGCGATGCCAATGGGCGCCATTTTCCTGTATCTCCCATCGAGCAACCAGACGGTTCAGGTGACTTTTCGTCAGACCCACGTGTGGTTCAGGCCCGATGGGTAGGGATTCTGTACCCCTTTTCGCGAGGCGGTCAGCCTTTTCATTGCCCTCATGCCCCCTGTGAGCCGGCACCCAAATGAGGGAGAGCCTGTTACGGGCGCCGAGCTGCTTGAGCGCATGGAGGCATTCCCATGCCAGCTTAGACCTAAAACTATAGGCTGCGATGGCCTTTAAGGTCGCCTGGCTGTCTGAGAAAATGGAGATCCGCTTGCCCTTGAGCCGCTTGCTGAGCCCTTTGTTCAGGATCTCTTCTGCGATCTCTTGGGTTTTGCACATTGTTCGCGGCTGCATATTCAGTCAGCATGCTGACCATATTCACAGCTGGCCGCAGACATGCCCCTGGGGACAATGCCGTGGCCGTTCCACTCTCCACAACCCGTGGTCGCGCCTGGTAGCATGGGCATGCTCCTGGGAAGATAACCCAGAACCAGGTACGTTAACTTTAGTAATTTGCCTACTGACGGACTTAACCCAATTGCTTTAATAACAAAATAACTTCTATGTGTAAAAACGCGTTCATAGGACGGACAGGACGAAAAATACGAACCAGATATTCGGAACACATTAAATTTCTTTGTTCGAGTCAGAAAATTTACCCCACACTCACATCCCTACGCCCTGTCCCTCCTTTCTGTTAACCCTTTTATTTCCTCGTTTATTGTTATCAGTTACCTATTATTTAGTCGCTGTTGAGTTGGAGTCAGACACAGAGATGGCAAGGATAGCGACCTTGGGAGAGCCTCTGCTGCCTTCTCACTATTGGTTTCACCTGAGACCTCTTCCCGCTTTTGTGATTCTAATCACTCCACTTATCGCAATTATTATTATCCGCCGTATTTACTATCACCAACCACCTGTTCATTTCTACCACAAAATTACCACTATTATCACGTTTTCTGCGCATTTTTTCGTGTACGCGAGCACTGTGAATTTTCTTAGAGTGCGGTGCATAGACTGGGTTTTCGCAGAAATCATCGCATCCCTCCTGGCCAGGAGCAACCAGCTGAAGGCGCCGATTCAGGTACCACCAATATGTGTGTTAATACCGCACTCCAATTCAACACCACCCCCCTTTCTTCCCTTCCTCCTTGCAAATCCAAACATTCTTAGTAGGAAGACGACTCAAAGTTTGCCAACTACCTCAAGACAACTGGATATGAACCTACCAAAATACGGTACTGCACCATCTTACTACATAAACAATACAAAGGACGAAAACTGAGCGGTTTTTTACTTTCCGCTACCCGAAGGGAAGGAAAGTATAGTAATCGGCCCAAAAAAAAAAGTTGGGTTTTCTTCAGATCTTTACGTTTCAGACCCTTCTGAGTCTAAAAAACCTAATTTCGGAGAGAGGTCCGTGTGTATGTCTGTGTGTATGTCTGTGTGTATGTCTGTGTGTGTGTGTGTCTGTAGTTCGATTTGCGGGAGAACGGCTGATCCGATTGAGCTGGTTCTTTTTTTGTTTTGTTCGTTATTTTTTGTAGACACCAAAATAAGGTTAAGGACGATTTCGGCCGATTGGAAGGGGGTGGAGGGGACGAAAATGTACCAAAAACTAGGGTTTTTCGCATTTTTCTCGAAAACGGCTCTAACGATTTTGATCAAACTTTCAAATTATCTTCTCCTAATCAATACCTAACTTTTCTTCTCCATACATATCTCCATGAAAATACGGTGAACGGAGATATGGGCCCTTGAAGCAAAAATATGTTTTTTACGCTTTTTGGCAAAACGGCTTCAGCGATTTTCACCAAACTCACAGGATGTTTTCAAATAGTTGATACCTACATATTCTTTTTAATAAATGTTCCTGTGACGGTCCATTGAACAGAGATAAAAATCAAAATGTGTAAAAAATAACGTTTTTTCTAACATTTCCGTAAATTCCAGGGTAACTTTTTCACCAGATGTGATATATCCTAATGAAGTATCTTCTAGTCACCCATACCAACATTTCGTTCTCTATAATTATTTCTGTATATATATGTTGAACAGAGATATAAGCCAAGTTAACTCAGAAAAGGAGATTTGTCGAATATTAATTTATCGGTATTCCAATTTTCTCAAAAACGGCTCTAACGATTTCGATCAAACTTTCGGAGTACTCTCAGCTAACTAGTCCCTACATTTTGTTCTCCATAAATGTTCCTGTGAAAATGCGTTGAACGAAGATATAGCGCCCGCCTATGTAGGTGGTGTTCGAACCTAAACGGGTGGCGGAAAGTTGTGTGTTGCTACGCACCAGATATTTTAAACATGGAAATCTTTAAACAAAAAACTTCCTTGGACAGATCATGAATGAACAAACTGGGACACCATATTCACACCACTCAAGGCACTACACAAAGTAAAACAACCAACTGACGGATTTACAGACCACCCTACACAAAAAAAGACTTAGAATCGACAATCGACAGACTATTTAAGACGTACAAAACTGCCCTTATACTCCTTTCCTTTCATTCCCAGGTGGAGTATGACCAGGCTCCTTTCCCTTCGGAATATGATGAGTATATGATTCGGAATATGATTCAAATATAACATAGTTCACACTTTGCACGGAGTCCAGTTCTTCAACTGTTCAACTATACAACTGTACAACTATCGAAACGGAACGGGTAATTGTATGAACGGTACAACCTACCTTCCCTTTCACGACTCCTTTTCCTGTCAAGTAGGTGAAGCTATGATGCGACAGGTCTTGTCTCCATTTAACAGACGCACATTCATGAAGAACAATACGTATTTTCTAGTATAAGACGCCTCACGAGTTTTACGTAAATCCGTGTTTCCAAACAGATTTTTTATTGCTTGTTCAGTATAATCGGATATATCAGTAGTGAGGTCTATGGCACAGCTGGGTTGATGACGTCAACCCCCGCCTTCTCACCACCTACCAGCTGATCTGACGTCCCCCCCCCCTCCTCAGCACCACAGCTGATCTGACGTCCCCCCCCCACCACCGCAGCTAATCTGACGTCACCCCGCCTCACCCACACCACCACTGCTGATCTGACATCCCCCTCCTATCAACTACAGCTGACCTGACGACCCCCCCCCAGCCACAGACAGCTGATGTGACGTCACCCCCCTCCTACCTTCACCCCGCTCCTACCTTGAGCGTCCAAGAGTGAACATTTAGGATACAGCCAGTGCTGGTGAACGCTTGCAAAGGTAACTCAACCATCAGCAGTTCGGAAAACACAGTAATCGAGTCTATACCAGCTCCTGGGACGAAGTGTAGGCTGATATGGGACTGCAACCAATTTTTCATTTTCTGAGGGTGTAGCAGGAGATAAGGCAGTGTTGGGGCACTACCTCATAAGTATGTTCAGCTTCATTCATTGGTCCTGAGGTGATCTTCGGGATTGCAAGTTCCTCTTCCAGAATCGACCATTGACTGATTGAATCATCAGAAGATGACGGTAACTGAAGGGGAACACTCAAAATAAGTGACTAGTGGCTGGTCCTATTAACGAGCAAAAGCCATTGCATGTTGCTCCCCTACTCGCAGTCGTCACGAAAACCCCGCACCTTCAGACGACCGTTTTGCCAGTACTGCAGCTCCTTTCTTCTTTGTACAACGTTCAGTCGCTCGACTCGTCACACGTTTCGGAAGGATTTCGAATAGTTAGTGGTTAGCTTAGTGTGTTAACCTTTACCTGTTGACACGGGACTGAAATGAGACTTAAAAGAAGATATTCCGAAGGAGAACAATAACAGCAACAAACCATCAATGTTATCAATCGGCAATTGTTTAATCTCCTCAGTCCTGCGCCGTTTTATTACTTATCCTGAGGGTGCCCCTGAATTCATCGTCAACAGTACAGTATTCTCCGTGTCAACCACGAAAGCAACTTCGCCTTTTCCATCACTTCATTGAGCGCGATGTGCAAAATCGTATTCAATTACGCAAAGTTTAATACTGAAATAATCTCTCAGGTGAAATGTTAATTGAAGTATAACGATGAAGTTTCGGAATGGGCCCGAGCAAAGGAGCATTTCATCAACCATTATCTCTTGTGTACAGGCGAAACTTGAGGTTAAGCCCACAAAATCTAGATCAAGGGGCTGGCAGACGAGTTGCGTAGTTGGCGTATTAACTTGATGGCACGATGGGAGGGCGCGTATAACCGACAGTCAATAAGAAGACTTATTTAGGTGCAAAGGTAAGGGAAGGTTGAAGGGAGACGAGGGAAGGTGATTGTGTTTATGATAAACTTGAGAGTGAGTTAACCACCTCGACGAGGATAGGAAGTGTTGATGGAATTTCAATGAACCGAGTTGAAGACTCCTTACGAGGCTCAGTTATCGATTTTGATTGATTCATAAACTCTCGAATTATCTTCAATTTCGATTACCTGTTAATACTTTACTGTGCACAATCAATGACTGTGAGTAGTATGTGATTCAAAACAAAGAGGACCTCTAACTAATCAAATGAATTGATTGATTGAAAGAGCCAACTAACAACCACAGCAATCTATAGCCGTTACCTCACTTCCATTTTCCCTGTTTTCGTCCTTGAATAACATCTTTATAAACAACGTTTTAATTATATCACCTGATTTATAAATATCCAATAAATGTGAAAGGGTCAATAGGTCAGAAATAGTTGGTTTTTGGTAACCAGTGAATATTGTGGACAATAGAGTAATAATACAGAATAGAGAGATAAGGGAAGTCGTGTCTGTGTGTTGACTTTCTCAAATGTTTCCAACTCATCAATACAAGTTAACTGTAAACTCACAGCCTAACTACTAATCCCCTTTAACCATTTTTACTTTCCTTGGCTCTACAAAGTAGGAAGGAAAGTTATGTAATCGGCTGAAAAAAGAATTTTGAGTTTTCTTCAGATCTTTACGTTTCAGACCCTCCTGAGCCCGAAAAACACTATTTGGGAAAATGGTCTGTGTGTCTGTGAACGATTTTTAGAGAAAACCACCGTACCAAATCAGCTCAAACTTCATATCTCGCCGGTAGATTACCATGGGACGCCAAAATAAGGGTATGAACAAAATCCACCGAAAGTTGACAATAGTTATCATAGTGATCAAAACACCAAGTTTTTTTTTCTCAAAAGCGACTCTAACGATTTTGATTAAATTTTTTATATTGATAGCTCTCAATGAGGCAACTATACCATAAAATTTCCATCTATGGGAAAATGACGAGAGCAGCACGATACATTACCAACATTTTTGACGTAATCGATTTTAAAGTGGTTTTTAGAGAAGACGACCGCACCAAATCACCTCGAACTTGATATATCGCCCGCAGGTTACCATGGGACGTCAAAATAAGGGTATGGGGAAAATCCACCGAAAGTTGATAATAGTTATCATAGTGATCAAAACACCAATTTTTTTCTAAAAAACGGCTCTAATGATTTTGATTAAATTTTTTATATTGATAGCTCCTAATATAGCGGCTATACCATAAAATTCCCATCTACGGGAAAATTACGAGAGCAGCACAATAAATTACCAAAATTTTCGACGCAATCGCTTTTAGACCGGTTTTTAGAGAAAATGACCGTACCAAATCATCTGAAACTTTATGTCTAGCCTACAGGTTACCATGGAACGCAAAAATAAGGGTATGGGGAAAATCCACCGAAAGTTAACTATAGTTATCATAGTGATATAGTGATCAAAATACCAATTTTTTTTCTCAAAAACGGCTCTAACGGTTTTGATTATATTTGTAGGCCCAAATATGGCAACTATACCATAAAATTCTCATTAGTGGGAAAATGACGAGAGCAGCACAATAAATTATCAAAATTGTGGACGAAAAGCGTTTTTAGCGCGGGTTTTTCCTTATAAACTCCGCTGGAATGTTAGTAGAATGTTTAACAAAATTGCTATTGTAATCCAATCCAATACCCATAGGGTGAGTGTTTGAAAACGCTCATGAGATACATGGGGCTCACTCCAGAAATTCCTGAATTTCAACTACCGCCATTTCGCTTACTACCAGTTCTAAACGTTTTTACCCAATAACTCTGTCAAAGTGATTACTATCCTTCTTCAAAAGATTTGTGTTTACAACCTCATTAATTATCTGTGTACCAATTGCTCAATAATGGTCCTGGAATGAGTACAAGCAGCACAATAAATTCCGGAACTGTAAGCGCTACCGCTTCCAGCTGCCGTAAAGTGTTGTTTGACCAAGTTCAAATTAACTGAGTGATAAATGAATTGATTAAATAGAATTAGCCATGTACAAAGTGAATAACCATTTTTTCAAACCATAGTTACCATTTTTTGTGGTAGATTGTGGAATAATTTTGTCCCCATAGAAATGCGTTGAACGAAGAAGCAGCAACACGTATACAGATGCTCTATATCGTTGAATTTGGCTATAGTTGCGTGGTGCTTCGCACTAGATATTTTTAATTACAGTTTGAGAACAAACTGAGCAGGTATTCATTTTCGTATATCAATAATTATAAATTCCGTTCGTTTGACGGCCGATATTGCGGGATTGAATTGAACCTTGGAGTGAAGTGAGGTGGTTGGATGGATTATCTCTTGCAGTTCTTCTCCAAATCGCGTATCATGTTTCACGTAGTTATGGGAAACACTGCAAGTTTCAAAACTACCTTTCCAAGACGCCTTCTTAGGGAACAATCCACCTCCAGTAGGCGATCAAGTTTTCATTTTCTCTCGTTTTGATTTCCCCTTATTCTTCCTACTGGTCTGTTACCCATTTTCACTTAGGGTAATAAAGTTGATCTTCAGTGACCTAATTTAATTATATTTCAATACACTCATCTTATTAAACATAGAGAGATCGAGTATTATGACAACTGTTCAGCGCATTAGAGCAAAATGGATTGAATGCGGACGAAGAAATTAGACGTGAAGGGTAGACCAAAGTGCAATGGACTGGATGTATTGCTTAAATCGATATTCACAGTTAAGTAACGACGGTGCATGGGGCACATACGGCACTTTGAAGGTTGTGTCCAGCAAGTGCAAACTGGGAGGTGGACAGAAGGAACAGTAGAAGTGAATGAGGACGAACTGAAAGCAAATTTCAGAGAAAAGAGGTTTCAGGTGTCAAGCCGTGGGGTGAGAGGGGAACGGAGAGTATTGAAAAAAAAGGAGCGTTTCCAAGATCTAGAGGGACTTGAAGCCCTTACAAAGGTTGAGGGGACTTGACAGCCATTGAAATGAATCAGCCAGGGTTTTCCACATAAGCTGGCTTCTAGACGAGGGTGGAAGAATTGTGGTGAACCGGCAGAAAGGGCAAAAACAGCTCAGAAGCGGGTTCTGGCTATAGGAGGAGGGCTTTAGTCGAAAACGTGGCCGTCGTGCTGATTTGCAGCCTCCAACATTCACTGACTATAAACTACCCATCGTCTAGTGGCTAAAGACTGGTTGAATGATCTGGTTGACTGTTTTGGCATTGTCGTCAGGGTGGCTTATTATTCATTCTGAATTTTTCGGTCAGGAAAATGTTTCTACAACCCCCCCCCCCCAAATTTGACACATAACCATCGTCTAAAAAAATCTGTTCTTTCGTGCGAACATTCTATTTGGTTGTGCCCACCTACTTCTTCTTCTGTATGTGCCTTATCCGGCTAACCGGACGTTGGCAATCACTGCGGCGCTGTATACCCGTCCACTTCCTCAAATTATTCAGCCAGCAGAGCCGTCTTCTTCCAGCACCGCGCCGACCCTCGATCTTCCCTTTCATAATCAACTGAAGTAGCCGATACTTTTCTCCCCTCAATGTGTGTCCCAAGTATGCAATTTTACGGCATTTCGCCGTAGCCAGGAGCTTCCTCTGAACCTGAGCCCGCCGGAGAACTTCCTAGTTTGAAATGCGGGCTGTCCAAGGGATCCTAAACATCCTACGCAATTGCCACATCTCAAAGGCTCCTATTCTGCTCAGGGTGGCAGCCTTTAGGGTCCAAGCCTCCGCTCCGTACAACAAGACAGACCATACATAACACTTTACCATTCTCCATCGGAGAGAGAAGTTGAGGTTCTTGTCACAGAAAAGATTTCTCATTTTCAAGAATAAGGAACGAGCCTTCTCAATTCTACATTTGACCTCCATGTCAGGATCCATAGATTCGTTGATGAGGCAGCCCAAGTACTTGAATCTCCTTACTCGTTCAACTCTGCGGCCATTGAGTGTCAACACAGCATCATGATTAGAGGAACGACTGAAAACCACCCATTTGGTGTTCATAATATTGATTGTCAGACCCGCCCGTTGACCAGCACTTACCAATGCAAAATTTGGCTTGAAAAATTAACAAACAGTCTAACCGCGATTACGTTGTTGAGTCGAACTTAACGGGTCTCAGAAGTGTAGGACTGCGTCCAGATAGAACACAGTGAAATCACAGTGAATATAGTGAAGGGAATTCTATTACCTGAAGAAACTTGCGGAACAGTGTAGCGAAAGCTAACGTTTCTCTCCAGCCTGCGCTGATATCCCCCACTGCCTCTCGTCTCACTCACCGTCACGTCGTGCCAATTGCCTAACGTCGCCTACAAAACGTCCGTTTTCTTTGTTCCCTTAATCAGGTCAGGTTTCGTAGCATACATACATTTCTTCGCTTTATGACATTGTGATTGATTCCTAAACGCTCTAATGATCATCTTCCCTTTCGAAAGAAGCAAACAAATGGATACGATCGATTCCCGGTTCATACTTTACTGTGGACAAAGTACTTCATTAAGCCCGTAATGATGCAGAACTAGGGAGAACAATGAGACTTCTAACTAAGTCTAATCTAAAACTGGGAATAGTGGAGCTAGTTTCAGCGGACAGGTTGATATATAACTTCAATTCAGAACCACCCAACTTCTCTTGTAAGTTCTTATTTTGGCTCCGAGAATACTGAAGCTATCAAAAGTACCGTTCTCACTTCATGGGGTTCTAAATGGTTGTCCGATTTCGAAAACGGCTTTTGCCCCTTCGCGTTTTAAACTTTCCTTGACAACTTATACAACCTCATCATTCGGTAGAGAGTATTTACCATCTTCTCGGAGCAAACAGTTGTATCACAGCCCAAAATGTGGTGATCAGAATGCCAAAATTGTACTCGTATTGCTTTTCATGCACCTAGTATTAACCCCATTGCGACGCATCCCACAACTTTCCTCAGCCCCACGTACATTTTGTCGTTCTACGGACTAATCCAATCTGAATTTGCTACAACTTAACGTCATAGGAAAACCGGTAGAGCTTGGCATTAATGAAATCATTGGGTTGCTCTTACTTATGTCACAACCTTTATTGTGCAACAAGGGTAAGGATAACTCAAGATCCATTATTTGTAAGGGGAGATTCACTGTGATGACACTATGGAAAAAATGCCGGAGAATAGTAGCTTTAATTCAAGAATTTCAGTTGTTAGTAGATAATTCAGAACCCTATAACTACGTAACCTTCCTTTCCACTTCATAGGGCTTAGAAATGTTGAAAATTATGTTGTGAAAAGTAGAGCAACATCGAACATGTGCTACTTTCATTTATAATGAGGAAAACGGAGGGCGGGATAGCGGCCACTCGCCCTAGAAAGAGTCGACGAATATCAGACCAGGACTTGACAGAACAGACATAACTGAGAACGTTTCGACCTCAGTCGACATTGCCATTTGGAACGGATTTCCTAAGCTACGAAAGGAGTTTAGAGGTACATATGTAATCCGCGGGAACACTGAATGAGCGGATAATAATCTCTTAATCCAGGTAGGTGTTTTACTGACGGTTTTAGTTCGTTGGCCACCATTATTCACTCCTCAACAGAACCGGTTTGCGAAAGGAACCAACGATCCATGAACAAGTTGCAAGTCGTTTTCAGCGGAACCATGATGATCCACTCGTTCTTTCGCCCCTTTTCCTCATCTGTTCTGACCTCCTCTATTTGAGATAGCACGAGACAACATTGAAAAATCCCTTCTTATTTTCCCTGCCAGAAACGTACGAAAAGTGTTATAATCGGTCACCAAAAAGTGGAACTTTCAGCAAGCTTTACATCGGTAGGTGTAAATCGACTTTACATCGAAAGCGCTTGCCCACAGTAACTCACAAGCCAGAGGAGACGGACTCACCTAACAGGTACGTTAACTTTAGTTTCAGCAAGTGTTTACGCTGCGTGACTTATTGAATCGAAAACCCAGTTTCTAGTGTGTGTGAGGTTTAGTAGCCAGATCTGTAGTTAGCAGGTGGTTTTTGGTTTATTATTCATTCTGAATAATAACCCTATGTTATCGGTCATGAAAAATTTTTGACAACCCCCCCTCAAAATTTGATACTTTACGTTTCAAGACATGGAGATTCCAAATTTGCAATGACCGTCCGCCATCCCCCGTCCACCGTCCGCCGTCCCCCATCCACCGTCCGCCGTCCACCGTCCAGGCCGTTTTGTGCCTTTAACGTGGTCCAAAAAATTTGTTCTTTCGCACAAAAATCCAATTTGGTATCTAGTTGTTCCCGCCAACTCGGCAATCCGATCGGATGAGGCCCATGATTGTTATGGGCAAAAAACGGTTAAAAAAATTAACGAAACGGAGTCAACGTTTCGGTCTCATCGAAATCGCTCGCCTGCTCAACTGGCAACGCTGCCCCCTCGCCTGTCAGCGCAACGCTCGCCTGCCACCAGCTCTACTTGTTGGAAGCCCCCCGACTCGTGTTTCGTATTTCGTTCTCATCTTCACCTCCACGAATGACTGTTTCGCTCGTCTCAACTATTTCCGTTAGCAAAATATCTGTTATCTTCGATTGAACTTTTCATTATTCCTAAAAGTTAACGTACCTGTTAGGTGAGTCCGTCTCCTCTGGCTTGTGAGTTACTGTGGGCAAGCGCTTTCGATGTAAAGACATCATCGTCTGGCCGTTAAGTCAGTAAGGAGTAGAGAGTACTGACTTAACGGCCAGACGATGATGTCTTTACATCGAAAGCGCTTGCCCACAGTAACTCACAAGCCAGAGGAGACGGACTCACCTAACAGGTACGTTAACTTTAGTAATTTGCCTACTGGCGGACATAACCCAATTTATTTTCATTATTCGTTTATTTTTGGTTTATTTATTTAATAGTTCGTTCGTTTCATTTTTTTTGGTTGTAATACGATTCAATTTTTTAGATTCTTTCGTTTCATTCTCATTTTGGTTTTTTCATAGATTTTTGGTTACATTTTGACATCAATATTTAGCGTGCATGTTTTCATATTAAAATTCAGTTTTTTCTAGATACTTTCGTTTTTTTTGTTCATTTTAATATTACGATTCAGTTCTTTTCGACCTTTTTTTGGGTTTCATTATGATATTTTTCGATGCTGAATCGAACGGGATGGGTCTCGGAGCATTAATACTAGGTCAAGCTGTTTATCCGAATAGTAAACCGTTGTGTAATAATTTGCAGGGTTTTTAGGAGCTAATTTAGAAAAGCTTTAACGAGTATTGCTAGGATTGGTAGGTCTATCTATTGCCTCAAATATTTTTTTTGTTCGTTGAACGACTTGCGTAAATTTGACGAATCTATTGCCCTATTTCGTCGTATAACCAATATAATTGCGTGCAATCGAAACGCGTGAATTTAACGACTGTGTTTTATCTATCGTCCTACGTCTTTTTAAAAAATCAGAACGCGTACCTTTAACGATCACGTTTTATCTATTGTCCTAAATCTTTTTTTCGAAACATATATAAAAACCGCGTAAATTTAACGACGCCCTACGTTTAAACCGATCTAAACACATTATTTAATAAATTTATTTCGCGATAATAACGATACGCGATATTTTTGGAATTGGGGTAGGAGGTACTTAGGCGTTAGCGCAATAACTGGTTGGGGTATGACGTTGATCCACTCAGAAGTTGCGCCAATTGTGGGGGCATGACGTCGCACAGGGGGATTCATAGTGGTGGGGGACGTGACGTGGGGGGGGGGATCCTCTCAGAAGTTACACTGATACGGACAGGGGGTTTCGTCATGTCTGCTGTAGTTGATAGGAGGGCGGTGACGTCACATCAGATATGCCCGTGAGGATGAGGAGGGGGGTCTTACGTCAGATCAGCTTTAGCGGAGAAGGGGGGGGGATGACGTCATTCATCAACTATGACATAGAACCACTCAGAAGTTGCACCAATTGTGGAGGCATGACATCACATGAGGGGAGAATCCTCTCAGAAGTTACACTGATGCGGATGTTGGGGGGGGTCTTTAGGTCAGCTGTATTTGGTAGGAGGGGGGTGACGTCACATCAGCTGTCTGTGGGTGGGGGGGGGTCGACAGGTCAGCTGTAGATGATAGGAGGGGGGATGTCAGATCAGCAGTGGTGGTGTCGGTGAGGCGGGGTGACGTCAGATTAGCTGCGGTGGGGGGGGGGACATCAGATCAGCTGGTAGGTGGTGAGAAGGCGGGGGTTGACGTCATCAACCCAGCTGTGCCATAGACCTCACTACTGATATATCCGATTATACTGAACAAGCAATAAAAAATCTGTTTGGAAAAAACACTCGTGAGGCGTCTTATACTAGAAAATACGTATAGTTCTTCATGAATGTGCGTCTGTTAAATGGAGACAAGACCTGTCGCATCATAGCTTCACCTACTTGACAGGAAAAGGAGTCGCGAAATGTCCAACAGCCTTCAATCTACCAATTCTGCTAGCAAAGTCCATCACAGAATCTCATTACACGTTAAACAACCGCTCGTCATGTCCTGGCGAAGAGTCGAATTTTTTTAACGTTTTCAACTTTTCCATCCTAACGCCAATCCGAATTTAATTAACAAAGTGGTGTATTCATATTTTTTCTGCAATCATGTAAGCCAAAATACATCAGTAAATGATATTCCAAAAACGGTTCAGAAAATTTTGATTAAGTCGCGGGGTACTTTCAGCTAACAGCAGATTAATTTTGTTCTGCGTGAGCACATTCGTGGAAGAATATTGGACGTGCAGATAGAGGTAACTGACATTGAGGAATGTTAGACTTGAATCAGCAATACCTTCAACTTATTCCTTCCCCCATTTTGTGAGTTATTTCTCCTTCCTGACCCAACGTTCTTCTTCTTCCCCTGCTAATTCTTTGCCATGTTCAAACGAGGCTCCTATTCTGATTTAGCACGATGGGGCAGGGATGGTACAATTCATCGCCGCATCTTCAACCACAAGCAATGCGCAACAGTCAACTACAAATCACTTGCCTTTAAACCCTTCCATTCCTCAAGGAGTCTGTGAGGCTCACACACAACACTTAACCAAATTTATAACGTCTTTTCCGGATCTACGACACCCTCATACTCGATGGACTGGTTAAACTACGATCGCGTGAATTATCGCTTTGTGGAGGTTCGAGGATTCAGAATTAATTCACTAGCGACGTTAAGGGCGATGTTCCAACTCGGGGCCTGTTAAAGGGTAATTAAGGGGGTGGGGACGCATTAGGAAGAAAAGGGTAGGCGAAATGAAAGTAATTATTTGTTATTCAAACAAGAATATTTAAACAATAGCTAAAGCTGCTGGATGGAGACTGCAGCTGCTGGAAGGCGGGAAAGAGACCAACGTAAAGAGGAAACGGTAGGAAGGGATCATTATATTTTCAAGGCGGCCGAAGGAAGAAGAAAACAGATAACGCTCGGTGGTGATGGGGGCCGCCTTACACTGACTTTCATTATTGTACGCACTTTCTTCGTTGTTTACATCATTAGGCTTCTTGTAAGACTTGAAAAAAGAAAGTGAAAACCTGATTAAAAGTGGATTTGCATAAGTGAGCGTCTTAAGTGTTGAACGTTAGGCATCCTCTCTGTATTAGCTAACCCTTGTTATTATGGTGCTCGTAAACGGATCGATTATTCTAACAAACTCGTTCATAGACATTTTACAACGGAATTCGGTAATGAATCATCTTCTTTTACGTAATGTGCGCCCCCCTCCCCTCGTATTTCCATATGTAGAGTTAACGTGTTGTTATTAACTAAACTTAACCAAACAGGATATGGCCACAAAGCCCTCGCCTCTACCGGCCCTGGAACCTACAAAACTATTTCTTTTGGACAGTGAAACGACTGGTGCGACGCAACATTCAACATTCCTCAACCTCACGTGCATTCGTCAGTTGTCTAATCCAATCTAGTTTTAACACAGTTATTATTAACTCAGTAGAACTTGACTAAATTGAAAATGGTGGCCCCCCCCCCGTCCCGGATCTTTCGTGGATGTCCATATTTATGGACCAACCTTCATTGAGTTGCTATTGCATAGGTGCTTTATGAGATCATTATAAATAACATAGAAGTAAGCAGGTATTTTGCGAGCCACCGGATTTTCTCGGCGGCTTATGCCAGACCTTTGGGGATGGCACTCAGCATAGCCAGGTTAAAAACATCTCCGAACCTTCACGTGGTCTGGCGACCTGTTAGTGCCCATATCCTTTGGAGTGGGCCGTCTGATGGGAGCAATGTTGAGCTTGGTCGCTTGGACGTGCTGAGTAGCAGGGTGGTCTTTTCGGAGTTGCGGGGGGAGACACTCTCTGTGGTGCCCACCAAGGGGTGCCAGATGGGGGGGGGCTCTCCCCTCTACTCTGGTTACCAGTTGCTGATACCCTTCTTGAGCTACTGGAGTAGGAGTAGTCAGGGGTGAATCGCGAGTGTAATCAGTGGATGCATGCAACATGCACAGAATACCCTACAGAGATGGTGCCATGGGCAAAGACTGTTTGTCAATCGAGACAAAACGAGCTGGTCCCGTTCACCAGAAGGCACAGCCTTGCGCTGCGGGAACTCAGACTGGGTGGTAAGGCAGTGAAGATCCAGCATGAGATCAAGTACCTGGGAGTTTTCCTTGATAGGAAGCTCACTTGGGCCACACATGTGAAAAAAGCCTTACAGCGGGCGTCAGTGGTGATGTGGGCAGCTCAGAGAATGGTGAGGAAGACATGGGGACTGAGGCCTGGGATCATCCAGTGGCTGCGGTTGTTAGGCCTTTAGTTACCTATGGAGCCCTGGTCTGGCGGACTAGGGTGGAAAATAAACAGTGCAGTTGCAGTTGAATGAACTGCAGCGTGTCTGGTCATTACAGGCTGTGTACCCTACGGCAGCACTGGAGGTCTTGCTAGATTTAGCTCCGCTCCACATACATGTTAAAAGGATGGCAGGCTGTGCGTATGTTGGAGTTGGGTCTGTCATGTGGAGGAGGAGGAGGAATTCTTGCCATTTGATCCTTAAAAAGGTGAAGGTGGAGGGGCCTGAACTGCATGTGGTAGACTCAATGCCCGCGAGGTTCAACTTCGCGTTACCCTTTCGGATACTCATTCATAAGCGATCCAGGTGGGAAGGGGGAGTTCTCGCTTTTGGAGCTGGGGCCCTGGTATACTACACTGATGGCTCGATGCAGGGTGGCCTTGCAGGGGCAGGCATCTTTGGGCCGTGAATCAGAGCGGCAATCCCATTGGGGTCGCTGGCCACGGTGTTCCAGGCAGAGGTGGCTGCCGTGACGGTCTGTGTGCAGCGGCTGCTGCAGAGGGGACTGAATCGGCAGCGGATCTACATCATGGTGGACAGTCAGGCCACTCTCAAGGACTTAGCCTCAGACTGTCTTACGTCGCGGCAGGTGTGGGAGTGTCTGACTGGACTGAAGGCCCTGGCCGAGGACAACAGTGTAACACTGTGTTGGGTGCCAAGGCATCAGGGTATAGAGGAAAATGAATGGGCTGATGGGTCGGCAAAGAAGGGATCTGAGGATCATGGACCCTTACAATAGGCCCGTTTGTGGCTGCAGTGAGGGTATCACCTGCATCCACCGTTTCAAAAACAAAAAATGTATAATTTTTCGGCCGGAAACGTTCGTATTTATAGTTCCGAAGTAATAAGGGAAAAATGAGTATCATACGAGCAAAATCAAATATTTTTTATGATGAATTGTGCTGCACTAGTCATTTTCCAACGGATGAGAATTTTATAGTACTTCTATTTATACATGGCCATACGAAAATTGGAGAACTTACTATCCTACTTACGATATTACTATCGTTAGGTTTGGATTGATTTTGTTCGTACGCGTATGTCGACTTCATATTGTGATCTGTTGACTATGTATGAAAATTTGGGTCGATTTGTTAAACCGTTGGTCACACTTACACGCGCGCTCATTCGCATAAGAGTGGAAATGGGAACAAACGCCACAGCCTCATAAAATGACTCTCGAGTTGACGGGACAAGTCGTATTTTAATAGGTGTGCCGTCATTCAGGATGACTCGTGTACATGTACAAGAAGAGGAACTCAGACGTGGGACCATCTGATTACCGATACTGATTAGTCTGACTGTGAGCTGACGGAGACTGGAAGAACCAGGTTGGGTTACTGGGGAAGATTTTTCCCGTGAGTGAAGTGTGGCGATGTAATACGGGCGATTGATGAAGGCCCCCAATATTTTCATTTTCGTGCAGGTAGAGTATGTAGCTTTCCAGATAACAGGAAGTGTAGTGAAGCCTCAACCGTGAGAAAATTGCTACAGGTCACCAACTCAAGTCCCCCCCCCCCCGGACCCAGACGAATGAATGGATTTATTCTTTATTCATAACGATGAATATATAATAAAATAAACGCGTTTTAATGTCTTTTCAGATTTCTTTCCCAAGATCTTCTCAATTGCCACATCTTACAAGTCCACGCACCCACAGAATTCCTTCTTAGCTTAATAATCCCTTCTAAGCGATTTGTTTCCAACGAAAAGTCGGATTCCCTTGACCTTAACAGTCATTTTAAATTGTGAAAAGGCCCGAATACCCATAGGAAGGCCCCAGTGGTACCTGTTCACTGTTTCCCCTTGACCTGACGCAGACCTGCTGGTGACATTATTAATTCCTTTCTAGAACATCCAACAAGTAAGCTCCACAAACACGACCTTCGCTAGACAATATCCCAACTGAAAATATCGCTCGTGCTCGTACTACATTAATTGGGTATTTGAATTTAATATTAACCCTATTGCTTTAATACTACATTAACCCTCCTCTGATTCCAATACAGTTCATTATAGCTGTACAGTCCACTTACGAGACCTCCTTCGCCTCAAACTCAACTTCTCTTTCTCGTGTGCTGAAGTGAGAAATTCGTGTTCGTTTTCACATACGTCAGGGACGTGTGAGGGCCCCCCTTTCCTTCCTTTCGCCGACTTGACATTGCCAATTGGAAAAATTGGCAATTTTTGGGTGTTTTCTCCCCCTCCCCACACCAGAATATTTTGTTCTGGGGGCGTCGCCACAGAAGACTTATGTTGTGGATTAAGCTCATCTCATCAAGATAATTGGGAAAGAGTTTGATAAACTTATTAAATACAAGAGACTCCGTAATTCAAGGTTTAGACTTTAAATAATATGAAAGTTCATTCCTCGAAAATCAAGGCAGCCGAAAGTGCCCACGTTCCTGAAAGTTTTTCATTTAAGTCGTGAAATTTCAAATGCTGCAAAGCCTGCGTTCCATTGAATTGCTTTTCTCATTGCCGTTTTGGACAATGGAGAGAAAAGAAAAGCTTTTATGATGATTAATTAGCAATATTGGGGGCCAGGTTTTGAAGAAGCGGGGGAGGGAGGAATCAAATTAATTATACACTCAGGGGACGAGGCCCTAACCATTCTAGCTTGGGTGAGAACTAATGAAATTCAAACCGGTTCAAGAGGAACTGGCGAAGAATTTAAAAGGGTTAGGCGGAGCGAGGGGAGGGTTTTCTGAAAGTAAATTGAATCAGTCGGGCGGTGAATGGCATGGAGGCGATAAGGGTGACAGCAGGGGAAGGGCCCCCAGACAAAGAATAGTAGAAATGTAGACGGAAAACCTAACGACAAACCCAAAGGCATCTCACCTGCACGCCGCATCCCAGATTTACCGCTCACAAATGGACGGGATGTACGGCGAAGGGCCTTTTATTCAAAGTCATCAAAGTGGAAAATCGACCTCCGTCCTTCTCTTGTTCTCCAGGGGACCGAGTTCTCGCAACTCACCGACCCGAATTTACAATTTGGCCGCGGAGGATGAACCTACGCAGTTCGGGTTTCGCATCTTTTTCCAGTATTTTTGCCCTCTTTCAAGAATGTCTGGCTCTTTGTAGAGCAATGAAGAAGGTGGGGAGGAGCAACGAATTAACGCCTTCTATCGACAATTACCAGCCCTTAGATGCTGTTTGTCGTCAATCGCAGACCGTAATTAACAGCTCTGGGCGAGTTCTTATCGTTAGCCTTTCAACTGCTGAACTACATTACAAGCCTGTCAACCCTCGAATAATTTCAAAACCAGGGACAGTATGAAACGTGTCTCAAACACACCTTATGCCACTTACTTTAGTAGGAAATTGAGAATCGGAGAGATGAAATGAAAAATTGTTCAAAATTCGAGCAAAAGTCGAAAGGGAATAATTAAATTAGGGAAGGGGGGGGGAGTGAAAGAAAGAGAGAGAGTGAAATGATTTACTCGACTGTTACCAGCGTCAAACTGCAGTCGGATCTCAGTTAGCACGATCTAAACCACATATCGACCTGTTCAAGTGCCGTCAAGGCGACAAAGCTGTTTTTATTCTCTTTATTTTCTTTACACTCTCTTTCAAAAATAGCGCAATGGTTAGGGAGCGCGTTTATTGCGTTTAGTGTTTGAAGATGATGATTTCATCGTATCATAACTGCATCTCACTCAGCGTCCCCGATGTATACGAGAAAGGTTGGATGACATCAATAATTTGGACAATACCGATGTCTCGATAAGATACTGGTTGTCTGAAGAAACTGTACTTAGCATACTAGACGAAATAAAAGAGCGTTCGGAATACCAAATAGGTAAACCTCCTAGCTATTCAAGTACTTAGAACTTAGTAGTCACGTATTTTCACCATTTTTTCAACAAGTTTCCTATAATTAGCACAGCATTTCTCTGTGTTCGAACAAAGAATGTAGTCGAACGGACGTTTGGGGTTTCGAAAAGAGTTCCCTGCAACAGCGACGGGATTTAAAATGAAAGTGGAAAGAAGTCCAATCACTACAACCACTGCCGTGTTACACACCATTGCCAGAAGAGCTGGAGAAGACGTATCCAGAGGGCATGAAGTTGTTAATCAAGCTTCTTCGGAAAAGGTTTTGGCTCAGGACACTATCAGGGTGATCAACAACGTAAGGTCATGCCTGACAAGTCTGCAAGACACCAACTCGTCAACAACCACTTTGCCAGACAACTGTTAATATTGCAAAATCAGCCTTACAAATACTACAGTATCGATACAGTAGTCCTAGTACTTAAGTGTAATATATGATACGTGACACAACGCAAAACATTCTTCGCACCATATGCATACAGCAATTTTCATCAATCTAGTATAATCTGTGTTTCATTCACTTTATGTGAAATTGATCAAACTGAGCTCATTGTGCTGCTGTGCAGAAATTCATGTCACAGACCTTCATCAAGTGGCCATAAAAGTTGAACCATAACAAGCATGTAACTTCATTCACCGAATTCCCACAGAAATAACTAATTATTACATTCCTATCCACAACAGACAGCTCCTCCCAAACTTGGTTATCTCTCAGCTCTCGCGAACGACAGTCGTCTCCCAGTTCTCCCAACGCATTTGTCTCTCAAGTCTCACAATTCACTCGTCTGTCAGCTCTCGCGCTACTCACAACTCATCAATCTCTTTCTCTCTCTCTCCAGCAAGGGGATCGTCGAGAGCTATTTTGAACTCGAGTACTTCTAATAATCGTCGAGTGATTGCTCACTCAAGCCGTCTGGAAATTCCAAGTCCCCCTATTCCTTGAACCTCCATCCACTCAGACTATCCTCCCCAACTTCCTGCAGTCTCACAACTCCCATTTCGTACTTTAACACCGAAAATGCACAGCGAATATACAAAATGCGGCCATTTGGAATTCTAGGCATAGAGGATAACTTCTGGACGACTATGACAATGGTCGATGGCAAAGGTTTAAAACAAACACCCAACGGGTAAGTAAGGTACACTTATCAACACGTTTTGGAGAGTTCTGAGTCAGAACAACTGAATTGTCTGTGGTGCTTCGGTAGATAATTTATCCTCAAAGTACGTCTTGGGATAATCAATGCGTATATTCGTGAACACATCTGCACGGATCTGGTGGCGCAACGCATTGCACGACCTTCCTGGGCCCCACGTGCATTCTAGCAAATAATCAAATACATTCCAGAATGTAATGTGCTCACGGCCATCGCTGAGCAATCAGCGCACAGGACACATATGACACTGTCCACATCATTTGGAAAAGGATCGTGTTAACTGTTTTGGACTCGAACCGTTCGTGAAATGGCGGTGCTTGGAATCCAAGTATTTATGGACTAGCTCCTAATTATCTTATCGGCATTATTAAACACTTGTCATATGGACAGTTTATTGTACTGTTGCCCTAAATATTTATGAGGAAAAAATGCGTTAAAATCGGGTTTGGATGAACGTTTTGGTTATTTAATGAGCTGTTCTCGTCATGCAACCAGTTCACATGTATTATGTATTTAGAGTCCCCTTGTTCGCGTTTAAATACTCACACTCGCTATGATGTCTAGTATAATACAGTCCTCACTCACGCTCACCTCGATAATTTATTTCGCAATTCAAGCTCCCCCATTCGTGCGCCCAACAATGGTAGTAGTGGAAAGTTCGACAGTTTAATCAAAATCCTTAGGGCCGTTTTCGATAAAATATTAATGATGATTGTTCGCACTCTCGAACGCGTCAAAATGATGATGAAAAAAACCCTGCAAATTATTACACAACGGTTTATTATTCGGATAATCAGCTTGACCTAGCATTAATGCTCCGAGACCCATCCTGTTCGATTCAGCATCGAAAAATATCATAATGAAACCCAAAAAAAGGTCGAAAAGAACTGAATCGTAATATTAAAATAAACAAAAAAAACCGCAAGTGTCTAGAAAAAACTGAATTTTAATATGAAAACATGCACGCTAAATACTAATATCAAAATTTAACCAAAAATCTATGAAAAAAACCAAAATGAGAATGAAACGAAAGAATCTAAAAAAATTGAATCGTATTAAAACCAAAACGTCGGGGAAATTGGAACGGGGGCGCTCGAAGCGAAAGGCGAAAGGGGAGTTGAGGTGGCGGCATCGGTGGGAGGGACGCGCTCGCTCGCCTCCAGCGCGGTTGCTTTTTTAATGAGACGGGCGGGGCGGGAGGGAGTTCAAACGACGAAACGCTGTAGGTCCCGCGTTGTACTGCGTTTTGTTAATTTTTTTTACCGTTTTTTGCCCATTACAACCACGGGCTTCGTCCGATCAGATTGCCGAGATGGCGAGCACAACTAGATACCAAATCGGATTTTTGGGCGAAAGATCGGATTTTTGGGCGAAAGAACGAATTTTTTAAACCATGTGAAAGGCACAAAACGGCCCGGACGGCGGAGACGGGGGACGGCGGACGGACATTGCAAATTTGGGATCTCCATGTCTTGAAACGTAAAGTATCAAATTTTGAGGCGGAGTTGTAAAAAATTTTACGTGACCGAAAACATAGGGTTATTATTCAGAATGAATAATAAACCAAAACGGCAATAATTTTTCAAGTTTCTATTTTGGAAGCAGCCAACTAAATGAACGTGGTGTACTCCGAGTGGGATAACAATACAGTTCTCAGGAAGCTGTGAATAATATCAACATCTCTACCTGCTACGTTTTACCGCCAGGAAAACTGTTGCCAGCTCACCAACCTCGATCGCAGCCACAAGTAGCAAAGGTTTACATTTCAGCCTCAACCCGCACTTTATTCTGTAGCTAATACATCATTGCCACTTCAACCAAAAGCTAAATGTTCGGGCAGGTACAGCACGAAGACTAGCTCACAACTCTGAACCGCAGCCACTTCCTGTTCTTTTGGTATCGAGTTCTACGTATTTTTCGATGCTGAGTCGTGTGGAACGAGTCTGAAGTGCGTCTAGACTGACAGCAGTGAAATCACAGTAATTATAGTGAGCCAAAGTCTACTTGAAAGAACTCGAGGTACAATACAACGAAAGTTAACCGTTTCATCATTTGCGCTGCCTCCTACCTCACTCCAACCACCCATCAGCTCGACTCATCACTGCCAATTGCTTACAGATGCCTGGAATGTGTCATTTCCGTCGTTTCTGTGAGGTCAGGTCATGTTTCGTATCACTTATTAGTATTTTTCGATGCTGAATCGAATGAGATGAGTCTCGGAGGTTTGAGGCTACGTCTAGCTCCGCAACAGAATGATAAACCGTGGTGTAATAATCTGCAGCGTTTGTGTCTTGCTCGTGATTTTATGAAGGCACAAATAAAAGGTTATGACAGGGAGGTGGGTGAGGGACCAAATCGTACCAAAACGGGGTTATTCGGATTGTCCATTGTCGGATTGTCTTCAATGATTAGGAGAACTCACAGGATGTCTTCAACTCGTCACTTCCTATAAATGTTACTCTCGCAGTTCACTGAACAGAGATAACTTAAATTTGTCTAAAATCGGTTTTCAGAGTAATCCCAAAACTACATGGAATTACTCAATCTGGAGCGTCTTTTAGCAACTTATACACACATTTTGTTCTCTACAACTATTTTGGCATCTACTCGTTGAACGGAATACGAGTGTAAACACATAACTCGGAAAGGAGAGGAGAGTTGCTGACATCAAATTGCTATTTAACTGATTTTCTCGAAAACGGCTTTAATCACGTAACATGAAATTAAAAGATCAGGGACCTGTTTCACAATAAGCTAGTAATATAAGTGAAATTTACAAGTTTACAAGTAGTAGTATTATGAGCACTTGTAATTTCTGTTTCACAATTAGATGCCTCCAACTGGTATTACAAGAATAATTTCACCAGTAACTTATGAAAACTACTAGCCCAGCTGACGACAATCTACTAGTCAGCTGGTCAAACAAATGTGAACTCACCATTCGGTGGCCTAACATCCGGAAAAAACTGTGGTAAGTGTAGACCTACTATTAAGAGGTACCTAGGTAGGAAGCCTTCATGCGCCATTGAAAATGCACCATAATAAGGCCTATCAAAAGCGTAATAATACCTAATCTGATGTGTTTAGGCCAAAAAGAATAATCCCAGAAGGACCGGGACTGCCGGAGGAGTTGAAATGAAGCTTAACGAGATTGACGACGTTGTGCTGGATATCATAGGGAAAGACTCATTGAAGGATTGGGAGTTGGTGAAACGGTGGAGACAACTGTTCAAACCGAGGAAGGACAGTATGAAGACCTACTGCTATCAATTGATGGTAACAGGCCGTCTACATCCTCTGAAGCTCCTCCGACTGAAGGTTCCCCAGACTCAGGAATTGATCTTTCGGCTGTAACCAGGAGAAAGGCGTCTCAGAAAAGTAAGCCTCTTCCGGGTTGGGTCCCTTATCATTTTTTCATGCGTTCCGGGGGTATTATCCGGTATGCCATCTTGGCAAGCTTAATCCATTACCAGTAAAATAAAATTTTGGTTCCAGAATCGTCACCACCACAGGCAGATGAGAAATCTCAGCTTCAGCTCATCAAGCTTCAAATATATAAAACAAAATTAGAAGCTCGGCAAATTGAACTTGCCTTAGGCTTACCGAGGTCTGAGTACACTCAGGACATCGACATTGATCTAGTCCAACACATTTCTTAATAATTACAGTATTTATTTATTTATGAACCCATTCTTCTCCTTTCTACCCTACTCCTCCTTTAACCTAATTCCTCATAAATAGAGATAAGCTGCAAAGTACTATCTACATTATGTTCAAATTGGCGTGATATTTATATATTTCATTCTAATTTCATTAATGAATGCATTATCAAGTAAGTAGACAATGAGTAAAAAGTTCTCAATAAAGTACAAGGTGATTTTTATATGAACCGCTTAGAAAAGGACCTTAATGACCAATGATCATCGGAGCATACTAATGATTTGCTCCTGCCTTATTCGGGCTGCTGCTGCAGGCTGGTTGTCGTCTTGAGGGTAGTTATTTGTGTCATCAAGATCAAGATCATGAGGAACATGTAATGGTTCAACTTCTTCCCGTCTTGCGATGTTGCACAACGCCGCGCAGCAGTTGACAATCTCCCCTGCAAGTACTGGGTTCACTCTCAGTTTATTGAGACATGGGAATTTTTTTTTTAAGATACCAAGTGCACACTCGATGATACGCCGAGTTTTTTTATGGTGTCTGTTGTATAAAACCTCTGATTGATTCCGAGGATTTCGTAGAGGTGGCATCAACCAAGTGCGAATATTATATCCGGAGTCCCCAAGCAATACGAAATTGGCAAACGTTCCGTCGTCCATGATGGCTGGCAATCGACTTGTCGTGCACACTTCCGGGCCAGTTCGCATTCACGAAAAAAACTGACCTGACGCTCCGCAAACGAACATGCAGTTCAAATGAGTGGTTCCCATTGCGGTCAACGAATGCTGCCTCATGCCTCGTGAGTGCGTCGAGCTTGATTAGACTGCCATCAATAGCCCCACAGACGCGAGGAAAACCAGCTATGCTGAAAAAATTGTTCACTTGTTCTTCAATGTTTTGTGGCCAAGTCACCATTCTGTTGAATAGCCGAACGTTAACTGCAGCCACAACTTTCTTCACACAGCGAGAAACGGTTGCTTTGGTGACACCATGCAGTCTGCTACGACGTGGAACTGGGCACCACTTCCCAGCTAGTATCGCTGAACGCACCAAAAAGCACTGATCTTCTTTGCTTCACCTTTTCGAGAACGCACAGTTGTAATCGCCGCTTGTCCTCTCTTTTGCCCATCTTCGATAGGTAGGTATAGCGAAAAGTTTAGGGGCGCGACGACGAGTTAAGGGACGCCATAAAGATGTGGGAGCGGGAGCGGTGGCGGGCGGGAATGGTGAGTTCACATTTGTTTGACCAGCTGACTTGTAGATTGTCGTCAGCTGGACTAGTATTTTTATAAGTTACTGGTGAAATTATTCTTGTAATACCAGTTGGAGGCATCTCATCGTGAAACAGAAATTACAAGTACCACTTGTAAACTTGTAAATTTCACTTACATTACAAGCTTATTGTGAAACAGGTCTCTGGACGAAATGCGCGGTTCGGTGGACGTCAAATCGCTAGCGTCACACAGCGTCTAGGAGCTATCAGTCGACCGTGGTAGCCCTTCAAAATCATAAACCGGGTGATACGTTATCATTTTTACTTTCCTTGGCTTTACGAAGTAGAAAGGAAAGTTACGTAATCGGCTTAAAAAAAAATTTTGAGTTTTCTTCAGATCTTTACGTTTCAGACCCTCCTGAGTCCGAAAAACACAATTTGGGAAAATGGTCTGTGTGTCTGTGTGTGTGTCTGTATACGATTTTTAGAGAAAACCACCGTACCAAATCAGCTCAAACTTCATATCTCGCTCGCAAGTTACCATGGGACGCCAAAATAAGGGTATGAACAAAATCCACCGAAGTAGTTATCATTGTGATCAAAACAACAAATATTTTTTTTCTCAAAAACCGCTCTAACGATTTTGATTACATTTTTAATATTGGTAGCTCTTAACACGATAATTATACCATAAAATTCCCATTTGTGGGAAAATGACGAGAGCAGCACAATAAATTATCACAATTTTTCACGAAAAGCGTTTTTGCCGCGGTTTTTTCCTTTTAAACTCCGCTGGAATGTTACTAGAATGTTCAAAAAAATTCGTGTTGTAGTCCAATCCAATACCCATAGGGTGAGTGTTTAAAAACGTTCATGAAATACATGGGGGTCACTCCAGAAATTCCTGAATTTCGACCGTTTCGCTTAATACCAGTTCTAACAGTTATTACCCAATAACTCTACGAAAGTGATTTCTATCCTCCTTCAAAACATTTTTGTTTACAGCCTCATTAATTTTCTGTACACCAATTGCTCAATAATGGTCCTATAAAGAGTACGAGCAGCACAATAAATTCCATAACTGTAGGCGCTACAGCTTCCTGCTGCTGTGACGTGTTGTTTACCAAGTTCAAATTAACCGAGTGATAAATGAATGGATTGAATAGAATAGCCATGTACAAAGTGAATTGACGTAGAGCTAAGGAAAGTTGTGTGTTGCAACGCACCAGATATTTTTCTTCCGATTATTTTGCTCTCGTTCGTCGTCCGGCAACAAACCCTCAATTTCCCTGCATCCCATAAATTCATCGAATTTCGTACGGTACTGAAAAACTGAGACTGCGGTGTGTTTTTTGTTTGATTAAATTAGGTCAACTTACTTTATTAATTTACTCAATAACCCAACTCGTTAATATTTTTATTTTTATTTGAATTTGCTAATCCTTGGCTCATCGGTTCCTTTCCACGACGGTAACGAGCTCGTACCATGAAGACACAATCATCATGCAGTTTGTGGTGCATAATGTTTCCGTAGAAATGCGCACTGCGCCAACTTATATAACAGCACGTCGAATGTACGGCGGTTTTGGAAAGTTGTGCGTTGATACGCACGAGATATGTTTGTTACGTCCTTTTCCATCTCCTTAACTGAATGAAATTGAACACACCAGATTAAGACAACAAAACAGAAATTCATTACTTAGAGCAATACGAGCAGTTTGAGCATATTTCCAGGGCAGAATATTCTATGAGAAAAGGGTTTGATTGGATCAAGCGAGATGTGCTGCACCTGATGCCACCTCGTTGCGGCCACTAGGGACGTTTGTTCAACCAGCAGTAAATTGCGCCCATATTATAAAAGAACACGTTCCCTCACCAAACTTTACGATCCCTCCCCCTTCTTCTTGGATTTTAGTTGTTGATAGTCTTCATTTTTCAGTCATTTCGCCGCCCTTCGCGCAATAATAAAAATAACGTAAATTTTTATAACCACGCGGTTTATTACCTCTCAGTTCACCTACGTGGAAGGAGTTGGAACTCGTGACAACCTTTTTCATGGCGGTGTTTTACTACATTTTATGCGACCACATGTCGCCACCTGAATTCAACATCAAACCCATTTCCATTTTTTCTCCTTCCAGCGGCGTATCAGAACTTCCAAAGTACCGGAGAAACTCATCTTGGAATAACTTTTGTTGCCGTTTTAGGGACAATTGGAATTGAATGAGTTACTGACTGCACAGCTCTTAAATGATAAGTACAACAATATAGTCGGTATTGCTGGCAAATTGATGGCTTGTGGAACTCGTATCGAGCAAATAAACCCGTATGTGTTTCACAGAATGTATATCACCAGGATTGTACAAAAAACAACCCCTTCCTATAACTACTCGTAGTTTTATGTCTGTCCGACTAGCAGACAACAGAAAAAACTAGGGGGACAATAATGAGGTAACAAATTAACATACTGTTGTGACTTCAGCTCGATGCTTCCGCTGCTTCAGAATCTTATCTTCTGGTTAACTAATCTACAAATGTTTCAGCCCTCCTACGACGTAGCACAATCGCAACTGCAACAGGTTGAGAAAGCCGGCAACAGGTACGACAATCAACACCACATGTCATCGGAGTTACCTCAACAATTTTAGTTATCGAAGCCCCTTCGCCGCCTTTACCCAACCATGCGAAGTGCTTGGGTACTTGAGCCGCTACCATTAAGTGCGCTGACCTAGTTCCGCCTTTCATGTAGCGGGGCTAACTGTCCCATTCCACTCATAAGGTTATGGTTTGAGCTGGTTAGAAGCATTATACCAGTTTGATACCCCAGTTGAAATCAATTTGAGCTTTTAATACCATAAATCCTCCGTTCTCACGAATACTTTTGTGAACAGGAAGGGTAGGGTCTCTCTACATAAATCTTAGGAGCGAAGACGGGAAGAAGAAATCTGAATGGTTTTTTGATAAGCGAGAAAGTACATAAATGCCAAAGTGGAGTTCTGAGTCAATTGAGGGAGAAGTTGAGGTGTATAACAGGAGATGGCGTTGATGGAAAGAAAGGATTCAGGAATTTGAGGCTGACAAATACGCATCGGGTGAAACCCCGGTATCAAGCTTTGTATCGGCATCGCCGATCATTTGGTCTGAATACAGTTTTGCGTGTGAAAATGGTAGTGGTGCTTCCGGAATTAAGTAGGTTGCCACGCACGACCTTTATTGAATGACCAAAGTACAGTTAATTTGCGGGATTGTCGACTAATCTTTTTTTGGGAAGATTCGTGTTTACTGTTTATAGTTGTTTTTGTTTTTTTTGTGAAAACGCTTGTTATATATCAGAAAAAAGTGTTAACAATTCTAAAATAGATGTTAGTCAACATTTCTGATAATAATGCGCTACTCTCGTATTTTTTTGAGGGATGACAGTTATACGTTGCTGTTATGACATTTAGATTAACACCCATTGCTTCAGCAGCCCACGAACAGGCGTCAAATGTGCCGTACATGAAGAAAAGACGGAGTAAGTTGAACTTACTGACTCGGGTGACTGGTAAGGAAAAATGCCACCACAGTGCCTACCGCTGGTCCCACAACCTGATCGTGGGTCAGCTTGAGCTTGGGGATCCACAGAGCTAAGTGCGGTGTCGTGCAATACATCAGAAGAACGTCGCTGTGCAGGGTATGCGTCTGCTGCCAGAAGAAAAACGGCCTTCATTTCTCATGGCACTTGGATACACTTATGTAACCCCCGCTGCTGCCAAATTGGGCTTGATTCTACTGTGTTGAGTCCTGCATAACCACTGCAGCACCAGTAAAGCTACAGTCTTCTGAATTGCCAAACTGAGTACCTTCCCCAACTGAGCAAGCCTTCACCGTATCAGCATAGCAAGCTTATCCTGCTTCTATATGTCTATACGCACCTGTGTACGCAGCACAAGGTCGCTCTACTGGCAGTTGGCCACCTATCTGCTTTCTGTCTGCACTAACACTTGTTTTAGGTGAGGGCGAACGCTCAGTTTGATAGGGGACCACGAATACCGTTCCTAACGCCGTTAAGCAATTTCCTCAAATTTGAGGGCATGATCGCAAGCGGCAATCCGCCAACAAGAGGCCACTAACTGTAATCCAACGAACTTTCCACAGCCCGTCCGTTCAGCTCTCTGAATTTCAAATCTGGAGATGAAAGAAAAAAACGTTCTCTAATAGGATTATTTCAGTTAAATAAAGTAACTTCCGAAGACCCGGTTCGCCCGATATCGTGTTTTCTGTTCAGAAGAGCCCTCAGTTCGAGCAGTGATAATCCACAACTCGTGTAAAAGAGCTTTCCAGTTAAAATCGAAAAGAAGAGAGTAATTAGGGCAAGAGATTGAGCAGCTCGCCGGAACGAAGAAAACAAACTAGTTTCAGAAAGAGTTTAGTTGGCAGTGAAAAAAAATGAGGGCGAGTGACGGAGGAAGATTGAGACGAATGGCTCTTTAATAGGAACCCAAGAGGACTCTGTGAATAACTGCCTAATAATATGATTGATAACTGGGGATAGGAAAAAAGTGGGGGAAGCTGAAGCAAGTGGATAAAAGAGAAGGCTCGTCTCAACGACTGATCAAATTGATCAACGCGGAATTGAAAAAAATTAACGACATCAGTCTCTCGTCAAAAAAGAAACACGTTTTACTTGGTTTTACAATTAAAGGGCACAGTATCCGTATGAACGAATTCCCGACGGATAATCCAGCCCTAAATCTTGATTCATTATTTAAAGTGAAATCAAACTTGATCTACTATCACAACGGCAGTTCAATTTTTATTACATAATCAAATAATTAAAAGTTTCTGTTCCACGTTTCAAGCAATTGATGTGTTGCGAGAAAAAGTAAAATGCAGATAGAACACAGAAATACTAATGAGGGGTTCAGTTCATAATGGCACATATTCAGTGCATCATAATCGCGTCCTAGTCCCACCATAACATAACCTAAGAAGAGATAATAATAACGGTTCCAAACTATCTACACAAGCTCAGCAATGGAGATGAATCATTACAATTCTAGTGACAAATACGTAACGGCTCCAACTACCTGTACCGTTTCCGATAACCTTCCCTTCAAGATAAAGTCACTAAACTGTTATTAAAACTGTCAAGTTCAAATATCTGGAGTAAATCGTCTGTATGTACAAGCACAGTGCTCAATACTTCTTTACACAAACGTTTATTGAGGAAAAGTGCTGATGATAGCCAAGTGCTGGGCACACGAGTCGAGGAGCTTGAGTTGGAGTAAAAGAAATGAATAAATGACTGTGGTGAGCGTCAGGGAGGAAAGTATTAACACTTTGGGTATGAGTTTGAATGAGTATTTAAGCTGGAACAAGGGGGTCTATTAATAGGTCAACTAGTTGCAGGGAATGATAGTGAAGAGTGAGTGAGCAACCAAAGTGCTTTGAGACCAGTGTTGTTGGATTGGGTTTGGAAAGAGCTTGTAACGTGAAATTAAAGGCTCAGGACGAATGCGCGGTTCGGTGGGCAGCAAATCGCTAGCGTCACAGAGCGTCTTGGAGCTCTCAGTCGTCCATGGTAGCCCTTCAAACCCACCAAGCTATTTGCCGCGAAACCGGGCGATAGCATATCATCTTTCGCTTGTCTTCCGATCTTTCTGCTTTCGTGCGTTATAACGATTCCGTCGGAACAAATCCTCCAGTTCCCTGCATCCCGAATTTATAAAATTTACGTCTGGTACCGACACTACGACTCCGGTGAGGTGTTTATTTTATTGGCATGCCAAATAAGTAGGCCCGAAAAGCAGACTGCTACTTTCTAAGCAGTTTGTTGTTTTCATTTCATTATCAGTTGCTCACTTTCTTTTATATTTGTATTATTAGTGCCATTTCTTTTACTTGTCAAACAGAGTTATATTCTTTTTTGTTTAATTAAATTAGCTTCATTTATTTTATTAACCTGTATAATTTTTATTTGTTGGAATTTACGAAGGCTCATGGGTTCCTCCCCGCGAGGGTAATGGACACTTAGCTTGACGGCACAAGCTGTGAGTTGGAGAGGTGATGAGGTAAAGTGGTGGAAAGCGTAAATTTTGGCAAAGTCCAAAAAGGGAAAATCCGTGGTCATCTAAAGAAATCAACTTAACCGACCTGTCGGCAGGAGCAGGCGACTGAACTGGCAGTTCCGACTTTCTTGCGGCTACCATCAAAGGCTTCAGGCCAAAAAAGCTGGACCCAAATGGTCTGGAAATGGCCGAGACTCGGACTTCCTATTATATTAGGGGCATGTGCGGAAATTCCGAGCTCAAGATGTCAAATAATTCGATTCGGATATAGTTTGACTTACACCTCTGTGCTGGCAGTTACAGGAATTGTGGAAGAGAACAAATGTGGGTTTTGATCACAGGGATATTTGTAGAAAAACAGATGTAATCAAAGCAATGAAGCCAACATTTCTCATTATGGGTGCATTTTAGTTCGCATTTCCCTGCTCTGCATTGATTTGGGCATGAGCCGCATCCTCATTTTTGAAAAAAAAAAAATAGAACGAAGAAAGAACTAGCTCAATCGGTAGAGTCATCCTCCTCCCCCTCATAACACAGCGGATATTTGCTATTGTGACGCGGGAGACCTCGAAACTTGAGGGTCTGACGAAAACTCAACGGATAGCGGTAGTTTCCGTAGCCGTTGGGACAAGGAAAGTATAAATAGCGGTTAGCTTAACTGCACTGTCCACACAAAACCCCTCACATCACCATCCCGTTCATCACACACTTCAATCTGTGCAAGGTACACGACATCAGTAGAAAAAGGAGAGGTTCTTCTCAAGGGAAAGAGGTAGCTAAAAACGAACAGGAGAGATGGTTCGAGGAGCAGAGTTTATTCCAAAATCGTGTATTACTATCTCACACAGCATGATTCCACAGGTTGGCACAATCAAACTTCGAGAACCATTCTATTCGTTTAAGTATAAAAAAATACCTGGCTGCAACGGAAGTTTTCTGGAGGACACCAGGCAATTAGCACGACGTGACGAGTCGGGGAGAAGTGTGACGAGTGAGTCAGGAGGTAGTGCAGGAAATGAGCTCGTATTCCCCCTCGAGTTCCTTCACACGAAGAATTCGCTTCATTATATTTACTATCTCAGTTTTCCATCTATGTGCAGCCCTACTTCTCTCCAATCCGTTCTATTTGGCTTTGCCGAGGCACACGAACTTTTATTTGCTCCTTGAATATGCCTATTTGCTAAGCCCCGCGCACATTGCTGTGTGGTAGCCTCAGCATCGGTTTATAAGAATCGAGACGAAGGGGTGAGTGACAGGAAATCGCCCTGAGGAAGGAAGAGGTTGATGAATTCGAAAGGAAACGAGCAGTTTCAACTTCTTTTTCTCTCACGCCAACTTGAAAAGAAAACCCACACATCAAGTTAGCGAAGCATGAAATTAAATGGGTTTATTTATATCTCGACAGGAAGGAATCTATTCTTCAACGGGGATGTAATTGTGTTTTTACGTGGAGGATTCGTTCAAGACGTGAGAGAATTCCTCCCAAGTCGCCGTTGAAAGGGCTCGAAGCCTCGTTGGGGAAACCGATCATCGCTCAAAACCTCACCCTCGCCCAATGAAAAATCAAGAGCTCAACTGTGAAGCACGGAAAATAACTTGATAAATCAACGAAAACAAGAGATTCGCGGCGAAACCAACGAACTCGTCTGGAGGACAGTCGTCCGGCGACTTACCTGACGTAGCAGGTCAAACAGAATTTCACCCGTCAGTCTGGAGTGAGCCAAGTGGAGTTTCTACGCTCCAATGCCCGCAGGTCACCACACAAAATGGCTACATGAACAATTGCTTTACACGACCTTCCAAACCTGGCTAAATTGAAACTTTAGCTAAGGGATTGGACCACATTTTTCTACAAAGCATTGCTCAGGAATGTTTCATTAACGTTTACACATTTTACCAATCATGAAGTGAGGTGGGAGAGGGTGTAGGAAATGAGCTCAGTCTGAGGAGAAAGATAACTTTCGCCATGTTGTCCAGTGTGTTACATACCTCAAGTAGTAGAATTCCCCTCATCACTTTTACTATGATTTCACTGTTTTCCATCTAAACGCAGTCCCGTACCTCAGCATCAAAAAGTACGTAAGAACCGATACCAAACCCGAACGTAAATGAAATAAAACTCATAAATTCCATTTCGTGCGTTTCGTCCGATCGGATTGCCGAGTTGGCGGGCATTACTAACACGTTAAAAACAAAATAAGGCGAGGACGGAAATAACAGGTTTAGAATCTCGATGCCTTGAAATTTCGCACCTTTCTCTCAAACGACTACGATTTTGATTAAATGTACTGGTCATCTGCTGCTAATCAATACCCAGCTTTAGTTCTCTTTAAACCTCTCCAGTAAACGTGGGATCAACTTCATAAACTTGTCTTCAAGCAACCCTCAACCCGCAAAGATTTATGCAACTTTTCGTTGATCCGAGGAATAAGCCCAAATACTTCAAAGAATGGGGTTCACTGAGCATCTCAAGTCCGTTGCTGCCCCCCCCCCCTTTCGCCCTCAAATTCCTTCAATTTTTCCACAATTTTCGTTCAAATCGGAATATTTGTTCGACTACTTCCAGCCGATTTCTCTCAGTATTCCGACAATTGAATGTGGAGATTTGGTAGTCTTTCAACAGCTTCATTCTTCGGAATTTTCTACGTTTGAGAGCTCCAGCAAGGAATGTGTAGTTGGTATTGGAACAATCTGCCAAGAGAAAATTTCAAGCTGGTAGACAAAGAAATGTTCAGACCGTGTCGCGTGGGCAGACGAATATCGAGAAATGGCGACTGCGGTAGACCTCAGACCGCGGCTGACTTGTTCTTTATCACATCACCTTTACCATATTTTACTTTCTATATTTTAATACAAAAAAATGTATGTTTGGACAAACTAAATAAATATCACTCGTTTATATAGGCAGGAGCAGGAACTTTCATTGAAAAGGCCCTGTCCTACCGTGAGTGCCTAAAATTGGGAAATGACTTAAAAGTTGTAAAATTCTATATAATTGAATGGGTGGCTGGAAAAACGTTGCATGTCGTTTTTTTCACAAACTCGGTTTTTGAAGGTACAACGTTCTTTGTCGACTGCTTGATCGAATCACCAACCAAACCAAAGGTCGGACGATTTGATTTATTTTGTTTCATTTTTAGTTGCAATTTTATTACTTTCCGCTACCCGAAGGGAAGGAAAGTATAGTAATCGGCCCAAAAAAAAAATTTGGGTTTTCTTCAGATCTTTACGTTTCAGACCCTACTGAGTCTAAAAAACCTAATTTCGGAGCGAGGTCCGTGTGTGTGTATGTCTGTGTGTATGTGTGTGTGTGTGTCTGTAGTTCGATTTGCGGGAGAACGGCTGATCCGATTGAGCTGGTTCTTTTTTTGTTTTGTTCGTTATTTTTTGTAGACACCAAAATAAGGTTATGGACGATTTCGGCCGATGGGAAGGGGGGGTGGTGGACAAAAATGTACCAAAAACTAGGGTTTTTCGCATTTTTCTCAAAAACGGCTCCAACGATTTTGATTAAACTTTCACATTATCTTCTCCTAATCAATACCTAACTTTTCTTCTCCATACATATCTCCATGAAAATACGGTGAACGGAGATATGGGCCCCTGAAGCAAAAATAGGTTTTTTACGCTTTTTGGCCAAACGGCTTCAGCGATTTTCACCAAACTCACAGGATGTTTTAGAATAGTTAATACCTACATATTCTTTTCAATAAATGTTCCTGTGACGGTCGATTGAACAGAGATAAAAATCAAAATGTGTCGAAAATAACGATTTTTCGAACATTTCCGTAAATTCCAGGGTAACTTTTTCACCAGATGTGATAAATCCTAATGAAGTGTCTTTTAGTCACCCTTACCCACATTTCGTTTTCTATAATTATTTCTGTATGTATATGTTGAACGGAGATATAAGCCAAGTTAACTCAGAAAAGGAGATTTGTCGAATATTAATTTATCGGTATTCCAATTTCCTCAAAAACGGCTCAAACAATTTCGATCAAACTTACGGAGTACTCTCAGCTAACTAGTCCCTACATTTTGTTCTCGATAAATGTTCCTGTAAAAATGCGATGAACGAAGATATAGCGCCCACCTATATAGGTGGTGTTCGAACTTAAAGGGGTGGCGGAAAGTTGTGTGTTGCTACGCACCAGATATTTTTTCGAACGAAAGCGAATTTATTTTCCATTTATTAAATTTTATGTAAACATAGTTAGGAGCAAAGCATGTTTGGAGACTTCTTTTATTATACTTTTACTGTCCCCTAACAAACACCCAACTTGAACGTTTGGTTGCGACGCATCTCACAACTTCCATCAGCCATCACGTGAAGTGTACGAGTAGAAAATACTCAACACGGCTCTAGTTCACGGCTTCAGTGAGAGGAGTGTCCTTGATGTATTTCATCTGAAGTAAGGGTTTTAGGCCCTCAAATTTTTATCGTTTGAAAAGCAAAGAAAGTCGCCAAACTATCATGAAATCCTAAAGTTAACGTACCTGTTAGGTGAGTCCGTCTCCTCTGGCTTGTGAGTTACTGTGGGCAAGCGCTTTCGATGTAAAGACATCATCGTCTGGCCGTTTAGTCAGTACTGGAGTCAGTCAGTTGGTCGTGGTCTTTATATACAAAGAGAAAGGTGAAGGGAGTGATGGAGCGTTGGGGAAGGGGCGGGGAGAGGTCTTGTTGGTCAGTCTTGTTAGTAGTACCTTAGCCGGACTGGCTGTGTTAGGTATTAAAGAAATTGGGTTGTGTCCGCCAGTGGGCAAATACTAAATCACTCCTCCGGAGGGGTTTCCTCCTGAGGTACATGACCTCCTCTCCTCGCCCCTTCCCCGACGCTCCATCACCCCTTTCACCTTTCTCTTTGTATATAAAGACCACGACCAACTGACTGACTCCAGTACTGACTTAACGGCCAGACGATGATGTCTTTACATCGAAAGCGCTTGCCCACAGTAACTCACAAGCCAGAGGAGACGGACTCACCTAACAGGTACGTTAACTTTAGTATCATGAAATCCTTCAGTTCTAGCCAACTGTTGCTCAGCCCGTTAATCCTCCAGTCACCATTGAAGCGAGAGAACCACCTTGAACAATACCCGAGTAGCAGTTAATTTGCATTCCCCACTTCGCTCTTGTGAAGCGCGTTTTCGTCTCATTCCTTTCTTCAATCATCCAGCCAGTAGGTAGGACGCTTTAATGATATAGTTCATGAACACTACAGTAGTGGCTGAAATATGGTATAATATAAAAAGATATAACGATATAGAAAAATAATTCACTTTTCCATAAAATTCCTCGTCTTTTCTTCCCCACACTTCAAAGGTCATCTATAGAATTCCCAACTTCACTTGTATAATTTTCATCTCGAACATCGTCCAACCACCCACGAGTTCACAATAATGCGGCTTTCCATAGTATCATCAATCGAGCGTTGTCTATACCAGTGAATAAGAAAACATTGCTTAATTTTAAAACCTGCAAATTATCACACAACGGTTTATTATTGTCTTGAACAGCTTGGCCTAGTCTCACACCTCCAAGACTCGTTCCATTCGATTCAGCATCGAAACTACCAATAAACCACTCGAAACACTACCTAACAACCACGAAACGACGAAAATTACAAATTCCAGACGCCTACAGGCAATTGGCAATTGTTCTGCGAGTTCTTTCAATTAGTAGACTTTGGCTCACTATAATTACTGCAATTTCACTATTTTCCGTCTAGACGCAGCCGTACACTCCTGAGAAATGTTTCATTCGGCCCATCACGTAAAACTACTAGAAAACGATTCCGAACACGGCGTATTTGTGATAAAACTGCCGAAATTACGTTTTTGTTAATTTTGTTAACCATTTTTTGCCCTAAGCAAGCTTCGTCCGACCGGATTGCCGAGCGAGCGAGCACAATTAGATACCAAATGGGATATTTGCGCGAAAGAATGGATTTTTCAGACTACGTTAAAGGCACAAAACCGACAGCAGACGGACATTTAGGTTTGGAATCCCAATGCCTTGTAACGTAAAGTACCAAATTATGACGGAGGTTTGTAAAGAAAATTTCCTGACCAAAAGCATAGGTGTATTGTTCAGAATGAATAATAACCCAAGATCAGTAATTAAGAATACAGCGACGAGCAATGGTTGGAATGAAGAGTTCTTAAAAAGAGTTTGGGGGGGGAGGGGGGTCAAATATTGTTAGAGAGGTTGTAGTTGAAAATAAAAAGTGGGATAGCATACCATATCCTGGGGTCATTTCGGAAAAAAATATCTACAATTCTATCATCTACAGGGCATAAGATGGGGTTTAAAAATTAAAACAGTCTTAAATCTTTATTAAGCTCAGTTAAAGATAAAATACATATTCAGAATAAAAGCGGGGTGTATTAATTAGTCAGGGCGGAAATTGCAGGAAAGAATTAGGGAGCACGAGCGGGATTATAGGGATGGCAAGGGTGGTCCAGCTTTTGCAAATCATTAAAGTTAATGTACCTCTTTCGTGGGCCCATCCGCTCTGGCTGGTGAGATGTGGGCGAGCGCTTTCGATGGAGAGACATCATCGTATGTCCGTTAAGACAGTACTCCCAATCACTTTAATACATTTGGCAAATCGCCTGAACGAACCCCATCCAACCATTCATGCAACTTTGATCCAACAGCCAGGCAATACTTAGGGCGTATGTTGGATGTACTTGAAAAATTAGTAATTACCAAAAGTAACAGTTCAAGTGAGGTGATTCCTTAAAGCTTTCCTCCACTGATGGCTTCATTTCTGCGATAACGTGGTTTACTTTGTACCAACCTCCCCCACACACCCCTCACCCACAACCTATCCCGCCCTCATGGGAAAACCACATCGACCTTTCACTTTTTGGTATGAAATATGTCCCCACTTTGTGTCCTCTTAAGTTGACGACTTAACCGTCCAAATCGATCTAATATTACAACTCAAATTCAGAGGAAATAAACAATCGTTCTTTCCCCGTGTTATTATTTTAACGACCTTTGGTCCAACTTGCAATGGTTTCAGGGACTTACTTCAATTTAATTTCATGAAAAGCTGGCGAAAAAACTGGCAGGAGTGGACATCTTAATAAATTAGGAAGCAGCAACTTCACAACACACGTCTACAATGACGAGGAAATCACGTTACAGCAAAAAAGGTTGTTAACTTCAGATCAGCACCAATAAATGAATCGGTAAGGAAAGTTTAGTAGCTTGATATTAGCTAATACCATTGAAAAACTTTTTTATAGGGTTTTCTGCGGTTTGCAGATGAATTCGAGAATGTAAGGGCAAAATAAGTATTTTTCGATTTCAGATCGAAACCTGGCACACGAAGGGATGTTTCGATCATTGCGCTGGCGCCCTAAGCTGATTCGCAAACTCAGTATCAAATTTGAGCTGATTTGAGTCAGCGGTTCTCTCTCAATTAGGCGCACACACTATTTTACCAAAAGTCATGAAAATCTGAAAACTTAAAAACAACTTTCAACTGATTACTTAACTTTTTTCGTATTTCGTAATACTATGGAATGAAAAAGGTTACGATCCGCCCACCGTCTTCTTTCCCTCGTCAATAAGTCTGGAAGTTGAGTAAAAATAGGCCGATATTTTCAGATTTTGACACCCCCCCCCCCCTCACCACCACAAGTTGCTAAAATATTTGCTGGGATTTGTTAGGTTCGCTCCGCTCAATAATGACGTCCCAGCGTGTACGCAAAATGACGAGCGCGGGAAGGACGTGTTTTCACTTCTTAATTGTGAGATATGCGAGTCGGGCTCAATGCTAACGACCGTCATCCAACTTTCCGCTTTGAGGTCTGAAGTACACAAGAGGTTGAAACTTTGGTGTATCAGTAAATTAAATACCGGCCGACTTGAACACGCTTATTTGCTGTCCTAATTGCTATTGGGCCGACCCTTTGTTCCCCGCAACCTTCTGATGTCCGTCGCTCTGGCTGAAGGTTGCTCTCGGAGGAATGTTGCGGTTATTCTACGAAATTACGTATACCTGTGCGTAGTCTCCATGTAGGGCTTAATGACCAACCGCGAGCCCCGTTTCCCCACTTTGGATGCCTCATGCGAGCTGGGCACCAATTAATAACGTATTTGCTAGACGCGTCGGTGTATTTGCCTTTTACTTCTCTGCGGCATCGGCCGCATTTACTCGAAATATTGTCGTCTATACGGATCTTTATTATGAAAATTAGGCAGCTCAGCTTTATAAACCTAAACTCACTTCTCCAATTTCACATTTGACGAGGGGGTGACAGATTTTTGGTAAATTCGGCCTGAAAAGCGGGGGAAGTATTGTAATTGGCTGAGAGAAAAATTGTGATAAGATTTCAACGTTTTACGGTCTTGTATTTCATAAAAGCACAATTCCGGCGCATGGTCTGTGGGCGTCTGTTGCACTCCCTCCAATGATAAAATATCTGGTGCGTTGCAATACACAACTTTCCTTAGCTCTACGTCAATTCACTTTGTACATGGCTAATTCTATTTAATCAATTCATTTATCGATCAGTTAATTTGAACTTGGTCAAACAACGCTTTACAGCAGCAGAAAGCGGTAGCGCTTACAGTGCCGGAATTTATTGTGCTGCTCGTACTCATTTCAGGACCATTATTGAGCAATTGGTACACAGATAATTAATGAGGCTGTAAACTCGAATTTTTGAAAAAAGGATAGTAATCACTTTTGCAGAGTTATTGGAAAATAACCGTTAGAACTGGTAGAAAGCGAAACGGCAGTAGTTGAATTTCTGGAGTGAACCCCATGTATCTCATGAGCGTTTTTAAACACTCACCCTTTAGGTATTGGATTGGACTACAATACCAATTTTTTTAACTTTCTACAAGAACTCCACCGGTAAAAAGGAAAAAACTGCGCGAAAAACGCTTTTGGTCGATAATTTTGATTATTTATTGTGCTGCTCTCGTCATTTTTCCACGAATGGGAATTTCATGGTGTGATTGCCATGTTGGGAGCTATCAATATAAAAAATTTAATCAAAATCGTTAGACCCGTTTTTGAGAAAAAAAATATTTGGTGTTTTCATCACTATGATGACTACAGTTAACTTTCGGTGGATTTTGCCCATACCCTCATTATTGCGTCCCATGGTAACCTGTAGGTTAGACATCAAGTTTCAGCTGATTTGGTACGGTGGTTTTCTCTAAAAACCACTCTAAAATCGATTTCGTCGAAAGTTTTGATAATTTATTGTGCTGCTCTATTCATTTTCCCACAAATGGGAATTTTATGGTATCATTGCCTTATTGAGAGCTATCAATATAAAAAATTTAATCAAAATCGTTAGAGCCGTTTTTAAGAAAAAAAAAATTTGGTGTTTTGATCACTATGATAACTATAGTTAAATTTCGAAGGATTTCGTTCATACCCTTATTTTGACGTCCCATGGTAACCTGCGGGCGAGATATGAAGTTTGAGCTGATTTGGTACGGTGGTTTTCTCTAAAAATCGTTCACAGACACACATACACACACACACACACACACACACACACACACACACACACACACACAGACCCACAGACCATTTTCCCAAATGGTGTTTTTCGGGCTCAGGAGGGTCTGAAACGTAAAGATCTGAAGAAAACTCAAAAAAAATTTTTCAGCCGATTACATAACTTTCCTTTCTACTTCGTAGAGCCAAGGAAAGTAAAAACGCGAACGTTCATAAGTCAACATAAACTTCACAACAACAAATCTCGCAGCGCTGAATGTACCGGAAATCACTGGGTTGCTCCTATTCATCTTTATTGAGTGATCAACTAAATTAATTCGTGAATCGTGCTGAATTTCGAAAATGTCAAGAAGTGCAACATATGTATAATTCGGATGAGTTATAATTCGCGTCATGCCCAGGATTTGTAGAAAAGGGGGGTCAAGGTTTTCATTACGGTACTTATCAACTTCAGCATAGAAATAAATAAGAGCAACAATACCAGAAGTAGTAATTTATTTTATTTAGTAAAGCGATTTGTGATCGTCATGAATGAATTTTGCCTTCAATTGTGGAAATTTCGAAATGATGCTAACGATGCTCCTAAAAGTATTAGAGTAATTGGGTTAGTTCCGCCAGTAGGTAAATTACTAAAGTTAACGTTGGAATAACTCCCAGTTCCGTTAGGTGTTACAGGTTTTCAACAGCAGCTCCCCAGTTCCGAATTCCTAAGTCCCAGTACACATTTAATGAAATTGTTTATCAAATTAGACGCTGAGCCAACACTCTAGTGACTAAGGGAACATTAATTTCACTCACCTCGAATTTTTCCTTACAGATCAAAACCAATTCAATCACCCTATCTGAATTACGTACTTCAAATGACTGAGCTAAATCGTAAGTACGAAGAGCAAAGTGTTAGTAACAAGTTTCAATTTTTGTTTTTTATTTGCGTTTCCCCAACAGCTCGATGTCTAACACAAACGTTCATAGATGCTCCCATAGATAGATACCCTTCAAGCACTTGTATTACGTGTCTCACCATTCTCATTCTTACGATAACTTGAATGGATTTATCCAAACATGAAACTGTACCATGTGTCGTACATTATAGCACGGCAGGTTAAGGATAGAAACAGTTGAAGCCTATGGTCGGTTTCGCTCGACCACATCAGCTATGAACGCTTAATGTACAAAGTTCTTGCTTTGTTAGTAATATTCTGTGATAGCGTCGTACGGATCAGTCGAGTGATACCGGATTTTAAAGATTGTTTCGTTTTTGAAAAATATCGAGACACCTACTTCCAGGTATGTTACAGGCTGTAATTAGATCAATTTCTGTGTGTGTGAACAGCAAGTTAAGAAGATGGCGAAGAAAGAAATGAGAGCGCGATGTATTTTCCGCTCAACGCTAACTCAACTCGCACCTTTCTAATTTCTCACTATTTAACTAGGCAATGAGTTATAGCGTGCATACCTGTTTTGTAGTGAAGTACTTCTGTTAGCGAAGCCAACACACGAGACAGTAACAATCACGTTAACTAATTTCGGACTGCCTGCGTAACTGAGCTCAGGCCCTCGTCTAGGGGAAAACGTTGGATGCAAACGGCTGCGATGTGCGACTTCACTCGCCACAATCCAGCAAGAAGAAATGCCGGTTAGTGAGCTGCGAGTAATTCCCGCGCGACTATGGCGCAGTTTAAAAGGGTAATCATTTTAATAAACGGTGGAAATGCTCGATTTTTAAACAGGCCCGCTTTCCAGATAGTTGACTTATCGTTATTTACTAGTTTTCGCGCTTCGCCATTGTTTAGCTTAATGATAACTCATTATCATTTACCGTGAGTTCATATGAACTTGATTGAATTGGTAGTGCTTTAAGCCCTGAAATTTATTGTTACTGCTTATTTAATGACCTTTATTTAGTGATCAGCGTGTAGGTAAGTAATGGGATTGCCAACTTGACTTCATAACTTTCGCATTTACAGTTCTGGAATCATTTTTACTTTCCTTGGCTCTACGAAGTAGAAAGGAAAGTTATGTAATCGGCTGAAAAAAAAATTTTGAGTTTTCTTCAGATCTTTACGTTTCAGACCCTCCTGAGCCCGAAAAACACTATTTGGGAAAATGGTCTGTGTGTCTGTGAACGATGTTTAGAGAAAACCACCGAACCAAATCAGCTCAAACTTCATATCTCGCTCGCAGGTCATCATGGGACGCCAAAATAAGGGTATGAACAAAATCCACCGAAATTTAACTATAGTTATCATAGTGATCAAAACACCAAATATTTTTTTTCTCAAAAACGGCTCTAACGATTTTGATTAAATTTTTTATATTGATAGCTCTCAATATGGCAACTATACCATAAAATTCCCATTCGTGGGAAAATGACGAGAGCAGCACAATAAATTATCAAAATTTTCGACGAAAAGCGTTTTCAGCGTGGTTTATTCCTTATAAACTCCGCTGGGATGTTAGTAGAAAGTTAAAGAAAATTGGTATTGTAGTCCAATCCAATACCTAAAGTGTGAGCGTTTAAAAACGCTCATGAGATACAAGGGGCTCACTCCAGAAATTCCTGAATTTTAACTACTGTCGTTTCGCTGATTGCCAGTTCTAACAGTTATTACCCATTAACTCTGCAAAAGTGATTATTATCCCTCTTCAAAAAATTCGTGTACAGCCTCATTAATTTTCTGTGTACCAATTGCTCAATAATGGTCCTATAATGAGTATGAGCAGCACAATAAATTCCGGAACCGCTTCCTGCTGCCGTGAAGTGTTGTTTGACCAAGTTCAAAGGAACTGAGTGATAAATGAATTGTTTAAGTAGAATTAGCCATGTACAAGGTGAATTGTTGTAGAGCTAAGGAAAGTTGTGTGTTGCAACGCACCAGATATTTTACTATCGCGAAAAAAGTGAGGTGAAGAAACGACGTCAATTCTGGAACTTCAGAGGTTGCTTCTGATTATCTTAAGACTATTCGTATTGGATTGGTTCACCATCCTGGTTTCGTAAGCCGGGCTTATAAGTAAAAACTGTTGTAATGCCAATGTTTGTTATGATTAAATGTAGGAAGGAAAGGGTACTGCTGCGTGGCGAGTTCCTTCTGTTGCCTTTCGGGAGCAAATGGTTTGAAATGCTCTTTCAGCATTACTTATATAATCTTTATTCCTCTGCATCGATCAGCCCCTCCTTGGGTTTCAAGAATCGTCTGGTCATATTAGGGTTGGCATTTCGACTCGTATTTCACCTCCACCTTCACTGGCACTGTTATATTGGCCAGTGTTCATTCCAAAGTTAATCACTAGTTGTAAATGTGAACAGATTGGTCTCCTGGTTCATGATAAGAGTGGTAAGAGGTCGCCCACTTATGTATTTATTTGTTCAAGAGTCATACTTTTGGTGGTCCTTCAGCACGCATCATTGTTGTTTTCGCATCCTCAACAATAATATCTGGATCTAAGCATCCCACATTTCGCCACAGCTCTAAACATTCGATTTTTGTTACTTGAAAAAGAGAAACCAGAAGAACTCATACAGCTAAAGTTGGGTTTGACCAAACATGTCATGACACGAAGGAACAAGTCGCAAAATATTTTGTGGTACATTTCAAGGCAAATCTTAGTCGCTGAAAATCTAGGATGAGGAGGCACTGTGGGGAGATCCAGCTATGTCTCTACATAGCTGGGCTGAGAACATTGATCATTCATGTACTTACGGTGCAAGGTCTGTTCTGTGAATAACTTCATCTTCAGTAAGGTTCTTCTTGAAACAGGTTCGGGAATCTGGAGCCTGACATGATGAGGACTACCATACTTTATATCTGGACAACTGGAAAGCTGGTGCTTTGAAATAAGAAACTGGAGGAAATTGTGGAAGTGGTGGATTATCAATCATGACTCAAAGTCGCTGATTGAAGTAATGTTCCAGCGCTTCTCAATGAGCTTAATTCCACATAACCTGTACTTGCTCATCAGAGGTTAACTGAGAAACAGAACTGCTACGATCGAATGCAGATATGTTGCAGTCCAGAGAACGATTTAGAAGGAACGCCTTCTTTGGAGGTCTTCTCAGAAGCATCATGGTCAATCCACCAAAACTAGGCTGAAATCCATCAACTGCTTCAAACTGTCACCCATTAGTGAGAATGTGTCAAGCTGCAGGTGGCTGAGGAAAAAACCCAATTCGCCCTTCAAAAGGAAAATTAAATAGCCAAATGTTGTTAATGTCAATACGTTTTGGCAGCCACAGGCTCCTTCTAGCAAATCAAGTAATTGGGCACTACCTGGTTTGCCTTATTACAAGCAATTATTAAGGCCACTTTTACTGCTACTAAGCAAGCTTATAACATCTTTGCCAAATTTGTGAAGAAGGTTATGACAAAAAAAGTATTCCATCCAAGTAAATAGTTATTTCATGCAGGAAACAATCCATACCTCTGTGTGGTAATACATGGGTGATAGCTCTCCACCTAGAGACTGGCTAAATGACAACCTGCCATGCGTTCAGTGGATGCTGAGCGAGTGCCCACACTGTTGCACATTAGTGAAACTGCTACTTTCTTGTCTTTTGACTGACGTAACTTACTCTTAAGGAACAGTTTTGATAAGAAATCTTGATAAGCAAATAGACTTGAATAGTTTATTGCTTTGACTGAATATTGAGAAAACGCTGCCTGTTTTCAGTGAGCAGTTGTGGCATTCAACACCCTTATCTCCCCAAGATTGAGATAAAGTGTCTCGATAGTAAAATGTGGGTTGTGGCTATCGCTCTCTTCGACTAATAATTTCCCCTCTTCATATTTATTAGTTAATTTTATTCGTGATTTGACTGGTTGCTTTCGACTAAGAAGTGGAAAATAAATTGGTAGTTCAATTGAAGTTCAGTAAAATTAAAAGAGAATTGTTAATTTATTGATCATTCGTATTCGTCTCCTTGTGCGAGTGACAGTTTTCCCCACAGTGGTCTGTAATTATAGCACCCCTTTTGAGTTTGTTCATGTTATTAGCTAACTGTCGTGATTGAATTACTAGCGTGTTTTAGTATTTCAGGTGGAGCCTTTTTTTTTGTGGCAGTCTCTATCAATAGAGTGAAACTCCAAAATCTATTTTGGAAGCCTTCAAATTGAACACTGAGGGGTTTGGTAGGGACAGCATTCAGGAATCTGGTTGGTGACATGGCAAAATTAAACGGCAAGAAGTCAACAATGGGCAATTCATCATCATTTAGTTCTGAAGAATTGAAAACTTGTCCACATGAATCATCCACTTCTGAATGTACCAACAGCTTCTTCCTTGAAAGAGACGGCAGCAAGTTGGAAATCCCTGTGGACGGTTCTGGAGACGAGATGATCAACAATATTCTTCGCCAAGGGTTGAGGTCCTACATCTCCAACCATATCAGCCTGAGAGAGTTTTGTCATAAGCACAAATGGATAGATGGCTGGTTGAAAGCGCGTTGCAAAACTCCATCTCCTCGCTCCAAAATCACTTTTGACAACTTGGGTCAATTTTTCGGACGATCTGTTGAGGCCGGAACCACAAGTAGACTTCAGGAGTCACGTTCCGAGGAACTGGAATCAATTGGCGCTTCACATGTATCTGATCAGTCGAGTCTCAACGTTGACCGATCTCCGGTTGCTTTTCACACTTTTCCTGCTGCCCGAAGACCCAGAATCAAGTTCTATAATTGTGATGTCGAAACGGAAACATCGCAATAAAAATGTTACGAAGTAGAGCTCGAGTAATTTTCTCTTAATTGATAATTCCCTAATATCGCACATGAGTCTCGCTGATTTTTCATCCCCTGGAGGGTGTTGGCCTGAAGTGGTTTCATCTACTTCACCCCCCTCCCCTTCCAATATTGGTATTGATGAATGTCCAAGTAGTTGTTTCGATCAAATCTCTCTTTGACGTCTCTGGAGTAAAATACTAAACATGGCTTACAAAATCGAGGTTGCGGCAGTCCTGCCATGAAGAGAAGAATTACTAAGGAGGTGCATCAGGTAAGAATATCAACGTGGCATCGTCACTTGTATGTCATTCAGTTTGTACATCATTGGAGTGGAGTTCAACCGCAAAACTTCCTCTTACCCATCTTCCCAACACAATCATTCTATGGGTGTTTTCAGCCCAGCCCTATAATGTAGACAAATTATTATTTCCAATAACTATTAGAAGCCCAAGTGACCTCATTAACTGAACACCGAATTGCACTTCTACAGTTATTTTGCTGCCGCAGCACGGGGGAGAATGTTCAGCTCAGTCGTGGCCAAATCAGTTTGTTGCCCTTGGCACTAAGACTAAGCAACCCCAGCTCTTCCTGACTTAAGACCTTTTAAATGGGAGTGTACCTGTTCAATCAGCCTCTCCTGCTGACGAAAGGCTATAAGGATTATTTCCAAAGTCGATGACCGGTTTTCCCTTTCAGAGTTTCCAAAATGTTGTATTTACAACCTCTCCTAAGGCATTCCAACACTCAGCTCTCACCCAGTAACTCATTCTTCGCTCTCATCTTTACACTAGTTTGCATATCCAGAGACCTCCTCCATGTACGTGTGAATTCTGTGTCTCTTATGCTCGGCTCTGTTATTTACCTTTCTCATTCACAATATAACATCCTCTATCTCTCTCTCACAACTGGTCCGTCACCTTTTATTCAACTGCCACAACTCTCCTGTGTCATTCATGGATAACAATAAATTGGTATTGACTAGTTGAGGAGACACTACATCTGACTAAATCAGTATCACTGTTGTCAAGTTAGAAAGTCGTTTCTGAGTATCTAGTTCTGTATCTTGGTTCAATGGAGATTTACAAAAAATTTTGCGGAGAACAAAATGATGTCGGTATAGGTTGCTAGCACACAGTTTGCTACGTTGGCTCCTTATTTGGGATGAGCACCCCATTTGTGCCAGTCCTAATGTCCCACAGGTCCATGCCTAGATTCCCAAGGAATGACACGTATGTCCTGCAATAGTGTGCTTGGATACTAACCGTTGGGGAAGTTGTATCAAAGACCATTTTCAGTCTCTGGCACCAGGCCAGGTCTGGGCACGGTAGAGAGTTATCACATCTATACCACACCATCTGCACTGAAGGGTGTCGCTTATACCCGTAACATGCGCATGTTCGTTCATTTAAAGTGGCATGTGATGATTCCTATTATTGGCCTTAAGTCTTTCCTCTCCATCATCTGAAGGTTACTTCTTTGATCGTGAGATTTTGAGTGCCACACTCCCGAAGAGATCCAGGCAGTCTGATGCATTTTCCTTTTTCTCACCGTCCTCTTGACTACTCGACGAAGTTCCCGACCATTGGGAAGCGGCCTAATATGAATAGTAGACGAACGTTTCATTTTTCGTCATCCCTTTACACCCAGGATTCCAGTCGGCATTATCTCTATTAAATTTTGTTAAAGAGTTGAGCCACATTGCACTCCCTCACTAGTTCAGACGTGCAGTATTTCTCTGCACCTTGCACCTTGACTATCAGTCAGTATGTTCTATTGCTGAATCCCATTTGGTATGTAGTTGTGCCCGCCTTCTCGGTAGTTGTTATGGGCAAAAAATGGTTGAATAAATTAACAAAAACGCAATTTTGACAGTTATTGCAACCCCGCCACGTTTGGTATCATTTTCTAATAGTTTTAGATGCTGAGTACGAGTCTCAGAGGTGTACGACTGTTTCCTGACTGAAATCACTGTAATTATTGTGAGCCAAACTCAAAGAACTGGACAATACAGCGAAAGTAATTGTTTCGTTATTTGCACTCCCTCTCGTCTCAGTCCAACCACCCGTCAGCTCATCTTATCATTTCGTGCCAATTGCTAAAGTCGCCTGGAATATGTTATTTTTGTCGTTCCTCTGTAGTGAGGTCGTGTTTCGTATCGTATACTGGTATTTTTCGATGCGAAATCGAATGGGATGGATGTCGGACAGTGAATATTCGAGAACACTCGGCGATTTTAATCGCAATCGTTGATGCCATCTTTATTTAAAGCGAAGAGGTTTTGCTTCGTACGCCCGTGTGTTTGTTCATAGTATTTTCACAGAGATATCTACAGACAACGTTAGTGAAGGTTTGATTTGTTAAAAAAAAATACTTTAAAAGTTGAACCAAAATTTTTGGAGTCGAAAACCTCCTTTGACAATTTTGAACGACCGAAATTTGAATTTGTACAAAAATCGTTAACCTCTGAATTTTTATAAAAATAAATTCCAGTTTTTCTGATTTTCCCTTCAATCTTTATTTTCCTTGTTGCATCCAAAAGGTTAATAACAGTAATAATAATATCCAGAAAAAAAACAGTCATTCCCCCGCCTCTAACAATAACAAAAACTTCTGGATCCGACAGTGTCTCGAAATTAAGGTTTCCGAAGAGAACAACTCTGTTGCAAGATTTTCCTTGTCCTTGGGGGTGCAGAAAGTAGAAAAGTCTATTGGTTAATTTACATTCTCTCTATTTCAAGACCAAACAAAACGTTGCAATATTCTCCGAGTCTCTAGACTATTGAAGAAGAAAAGTTATTGTACCAGGGGGGTCCGAGACCCAGATTACCCTGCTCTGGGTTTTTGAGGAGGTTGAGCCCCGAGGGAATCCCGAGTTTTGGGGCTTCGTCAAGGAACCCGGGGTCCGAGCTCTGGGCGAGACGGTTCAAGTCGCCGGATGAAAATTTCATGTCCTCCAGGGACAGGCTCGTTGAACAAACGGAACTTATTAAGAGGCCTCTCCAGAGCACCCTGGGGGTTGATTAGTTTCTAATAACCGAGGCCCAACTTCAACTCAAAGGAGCTGACAAACGCAATAAAATGTTAGATCCGAATTAAAGCGGTGTTATTGTTAAGTTGTTACGTTCAATTTGGTTATTAGGGAATTAGAGGAGGGGAAGCTTTCGGACGGTTTGGTGCCTTCTTTTTCACCGGAGGTCGAATGGAAACAGGTATTTTAAAGAGAAGGGAGACCTCGGGGGCAATTTAATTCCGGTTGTGGAAGCGCCACTCCTCGTTACGTTCCATCGGCGAAGAAGTGCGGATGAAGGGGATCCAATCTAAGGCGGATTTCAATTTACCGCCGAAGGAAGAAGGGAAAAGGGTCGAAAGAAGCCAACAACAACCTGCCGTCTAAGCTGCCGCTTTTATGCAGCGTTTAACAAAAGGTGAGCGTCCGCCGCTCGGCTCCGCTCTTCTTTTGGACCACCTCAGAAACCAATTTTTCTCTCATCTTTCTTCCAACTGCCGAGGGCTTCACCCACGCGTTGCAGAGGATTGTGGAGAGTGATGAGGGAAGGGGGGGGGGGTTGATGTTTGCTTGTGTGGCAGAACCATGGGAACACACAACAGGAAGCTGCTGTTGGCGCAGGCCAGGGATTCCGCTGTATTCGAACGACATGCACTCGCCAGACTCATTTCCCCTCAGGAGCCGCCACGAATGAAATCTACGAGATCTGCATTTAGTTAATTAATTATTTTATGCAGATAACAAAGAGGTAATATAAAATATTCATCATAAATTATCGAAAATGTCGGTGAAACATGATTTTAGCACAGTTTTGGTGTTATTCATTCTAAATACTACACCTGTTTTCGGTCAGGAAAATGTTTTAGAATCCCCCCTCAAAATTTGATACTTAACGTTTCAAAGTATCGGGATTCCAAGTCTGCAATGTCCGGGCCATATCTTGCCATTAAGGTGGACTATAAAATTCGTTCTTTCGTACAAAAATCCCATTTCATATCTAGTGGTGCCTGTCTGCTCTTCAATCCGATCGGACGAAACCCATGATCGTTATGGGCAAACAAATGGTTGAAAAAATTACCTAAAAACGAACTTTTCTCAGTTTTATTACAACTTTGTCGTGTTAGGTATTGTTCGAGGTTGAGGCGAATAGGACGGGTCTGAGTAATGCGAGACGGTGTCAAGCTGAATAACCAGGAAATCGTCGGAAATATTGATTGGAACAGGAGATGCTGAATAGGGCAGGTCTCGATCATGTCATGCAACAAAATCCGTTGTGTAATATTTTGTGGCGTTTCCCGCATTCCTCTTACAAGGCATTAGCGTTCTACAAAAAGTTGTGTAGGCGGTTTAATGAGTTACCTGCACATAGTTTAACAAGTAATAAAATTAGGGGCATCCCTCAAAATGGAAACGATTGCGCCAACTTCAATATTTAAACATTGCATTTTCAAACGTGAATTACCTAAACGATGATTGCAGAATGAAGGTTTAGAAGGAATTCGGGACAATCCAGTAAATTTCAAACTTAATCCCTTCCAGTTTGTGTATTGATCACTTCCTACCAGATTCACAGTGAAAAACGAGTTTTTAGTTTATTATTGATTCTGAATAATAACCCTGTTTTCGGTCACGAGAAATTTTTTACAACCCCCCCCTCAAAATTTGATACTTTACGTTTCAAGAGGGGAGATTCCAAATTTGCAATGTCCGTCCGCCGTCCGGGGCGTTTTGTGCCTTTAACGTGGTCTAAAAAATTCGTTCTTTCGCCCAAAAATCCGATTTGGTATCTAGTTGTGCCTGCCATCTCGGCAATCCGATCGGACGAAGCCCGTGGTTGTAATGGGCTAAAAACGGTTAAAAAAATTAACGAAACGCAGTAGAACACGAGAGCTACAGCGTTTCGTCGTTTGAACTCCCTCCCTTTCCGCCCGTCTCATTAAAAAAGCAACCGCGCTCGAGGCGAGCGAGCGCGCCTCCCGCTCGCTTGCCTCCCAACTCCCCTTTCGCCTCGGAACGGGTGGGTTCGCTTCGAGCGCCCCCGTTCCAATTTCCCCGACAGGGCAAAATCATCAGACGTTTTGTTTCCGTAGTTCCATTGTAGCCAGGACATGTTTCGTATGGTTTACTAGTATTCGATGCTGAGTCGAATGGGATGGGGGAGCACTAATACTAGGTCAAGCTGTTCATGAGAATAATAAACCATTGTGTAATAATTTGCAGGGTTTTTTAGATTGAGGGCACATGAGGCAGAGTCTACTAGTCTTATCTTGGCGATGTCCGCTATCGATTACAAGACGTCCTACATCTAACTACCAACCCTATTTTAGGAAGCTGAGTGGCTTTCGCCGCAGACTCAGTTATGGTTTACGGTTTAATGAACCCCTGGGGGACAGTGATTGAACATCCTAGCTTCCAAGACAGGGCAAGATGGGCCCTGCAGATGTGCATTTCGTCCTCCTCGCTGCACAAATGGCATACAACTGCCTTCGAGTTGCCCATCTTATTTAGGTGGTATCTACGTGTAAGTGAGCAGTTCCCACTGAGAAGCTAGTGAGAACTTCTAGTTCCCATCTGCTCAGAGGAAGGCACAATGAGCCTTAAGCCTCTCTTACTTGCGGCTCGCCATACCAGTAGGCATTTATACTTTTCTTGGCTCTACGAAGTAGAAAGGAAAGTTACGTAATCGGCTGAAAAAAAAATTTTGAGTTTTCTTCAGTTCTTTACGTTTCAGACCCTCCTTAGTCCGAAAAACACTATTTGGGAAAATGGTCTGTGTGTGTGTGTCTGTGAACGATTTTTAGAGAGAACGACCAAATCAGCTGAAACTTGATGTCTAGCCTACAGGTTACCATAGGACGCAAAAATAAGGGTATGAACCAAATCCACCGAAATTTAACTATAGTTATCATAGTGATCAAAACACCACATTTTTTTTCTCAAAAACGGCTCGAACGATTTTGATTAAATTTTTTATATTGATAGCTCCCAATATGGCAACTATACCGTAAAATTCCCATTAATGGGAAAATGACGAGAGCAGCACATTAAATTGCCAAAACATTCGACGAAATCAATTTTAGCGCGGTTTTTAAAGAAAACAACCGTACCAAATCAGCTGAAACTTAATGTCTAGCCTACAGGTTACCATAGGACGCAAAAATAAGGGTATGGGCAAAATCCACCGAAAGTTAACTATAGTTATCATAGTGATCAAAACACCAAATTTTTTTTCTCAAAAACGGCTCTAACGATTTTGATTAATTTTTTTATGTTGATAGCTCTCAATAAGGTAATGATACCATAAAATTCCCATTCGTGGGAAAATGACGAGAGCAGCAAAATAAATTATCAAAACTTTCGACGAAAAGCGTTTTTAGCGCAGTTTTTTCCTTATAAACTCCGCTGGGATGTTAGTAGAAAGTTAAAGAAAATTGGTATTGTAGTCCAATCCAATACCTAAAGTGTGAATGTTTAAAAACGCTCATGAGGTACATGGGGCTCACTCCAGAAATTCCTGAATTTCAACTACCGCCGTTTCGCTTACTGCCAGTCCTAACAGTTATTACCCATTAACTCTGCAAAAGTGATTATTATCCCTCCTCAAAAAAAACGTGTACAGCCTCATTAATTATCTATGTACCAATTGCTCAATAATGGTCCTATAATGGGTATGAGCAGCACAATAAAATCGGGAACTGTAAGCGCTACCGCTTCCTGCTGCTGTATAGCGTTGTTTGACCAAGTTCAAATTAACTGAGTGATAAATGAATTGATTAAATAGAATTAGCCATGTACAAAGTGAATTGACGTAGAGCTAAGGAAAGTTGTGTGTTGCAACGCACAGATATTTTCCATCAGGCCTCCTGAGAATTTAGGTGACTTGGTCGCTCCTGTGAGGCTTGGATTCTGTGCCCTTTTACGCGAGGTAGTCTGTCTTTTCATTGCTCATGTGGACTCTATGAGCCAGTGTCCAAATAAGGGAAAGCCAATTGTGGGCACCAAATCATTGGAGCGCCTGAAGACTTTCACACGTATTAAAGAAATTGGGTTGTGTCCGCCAGTAGGCAAATACTAAAGTTAACGTACCTGTTAGGTGAGTCCGTCTCCTCTGGCTTGTGAGTTACTGTGGGCAAGCGCTTTCGATGTAAAGACATCAGACGGCCAGACGATGATGTCTTTACATCGAAAGCGCTTGCCCACAGTAACTCACAAGCCAGAGGAGACGGACTCACCTAACAGGTACGTTAACTTTCACACGTCTCTCTGGATCTGAAAGCGTAAGCTGAGATGCCTTGGCTGGCCAGAGAATATAAATCCGTTTACCCTTTAGTCCTTTAGCCAGGATCTCTTGTGTGTATATGCTAGTGGCTGGAATTTCTGCATAATATATCGTGGCATACTCTCCCAGGTGCTGGGCAAGGCCAGGACAGAACCTTCAATGTGCCACAATTCTCCCGTTGTTCCTGTGTTGTTCGCCAAATGTAAGTGGGGCTGAGGATAGTTGTGTAGACGTTGAGTTTGCTCACTATACATTTACTTCATTCATGGTTGAGTGGGAACTGGGGTCTGGGACTGGCTGGTCAGTCAATGCTTCCCTCACTCGCTCCGAACAATCTCTCACACCCCTTGAAGATAATAAAACAGACGAAAAATTTAGTTCAGGAAAGTCTTAGGAGATTATAACGCTATTCTGTTGCAAAACTCCCCTCAGCTTGATTTACAGGAATATCCCACACGTAGTGACTATTATCCGAAATGGTGTCGGTTTAAATTTGAAGACTGAAACGTTCAGAGCTGAAGATAACTCAAAAATATTTTTTCGGCGGATTGTTTAACTTCCCTTTTTACTTCGTAGAGCCGAAGAAAGTAAAATATTTCTGAAAAGAAGGAAAAGTCTAAAAAGTCAACAAATAAAACTGTTGGTTCGCTTCATCAAAATTTTTACGAGATGAGTCGAACAAACAATCTGGAAAAAGGAGAGAAAAAAAAGCGTATCAACTTCATAAAAGTTGGGAAATAAAGTTGGGAGGCAGCAAACGAACAGCTAACCTCCTTAATTCTTTGTTTTCTCACATCATTTAATCTCATCTTTGACTCACAAGGCTTCAACAGTTTGAAGAAGTCAAGAAAACCTACGTACGACTCTCCTCCCCCTCCCCCCTCCCACAGATCACCACTCCTTCCTGCAACCCCGCTTCCACTCATTCTCCTCTAAACTTCTTCAGCCTTTTACAAGTTGAGTGATTTAATTCATGCCCGACTGATTCAGTTTGTCGGAACTAATTTCATTGTTTTTCACCCAACTTTCGACGTAGTTCCATCAACTCTGACTTCCAGTCTCACCAACTTCGGACACCCTTTTTTTTCTCTTCTCCTCGTTCAATTGGGCGCTCAAGTTTCGTGTTGTTGAAACGTACATTAGCGCCACAACTAGCACCAGAGAAAAGAGGCTTCCGTTTGATTTGCGCCAAATATCTGGGACGACCCAACACACAACTTTTCCTCGATCGCTGTAAATTATTACACAACGGTTTGTTATTCTATTGCACAGCTTGATGCAGTCTCACACCTTCGACACCCGTCCTATTCGATGCAGCATCAAAAAATACCTGCGAACCATACGAAACTTGACTACAAGGGAATAATTGTCTATTAAAGTAATTGGGTTAGATCTGCCAGTAGGCAAATTACTAGTTAACGTACCTGTTAGGTCAGTCCGGTTTCTCTGGCTGGTGAGATACTGTGGGCGAGTGCTTTCGATGTAAAGACATCGTCGTCTGGCCGTTAAGTCCGTCAATTGGTCGTGGTCTTTATATACGAAGAGACGCAAAGCGTCGAAGTGGTTAGTCTTTGACCTTGGACTTCCCCGCGTCATTGTCTCCAACTATTTCAATACCTGCCCCTCAGCTGCAGTCAGTTGGTTCTAACAGCCCCCTTTCCCAGGTTTTCCCCTTTCTTTATTTCTTTCTCCCAATTTCATTTTCCTATCGACGACAGAGCTCTTCCAAAATCATTCTGCTTCCAACAATCGCCCCAGTAACTTCTCACTCTCTCATACGGTAGCCAGTGCCAGTTCACGCGTTCTGAGTACTGCCTGTGTGTCGCCCATTGTACTCCATCTCAGCTCAATTTTAATTCAACTCGATTCCACACGCACATATATTACAGACCTCCTCACGCTCACCGAGTTTCAGTTTTCCTCAGCTCCTCCTCTCGTCCACCCAACACTTATGATGATAAGAGAGGAAGGACTTGAGGCAGGTAGTGATCATCACAGGACACTAGAGTACGGGTATGAGTGGACCTTTGGTGCAGGTGGTGTGGTACAGATGAGGAGATTCAACCCTGCCCTGGTCCAGTGCCAGAGACTTCCAAGGGAGCGATTTCCGGTCTTTGGTACAACTTCCCCAAGGGCAAACATCGAAGAAAATTATTGCAGGACATACCTGCCATTCCTTAGGAAGCTAGGCATGGACCTGTGAGACATTAGGACAGGCACAGGAGGTGTTCAAGTCCTTCCTCTCTTATCATCATAAGTGTTGGGTGGATGAGAGGAGGAGCTGAGGAAAACTGAAACTCGGTGAGCGTGAGGAGGTCTGTAATATATGTGCGTGCGGAATTGAGTTGAATTAAAATTGAGCGGAGATGGAGTACAATGGGCGACACAAGGGCAGTTCTCAGAACGTGTGAACTGGCACTGGCAACCGTATGAGAGAGTGAGAAGTTACTGGGGCGATAGTTGGAAGCAGAATGATTTTGGAAGAGCTCTGTCGTCGATAGGAAAATGAAATTGGGAGAAAGAAATAAAGAAAGGGGAAAACCTGGGAAAGGGGGCTGTTAGAACCAACCGACTGCAGCTGAGGGATTCCCGCAGGTGAGGGGCAGGTATTGAAATAGTTGGAGACAATGACGCGGGGAAGTCCGAGGTCAAAGACTCTAACCACTAAGACGCTTTGCGTCGAACAATAAGGATAGGCATTATCTCGTGTGTTTGTCCTGATATAAAGGAAATGTACGCAGATGAGAAGCCAGAGTGGACCATTCTATAGGAGAAGAGCCTCCCAAAAACCAACTCTTGGTTCAGCTGTGGGACGAGGTTGTGGACGAATTAGGCGTCCTTGAAAACTTATCACAGGTTTGTGGACTGTATGCATTTGATAGATGTAATGAAATACTGTGAAGAGACGAGTGTGTGTATGGGTCCACCGGGAAATTAAATGATAATTAATTTACGAATAAACTAAATAAATCTAAATATAACAAAATCAAAAGCCTGGGAACCAATATGAACAAAATGTGGGCCATCTGGTGTCGCAATATGGAGTAATGGGTCCCTGTATCGTCACAGTACCTAGAAATGTAATTATCTCTAGTGGTGTTTAACAGCGAAAAGGTTGAAAATACAGCTCAAACGCATGCAGAAGAACGAGAAATGAGAAAAGGTGTGTTATTGAATTGTACATTGCAGAATGTTGAGTAGACTAGCGACAGAAGGTTGGTGACAGGTTTGAGCATGAACTTGCTGTATCGACATCCAGCTCTATGTGTAGTTCCACATTCTTGGTGAACTGATATGCATTAGGGTTCCTTACTATAAATTGACTGTTCCTTAACACTCATAATATCAGTCGCATGTCCTGGAGGTTGTGGTTGCGTTATCGCAAGGCACTCGTTCAGTATCCACTGAACCCAGACCTGTGTAGGTAAGGCAGTTTATCGTTTTGTGTGGGCTGGGCTACGAGCGTCTCTGGGAAGCTCAGGACGCAGAAGAGATAAAAAAATACCAGAGCAATGTCCTAAATAGCTTTAATACTAAGACAGCATACGAAGATTTTGAGAGGATGATATGCTCGTCATACAGTAGATGATACGGAGAGTTTGCTCTCAGTTACTCTTCGCTTGATGGGTACTTGACATGGTCAATGCCGATTAATGTGAAGCGGGTGGTGGCCCAGCTCAGGTTGAAAAATGAGGACCAACTCCGAATATTTTATAAAGGTCATTTGTATAAAATAAATCATGAGGAGATCTGTATCCTGTGCAATAGCAAGGAGAAAGAAACCCTCGAACACATATTTTGTAAGTGTCCCCAATTGATGGGCTTTAGAACAATTTATTTTGGAACCCCTATAGTAAGTAGAGAATTTGTAAATAAATCCTTATTTAGTTGCATTACGAAAGAATTAGTTTACAAGTTTTTTAATTTTTTTATGAACTATTTAAAACTTTGCAAATTTCTTAAAGATTTAGTTTCAGAAGAGAATTGATTTATGTTTCTGTTGTTTTGAAGTTATGTTGTTTGTTTATAATTTAGGCGAACTCCTTGTTGTATAGGCCTCTGTAGCCATAAAACAACAAATAAAACGATTGATTGACAGTTTATCGTTTAGCCAGTCTCCTGATGGAGAGCTATTCCCGACCTATGATCCTGGGGAATACGTAATATCGGGGAGGAGTTCTTAATCTAGGTTCTGGTTATGTCATGGTACGACTAGCCAACCCATAATTTTGAGTAGCTGTAACATCTACATACCTCCCTTCTGTCCCATGATCCGTCGCTTCAGCCCCGACCTTGCTTGTTGTTTCAGTGACGACTATACATACGCCTCACCCGACCCATCCAAGGTAGGGGACCCTTAAGTGGCGAACTGGCGTTCCCGTTGGCACAAACCACACATGGTCGTTCGGTTAAAGCACGCTTGAGTGGTTGATGGCTATCGACCATTCATGACCCTCATTGCCCGTAAATGATATAAAAATCAGCTTAACGTTGCCCACTCATCAGAGCACAACCAAGTGAGTTAGCCCGAGCTTATCCAGAGACTTCCTGTCCTTGCTTTCAATCCCAGACCAAGATTTTGTGAAACCTACATGGTTTTTTTAAGGCGAGAACACTGTAACGTTTTTTTAGTGCATTTAGTAGCAACTCATCCATAACCTGGGATCTTTTATTTGCATTGCGCTGAATTATTCGAACGGTTTTAACACTTTCGCTGCTAACGACCGTACCCCTGTATAAGACCACTGCTACACAAAACATGACGGCGCGAGGTAAACCCGCGCTTTCGGGCGTAGTCACTCGCATGGAACAAAACGTTAATTTTCTTTCCTACTACTACCGTGCGGTAATACCGCGCCTGCATTAGCTGGATATTAGGTATCGAAAACAGCCTAGACATAATATGCGACAAGATTATTATTCTGGATATATGAACCAAAAAGGAAAATATATTTTAATTGTCTTCGATTTGTTTCAAACGTGCCGTAAAAACTACATTGTTTTACGTTTATACCTACGAATAAGTAGGTTGGGAGGTCAGCAGGTACCTACTAGAAATACATATTACAGAAAAATACATCCATATCACAAAAGAATAATAATAAATTTATTGTCACAAACCATTCATATACATGCTTTCATATAACACTTATTCAAAAGTTATAATGTAATATATTAGTAAACTTTTGGGAGGGAGCAGTCGAGGAACTTGTGGAGGGTTGAGGCTCTTCATCCTAATTACGGGGTCTTTTGAGACCCCCTCGAGTTTTAACCATGTTTATTCTGGAAAACATCATAGATAAATAGCATGATGGGCGAAGAATTGAAACATACATACGTATATAACATCTAAGGGGAAAGCACAAAAAGTAGGCCTCTAGACAAGTGAGATGGGTTTAGACATCCACATACTTGTTTTCAATCCTCCTCTCAATAAATTCCATAAATATACGCTCATTAGTAACAGTAAAAAAGAATGGTAAAGTAAAATATATAACTTACCACAAAAAAATTGCCGAAAACGCAGGAGAAACGCGTCCCATTGAGGCTTTCGTCAGACTGAAAATAGAAAACTGTCGCTACCTGAACTCCTCGGCGGCGGGTTCTCCCCGCTCATTCACAAGGGTCATTTCCACTACTACCTGTATTGAAAAGGGCTTATGGAACTACTACCGTCCCAATACGGGCTTGGATGGTACGGGGTTTTCGCAAGGTTCGAGAGCGGTTTTACCGCTCTAGTCATGGGGAAGAACACGAAAGCGCGGTAATACCGCGCGTAGCAGGGAAGGTGTTAATCTAGTCATACTCCACTCGTGACTGCCAGAGGGCAGTTGTCTTATCGTATTCCAACTGTTTATCAGAACTACAGAATGTTTAGGTATGCACATGGCAGTTTGGACACACAAAGGGGCAACCCAGCTCCGGCAATGGAATGGGGTAAGTAAATGAAAGTTCACATAAAAATACATAATCTTTAAACTGTCAACAATGCAATTTTTCAAAAATTTAGATCAATTTTCCAGCACATGGAGATACAGTTGTATGGTTACTTTGGCACGTAAGCTCTAAACATCTTATTTCTTATTACAACGTGATGATCATTGGTGATGAATGTGAACTCACATTAAATGGTTCTAGTAAAACAAGGCTGTTAACAGTTGACTTACAAATGGTGAAAATACAGTGATTCCTTCGCTCACCCAATAATTAAACAACAAAACCTCTTTAGAACCCCCTTTTTTTGTAATAATGCGTTTCAAAAAACAGGAAATGACAAGACCAGAATATCATTCAAGTATTAACTTCGAAAACTGGGTTCAAGAAGCGCTGTCTTTAGTTCTTCTAAAACGCCTCAGTCAGTCGTGTGCTGGAAGTCTTGAAATATGTATCACAGTAAAATTGACCCCCCCCCCCCCAACGATTGCCGTAATGTGGACCCAGGTCGCCAAACTAAACTCACATTTCGTGAGTGACACGCCGAGAAAATAATTAGTACTGCTGAAAACGTTACAGCGAGTGCCTACAGTCAGAGCAACCGCTCGAGAAATTCACCTCTCAGACCTGTTAGAGCTTCGAGCATCTCCTTTTTACGGTTGTTTTTTGTTGAATTGGAAGGCGTCAATCACTAGCTGTTTCGCAAGCTTAGGGTCGAGATTTTTAAATCCTTCTGATAAGACGACGTGGTCCATGTATGTGCTCGTGAATTCGACCAGGTGATGAATCAAATCCTGAAACAACGGAAAGTTACAACTTTAGTAGCGAATCCAGTGATTTCTCACATGTACTACTGCAACAATTATAAGTTAAATATTAAATTAAAACTATACGTTAGCGTTAGGGCCATTTTCACCAACTGTGTAAATCCTGGTTAGACTCAGCCAACGTTCCTTAATCCATCCAATGCGGGTGTGGTAATATTACTACAGTGGGGGTTGTGTGTGGTGCGGATGTAGTAATACAGGGTGAGCCATAACAAATGGTGCAGTTTCAAAGGGCGATTTAAAAAAAAACGGTGCAACTTAGAAGATTACGGTTTGTTTTATTGAACGCCATACATCACCCCATTTCGGTAGATTAAGTCCTGAAAATTACATCAGGAAGGTGGGCACCCTCAGCAGCGACGCACTGATGTAGGCGATTCCTGACATTTTCAGCCGCCCTCTGGCACATTTCGATGGGAATCGCGGCGATTTCTTCCCCGATTCGAATCTTGAGGTCTTGAGGTCTTCCAGAGTGTGAGGTCGATGTTTGAACACCTTTTCCTTCAAGTAGCCCCACAGGAAAAAATCACACGCACTCAAATCTGGCGATCTTGCCGGCCACCCCAAGTCACCCCTGAGAGAGACGAGGCGTGCGGGGAACATCTGCCGCAGTTTCACCATTGAGATTTGCGCTGTGTGGGCCGTAGCCCCATCTTGCTAAAACCAAATATCCCCCAGATCCTCTTCTTCAGCTAACTGGTTCAATTCGGGTTCAAAAAATCTTTCCAGCATGAAAAGATAACACTGAGCATTGACGGTAACAGTCCTTCCATCCACGAAAAAATAAGGCCCAATCACCCCAAATTTTGAAATGGCACACCAGACAGTGACTTTCGGGGGTGGAGAGGTCTCTCGTGAATTTGTCTTGGGTTGCGGTCACACCAATAGCGGGAATTTTGTTTATTAACCGCTCCAGAGAGATGGAAGTGGGCTTCGTCCAAACTGAAAAAAGTGGACGTTGGTGGGATGCCGTTTATCATCTCTTGGCATCGATTCAAGCGGTTTTGGTAGTCTGGAGGTGACAATTCCTGAACAATCATAATCTTGTACGGATGGAATGGCAAGTCCATGTGCAAAATCCTCCTTAGTGAGGTGTTAGAGATGTTCAGTGCTACTGCGTGCCTCCGAGCAGAGCGCCGAGGCGACTGTTCCACTGCTGCTCTCACTCGAGCCAAATTTTCAGGTGTTCTTGCGTTTCTTGGTCTTCCCGCTTTTCTACGCCTTACTGTGGAACCAGTTTCTTCCAATGCTTGAACCCAACGTGCGATAACATTGCGGTGAGAGACGGGATCACGACGTGGGATGTTGTAACGCAGTCGGAAGGCCCGCTGGGTGGGGATGAACGAACGGCCACTTTCAAAAAACGTGCGAATGACGAAACCTCGTTGCTCTCCGCTCCAAACCATTGTAACGACTGAAAACGGGACCACTGCCCGGGCACAATGACACCCCTCCCAGGTCGTTAACCCCACTACAAGGCATGCAGCACCCCTTCGAAACTGCACCATTTGTTGTGGCTTACCCTGTATAATCACATCCCTCTCTTTGAGACCTGAGCCCTATTCATCGCTAGGAAGAAGGGGCTGTCGCATTCCTCTGTCCCGTTCGGTGGTGTTTAACTTCGGTATGAGTCAGGTAGCAGTTATTTGCGGTTATGTATGGTTTTCATTCATAACCACCATTATAACAATTTTTAAAACGTGCTATGAGACATGTCACAAAAACTCCACTTCTGCAGCCCCCGCTGAATGGGCTAACTGGCTGTAACCCTTCCACTCACGAAAATGGTTTTCCCCAGTATACTGTATTCTCTCGTTTATTGTACTGTGAGGTTGGGAGCTCTGACTTATCATGAGATAAAGTTTATATGAACGAGTTGCGTTGTTTTCCCTACGTAAATTACTCCTTATTTGATTGGTAAGAACTAAATTAAATTGGCGCAGTCGGTAGTCATTGTGAAGGAAAGTGGTTGGTAAAAGTTAGCGTTCGACTATAGTGAACTGGTCGTGTCGTTCACGTTTTCAAGACACCTTCACAACGGGGTGTCCCTATTTGATAGGTAAGAACTACATTAAACACAGCTTTGGATGAACTCAAACTTCTATGAAAATCGGGCAGTTAGCTCATATCTTAGTGCTCGTTGTACTGCACTATCCTTCTCTGTCGATTATTCTCTCATACTTTTATTATGTTGTATAATTTATACATTTTTGAATAATAATAATCGAAGATGCTGAATTACTATTAACCCTTACCGCCACAGGTGGGTCTGTGAGGCACGTAGAGATATTTGTTTTACGACTGTTGGCAACCCTTCTCCTTCTTCCTTCAGACGTGACCTTTGTAAACGTCCTTCAGTCAATCATTAACAAGTGTACAGGTTGGATGTGTCTCCATCTTTCATTATTAACGTAATAATCATATGTTTACAAAACTTACTAAGGTCCGTCAGGCACACATGAGGCTAGCACTACATTCCAAGCTTGCATTGGTAAGAAGCCGAAATGCCAGCCACTATTGTACCGGCACGAGTTTTACTAGGATTCTTCTGGCTTATTGTTATTATTATTATTGCGAACCCCACACACATTTCATCATATCAATAACTATCTCTAACTAGGTACACACACCGTCCCAGATGACAGATTGGGAAAGAGAAAAACGTGTTCACTGTGCCCTTACACTAAAAATCGGAAAACTGCATACATGTGTATAAAGTGTAAGAAACCGATTTGCTTGGAATGCTCGCGCAAGGTATGCATCTCTTGTGTTGTAGACGAAGTGAAATAGTGAAAAACTAAAACCTAAACTAAACTTGTGATTTTACTAAGGAATCAGTTGTGATCCGACTAGTCCCTACTTCGGTAGTGAAGATAATATAATAATTTTAAATATATTTTTAGTTTCTTTAAAAATTTTGTTATTCTTAAAAGTTTAATAAATTTGAGGTATTCTTCGTTGATATTCGTTTTATTTTGTTTTTTACCCCGTAGATTGCCTAATATGTGTCGAGTGCGTTGCTGTAAAATAAATAAAACTACATATATCTGAACAATATAATAGTATAAAAAGTAAAAAATAAAACAGTAGTAAGAATATGATTGATTTTACTCTAAAAAAAAATATTGAAGAGATGAAAACACGTACTGTGCCTGACAGGCACACATGTGGCCTTGACGGGAAAACTGGCACCTGTGGTGGTAAGGGTTAATATTACAGTTATCAGCCCCAGATTTAGATTTGTAACTCGCTGGACAATATGGCCAATAATTGTTTCTCTCCGGCCTAGGATCATTTCCAACTCTGCCACCCGTCTCACTCCAAACACCCATCAGTTCGACTCGTCATGTCACGCCAATTGCCTAGAAAATGTCAGTTTTCGTTTTCAGACCACGCCCCATATCGTTTACGAGTATTTTTCTACGCTGAATGGAATGGGAGACTGCGCCAAGCTTGATAATCAGAAAATTATCGGAAATATTTATTGTCACGGTCTTGTACGGCATTCGACAATGACCTTCTGTCACAGAATCGAATGGGTCGAGCCTCAGAGGCGTAGGACTGTCCCTAGGAGGGGTTTCGCTGAAAATACACGTTGAAAACTCAAATTTTGGTTGAATTTCTTCGCTCTCCCTGAATCGCACCATTCAGTTAGTTTATTTTTATTAGTAATCCTATACGTCGATTGATGGCAAATAAAGGTTATTTTAAACTTGAACAGCTTAATATGGAAAAACTGATAGTAGATTCTAACCACACAGTGATGTTCGACTGCAGTTTCGTACAAAGATGCGATGATATTGGGCTTCAAACTCCTTCGGAACATCTCAGAGCACATGGAGATCAGTTCTTGTTCTAAATAAGACGAAGATATGTCGTACAAATCTGGAAAAAAGGAGTCGCAGTGAAATGAAAAGAAGAAGGACGTGCATGTGAATGATGAGGGTAATAATCTTAACATTATTCTGAAGAGCTTCTCAAGACATAGAAGCTCTTAACGCTGTGGTAGGAAGTAGTCGATTGTATCCTTTAATAAAATAGACGTAAGGTGTTCTGAGGACTTGTCAACTGACCATCTAACGTGCCAATCCCACTATTATTGGGTCGTCAGTATCTCAATCCCATTCACTTTTCCAATTAATCTTGGACGAAGATGGGAATCGACGACCTGCAGTTAGATACGTCATAGCAATAATGGACAGGTGCAACTTTCTTCTTCTTGAACATTATTGTACATTATTTTCACGTAAAATTATTCTTAATATAGTAAGAGCTCCTAATTTCACTTCCCTGTATACGTTTTTACTTTACTTGGCTCTACCAAAAATATCTGGTGCGTTGCAACACACAACTTTCCTTAGCTCTACGTCAATTCACTTTGTACATGGCTAATTCTATTTAATTAATTCATTTATCACTCAGTTAATTTGAACTTGGTCAAACAACGCTTTACGGCAGCAGAAAGCGGTAGCGCTTACAGTTCCGTAATTTATTGTGCTGCTCGTACTCATTGCAGAACCATTATTGAGCAATTGGTACACAGATAATTAATGAGGCTGTAAACACGATTTTTTTTAAAAAAAGGATAGTAATCACTTTTGCAGAGTTATTGGAAAATAACTGTTAGAACTGGTAGTAACCGCAACGACAGTAGTTGAAATTCAGGAATTTCTGGAGTGAGCCCCATGTATCTCATGAGCGTTTTTAAACACTCACCCTTTAGGTATTGGATTGAACTACAATACCAACTTTTTTTTAACATTCTACAAGAACTCCAGCAGAGTTTATAAAGAAAAAACTGCGCGAAAAACGCTTTTGGTCGAAAATTTTGATAATTTATTGTGCTGCTCTCGTCATATTGCCACGAATGGGAATTTCATGGTATAATTGCCTGATTGAGAGCTATCAATATAAAAAATGTAATTAAAATCGTTAGAGCCATTTTTGAGAAAAAAAATTGGTGTTTTGATCACTATGATAACTATAGTTAACTTTCGGTGGATTTTGCCCATTCCCTCATTATTGCGTCCCATGATAACCTGTAGGCTAGACATCAAGTTTCAGCTGATTTGGTTCGGTGGTTTTCTCTAAAAACTGCGCTAAAATCGATTTCGTCGAAAGTTTTGGTAATTTATTGTGCTGCTCTCGTCATTTTCCCACAAATGGGAATTTTATGGTATAATTGCCTTATTGAGAGCTATCAATATAAACAATTTAATCAAAATCGTTAGAGCCGTTTTTGAGAAAAAAAATATTTCGTGTTTTGATCACTATGATAACTATAGTTAAATTTCGGTGAATTTTGTTCATACCCTTATTTTGGCGTCCGATGATGACCTGCGGGCGAGATATGAAGTTTGAGCTGATTTGGTACGGTGGTTTTCTCTAAAAATCGTATACAGACACACATACACACAGACCATTTTCCCAAATAGTGTTTTTCGGACTCAGGAGGGTCTGAAACGTAAAGATCTGAAGAGAACTCAAAATTTTTTTTTCAGCCGATTACATAACTTTCCTTTCTACTTTGTAGAGCCAAGGAATGTAAAAAAACAATCCGCCTGGTGGGGTGGGTTGGTTCTGTTCAGACAACAGAAGTACGCACTGAACGTGTTATACCACCTGTGAACTAATCGCTCAACAATGGCAGCACAGTAAATTATTAATACTTGCCTACCACTGTCACGTAGTATGTTGTCATAAACACAATGAAAAACCGATTTGATTGGTTGCTAGAGTCGAGAGAGTCACTAAAGCACGTGAGGCCAAGGAAAACTGTGTGATGCGTCGCACCAGATATATTTAATTATAAAACTTTTTTTTTCGTTCGCCACTTGGGTAATTGGTTGTCAAGTTATTAAAACCCCTCGTCTGTGGTCTAAACAGAGACTCGAGAGAGAGAGAGTTCAGAGCAATACTTTTCGAGTGTCCGTTCTTATCACTTTGCCATTGTTTCACAAAAATTGGGTGATAGCTAAACTACAAAAACAATACAATATCCACTTATTTAATATTGAGGCGGAAAAAAATTACCAACGAGATCTTCTGGAGCCAGCAAATCCAAATTGCTTGAGTAGACGTATTTGAGAAATGCTCGATACGCTCGAGGGTTGTATTGTTTCATGTCCAAAATGGACTCTCTAAAAACAAATCAAAACAAACATCAACGAATTCTCAGGATAAAGGAATATTCTTCTTCTTCTTATATTGGTTATGCACGAGACGGTTTGGCGCGTAAACCTCCACTGCCCCAACTTTAATTTTAAGTAGGAAGAAAAGTTGTGTAATTGGCTGGAAAAAGAGTTCCCTTCAGATTTTCACGTTTCAAGAGCTTCCGAGTCCAAAAACACCGTTAGCGATAGTGGTGTGTGTGTATATGCAGTCGCGGTTCCAAGAAAAATTCACCAATTACTTAAACACATTAAAAAATCGTCTCGACAGCCTCATGAATTACCTATGCTACAATGAGTGTCGTGACCGGCCATTTGAGATGAAGTCTACCAAGTGCGTATAAACTGAATGAAATGCAGATTTGAATAGTTCCAAACGATAAGCACCGCAGAATGAGGAACGTTGTTTGATGCATTTCACTGGATATGTATGTTCTGAATTGTATGAGACAAGCTGGTGATCATTAGCCTAGTTCAGAGCTATTCTATTTGTGGACATGAACGTTAGAGAGTAATTTAGTTGCTTGTTTTAGATTCTTTCAACCCATTCATGCAGAACAAAATGTAGTTACTAGTTAGCATAGAGTACTCTATAAGTTTCATCGAAATCGTTTAGCCGTTTTGGAGAAAATTGGAAAAAGGACAAATTAATATTCGACAAATCTCGTTTTTCGAGCTGTCATGGCATATGTCTCCGTTCAACAGATAGGATAAATAATTACGGGAAAGAAAACGTGGTTATGCGTAAGATTGATCAAACCCAGTAAAGTAGTTACAAGTAAATTACGAAAGCAACAATATTTTCGACATTTTGGTTCTCATCTCTCTCTGGTGATCTGGCAAGGGAATTCTGTCTTCAAGTCAAAACGGGTCACTGTTTCGAAAGACAAAAATGCTCACCAAGTGTCAAAGAGATATACCTCAATTCAAAAATGGTAGCCATTGGATATCTTTACTCTTTACTTTCTTTGATGTGTTTGCTGATATGCTCGAAGATAGATTCACACCCCACCAATCCAACCTGGCGCCTCCATCCGACTGTGATTCATACTTTCCCTCGATAGCTGCGTTCTTTTCTCCCAAAAAAGTGATGAAAATAATCTATCGCTCATCTTCTCGAAAGGCTCCAGGAGTAGACCTGCTCGTGCAGCCACTACTTAAACATGCTCCGAGGAAAGTCATCACGTGGCTAACAGAGATATATAATGCAGCGTTTCGCTTGAGCTATTTCCCAAATAAATGGAAACATGCAAAGATTATTATGATATTAAAGCCGGGTAAGTCAGAAAACGAAAGAGTCCTAACGGCCGATTAGTCTACTTTCTCTCTTGGCGAAAATATTTGAGCGATTGCTTCTCTCACTCCTCAAGCGCTTTACTCGGCAACTGGTTCCTGATCAACAATTCGGATTTAGAGAATCCCACTCCTGTCCTCTGCAGCTCCAACGACTCGTAAATTTCATCAAAAATTCTTATCAAAAAAAAGAAATCTGTAAAACCACTTTTTTTGATGCAGAACAGGCGTTCGATAGAGTGTGGCACACTGGTCTTCTGATCAAGCTAAAGCCCCACCTCCCAAAAAACATTTTCGACTTACTCAAAAACTATCTGGACGCTCGAACATTTGTTGTCGATATTGCAAATGAGACGTCGTCAGTTCGAATGATTAGAGCATCAGTTCCTCAAGGAAGTGTCCTTGGCCCTTATATTTACACTCTGTATTGCCATGATATACCGCTTCCTGCCACTCCCGAATTTTCTGGGGCTCTTTGCAGACGACCTAGTTTACGCCGTTAGCCGACCTGATCAGGACTAAGCTTCCCATGTCCTACAGTCGTTTATATACAAACTCGGGCAGTGGTGCACTAAATGGAGACTCAAAATTAACCCTGCCAAATCTGTTACCGTGACGTTCTCATACCGTCGGAGGTTCCAAGAAGTGCCATTGTTTTATAATGACTACCAACTACCCCTCGCCTACACCCATAAATATTTAGGAGTCACCCTAGACCGTCGCTTAACATTCCAAGACCACATCTCAGACGTCATTAAGCGGACGAAAATTAGAACGAACCAACTAAAGCCACTCCTCAACAACCACAACCTATCACTGTCCAACAAAATCATTCTGTATAAAACCTTAGTTCGTCCGATCTGGACTTACGGTCTAGCTATCTGGGGGACGTGCTCCGATTCCCAATTTAGGAGACTCGAGGCCCAGCGGAACATCATTCACACCCCACCATTTGTGAGGAATGCAACAATTTATAAGGACTTCGTATTGGAATCGCCATCTGAACTTCGTCGCTTCTGTATGCAAAAACTCCACAGAAATTATTCCGACCATTTCAACCCGCTTGTCACAAGTGGCTTTGCACCCTTCAAGGATAGAAGACTAACCAGACCTCGGCATATCCTAGATTTCCTCACGCCTCCAACCGAGTAAAAGCCAACGTCAGATACCTTGATGCAGAACTAAAAAGATTAGCAATTTAAGTGCTTACGCACATGTCAATGAGGTATGATATAATATTATGTAACAGACTCAAACAATAAATAGAAAAAAAAATCTCTCTCCAATGGACTGTCAGAGGAGGATTAACATGGCACGAAATAATGTTGGAGAAATTAAATGTTGTTCCCACACTGACACCGTTTTTGACAGCCTGAAAGAGAACGACTAGTTCTGTACCAAATTCTGAGGTTGGTTCAGCGATGATCCACAAAATGTTCTCATTGACGGCAGAATGGGGGGAGGAGAAGGGAATGTGCTAGGATAACATCGTACTTCTTTTTTTTTCACCGCACAACGTAAATTAAAAAAAATAATTACTCGTGATTCTTCGACCAGGAGCCGTGGAGCATCGATTTGAAGTGTTCACAGAAAGCAACCAATATCAATTTGTGCACGTACACCTCACCGTCACTCAACAGCACCGTCAAATCGCTGAATTCCTGATTGGGAAGAACAGCGGCGTCAGTTAACTCAAAAATCGTTGCAATTGACAAAATAGGCAAGAGGATGGAAATGACTTACCTTAACATCAAATAAGACGCGGCTCATGTTGCGCTCTTTCCCGTGTATTTTTTGAACTCTGCCGCCCTTGTCGCAGACGCTCCTTCTGTACACCTGGGGGGCGGCAAAACCTGCGAAGGCGTTCTGTATGTTTCCCCAATGTTCGTCAGAGGCGAAGTAGCAATCGCAGTCTGCCATTTAAAAAAAAATGCTATCAGAAGAACCGTTTTTCATAGAAAACGTTTTTAGTTGATAATCTAGAATTCAGTTTAGTTTTCATAGAGTTCCATTTCTACATTACTTCTCAAACTTACAAGGGATGGCGTGGAGGAAGTACTACAAAATGTCAACTGTTGTTAGTTGGGGTTCTCTGTGCAGAGGGATTCGCTAATACTGGCACTATTTTTGAATTATTAACCAAATAGCAATACAACAATAGTTTAGATAGGGGAGAGACTTGGGAGGTGGCTGGGCTCACCAGATGACCAATTCGTTAACAGATTGGGTGACTAGATCTTTACTACTTTTCTCACGCGTCATGAAAGGGGGGGGGGGTCCAACAATCAAATTCCCACTGAGGAAGAGGTGACGCCTAAACCATTAACGCAAGAAATCGCAAAATGAAAGTTAACCTAAAATGTGTCCAGCCAACTAGTTAACATGGTTCTAAGGATTGGGGGTTAGGAAAGGGAGGAAAGATGGGTAAGATGAACTTCCACAAATTAGGAACCCACTGGCTGAGATACGACTCAAAGAACACATGAGTGAGTGGTGATGCAACCCAGATTTATCAAGGGCCTCTCGAAGCTGCCATTGGAGGATCTGTCAAGTAATATTTATAGTGTTTGGTGATCCAAAAGCAGCCTATGCGTTAAGATCGCTGCACACTAGCAGGGCTGACAGAGACCATCCACTAGTGACAGGTCTGTTTCTTTATTTGGTGACTGTACCTAAACCCTCGACGAGGATTATATCAGTCATAGAAGTTGCGGTTTCGCTAATATGCTTAATACAGTCTACAGAGTGAATAGAAGCGATCAGCCAGCTTGCAGAGCACATCATCACGCTTGACACAGCCCCAATGGCTTCGAGAGAAGACCTGCATTAAGTATTTCATTGGCTCAAGGTGGTTATGCCAGGGAGATAGTGAGCTTCCACAACATTACGCTCGCAGTCTCTGGAACATCTCATCGCACTCAATTGCACAACAATTCCTTCAAGGAAGTAAAAAGTCAACCACGTGGAAGGTATCACTTACCTTCTTGTCTGTATGGTGGGAAGAATTTTATGAATCCTTCGTTACTTAGTCGTAGAGTGAGAGGCGACTGGTCGTACGAGGTCGCTGCTATTTCCAACACCTTCAACCTGCGGGCACCACAAAACACACCTTGCACATGATCTCTGCTTTTTTAAACTGCTTAAAACTGTTCTTAAAATATCTGGTGCGTAGCAAACACACAACTTTCCGCCACCACTTTAAGTTCGAACACCACCTACATAGACGGGTGCTATATCATCGTTCAACGCATTTTTACAGGAACATTTATCGAGAACAAAATGTTGGGACTAGTTAGCTGAGAGTACTCCGAAAGTTTGATCGAAATCGTTAGAGCCGTTTTTGAGAAAATTGGAATACCGATAAATTAATATTCGACAAATCTCCTTTTCTGAGTTAACTTGGCTTATATCTCCGTTCAACATATATATACAGAAATAATTATAGAGAACGAAATGTTGGTATGGGTGACTAAAAGACACTCCATTAGGATTTATCACATCTGGTGAAAAAGTTACCCTGGAATTTACGGAAATATTCGAAAAAACGTTATTTTTGACACATTTTGATTTTTATCTCTGTTCAATGGACCATCACAGGAACGTTTATTGAAAAGGATATGTAGGTAATAACTATTTGAAAACACCCTGTGAATTTGGTGAAGATCGCTGAAGTTGTTTTGCCAAAAAGCGTAAAAACCTATTTTGCTTCAGGGGCCCGTATCTCCGCTCACCGTATTTTCATGGAGATATGTATGGAGAAGAAAAGTTAGGTATTGATTAGGAGAAGATAATTTGAAAGTTTAATCAAAATCGTTAGAGCCGTTTTCGAGAAAAATGCGAAAAACCCTAGTTTTTGGTACATTTTCGTCCCCCACCCCCCCTTCCCATCGGCTGAAATCGCCCATAACCTTATTTTGGTGTCTACAAAAAATAACGAACAAAACAAAAAAAGAACCAGCTCAATCGGATCAGCCGTTCTCCCGCAAATCGAACTACAGGCACACACACGGACCACGCGCCGAAATTAGGTTTTTTAGACTCAGTAGGGTCTGAAACGTTAAGATCTGAAGAAAACCCAAATTTTTTTTTTGAGCCGATTACTATACTTTCCTTCTCGTTCGGGTAGCGGAAAGTAAAAATGAGATAACGCGGACTCTTTGCGCTGACAACACCTCAAACTTGTGCCTACAGTGTCATCCGTTTGAATAAAGCCTGTATCGTCCACTTTCGTTCGCGTTGCTGGCGCTCCCACCCAGTTCCCTGTTTGTTGCAGTAAATCTTCACTGGACCACAATTGCGAATAAAACTCCGTATTCCAATTATATTTTCAAGTTATCGTTACATTTATTCCTTCCCACACTTCCTACGATAACATAACCTAACTCTGATACTGTGCCTCAGGGAAATCGTTTCACAATGAGAAAGCCATTCCTGGGATTTCTCAATAGGCAGAGGAATTGGAACACAAGTCTAGTCCTGCCCAACTGTGATGCTTTTAGCTTCCCAGTACTAGGAGTCGCGAATCTAGCAGAGACTGACAACCGTAAGCCAAATCGGACTCGTCAGGATAGAACTCCTGTTGAGCAGAGAGAAATGATTTATTCAATGAGCACGGAACAACTACCTGACGGAATTATTCGACCAAGCTTTGGAGTATGGCAGCCACCACGTCTGCCAAAGCGCACCTTGGTAAACTAAACACAAACACAGAACAAGAATGTTTTCCATCCCCCCCCCCCTTACAAGACTGTCTGGAACAAACGCAGTCTATCTACGCAGTGAAGCTTAAGCAGGAAGATATTGTTAAGAACGTCGTCATTTATGTATCAATCTAGCAACACGCCTGGTTGTGAAGCAACTATTAAATATCTGGTGCGTTGCAACACACAACTTCCCTTAGCTCTACAACAATTCACATTGTACATGGCTTTTTCTACTTACTCAGTTCATTTGAACTTGTCCAACAACACTTCAGAGCAGTGTGAAGCGGTAGCGTTTACAGTTCCGGAATTTATTGTGCTGCTCGTACTCATTCCAGAACCATTATTGAGCAATTGGTACACAGAGAATTAATGAGTCTGTAAACGCGATTTATTTGAAGAAGGATGGTAATCACTTTTGCAGAGTTATTGGTTAAAAACTTTCAGAACTGGTAGGAAGAGAAGTGGCGGTAGTTGCGATTCCGGAATTACTTGAGTAACCCCCGAATCTCTTATGAGCGTTTTTAAACTTTACTCATCCCGTAGGTATTGGATTGGACAACTAGACCAATTTTTTTTAAACATTCTAGTAACATTTCAGCGGAGTTTATAAGGAAAAACCCGCGCTAAACTAGGTTTTCGTCGAAAACTTTCGTAATTTATTGTGCAGTTCTCGTCATTTTCCCACAAACGGGAATTTTATGGTATAGTTGCCATATTGAGAGCTATCAACATAAAAACTTTAATCAAAATCGTTACAGCTCTTTTTGAGAAAAAAAATTTTTGTGTTTTGATCACTATGATAACTATAGTTAACTTTCGGTGGATTTTGCTCATACTCTTATTTTGTCGTCCTAAGGTAATCTGCGGGCTAGATATCAAGTTTGAGCTGATTTGGTACGATCGAGTTCTCTAAAAATCGTTCACAGACACACACAGACCGTTTTCCAAAATAGTGTTTTTCGGACTCATTAGGGTCTGAAATTGAAGATCTGAAGAAAACTCAAAATTTTTGTTTCACCTGATTACATAACTTTCCTTTCTACTTTGTAGAGCCAAGGAAAGTAAAAATGATTCAGTCGTCGTGTTCGTTAACGAGAACTGTTACTATTTATTTGTTCGTACTTTGTTCGCGTATCAGTGTTATAACAACTGGTGACAGCAGAGGGATGAGATTTCTCATTGTCCCCACAGAACAGAAGAACAAGGGAAAGTCCCCCCCCCCCCTTGTGTTGGAAAACAAATCTGTTTGGTTTGTTGCTCCGTGATCTTAGCAACGTGACACCCAACTGTAACTGTATGAGAGGAATGTGAGCCAGACTTCGGGAAGAATTCTGGTCCATGCAGCAGCAACACTGATGCCATAGTCCACACATCCACCATGCAGGGGAAGATAGTCATCCTCTAATGACGGTTCTATTGATTGGGCCTCATATGGGGTGCAATTCGAATTCATTAGGGATGCGTGAAGGGAAAATGAGAAGACAGTGGCGTCTGCTCTCAGTCCATGCTTGGCACATGCCAATCACGAGCGTGGGTCTTTTTCATGTTATGCATCGGGGAAGTCAGAGAACTACCTGTTCAATCTGCTTCTCCTCCAGACAAAGGGATTAAGTTCGATTTAACTTTCAACAACAACGGTTTCCCTTTTTGGACTATCCCAAATGCCCTTCCCTCCATCAAGTTACCTGCACACACAGCTCTTCTCTGTTAAGCTCGTCTCCCAGTGCTCACACAGACATTCCTCTATCAACTCTCGAACCAGTCACAGCTCTACTCACTCTCTCTCCGATCTAGTTTCCCGTGCAACCAGTTCACACGTATTCAGATTCCCCTTGTGTTGCCCTTACATACCATAACTCAAATCACAATTCATTTAAAGTGTAATACAGTCTTTCATGCTCACCGAGTTCCCTTTTATTTCATTTAAGCTCCCCATCTCGTGTGCCCAACAGTATATATTGATGAAGTTGGACTACCTCCGGAGTTCTCCAGACGCATTGCTGAGGAAGGTTATGTAATGCGTCGCATCAAATATTTCCGATTCGTCGGTCTATTTCGTGTAAACTCATATTTTTATTTTATTTTCAATAAACTAGGTTTTGAGTGAAGTAATAAAAACGCCATATGAGGTACATTCTAAATGTCAACTCTGTGCATCGCTTTGTTAGAAGAACATTTACAGAAAAAAATACACAGATAATGACTAGTTGAAGACACTGTAAGTGTGATTTAAATCGTAAGTGCACACATGTGTTAATGATCCCTCATACGCTGCTGCATTGAAACGGTTAGTAAGGAAACAACATATGCTGCCAAGATGTTGCCGTGCCACACGTTAGGGCGGCCATTTATCAATTTAGTGATAGCTGTGCCTCTGAATCTGCCCCAGCAGAAATCTCTGTTCACGATTTAGAAAGCTGATGCTGTATAGTGTCCTTTCAGCAAACAGAGAAAAGTTTAGAGCTGCCAACTCAACTGAAACGGAAGTGTACATGAGGTAATTAATAGTTTTCAAAGCGACGTATAACTCACGTTTGGTGGCTGGACAGTTTATCTTGTAAAGAACTAGGCGCGTGAAAGACATAAAAATCAAACGTCTCGCTAAGAGCCACAGTGACATCGAGAGAGCAAGCGATGGAGAATATGTTTCTATGATCGAGGGTAGAGACCAGCCTAGGAGTTGTGGTGACATGAACGCCCATTTCGTCTTGAATTCGGCCCCAAGTGTACACCTGGAAAGTTCGTACAGGTTGCGATAAGCGACAATACGCATAAATCAAATCGTTATTTAATTGGGTTAGAACGAAAGGCGTTAAGTAGAACGTGAAGGACCAACAAAATGCAGAAGACTAGCCAGACCACTGAGTGCCTCCCTCTACGTGCCCGAGAATCTCCCCATAGATATCTGTTTCCAGGACAACAGTGTTGTGACTCTTTCAACTTCTCAACGAACAGATTGGTTTTATTTGGGACGCAGGAGAGAGGATCTGCTGCTATGGGCCTCATGACTTCACTCTTGGATATTGAGAACCAACCTGGACAACAACTAACAAGAATCTTGCAGCGTGCCACCACTCCCATATTGTCCAGCAGTTCGGGGAGGTTTAGAAGCTGTCTTTCCCCAACATCTTCTCTTCATTCTCCATCCCAGTGCGATATCCTTCAGTCCTAGATCAGCAAGATCCGTCCTCTTCACAAGAGCCCTAGCATTGAAATTGCTGCAAACCAGGACTTACTACACCCCTGCTATTATGGCATCTTCCAATTTCTCGTCAAAGGGTTCAACCGAGTATCTAGGAGTGAGGTAGACACGAAAAAACGTGAAGCGTTCAACCATCACCCATACATAGCCTGAGTCAGATGAACCTGACGAGGCTAGGCCACCCAGATAGCACCGGTGCCCAGCATGTCTTTGAACCTGTGGGCTCCATGGTGCTGCTTAATAGCAGCGAATCGACCTCCTTCTCCCACAGAAACAGCTGGAGAAGATCCTGGGCCAATAAGCACCGATGGAGGTTGCAACCCTCATTGGCCAGTAACTAGCCTCCTGAAAAACCTCACACTTCTCCTCATCAGGCAGACAGGCCATCTCACTCCCAGTGACTCCCTGCTCAGTGCAGAACATGCACCTAACAGGTCTAGGGCACGCCCTCTTTTTGTGACCTTGTTCCCTGAAGCGGTAGCAGAGAAGGGTGTGGTCGGCTCCCTTGTAGTTAGCTGCCAGATGCCTACAGTATAAGTGTCATACGCATCTAAACACACCCATCCTACAGCTGACCCATTCAATTCTTACTGTACCCCCCTTCCCCAAGAGCAGCTGCCTTGGCTTCTATCTTAACAATGGCACTTCGTTGCTCCATCATATTAGTCTCTGTTGACGCTCAAAGAGCATTTTTAGGGAAGGATCTGGCCAGGCAGCCGTAGAATTGAAACTTGTTGCTGCAACTCGGTCTCACTTATTTCTCGCAATCCGCGTCAATGCGATTGCCATTCGTCTCCGAGCTTTCTACAGTCCTGCAGCCACGACGTTTCACGTTCCTATACTGTTTGAGCAACTCCCCTTTCCATTATTTCCAGATCAATCAATCTATCAAATTCAACTCAGCTTCCAGAGCCCCGATTTATTTTCTTCACCAACGGAGTCACTTCAAATACAAGTTTACGATCCAATCTTCGCTACATACGGTCAGATCCTTCATTAAAAAAAAAAGTGGGGTCTATAAACTAAAATGTTCATGTGGACTTGAGTATTGTGGTCAAACTGGTAGGAAATTTAGGGAACGAATAAAAGAGCATGAAAAGGATTTTAGGGACAACAAAGGTGATTCTGCGTTTGCAAGTCATCTGAGGGAATCCAATCATGACTTTAGTTTTGATTTAACAAATAAACAGTATATAGAATTTCTTCACTTTTGCCCAAAAGGAGGTATGTTAGATGTTCTGGAAAAGTTCGACATTATTAAAAGTGATAGGTGTGGGAAGTCTCTAAATGAAGTAATCCCTCAAAACATTTCACCACTAATAGGTTCTTTTTTACAATAGCTTGGGTTTTTCCCTCCACCATTGTCTTGAGTTGATTGATATCGGGTTTTTCCGATGTTACTGCTCTGGTCTCCCCCTGCGCCGCCCCCTTTCACTTCTCTGAGTCAATATCTCCGTTCACCTAACTATATAAGATGTTCTTTCTATGAGGTACCTTCAGTTCATGTTTGTTACCGATGATGACCTAACCGTCGAAATCAATTTAACAATTGTGCTCGCTATTTCAGTGGAAATATAGACAATTTACTGTTTATTCTGTTTTTTAATGAAATGGGTTTCCACAATATCCTCGCGAATGATTTAGTTCATGTCAGATCCTTCCTTTACTTTTATTACTATGCGCAGCAGTTTATTTAGTTTATTAATATATATGAGTAAGAGCTCCTTTAATTTATTTATTTGCATCAACGTGTTAATTTCCGAGTCTATATTTTGTTTACTAAGTAATACAGTCCATTTATTTTATTCGTTACTATTTTTCTCTAACAATCCGAACAGTCTCTGTCCGGGAGACCTCAGTTTTACCCATACCCTCTCACTGAAGAACCTTCTGCTGAGCTGCCTGGATATCTTGCACAGTCAAGATTCCTAAATCTGAACGGATGCTTGAGGAATAGTAGCTCTGATCACCCAGGGCCTTTTAGATCTTGTCAGCAAACCTTTACAGGTCTGCAGCCTGGTGGCCCTACTCAATCAGACCCTTAGCTGTTCTCCTAATAGCCTTACCTCTACATCAACCTCTTCCGGCCTGACCTTAGCCCACACATGCTGCAGAGCTTTTTAATAATTATAATTGTGGCATCAGTGCGCCCGATGTCAACTTTGATGGGTGCCACCACTTTCACCCACCTGGCTCTTTCTATCTCTCTGATTGATTTCCCTCGCCCAGAACCATTCTTTTTCAGCTGGAATGCCAGGTTGTAAGCAGTTCTTGAAATCGTCTTTGGTAGAGCAGAAAGTAGCCTGCAACTGACATCTCTTGCTGTTGGGTGAGCTGCCTGCTGAAGCAATTACTTGTCAGCCAATGTTACTGTACAGTGAATCAGGATTTACTCAAAGCCTAATGGCCCACAGCATCAAATGCATTGGCAAAACCCAGTGCCAAAAAAACAAAGAAGCAATTACTATGTATTTCATTCATCAGAGACTACGCTGTATCCTAAAAACGGTAAGTGGTGTTCCTACTGGTTTGAAAACGTCAACTTATCATATAAAGACACTACGAACAAACAAATCTATTTACATGAAAATACCTTACTGTCAGTTGTAAGGAGGCCAACGTGAAAAAAAGAACAAGTTATCTGTCTAACGGACACTGGTATTGGGAAATGGAGTTCCACTGGCATGTTTTGAATGCTGAAATCGCTGAACATGATGTCGCCCCAATGAAGGACCTGAAAAGGAGAAAACAAATCATCATTATATACCCACAGTGTACAGTGGAATAACCAGCACCGGCCTATGAGGGGCTGGACATGTTCGCTGAAACCACTTCTCACCTAAGTACTTGACTTGCTTCAAAAGAAAGGGCCTGGGCCCGTGTCAACCTATGCACTCAACCTTCGTGGCCAGTCACCCCAACCCGTTCATCAGCTGTCACGCTCCCCCATCCCACGTTAACCCTGTCCCAATCTCTCAGCCTCACAATTTCGTATGAGTCCCCTGTATTTGCAGGCTGGCCTCCCACTCTTCTGGTTTAGAACCTCTGGGTTGGCAACTGCGGGGGAGGGGTTTTAGTCTGTAATAATCAGACACTAACCCAATCGGGTGTCTTTTTAAGATTTCCTTTCCCCGGCAACAAGAAAAAACTTTTCAACAGGCTTGCGATGTCATTCACTCTCAATCGTGCTCACAAGCACACTTTTGACTTTGTACTAACTGAAGGATGAGAGAAGTATTGTAATCGTCTAGAAAAAATGTAGTCGTCTTCAGATCTTCACGTTTTGAGCGTTTCTGAGTCTGTAAAACGCCATTTGAGAAAGTGACATGTGTGTCTGTGATCGCGATTGAGAGAAAACTGCTGAACCGAACCAGTTCAAAATTGATATCTAGCCAGCAGGTCACCCATCATGGGACACCAACATAAGGGCACGAACAAAATTGGTTCAAAACTCGATTTCTTTCAAAAGAACAACTCTAACAATATCGATTAAGTTGTTTGGGTGGGCAGGTCGATTGGTTCAGTATCTTCTGCCCGAGGAATCGTCCTCTGCATTCACAAATAATCCCTTCCCTCTTCTCATGCCCCCTCTCTTGACTTCTTAACTTTTATTTTCCCTCCTTTGTCATCGTCTGCCGTTAGCCAGATCATTCTCCTGTCGTTTCAAGACGGCATCAAATTTTTTGTGTGTGCTTTCGATTTTTACTTTCCTTGGCTCTACGAAGTAGAAAGGAAAGTTATGTAATCGGCTGAAAAAAAATTTTTGAGTTTTCTTCAGATACTTACGTTTCAGACCCTCCTGAGTCCGAAAAACACTATTTGGGAAAATGGTCTGTGGGTCTGTGTGTGTGTGTGTGTCTGTGAACGATTTTTAGAGAAAACCAAATCAGCTGAAACATGATGTCTAGCCTACTGGTAACCATGGGACGCCAAAATAAGGGTATGGGCAAAATCCACCGAAATTTAACTATAGTTATCATAGTGATCAAAACACCAAATTTTTTTTCTCAAAAACGGCTCTAACGATTTTGATCAAATTTTTTATATTGATAGCTCTCAATAAGACAGTTATACCATAAAATTCCCATTCGTGGGTAAATGACGAGAGCAGCACAATAAATTATCAAAATTTTCGACGAAAAGCGTTTTTAGCGCAGTTTTTTCCTTATAACCTCCGCTGGAATTTTTGTAGAATGTTAAAAAAAATTGGTATTGTAGTCCAATCTAATACCTAAAGGGTGAGTGTATAAAAACGCTCATGAGATACATGGGGGTCACTCCAGAAATTCCTGAATTTCGACTACCACCATTTCGCTTACTACCAGTTCTAAACGTTTTTACCCAATAACTCTGCAAAAGTAATTACTACCGTTCTTCAAAAATTTGTGTTTACAGCCTTATTAATGATCTGTGTACCAATTGCTCAATAATGGTCCTGAAATGAGTACGAGCAGCACAATTAAATCTGGAACTGTAAGCGCTACCGCATCCTGCTGCCGTAAAGTGTTGTTTGACGAAGTTCAAATTAACTGAGTGATAAACGAATTGATTAAATAGAATTAGCCATGTACAAAGTGAATTGATGTAGAGCTAAGGAAAGTTGTGTGTTGCAACACACCAGATATTTTTCTCAAGTGTCCGTAGATACTTCTATTGCTCCCAATACGTAAATCGTGCAAAATTACGTCACTTCCAACCCCATTTTCGACCCCAGGGAACTCCTAAAACTTGGTGCAGACAGACGAGTCCCATAATTCACTTCGTTTTTCGTTTACTGGGGTGGTTTCTTCGGATGGTTGATTTCTGGATTGGAGCTTCTGAGAGCTCAACACAATAATATTTGGAGGACACTTTGCGTAGGGGTTTTTTCTTTTTTTTACAGTCCGCTCGAATAGAACAAAAAGGGGCTGCTAGTTCCCCCTCATTACTCTCAACATGCAGTTTTCCTTATAAACGATGCTAGAATTCTGAAAAACCTGTTCGGTAGAAATTTAATAACGGCCATAAAATAATCAGGAGCAAGCCCACAAATTAAGGAATTCAAACTGTTTCTCAAATAATTTTAGAACTGTAGACACGAACCACTAAAAACACGTGGGGACATCTCCATGTATTACGTGTACGTAGGTTTATCAATTAGCGCCGTGGCATAAGTAGCAGAACCCCACTAAATTACGGAACTCTCTAAGCTGTACCACTTTCTATATTGAAAGCTAAATAATGTTGTAAAAGATAATATGAAGTAAGCGAAAAATAGATTAGTAATCCTGAGAAAAGTTGTGTAACCAGACGTTTCTTGTTATGTCTCTACCATTCGCGAACTTCATGGATCTGAACAGCATGTGCTTGCATTTCGATTATTATGGAAATGTACGCACCTCAGGTAAACTATTCCATAAACTGTATTTACCTTGTATCTATCGATCGAATGCCAGTTGTATTAATAAGAGACAAAAATATCAAGACAGTCGAGAGCTTTGACATTTTCTTACAACGTTTGTGGTAGTCACGGCGACGCTGTAGGAGCTTCTAGCGGCGATAGCCTTAATTCTGACATTTTCCGGCAGCAACACCTTCCCAGGAGAATCTCGATTCAAAGTCGTCCCATTTCCCAGGGGTCCCATCGTATTGAGACCCCACGAGTAAACTTCTCCTTCTTCAGTGAGAGCCAAAGTGTGCATGGTACCACTGGCGAAACCTGTCAAACAATTTGTACAAAAAAATACCAGTTACTTGTAAATTCAGATTATGTATAAGCAAATAAACATTGAAAAAATGCTTGAGGTGCATCAAACAATTTTCTTCAGTCTCACATAAGCTACTTTTATCCCTTCACTATTTAACAACTAATCCAATGTTCTTCACTCAGCTGCTTCAAGTGCCACAATTGCCGTACGTCCTCTAGTGACGGGGGGGATTGGTGTTTTATGAAAAACTCTTACTGTAGAATGATATGTAGTTGTACGGCACAGCATTTTGTGATTAAAATAGACCTGAGGGAGTTGAATCCTCTTCCACAACTTGACACAGCCTCACACCTTCGTTACCCATCCCATTCTATTCAGCATCAAAAAATACTAGTCAGCAATACGAAAAATTACCTGACAACAACGAAAATTGACATTTTCTAGGCGGTGACAAGTCGAACTGACGGGTGGTTGGAGAGAGACAAGAGGCAGTGCCGGAAATGAGGTAATTTTTAAAACCATTTTTCGCCCATAACAACCATGGACTTCCTCCAATCAGAATGCCGAGTAGGCGGGCACAACTAGATCCCAAATAGATTGATTGTGTGAAAGAACAGATTTCCTAAAGCACGCTGAAGGCAAAATATGGCCCAGACTATCGACGGAGATTGCAAATTTGGAATCCCTATTCCTTGAAACGTAAAGGGTCTAAGTTTGAGGGAGCGTTGTAAAAACATACGTGCATTACATATTGTGAATAGTGAACCAATACTAGTGCTTCACGTTTGCCTGCAGTGATGTTGCGACCTTCGTGAAATAACCAGCGTGTCGGTAAATCATGTAATTGTCTATGTAGCGACTGACTACCATGCTGAGGGCTGCTCCTGGAGTGGACGACTTCAATGAACGGATTTTTTTGAAAGTTGAGCAAATCCCTGGAAAATCCGATCTTTGATTCGAGGAACGAAGGGAAGAATGGGCGACGCGCCTACTACAATGCGAAAGAAAAGCCCCCCATCCTTGTAGCCCCCTCGTTCCTCGAATCAAAGATCGGATTTTCCGGGGATTCGCTCAACTCTCAAAAAAATCCGTTCATTGAAGTCAACGCTTCAGGAGCAGCAACTAACGGTGAGGGCGGAGATGTACTGACTGACTCCCGTTGTGGTTAAAGACGGGCAATGAGTGGTAAAAGATGGCGGAGCTCCTCGCGATCGTTGTAATTTTTTCCTGAGTCGGCGGCCCTTCAAGCATCTCCAAACCTGCTCCTAACATCTATACGTGTTCTTAAAGGATTGAGTACACTGTCGTAGATTTCTACGTGAAACAAGTGAGTCCAAAATGGTGCAGTAGTGTGAGTTCTGCCGCCATTTCGTCGGTCGCTCCTAATTATGGATTTTCTGCGGTATTTGGAAGTATCTCCTTTAGATTCTTAAAGGAACCTCTACGAACAATATATAGTATTGACAAGTTTCAGACATCCAGTGAGTTCGATAAAAATCGTTAAACCCGTTTTGGGGTACACAGACCTCACGCTGAAATGAGGGGTTTTCGACTGAGTAGACGTCAATACAGAAAGCTCTGGATTAAACTCGTTACTTTGGCCCTACGAAACGGAATATAAAGTTGTGTTATCGCCCGAATTGGGCTTTTCTTAGGATTTTCACATTTTGAAGGTTTTAGAGACCGAAAAACACCATTAGGAGAAAGAGTCTGTATCTTTAGGATCACTTTTCAGAAAAATACGGCTGACCCGAATGCGCTCAAGCTCAGTAACCAGACTGCAGGTCAGCATGGAACGCCACAATAAGGGCCTGAGCTAAGTCAGTCTCAAAATGACCTAAGTCGCCATAGGATCAAAACACCAAATTCTCCAAAACAGCTCCAACGATTGATTAATATTTTCTTGTGAACAGTTTCAAATAAAATAACAGTAACTTAACGTTTCGGGAAACGGAAAAATGGCGAGAGCAGCACAATTTCGTTGAAAATCGACTTCAGCCTTTCTTTTTCATATAAATTGGTTAATATGAAAAAACTTAGTTTAGAAACAATCAGCAGATAGCCACGTTAACAACGGACGAACGAAGGTGACATTCTTACCTATTAAGCAAAAGGAGGTCAATCACACAGATGTAACCTTAACTAACATGAAAATATTTCAAATTGGAAGGCGAAAATAGGTACAATACTATCTGATCATAGACTCATCACATATGAGGTAAACTGTGCAACACAAATGAGGCGTATACCATACAGAAATCCCAAACGTACTAACTGGAAGAAGTATACGGACGAAATAAACACACGTACATTAGATAACAATCAAATCTTGACTACATATGGACAAATAGATCAAGAACTAGAAAATGTAACCAACATCCTAAGTACGAGGGACGTCCCGAAAGTAAGTTCCGATCATTTGTAAATCCGTGGGAAAATGCCGTAGGGAAAAAATTCCAACGGGGATCCTTCGTGTTACATCTGGTGGCAACACTGAATTTTTCTTATGTTGCTATCACTTGTTGCGGCTTATCAGCACCAGTGTAAACATGGCTGCTACATCGAAAAACCCGTCAAATTGTGAAAACAGTTCGGTGATCCGTTTTGGTTTATTATTCATTCTGAATAATAACCCTATGTTTTCGGTCACGAAAATTTTTTTAACAACCCCCCCTAAAAATTTGATACTTTACGTTTCAAGACTTGGAGATTCCAAATTTGCAATGTCCGTCCACCGTCCGGGCCATTTTGTGCCTTTAACGTGGTCTAAAAAATTCGTTCTTTTGCCCAAAAATCCAATTTGGTATCTAGTTGTGCCCACCATCTCGGCAATCCGATCGGACAAAGCCCGTGGTTGTAATGGGCAAAAAACGGTTAAAAAAATTAACGAAACGCAGTAGAATGCGGGAGCTACAGCGTTTCGTCATTTGAACTCCCTCCCTCCCCGCCCGTCTCATTAAAAAAGCTCCCCGCTCGCTTGCCTCCCAACTCCCCTTTCGCCTCGGAATGGGGGTTCGCTTCGAGCGCCCCCTGTTCCAATTTTCCCAACGGGGCAAAATCATCAGACGTTTTGTTTCCGTAGTTCCATTGTAGCCTGGACATGTTTCCTATGGTTTACTAGTATTCGATGCTGAGTCGAATGGGATGGGGACTAATACTAGGTCAAGCTGTTCATGATAATAATAAACCATTGTGTAATAATTTGCAGGGTTTTTTAGTTTTTGAGAATGTTTCTGTGCCTGAAATTCACCACAGACTCTCTTCAGCGTATGGATAAGGGGTCATGAGCATCGAAATGGTCCGTAAGTGGAAGAGAAGTTTCCTGGAAGGGCAGGAAAGTGTGCACGATGAACAGCGAAGTGGGCGCCCTTCCACTTCTCATGGAGAGGACGCAGTTTCTGCAGGTCGCAAGCTTTTGGAGGAAGATGCGCGCTTTACTCTAAGTGATATTGTTGAGAAAGTGCACAACAAACATCAATTGACTCGTTCTTCAGTACACCGAATCAAACTCGAAGCCGCAGTCTCGGAATTCTTCAAACAAAATGGCGCAGAATAGTACGACAAGGGGTTACGTAAACTGGCACCACGGTACCAAAAATGCATCGATCGGAATGGCGACTACGTCAAAAAATAAAGTAGATCCGTACCTTTAAGAATAATTTTTTGTTTTCAAATTGGTTGAGTTTTCGATTTTTCCCAGCACTTCAGAACTTACTTTTGGGACGTCCCTCGTAAATCCTATGAAACAGATGCATAGCATGGAATACGAATATAGCTATATATACTGACAACCAATCCGTGGTAAAAACACTAGACAACCCAATAGTCAGGAGCTCTCTCTTAGAAGAAACAAAGTACATGTTGGGAAACTCCATCAACTAGGCAACACAATCACAATACCCGGACATAGGGGATATGCGGGTAATGAGAGAGCATATGAACTAGCCAAGGCGGGAGCTGGAGACACATTTGTGGGCCAGAACCGTTCTCACCTATCACAATGCAAAAACTGAAAGCGAAAATAAATGAGAAAATGTGGAGTTACGTCAGGGACGAAATAAACAATCATGAAGGGTACCAGCATTCCAAAATTATGGGCATAACTAGTTGTTTGGACCAGGATAGACGGGATGAAACTCGAAGATGGGTAGTTTACTGAGCACAAACTTGTGATTGGTGAGCTGGTATATCACAAGATTTGAGGACTTCGATGTACAAAGAAGAGGTGACTTACAGGAGAGATGAGTTGAGTATGAAATCGCGAACAAATAGGGCTCTGAAGACGTGAAAACTGGTTTTACTCGGAAGGAGGGAGAAAGCCGAACTAGAAGTAGATGAGAGGTGAAAGAGGTATCCGTTGGGAGAATTGGAGATGGCCGTATCGCGAAAGGTGTTGGGAGAACAGGAGACGACTCACTTTGGCGACACTTCGTAACAGAATGATTTTATGGGAGAATGTATCTGTTGTGGGGAGGAATCTGAGAAGAGAGGAGAGGGGAAGGATGGGAAAACCACCGTTGGAAATATCCGCCGATTTGGGATTTCCATGGGCGCAAAGACCTTTGGAGGAACAATGACCTTGCCACAGGTGCCCGTTGGGCAAGGAGCGGAAATTCCGAGGTCAAAAACCTGGAGGGATTCGGCGCTTGCGTCGAACACTAGTTATAACCTGCAACGAACCAATTGGGTACTTTGCTTAAGCAAAGTAAGACTACGAAGAATCACTGGGATGTTATCTGGGTACTACGCGGTGAGTACGACTCTCAACAGGATCAACCCTAACATCAACGCTAGGTGCCCGTGTGGAGAAATAGAAACGGTAGATCCCATGGTTATGGTTTGGTACTAGACTCAATATACTAGGGGAGGGAATATTAAATAATACTAATTTGAGAGAACCCGAGTGGAAAAAGATCCTAGAATTTGTGGAGGGGACTGGTAGATTCTGAAACCCCTTTTAAAGAAGCCAAGCCGACTCCCAATAACTCTGGGGAGATGGGCCTGAATGGCCACGATTTCGGTCATTGTTCCCTCGGCCTTGGCTGGTGCCCTGATAGCTTCTTCTTCTTCTAGCCACAATAAAATCTTTTGGGGCACCCTAAATTCCATTGACGCTTCTTTGAAGCAAGTTTGTTCACGGGGATTACAGATTAAAAATACGAACGCTGCAAATAAAATCATCATGGCAATATCTTGACTACCTGTGCAATGGTTACTCAATATTAATCGTGATAAATTTTGAAACCTTACGCAGTACCAGTTTCTATATGAAACAGAGAGCTAAGTTCTACCAACTGAATAAAAAACGTATTTGGTTCGTAGTGAGTGACACGAAATTTCTGAATGCTGAAGAAAGGTTGTGCTATAAGTTGCACCGGATATTTTTTAGTGCAAACACAAGATTTTTCTGTATCATTTGGGAATTGTTTGATGTTTTTAATGATTTATTACTCTCGTAATTAGCCTTTAAAATTTGTTGCTTAGTAGCTTGAATCAATCCACAAAAGACATTCAATTTGTTAAAGCTCCTTCTAGGAAATACTGTAAACTAGTCAGGATGATCTTCACCCCACATCTGCTCTCCCCACATTCCAGCCCAACGATCACAAGGCACCAGCATCCTACTTATCGCTAAAAGCATGACATGACATCCATGTCACAAGCCCAGTCACCAACACGAACTGAAAATGGTTGCAATTTCTTTCACAGATGCTCACTTGAGCAATGGTGAACACTAACACACTACTGAACTTGATCACTAAGAGGTCACTAAGGTTTTTTGAATTGTAACGCTACTTACATACGACACGTCTACCAGTGAGGGAGTCAATTTCACGAGCCTCTTTGATGAACGGAGTTTCTCCATCCCCGATCCCAAGACGGCCAAAGTCATTTCTTCCGATTCCATACACTACGTCATCGTTATTCACAAAAACTGCGCTCAGCAAATCGCTACACTCCCCTGAAACAACACATTCCTGAGACCAAAATAGCGGGAAAGTATCAAGAATTTCCTTTATCTATAGAAAAATACGATGAAGTACACATACGAGCGCTATATATACATTCGTGTCGTGGTGAGATTGTACTACCTTTTGATGTCCTGTTGTTTTATATTTCCTACTTTGCTTTACAGGTAATTTTTGCATCACATTATGTATTCAGTAACCCTTGATATCTGGGAAGTAGAGGAACATTCGTGACATAGACCCTCTGTCGATGACTGCGCTCTCAATGTGTTCCACCAGGTGGTGTAAGACTAGTCCAGTCGATTTTGCATGCATCTACATTAGCTTGGATACAAAAGCCCTGCGATATTTATCATTTTCGTCGACGTTTTAATTATTTATATTTTAATTATGATCGTAGTGCCCTGGAATCTTCATAGTTCTTGCTACTTCGGCTTGAGAAGGCGTGTGTCACTGTCTTATGTTTTGTAACTGTCCAAGCATGTGGCACAAAACGTCTTCTTGCCAAGTCATTTTAAAAGCAATGGGGAAATATTGGGTCCCACAACTTCAAAAATGTTTCCAAATTTTGAGTTGGTTACTTGGTGTAAAAACGCGTACTATATCTGTCAATACATGTTTATAATGATTCAAAACATTGTGACCTAAGTCCTTACCAAATATATGAACCAGTTCAATTTTCACTTTTATCCAGGGGTCGAGGTACTCGAAGACGGGCCAGAGGCCGAAATCAACGGGAGCGTATCGAGGGAGTGCGGAATCGTCTTGTAAGGAGTTGCTGGTCCAGGCCATAGTCAGCTTTCGTTGACGACAAAAGAAGGCGCGTCAATCAACGTTAGCCCTCGTTGAGCACTAACTCCTCGAATGAGATTTAAACAAAAAACTGTGCCTGTCATCTACAAGTGGATCTTTGTTCCAACAAGACGGTACTCCAACTACTTTCGTCGCTCAAGTGTTCGTAACAAACAAATTAACCAGGATCAGAAAATTGTTATCAGTATTGGTTGTTGTTGTTGCTAACTCTTCCATATTCTTCTTCTTCACTTTTAATGAAATAGTTTAAAATCCCTTTAACTCTCGAATTATTTTGGGAAGGTTTCTTTAATTTCAGACTCGGCTCTCACGTCTGAAAAGTAACAGTACAGGTTCACACAGACGAATCCAGAGAATTTTTCCCTTCCAGTATGAATGCACCACTAGAACCACGAAAGGGAAGATTGAATATGGAAAAAAGGCATTATTTTCTTATATAAGAATGCTAATAAACTAAAAATATCTGGTGCGTAGCAACACACGACTTTCTGCCACCCCTTTAAGTTCGAACACCGTCTACATAGGCGGGCGCTATATCTTCGTTCAACGCATTTCTACAGAAATATTTATTCAGAACAAAATGTACGTTCTAGTTAGCTGAGAGTACTCCTTAAGTTTGATCGAAATCGTTAGCCAAGTTTTGAGGAACAGCATCAACAATTAATATTCGACAAATCTCCTTTTCTGAGTTAACTTGGCTTATATCTCCGTTCGACATATATATACAGAAATAATTATAGAGAACGAAATGTTGGTATGGGTGACTGAAAGACACTTCATTAGGATTTATCACATCTGGTCAGAAGTTACCCTGGAATTTACGGAAATGTTCAAAAAAACGTTATTTTTGACACATTTTGATTTTTATCTCTGTTTATTGGACCGCCACAGGAACATTTATTGAGAGGAATATGTAGGTATTAACTATTTGAAAACATCCTGTGAGTTTAGTGAAAATCGCTGAAGCCGTTTTGCCAAAAAGCGTAAAAAACCTATTTTTGCTTCATGGGCCTGTTGCCCATCGGCCGAAATCGCCCATAACCTTAATTTGGTGTCTACAAAAAATAACGAACAAAACAAAAAAAGAACCAGCTCAATCGGATTAGAATGGCAAGAAGAAATTTTTTCGAACTACAGACACACGACCTGGTAAACATCATATTTTCATGTAAACATAAAGACTCAGTAGGCCTCAAAACGTGGAGATCTGAAGAAAACCCAAACTTTTTTTTTGGGCCGATTACTATACTTTCCTTCCCTTCGGGTAGCGGAAAGTAAAAATTTATGGAGGCTGCCACCATAGGATCAAAATCAATGAAACTGTTTAACGAATTCGTTTTCCCTGGCTAGTAGTGTACCTGGGGCTCTCCCTTCAAGTATCCCCAACTTCAGTCAGTACTGGAGTTGAGTCAATTTGCCATGAGCCTACCAATATGGTCCATTTTTTCCCCAAGTTTTCTCAAAAACAGCATCAACAATTTTAGGCAATCTCATTGAGACTCATCCCATTCGATTCAGCATCGAAAATACCATACGAAACCACCTAACAGGTACGTTAACTTTAGTACTTTCAGATAACTAGGAACAACATTTTATTGTCTACAAGAATTTCCCTTGAAATAATGGTATAGGCCTGTTTGTGTAGGGTGTCATCGAATTAATGAAAAGTTGCACCTCATAATTAATAATAATGTTCCGTTAATTAATAATAAACTAACTAATCTGAGCTATTGAACGTATTTACGAACCAATATCGTTCCCAGTATTTTTTCCACTAGTTCCACAGATCAGGAACCAAGCAACACGACAACTTCTCAAATGAAGCACAGCCAATTTTTTTCTACATTAGTCAAGTCATTCGTTTTTCTAAATTACCACTTCGTGAAAAACACTTACACGCAGTCATAAGCACACGAATGTTTAAATACGTGATCCAGAGGTAATGCTCGATTAGAATGGCAAGAAGAAATTTTTTCAAGGCTTACAACGACCTGGTAAACATCATATTTTCATGTAAACATAAAGAACAAGCTCGTAAGGTGAAAACAAATTCAGTGTACGTTCGAGGAAGAACTTGGTTGGAGTTGACGGTTCTCGATATTTTTGGGTGTCCAGCTTCTCCAAAAATGATCAAATACTGAAGTCAGGCATTATCTAGTAGCCGCACAAAGGCCAGAAGAAAAGCGTTTAACAAGAATATAATACTTTCCTTTTCTTTAGGTAGTGTAAAAAAGTAAAAAAAAAAAAAAACCTGCAAATTATTGAACAACAGTTTATTATTTTGACCCATCTGAGACTCATCCCATTCGATTCAGCATCGAAAAATACCATACGAAACCACCACATATATTCTAGTCGCCTGTGGGCCTCTGGCACGATGTGATGAATCGAGCTGGCTGGTGATTTTAATGAGATGGGAGGGAGTACAAATGATGAAACGATTTCTTTTACTGTATTGTCCCGCGGGTTCTTTCAATTAGAAGACTTTGGCTCACTATAAATACTGTAGCTTCACTGTTTTCCGTCTATACACAGTTGTCCACCTCTGAGACGCGTTCCATTCGACTCATCTTCGAATAATACGTAGAAAACTATACCAAACACGACTAATTCCAATAAAACTGTCAAAATTGCGTTTTTCTTAATTTGTTAACTTTTGGCCCTTAACAGATATGGGCTTCGTCCGATTACCGAGCAAGCGTGCACAACTACACACCAAATGGGGGTTTGTGCGAAAGAAAGCATTGTTTTAGACCAGGCTGAAGGCATAAAGATACTGCCGATACAGAATCCTGATGTCTTAAAACGTCAAGTATCAAATTTTGAGGGGGAGACTGAGTAAAGCACCTTTCCTTCAGAATCAAAGCAATAGAAAATCAGAGGCAAAGCAAGAAGTCCCCTCAATTTAGGGAATTTACTCAGCAAAAAAACGAAGGGATTTTGATAACTTTTTACTTTCTTTGCTCTACGAAGTAGAAAGGAAAGTTATGTAATCGGCTGAAAAAAAAAAATTTGAGTTCTCTTCAGATCTTTACGTTTCAGACCCCCCTGAGTCCGAAAAACACTATTTGGAAAAATGGCCTGTGTGTGCGTGTGTGTATGTGTGTCATGTGTGTCTGTGAACGATTTTTAGAGAAAACCACAGCACAATAAATTATCAAAATTTTCTACCAAAAGCGTTTTTCGCGCAGTTTTTTCCTTATAAACTCCGCTGGAATTCTTGTAGAATGTTAAAAAAAATTGGTATTGTAGTCCAATTTAATACCTAAAGGGTGAGTGTTTAAAAACGCTCATGAGATACATGGAGCTTACTCCAGAAATAAAAAATCCTTGAATTTCAAAATCGTTAGCGCCATTTTTGCAATACCAGCTTTGGTGTTTTGATCACTATGATAACTATAGTTAACTTTCGGTAGATTTTCTTCAAAATTTTGGCGTTCTACGGCCTCATTAATTACAGACTGAGATACCAAGTTGCTCAATAAAGGTCCTGGAATGAGTACTAGCAGCACAATAAATTCCAGAACTGTACGCGCTACCGTTTCCTGCTGCTGTGACGTGTTGTTTGACCAAGTTCAAAGGCCATGTACAAGTGAATTGACGTAGAGCTAAGGAAAGTTGTGTGTTGCAACGCACCAGATATTTAAAAAAATAATAAAGTTTAATAATGTGTTTGTATTTCAGGTGACCAACAGTATAGGGCAAAGCACGTTGAATGGTTTGAATGGAGCTGCAGATTTGGTTCACATTAGAGGGATTGGATCGTTAGTCAGAGAAGACGTGTCGCTCCGAACAGTCAGTAGAAACGTTTTTTCCAATGACGCCAGAGCCCACCGCCGCTCTTGGACTGCGAGCAAGGTTCCATCTATCAGAGCGGGGGAGCGAATGAATAAGGATAAGAAGAAAATAGAGCAAGGTATCAATGTGGGCAATAGCCAGCATTTGGCTGTCTCCCATCACGAAAGGTTGAAGAAAAAAGGGCTCACTGAACATGAGAGCATACATTCTGTGCGAGCTCCCAAGTCTTCAGGCGGGAAAAAGTATTACAAATACATAAGTCGAGAAAGCAGGTCTCAGTTGAAGCAACAGAAAAGTGCAGATGAACCAGTAAAACCCTGCACAGGACCTGCGCCACATGCGAGTTCCGTTAAAATTGAAACGGCGCCGTACGAAGTGCCAAAATTCACCTCACAATTTTATGAGTTGTTCCGAGCAGGTGAAAGGAAAGATCTTTTGGTTTCAATCACCGACCCGACTCCCCCGTCAATGCAAAGATGGGCTGTTGAGTGGAATTCCGAGCCTAAGAACGTCATATCAGTGGCCGAATTGAAGAAGGACTTGATGAGGGAAACTGGAGAGAGGTTGGAGAAAGACAGTGGAAAGACCGACGGCAACTGGGTCAGTGTGCAAAACATAAATGAGCCGATTTCACCATCAACATCATTGCGACGGATGACAACTAATAACCAAAACCAGGCAATTCAACGACCATCTGATTTAAATGAGAGTGCACAGACAGGAGCTCCCTCCCAATTTAACAACCTTCCAAAAGACAAGTACAACACCCCTACGGAGCTTTATTCCTTCAAAAAACGAACCGGGCAAGATGTGACCAGCCAAAGAAAAGAACGTCGTGCAAAAGATCACTCATTGATGGACGTGAATGAGCTTCACCAACGAGAAGACGAAGGAGTTCCTCAAATTACGAACCCTGGGCCACACCACATGGTTAAACCTGAGTCTAGACAACATTCTGGCCGCGTTCTCAAAAGCCAGACACACCCCCCCAGCTGGAGTGGGATCACTCAGGTTGGAAATGCCTGCAAGCATGAGAATAGTAGCCCCTCAGTTGGGCCTCGTATTGAGGATAAAGCAGAAGAAAATACGGCTCCAGAGGCTGCAGGACCGTTCATTGAGACAAACTCAAGTTTCTATCACTGGCTTCAACAAAGGGGTTTCATGAAACACTGGTTGAAGAAGAGAAGGAGTAGTCAACGTGCGAAGGAACCAGAAAAGGAAGCGACAGAAGAGAAACAATTCCCATGGAGCGTTCCTTACCCTCTCAAGCGCAGCGCAAGCGGCAGCACATTCAAGTCGAAAAACGACAAGGGAAAGTCAAACGAAATTCCTGTTCGAAAAGCGAAAACAGAAACCGAATTATTTGGCAAAAAATACAACAAAACAGCGAAATCTGACGAACTTCCGTCACATCAGATCGGGAACCGTTTCAAGCTGCAAGGAATGCGTGGCGATTCAAAGCCAACTAACGACGATGAGACAAACGAGCGACCGGTCTGGAGGTGGGAAGTGATAGACGAAACCGATCACGTCCAGAAAATGCGAGAAGGTGCCAAAGCTAAGGAAGTTTGGACTTGGGGTAAACCAGCGGTGAAAAGAAAAGTTGGAAGTTCAGGAACTCAAAAAAAGAAACCAGTCGTCACAGAGAAATCCTCTAAATTGGTTAGTAATTCACTTGCTGCTCAGTACTCGCTATTCGTTCTGTAATAGCTTTGATTGTCAGTTACAGCATTAAAGGGCTCAGAAGCCTAGGCCACGATTTTTTGGCGTATTTGGCGAGAAGGGCCCAGCTGACCTTGTCGACACGAACAGCCACCCAAGAAATTATCATCCTCCATTATCCGATTTTCCTCTTAGCTAACCAACAGACTAAGAAAAGTATTGTGATCGTGCAAAACAAAGAATTTAACTTTTCTTCTGATCTTCAAGTTTTGAGGCCCACTAAATCGAAAAAACCTAATTTCGGCTCGGGGTCTGCCTGCTTTTGGTTTATTATTCATTCTGAATAATAACCCTACGTTTTCGGTCACGAAAAATTTTTTACAACCCCCCCTCAAAATTTGATACTTCACGTTTCAAGACTTGGAGATTCCGAATTTGCAATGCCCGTCCCCCGTCCGCCGTCCAGGCTGTTTTGTGCCTTTAACGTGGTCTAAAAAATTCGTTCTTTCGCCCAAAAATCCGATTTGGTATCTAGTTGTGCCCACCATCTCGGCAATCTGATCGGACGAAGCCCGTGGTTGTAATGGGCAAAAAACGGTTAAAAAAATTAACGAAACGCAGTACAACGCGGGAGCTACAGCGTTTCGTCGTTTGAACTCCCTCCCTCCCGCTCGTCAAAATAAAATATCTGGTGCGTAGCAACACACAACTTTCCGCCACCCCTTTAGGTTCGAACACCGGCTACATATGCGGGCGCTATCTTCTTTCGACGCATTTCTACAGGAACATTTATACAGAACAAAATGTAGGGACTAGTTACCTGAGAGTACTCCTTAAGTTTGATTGAAATCGTTAAAGCTTTTTTTGAGAAAATTGGAATACCGATAAATTAATATTCGACAAATCTCCTTTTCTGAGTTACCTTGGCTTATATCTCCGTTCAACATATATATACAGAAATAATTATAGAGAACGAAATGTGGGTATGGGTGACTAAAAGACACTCCATTAGGATTCATCTCATCTGGTGAAGCAGTTGCCCCAGAATTTACGGAAATGTTAGAAAAAACATTATTTTCGACACATTTTGATTTTTATCTCTGTTCAATGGACGGTCACAGGAACATTTATCGAAAAGAATATGTAGGTATTAACTATTTGAAAACACCTTGTGAGTTTGGTCAAAATCACTGAAGTCGTTTTGCCAAAAAGCGTAAAAAACCTATTCTTGTTTCAGGGGCCCATATCTTCGTTCACCGTATTTTCATGGAGATATGTATAGAGAAGAAAAGTTAGGTATTGATTGGGAGAAGATAATTTGAAAGTTTAATCAAAATCGTTAAAGCCGTTTTCGAGAAAAATGCGAAAAACCCTAGTTTTTGGTACATTTTCGTCCCCATCCCCCTTCCCATCGGCCGAAATCGTCCATAACCTTATTTTGGTGTCTACAAAAAATAACAAACAAAACAAAAAAAGAACCAGCTCAATCGGATCAGAAGTTCTCCCGCAAATTGAACTACAGACACACACACACACATACACACGGACCACGCACCGAAATTAGGTTTTTTAGACTCAGTAGGGTCTGAAACGTAAAGATCTGAAGAAAACCCTAATTTTTTTTGGGCCAATTCCCTTCGGGTAGCAGAAAGTAAAAAGCAACCGCGCTCGAGGCTCGCTTGCTTCCCAAGGACGCTGCCACTCAACTCCCCTTTCGCCTTTCGCTTCGAGCGCCCCCGTTCCAATTTCCCCGACGTTTTGGTTTTAATACGATTCAATTTTTTTAGATTCTTTCGTTTCATTCTCATTTTGTTTTTTTTCATAGATTTTTGGTTACATTTTGATATTAATATTTAGCGTGCATGTTTTCATATTAAAATTCAGTTTTTTCTAGATACTTTCGTTTTTTTGTTTATTTTAATATTACGATTCAGTTCTTTTCGACCTTTTTTTGGGTTTCATTATGATATTTTTCGATGCTGAATCGAACAGGATGGGTCTCGGAGCATTAATGCTAGGTCAAGCTGATTATCCGAATAATAAACCGTTGTGTAATAATTTGCAGGGTTTTAAAAACATTTATCCTGCTTGGTCCCAACTATTGATTACAGGCTTCACTAAGTATATTTAACCAGTTATGATACTACTATACATGATATCCTTTAATATCCATTCCTTAATATTATTTGTACTTAGTATTTAGTTGTTTTCACTCTCATGTTCCTCGTTACTGCTGGACCACGTTCAAGTTTGAAGCAATTATAATAACGACAAAATAACAATGCCTTCCAACAGTTCGTGGAACAGCTGCTTTCAGAACACATTTCTGCTCTAACTACACCTTTTGCTGTACAATAAACGCGCTCAGTCCTAGACAGATGTTGAAACGGCACAAAATCGCGCACTCTTCCATGACCCGGCAGCAGCAGCGTCCACCTCGAAGACAATGGAAGGTCAATACCCAGCTGATTCGTAATCCTGAATTCGGAGCCTTAGTCCTTCGGCTGTATGTTATGTCCCACTATAACTGCCCCCACTGCTGAATGTTTCTGGCTCTGCATTCACTCTTCACCTTCGATCTCCTTTGCACATCGACCAGCCTCTTCATTCCTTGTGGTCTCAACGTACTTCACCCCTATCCCCCATCTCAAGTCTGAAGGATGAGGAGGAGAGTCTCTAGCGGTCCTACTCTTCAACATCGCCAAACATACCTCATAGACAGTCAATACAACCGCCACCTGACCAGGCCCTTGTATCACCTGTAGAGAAAGCCACTCCAGAGCCTTCGAAATTGCCAGCGGCTCTGCTTGGTTATTCAAGGACTCGCCAAGCCCCCTGGGACAACCAACTCGACCTGACCCATATAACCGCCATACGCGTAAATGGCAAACTTAAGACGCTCATAACCCTCCAACTCAACACCCAGGTGGATCTTCTTCCAGGCGGAAGCAGTTTCTCGCTCTGCTCGTTCAAATATCAGTAATACACCTCATCACAACGTTTCAATGGGTTTCTCCCTCGTGACGACACAACAAGCTTGAAATGAATCTGCCCTTACACTATCGATTCCTGCATGTATGTGTGTGTGGTTGGCATTGCGAAAGCATGAATGAAGCTGCTGTGCTGGTCCTTTTTTGTTTTGATTGTGATTTTTTGTAGACGTGTAAATAATGCAATTTCCCAATTGTCGGGGGTGTAGGTACCAATTCAAGGATACGGACTTGGTGTAGAGTTAATCCATGAATGTTGAAGAGGATTTCAGTTAAGTCAAAAGCTGGATGAGCCCAGTCAGCTGATGTTGATGATTGGCTACGCTCCAAATGGGTATCGTTTATGGGATATACAGAAGCGGCAGGTGGTTTTTAAAAGAGATGTTGTGTTTGATGAATCATGAACAATCGCTGATGTCGATCAGACGAAACCTACCTCTTGTGACATATTACAACCTCCTGTTGACTATTTTGATCAAAACAATGATATTGGACCTCCAATTGTTAATCCTAATCCTGAAGAATCTGGATTTGGACCCCCTCCTGACCCTATATCAAATCAGCGAAATAGACCTGAACAGTTGGATGGTACTATTGACCCCGTTAACCAAGTTGCTAATTTTCGACGATCTGAACGTGAAAGGAGAGTTCCTTCATGGTTGAACATGTATTCACTTGACTGTATGGAAGCTCTATGTGCTGGTGCCTTGTTGGATGAGGGTCCTAATACTTTTGAAGAAGCTGTGTCTAGTGGTTGGTTACCATCCATTAATGAAGAACTAGCTTCACTTCATAAAAATCATACATGGGATTTGGTTGATACTCCGAAATCTGAGAAAATTATTGAGTCTCGATCGGTATTTAAAGAAAAGCATGTGGGTGGAGAAAGGATTCATAAATCTCGTCTTGTGGCTCGTGGCTTTCTTCAGGGGGAGATTTTGGATGCAGACTTTGCCAATAATACGGAAGATCGTCGTAGCATGACAGGTTATCTCTTCAAGGTGTTTGGAAACACTGTCATTTGGAGGTCTCAGAAACAACCTCTCTTGACACTCTCCAGTTCATCGGCTGAGTTTGTTGCTCTTGCAACTGCTGCGACGGAATGTCTACTCCTCTCTCGACTTCTGACTGAGCTATTGTCAAAAGATGTGTCTCCAGTTACCATCTATGAAGACAACCAATCAACGATCAAAATGATCAACAGATCGCCGATATTCTCACAAAAGGACTGTCTCCAGAAAAATTCTTCAAGCTACGTTCTGCCCTGGGACTCGGGATTGTGGAGGGATGATTTGCAGATGTGTTGGTTTCTGTTTCAATTTTGTAGTTCTGTAAATTTGTTTGTCTTGTCTAAAAGTATCTTGAGATTGAGGGGGAGTGTATGTAGCAATTCAAGGATACGGACTTGGTGTAGAGTTAATCCATGAATGTTGAGGAGGATTTCAGTTAAGATGCTAACATCATCAAAAGGTTATTATTAGTTTTTTGAGCCTTATATTGAAAACCACGTGTTTCTTTCATTAAAAGTTTTAGTACATTTTGTGATCTTTTACAAGCTGCTTTTGTCACGGATCCTTTAGGGGGTAGGGGAGGGGGGGGGGCTAAATGTACCAAAAAGAGGGGTTTTTTTGTTAACGGCAGCGATGATTTTACTTTGCCTTTCAAATTATCTTCCATTAATCACTTTGTTCCTTATATGCATCTCTACGAAGATATGGGCCTATGAATCAAAAAGGTGAACACCCACTTCTTAGGCCTACACCTCCGTTTGAATTTTCACATAAACGTTCATGGAGGACAACAGTAAGGCGCTGGTTAGTGGAAAATAATTTGAAAGTTCATCCAAAGTTCTCAGAGCCATGTTTACGAAAAATACCTCGTTGCTGGTACATTTTGGTCATCGTAACCCCAAACCGCTTCCATTTTCAGGCTGGAGCCTCATCTTTGGAAGAATCTGAGAGCGATTTCAGCGGCTTGTTCGGTGACTGTGAAGCGGCTCAGAAGAAAGAGACGCGGGGCAAAAAGCCTTCCAGACAGTTCCAAACTTATCCCAAAAGACAAGACGAAGACTGGAGCTATTTTGAAGAGCAACTCGGGAAATCGACGGAAGTCGATCAAAACAGCAGCCAACTGGATTTCGATTGGCACAAAACGATCAGCTTGAGAAATAATTTCTCGGAACACATTTGTAATTGATTGGACGAAACGTGTTGACATTGTGATTTGTCAGTTAAAGAAAATCACGCTCAGCTGTCTTGTTTATCAAATAATTGAATAACTTATGTAATGAATTGAAGGAAATTATTGTAAATAAGTTCCCTATTGTTTTCCTCTGTTTGTGCGTTTGATGCGAGAAGTCGTTCGGAGGCGGATGTTCAGTGGCTAAATTGCTCTGTTAAGCGTTAAGCATGTTTTGGGTGCCTCTAATTCTTACTACAGTCCTAAGGAAGAGCCGTCCATGGGATATTCCGGTCTAACGCGTTCGCCAATCCTAGTGGCCGAAGCACACGCTCAGTCAATAAACTTGCATACTAGTGAACTGTACGAAACATGACGCAAGACGATCGTAGACCGATGACTCGCATTTGTCACAGTGTGGTTAGGTTTTCGGGAAACACGAAGGATAAATTGAGTAGTAATTGTTTCTCAAAATATGTACAAATAATTTAACAAACTTGTGAACGTACACAGTACAACCAATTATGTGAAATTCCTTCATTGCTGTATGTTCATCAGGCTGCCTTATACAAAAGCCCAAGAAATGACGTTCTTCACTCGTCAAAAGTTGAACAATGACATCATTGAATTACGAAAGGCCAACAAATTAATTCTGGATGAATCAAAAGTTCGGAACTGACGTCATTAAATTACTCCCCCCGTGAACAAGCCCCATAATCGTAAATACTAACAGGTGGTAGGCTCCCGTTGTACAGGACGAGCTGATTTGTCTCAGTATCCAAGTTCTATAGTGCGGCACGCTTGTGTACACTCCTGGCTGGTGAGGTTCTCCACAACCAAGGCCCCACGAGACGATTCCCACGAGTAGTCCGTCGCATTCAAGCGGACCCCCGGAATCACCCTGGTAAACAGAATGAGACGTTTAGGCTGACGACTGGCACTGGCAGCCTAATTGATTTCACGGGGGTACTTACCGCTCTTATTTCACTCCAGCCCCCCCCCCCACCAAGACACAAATTCGGGAATTTTAGCGAATTTTCGAAGAAAGTGAAATTGTTGCAATCGTGTCAACGTAAAGGAGATATTTCTGCCTTATGGGGGAAAACATCTGGTCATGAATACGTGTTTTTCGCAGTGAGGGAAATATTAAGCCATTTGAGCTAATTCCCAAAACAATGGCCGCGAGTACATTTGCCCGGTTCTTCGGTTCGCGATTCGGAACATTGAAGAGCGCCACAAAGGTAAATTAATACGACTTTGCTCCATCGATTCAGAGAAAATGGCTTGCAAAGTGTTGTGGATTGGTGTATGAGTGTCGGTTTCATTTCTGACGAGTATGCGTGTCCTGAATGTGGTGCATGGGAGAATGAATGACAGAGTTATTTGAAACCATCAAAGCAGCCTATCAGTAAAATGCCTGCCCATCATGTTTTGTTAAATGAGAAAGCAATCTCGATAAATGAGGCAGTAGTGACTGTTACCCTCCGGTCTCGTTAATAGTAAGAGGTTAACGTGTTGACGATTTTTAAATTTAGTTATTCTAATGGGAATCACTTCATTCTCATAACCAAAAATATTCACCGATAGATTCGTATTGTTCTCAAATTTATCCACATCAGTTATTTTTACTGGGTACTCGATGATTCGTGCCGTTTAAGAAACGTTAGGCGTTCGTGATTTTTACCGGGATTCAAAGCCAACAGCACCGACCACAGAAAGCACTTTTCATCCGTGTTTTTCACGTTTATAATTCCTAGCTGTGGTTTGGATAAATTCAACGGAGTGGGAATAAATGAAGAAGCGTATAATGGTTGATATTTCACCATACACAAGTCAATTTGCACTGAATTCACTCATGTTGAAGATTATTTTCGTGTAATATTCAAACGAAAACTAAAATGACGGATGAATCCGCTCAGCTTATATAGACTGTGGAGCGACAGCAACCTTGAACGAGCACAGAGGCGAAACATTCCAATTCAACTGCGCAATAGACGAGTCGAAACACGTTTAGAGATAATTTGAGCGTCAATATTAAATTCCAAGAATAGAACGCATGGGGCTATACAATCACGTGAACACGTCATGCTATTGCATCATATTTTGAAAACTTGCAGCTATTAAACATTTCCGAGAATACTACGTAGTAGCCTGAGGCAGCTGCTATTGCGTCATGTTGATGAGTCATGCCCTTGAACGATCATGTGACCACTCTAGCGTCCCACAAGGAGGATGTCACGTCTGTCCCTCTTATACCACAAGTTTACGTTTTTCGTTAGGTATACCCTCGTAGCTCAGTTGGTAGAGAGCTCAACTATAGAACGTGAGGTGCTGCGTTTGACCCCAGGGAAGGAACTTTTTTTTAAAAAGTGACATCATCCAAACGCTCTGCAATTTAATAGGAGTGGGGTGGTGGTACTTCTACTATAGTACACTCACCAGGAGGCTCGTGGGTGAAGGCTGGAGGGGGGGGCTCATATTATTACATATTAGTATGAAGAGAAGGGGTAAAAAGGTAGTACTATAACGTGTGTGGAACAATTGGAAGGAGAGGTGGTCAATTTCTGGAAACTGTGGCAGGGAGTGGAAGTAAAAAAAGTCGTACTACAGTACAATTGGTTGAAAATTGTGGTAGAGGGGGTAAAGGGGCCAGGTGGAGGGGATAGAAAAGGTCGTAATATAACGTGATTGGTCGGGGGGCGTGGCCAAAAACCTCGTACTATAGTGCGATTGGCCAGGGGGCGTGGTTTTCTTCCCCCACTCCAATTGAGCTAAAACTGTCAAAACCCGTTTCGCCCCCCCATTTCTCCCCTACTCCTATCTCCCCCCGAAATTCGGATACGTAACTTGAAAAGGGAGTGATATTTAAAGTTATTGTTGTGACCGGCAATATCTATTCTGTTGCATTACGCGAGTGATATCAATCGTTTTTGAGGTCGTCAATGTTTGTTGAATTAGGCGCGCACTGTTTGTCCACATTGACTCAGTTTCGCACGGGTTGTTTACATTCACTTTTAAGACAAAACTTTGCTCAACTCTTACTGCTACTGTAGCACTCACCAGTATCAGTGACGCTAGTGAACGTTCCGAATCGCCAACCGAAGTTCCTCGCAAATGTACCCGTGGCCATTGCATTAGGAATTTAGCGCCATTTGTATGAAGAAGTAAATGATTTAACTAGAGGGAAATGCAGCAATTTACTTTTAACTACTGTGCTATTTTAGTTTTAATTTACTTTAATAGGTTACTTTCAATCGAGAAGCGATCATTGTAGCTAGCTACGGGCACATGATTCAGGTGCACAATGAACGACGATTTTGATATAATAATATATTGAATCTACTTTTTAAAAATCTATCTCAACTCACCTGACAAGTATCCTGTCCACCGTCTTCAAATCCTGCACATATTTGCCCGGGAGGCAGATCTTCATCACCGAGGTCGATTCCGCACAGCTCTTGGTTGTAAATTGGAACTTGCGCTTTCCGCAAGCTCATCGATGCTCTGGCGTGCATTGGGCTCTTCAAGAAAAGAAGTTGGAGAAGATAAGCGCGTGAACTTGTTTAGTTTTGCGTACTGCTAGTTATTTCATTTTTGCCCTGTCCCTTGTTATCAGGTCTCATCAACTTCAAAGCAGTGGTGAGAGGCGTGGTGGTGAGAGTGTCGCGGAGAGGGGTCAGTTAGACGACTTCGTATGTCCCCTGAAATGAGTGGTCTGAGCTGCTCCCCACCCAACCTCCCTCGTTGAGATTTACTTTGTCGGAAGGAAAGAGGTTTAAAGGGCAAAGGCGATGCTGACACTCTCTAGGAGGGACTTGAGGGTCTTGATTAGCTTCCTCACCGGACACTGCCCACTCAGGTATCACCTCAACAAGATGGGCATCTCAGAGGCGGTGGAATGCAGACTCTGTGGTGAGGAGGACGAGACGGCGGAGCACATCCTATGTGAGTGCCCTGCCTTAGCAGTCAAACGCTTTGGATACTTTGCCCAGGGGATTTTTGAGCCCCATATCATAGCGGAAGCTGCGGTGAAGGACATACTCGGCTTCATGAAGGGGGCAGGTATGTACGACGCCTTTTACTAAGGAAGGGCTAGAGTCACAATAGGCCCACACGTGGCCGCAGTGACAAAGGGACTTGTTCCGTATGCCCTCGGGGGGGGGGGGGGGGGGGGGGAAGTTCCCTGAAATGAGTGGTCTGAGCTGCTCCCCACCCAACCTCCCTCGTTGAGATTTACTTTGTCGGAAGGAAAGAGGGAGTGCAGAACCTCAGCAGTTCATTTGGGCCACCTTTGAAGAACCTTTTAAGAAAACTGTGTGCTAAATGTGCACTGAGTGGTTTGGAGGAGGGAAGGGAACAGAAGTATTTGTAGTCGGCTGACTTCCCAAACTCTGGTGCGAGTAGGTGTTAGAACAAACCCTTAGAAAGGATTACTAAAACTGGGAGGGAGGGTCTGCTTCTGGTGGCCTCTTGAATTTACTCCTGGAACTGTTCAGAACATCGTATTAGTTTGCATGTCACGCCACTCTGCAATGGCAGCTCTGGTTTGACAGGTTCAAGAGTGGTCTTTCCTCCATATTCTCATTCTTCATCCCTTTGAGGTACTGGCTTTCATGCCATTAACCAAGGGCTGGAACAACAGTCTGGTCTATGTCCTACTCTTCATACCAAACGACACAGCACTCCCTCTTTTCTTCTGGTGGCTGCACTCTAGTTGTCGTGTTGCCGGGTACAGCTCTTTTCGCTCGACTGCTAGATGGTGGATAGGGATCACACCTGCTGCCAACAACACTGACTCCCGAGAACCAGTGATATGAGCAATCAATGCTCACCCTCTACACCCCCGTTATCCACTTCCTGTGGTAGGCAATGCTCAGTGTATCAGTCCACACCTCCGCCCCATGTAAGTGGAAGGAGTGTGCAGTGCTCATGAGCATCCACTTCATGCTTCCCCACCTTCTCAAGTTTGCCATCAAATGGGAAAGATCCATTGTTACTATCAGCGCCTATTGTGCTCCTCAGCAGGGATATTGTAGCCACTGAGGCTCCTCTCAGCTTTTATAGGTTCAGTTGAGGTGGTGTGAGATGAAAACATGATCTGCAACAAATCTCCGTGAGCTCACAGCTGGGTTGACTGGAAGGAATTCATTAGGCGTGCTGACTAACAGTATTCTTGTAGTAGCGGGGATTCTGAAGAAAATAACTGGAGCTTACGAGTCAGTGGATCGGTGATGGATTTCAATTTGACTGGATAACACAGTAATGGACCTATAACGCTTCATCCCATTTTTAGTGCGAGCAAGGTTAATTTTCATTTTACTTGCAAAAATACCTCAAATAACGTAAATAGAATGAAAATTGGATGCTCACAAATAACGTAGAGCCCCAACCACTTATTGTGCACACTGTGCCATCTTCAACTACAGAAGTAGCCAATGGGAGGCTTCGTTGTTTATCGCCGTCCAAATTTAAACTCCAGCGAACCTAAAATAAGCATGAAAAGCTGGTTAGTATTCTTTTGTGCAGGCCAACATTTGAAACGACACACACTACACGCCTCTGTTCTAAATGGCGTTCCAGAGAATGAGCTGCTAAACCTCATTGCAACCCCTGTCAACTAGTTTCTTCCTTTCAATATTCTAAGCCATCCCAAACACAAGGAGAATGCCCATGTCCTGAACTTACATATTTCACTGTGTTGTAGATCAACCACACGATGCTTCAGTGGGTCCCCCCCCCCCCCCGGTTATAGTTCAACCTCTCGCCTTGACACCACCTGGCTCAGTCAGTCTGTCCCAGTCAACTCACACAGTTCGTGCTTGAGCTTTCATTTCTTCTGTCCAGAGACAAAGGCACGAAAGTTCAAGAGTGTTTATTGACTATTCTTGCCTAGACGTTACTCTCTTTCTTTGAATCAAGCCAAGTAGTTTTTTTTTTTTTTGGCATAGTTCGGCACTCTCTCGCTCGGCTCATTGATCACTATTCCTTTTATTTGCATTAAATTTCTATCTCTTTTTCTCACTCCTCACAAGTATTGAGTTCGCTTTCGAAATCGTTGTTAATCACCTTGAGAATATATGTTACCTTCAAAACAGCTATATCATTTTCCATTGTCTCATTGTCGTAATATTTGTGGGCTATCGCCAACGTTACTGGTATCAGCTCCCCGGCGTTAACTTGACTGACTCCGGCAACCACATAAAATTTTTTACTGGTCCTGAAACGTGAAACGTAAGATTTTAATTGTAATACGAAACTGTTACAAACCTTGTTTTGAGAGTCTATTTTAAATATTCGATTTCTGCGGGCTTTGAAACACTTAGCAAATAAATTACGATAGATTTACGGAATACACCAAGAAATTAATTGATAAATAAATCACAGCAATTAAACAAAAGTCTATTCGATTAATGAAGGTCTAAAATGGGGCAAGTAGTTAGGTGCATGGCACTTCTGGGATGAGTGACGTAATCCCCCCTCCCCACCCCAGCTGATGTATGACGTCACACACACCCTCCCCTCCCCACTACAGCTGACGTCACCCCCCTTCCCCTCTACAGCTGATATGACGCCCCCCCCCCCTCATAATACAGCTCATTCCGAAGCTAGAACGAGTTTGTAATTATAGGCGCGCACCTTCAACAATCCCGTTTCGCGTCCTAAATCTTTTTTTTCCGAACAACGCGTAAATTTAACTACGGTCTATAATTACAAACCCGTTCTAGCTTCGGAATAATGAACAACGTAATTTTTTAAAAACTTTATTCTATCTATTGCCCTGATCGACGACTATGTTTTATCTATTTTCCTACGTCTTTTTTTAACTTAAATGCGTACCTTCAAAAAATCGCGTTTCGCGTCCTAAATCTTTTTTCGAAACACGCGAAAATTTAATGAAGTGATAATAATAATGCGCGATATTTTTTTATTATCAATCTCATAATTCGCGTAATGTTTGCTAGGAGCGTAGGGTGACCATTTTTGGTGCAATTACGTCTCAGTAACAAAAAAACGTAGCGGCTCCATGTGTGCTCGGGATTTATTTAGCGTGAACACGTGTGGGAGGGAAATTGGGGGTAGGAGGTAATTAGGCGTTAGCGCGATAATTAGTAGGGGTATGACGTAGATCCACTCAGACGTTGCGCCAATTGTGTGGCCATGACGTCACATGGGGGGATTCATAGTGGTGGGGGATCCACTCAGACGTTGCGCCAATTGTGTGGCCATGACGTCACATGGGGGGATTCATAGTGGTGGGGGGATCCACTCAGAAGTTGCCCCAATTGTAGGGGGGGCATGACGTCACACATGGGGATTCATAGTGGTGGGGGAACGCTGTATCTGCTGTAGTATGGGGGGTGGGGGGCGTCATATCAGCTGTAGAGGGGAAGGGGGGGTGACGTCAGATCTGCTGTAGTGTTGATGGGGGGTGGGGGTGGGGTGACGTCATACATCAGCTGGGGTGGGGGTGGGGATTACGTCACTCATCCCAGAAGTGCCATGCACCTAACTACTGGAGCATAGTACTCAGTGACCATGGATATCCCGACAGCACTACCCTGTTCACTGGTCTTGTTTGACGAGCATTGTGAAGTCCAGGATCAATACACCCACAGCTGCACTCACGAAGAGTCATGGGGTGCGCTGCTGTCACTCAATGAGTAGGAACAGCCCTATAAATTCACTAATCTTAAGCACTACCAGTTTCCACGATGAATGTTATTAAGTTAAGTTCTACCAAGTTGATAAAACACAGATTGGATAAGTTGCAAAAGCGATTGAAAGAGCTGAATGCCCCTGGAGTCGAACAAAGCATCTTTGTTTGCAGAACCAGTGAAGTTTACGTGGGTTAATCCTTTAATTCTTTCCTTTTTCCTCAAAATCTCCACTTCCATCAGTCCATTGTTCAGTGCTTTATCCATAGCACAATAATGTCCATCAGTGAACGCCTGATACTTCCAATGATTCCAAAAGGGCTGTCAATCATCGTCTAAGAGATCCCCAATATCCTACCCCTCACCTTCTGAATGTGTCTCTTTGAAATATAATTTCGACTGTGGGTTCGTTTGTTACAGTTCAGTCACGACGCCCCAATATCGCAATATCTTATTTCAGATAGGAAATCAGTGCTCTTTGTCTTATCTACCTTCACGGCTATTCCATGTCCGTAATTAATATATCTTCCCGTCTTGACCTCGTTTATGTGCGCAAGTTTTACATCTAACATAGCTACCTCCTCTACGCACATCTTTTTCGGGTTTAAGAAGAATTATTTCACACGTTGTAAACACCTACCCAACGACGCAATGAGCTGCTGTCAGCACGTAGTAGCTATTGAGTATTGTGCCTCCACAAAAATGAGCGCCGGCAGAGTTCCGTAGTGAAACCTGTGAACAATCATTGGAACCACATCTGTGGAAATGTTTATTACAGGATTACTTATAATAGCCAAATACGACACAAGCGGACTCATTCAGGCGTTTGTCTGATGGTCGAGAGAGTGGGTTCATGATACAATTGATACAACGCGTTGGGAGCGAATTCTCGTATTGAAGAGGATAGGACGAAACTGTCACAGTCCCACGGTTTCACTATGAGGATGAATGAAAGTTATAGAGCCGTAACCCGCAGAGTATCAATTGAATAAACACTGTGTAAGCACCCTTCAGGTGCCAATTGCTGACTACTGACTCACGAGCAGTTAAATAGGAGAGTAAGAGCTAACGCTCGCCAGTCATACTTGTGTCATCTTATATTACGTGTTTGTGTTCGTTATTAAAATATCTGGTGCGTTGCAACACACAACTTTCCTTAGCTCTACGACAATTCACTTTGTACATGGCTAATTCTATTTAATCAATTCATTTATCACTCAGTTAATTTGAACTTGGTCAAACAACGCTTTACGACAGCAGGAAGCGGCAGCGCTTTCAGTTCCAGTTTTTACTGTACTGCTCGTACTCATTTCAGGACCATTATTGAGCAATTGGTACACAGATAATTAATGAGGCTGTAAACACGAGTTTTTTGAAGAAGGATAGTAATTACTTTGGCAGAGTTATTGGGTAAAAACGTTCAGAACTGGTAGTAAGCGAAACGGCAGTAGTTGAAATTCAGGAATTTCTGGAGTGAGCGCCATGTATCTCATGAACCGTTTTAAACACTCACCCTTTAGGTATTGGATTGGACTACAATACCAATTGTTTTTTGAATTCTACAAAAATTCCAGCGGTGTTTATAAGGAAAAAACTGCGCTAAAAACGCTTTTTGTCGAAAAGTTTGATAATTTATTGTGCTGCTCTCGTCATTTTCCCACGAATGGAAATTTTATGGTGTAATTGTCTTACTGAGAGCTATGTATATAAAAAATGTAATCAAAATCGTTGGAGCCGTTTTTGAGAAAAAAATTTGGTGTTTTGATCACTGTGATAACTATAGTTAACTTTCGGTGGATTTTGCCCATGTCCTCATTTTTGCGTCCCATGGTAACCCGTAGGTTACACATCAAGTTTCAGCTGAGTTGGTACGGTGGTTTTCTCTAAAAACCGCGCTAAAATCGATTTCGTCGAAAGTTTCAATAATTTATTGTGCTGCTCTCGTCATTTTCCCATGAATGGAAATTTTATGGTATAGTTGCCATATTGGCAGCTACCAATATAAAAAATTTAATCAAAATCGTTACAGCCGTTTTTGAGAAAAAAAAATCTGGTGTTTCGATCACTATGATAACTAAAGTTAACTTTCGGTGGACTTTGTTCATACCCTTATTTTGGCGTTCCATGGTAAGCTACGCGCTAGATATCAAGTTTGTGCTGGTTTGGTACGGTCGTTTTCTCTAAAACTCGTTCACAGACACATACACACAGAACATTTTCCCAAATAGTGTTTTTCGGACTCAGGAGAGTTTGAAACTTAAAGATCTGAAGAAAACACAAAATTTTTTTTTTCAGCGGATTACATAACTTTCCTTTCTACTTTTGCAGAGGCTAGGAAAGTAAATAAGGACCACAGGACATATTAATTACACTCGACACGAGTCAGTGAAAAAAACCTATAATATATATAAATCCCCCTCAAGTATCCAATAACCGTCATCAAACGTTCACAGTAAGAGTAGCCAATTGGATTACTCTATTCCTACTTTTTAAGGAACGCTAATACCACATCTGCGAGATTTCTAACGAAAAACCTGCGACAACATCAATTTTCGTAGTGAGTTTTGATGAGTTATCATGCTGCTCTCGCTTGTGAAAATGTTACTGTACCGTTGTACTGTTTGGGCGTCAATGGAAAAATTAGAATCAAAATCGTCCTAGTGGTTCCTGAGATAAAAAATATTTGGTGTTTTAATTGCTATGATAACAATATTTAGAGTTAGCGCACACCCTTATTTTGGTGTCCCATCGTGATCAGCCGATCTGGCGATCGTCAGGTTTTGCTACAGACACACCGTGTTTTGAAATGGTGTTTTTCTGGCTCAGAAGCCGTTAAAACGTAAAAATCTGGAAGAACTCCTCTTTTATAGCCGATTACGTAACTTTCCTTCCTGCTCCCGAGGGCCAGGGGGAAGTTTTATAATAAATTATGCGATATACCGCGGTTTCGAGGAAAGTTTTGAGATGCGTTGCGCAAGATATTTATTTTGACGTCGTGGGGTTGACGGAAATAAAGGGCGTGGGCTCAACAAAAATAACTCGGGACAGGTTTACATGAGGTCGTGATTCACAACATTAACCGGCGGATAAATGCGCAACACGTCACCGCGAAGCTCCAGAGTCAACAGCCGTCGTGATGTCAGAAAAAGAAAGAATAAAATACGAGTAACGCTCCCTTCTGAGTTCTGAGAATCGGGAATTGAAGCTGCTCAGAATACTGATTTGCGAGTTTGTGGAATAAACAGAAAACAGGAGAGTTGAAGTTGACTTCAGGGGAATTCTCTCGGGAAGAATTTCTGATGAAACGTAACTCGCCAAAAGGGCACTGACGTTCAGTAAATCCCGGAAACCCCCTCAAGCGTCACAGTTGCACGAAGGTTGCTCAATGTTGTTGGTTTGAATGAGGTTATCACCTCAATCGAGCAGTTCAGAGACTGGGCTCGAGTTAGCGTTATCGAAAGTTTGACCATTTGCCCAGAACTGAGTGGTCACACAACTTTTCTCAGTTTTTCAATATTAAACCCCGTTTTAACTTATCCAGTGTTATCGGGTAAACACTTTTAGTTTTGTGGTAAGTGAACGGCGGTGGTTGAAATTCCGAAATAGGAGTAGCCTGCTTCATATATTATGGGGGATATTGATGACTCATCATTGTATAGGCACTTTATTGGACTACCAACCGACATTTTCTAAGATCCTAATGATATTTCAGATGAGTTTTTGAGGAAAGTGACAGAAGTGATTACCGTACCTTCTAACGGATCGCACAATGCCCTGCCATGCCAGAATCCCTTGGAAATACAGTAGGAGGTTGAAGGTGTTTGACGATAATACACAACGCAACTGACGTGGAAGACCAGAGATCGTCAGCAAACGAAGGAGGAGAGCGTGTGATTGTCTCCCATTCGTGTACAACGTTTTCAATAGCATTTTTAAGAAACCAAAAAAAAATAGTTGGTGCGTAGCAACACACAACTTTCCGCCACCCCCGTAATTTCGAACGCCAGCTACATAGGTGGGCGCTATATCTTCGTTCAACGCATTTTTACAGAAACATTTATGGAGAACAAAATGTAGGGACTAGTTAGCTGAGAGTACTCCGAAAGTTTGATCGAAATCGTTAGAGCCGTTTTTGAGAAAATTGGAATACCGATAAATTAATATCCGACAAATCTCCTTTTCTGAGTTAATTTGGCTTATATCTCCGTTCAACATATATATACAGAAATAATTATGGAGAACGAAATGTGGGTCTGGGTGACTAAAAGACACTCCATTAGGATTTATCACATCTGGTGAAGAAGCTACCCTGGAATTTACGGAAATGTTCGAAAAAACGTTATTTTCGACACATTTTCATTTTTATCTCTGTCCAATGGACTGTCAGAGGAACATTTATTCGCAACAATATGTAGGTATCAACTATTCAAAAACATCCTGTGAGTTTGGTGAAAATCGCTGAAGCCGTTTTGCCAAAAAGCGTAAAAAACCTATTTTTGCTTCATGGGCCTATATCTCCGTTCACCGTATTTTCATGGAGATATGTATAGAGAAGAAAAGTTAGGTATTGACTAGGAGAAAATAATTTGAAAGTTTAATCAAAATTGTTAGAGCCGTTTTCGAGAAAAATGCGAAAAACCTTAGTTTTTGGTACATTTTCGTCCCCCACCCACCTTCCCACTGGCTGAAATCGTCCATAACCTTATTTTGGTGTCTGCAAAAAATAAGGAACAAAACAAAAAAAAGAATCAGCTCAATCGGACCAGCCGTTCTCCCGCAAATCGAACTACAGACACACACGGACCACGCGCCGAAATTAGGTTTTTTAGACTCAGTAGGCCTCTAAACGTAAAGATCTGAAGAAAACCCAAATTTTTTTTTGACACGATTACTATACTTTAACAAGTTACTCCTTCGATTCACAAAAAGGTGACAGTGACACACATTACGCTCTCGACTTTTGAAAAGGTTTGTCTCGCCTGCGTGATCTATACAACGTTGGATGTACTAAAATAGTTTTTACATTTACCACTAGAGTCGCAGTGAAAGATGAACAATCTGAACTTGAAAATGTACGTTTCGAACCTATCACATGTTTTGAGCGAACTAAGTAGTGGCAAGCTCCTTACTGTTTATGATCTTTTCAAATATCTTCCCAAAGACACTTCAGGCCAGTTGGCTATTCAAGTCAATTTGCGCTCTATAAAACATTGAGAAAACTAAAGTAGTTTGAAATCTTGTCGCTAAAGCGCAGGAGTGCAACGAAAACCTTCCAGTCAGACGAAATCTTTGAAAATCACGCCACTTTCCTCGGTCCCACTTTACACTCAGCGCTCGTTTATCAAAACACGGGAATGAAAACGAAAATTGCCTGAAGGGCGATGCAAAGAAGAAAATGAACAGACAAAATGGCGTCGGTCATATGGTTCAAAGATGGTGGGCGTACGTCGGCAAGACCCAATGTAGCCAACACTTCCCCTTGACCAACAGCTTATCCTTGGAGTCATCCAGGCTTCTGTGAGGTCAAACCAAGGTTCTTTGCGCACTTCTCGTGTTTGACTCTCGGCAAACCTTTCATGAGTACGTCAGCAGGCATCTCGTCCGTTGGGGCATACTTGACTCGGATAGTTTTCCTCTCAACGTGGTCCCGGATCAGGTGATGTCTCACGTTGATGTGTTTGGCCCGCGAGTGGTACATCTCATTCGTCGTCAATTTCTGCGCTCCTAAGTTGTCGCTCCTTATGACAACCGTGTCCAGGCTGATACCGAACTCTTTCAGGAGTCTTTTCTTCTGGATGGCCTCTCTCATAGCGTCCGACAAGGCCATGTACTCAGCCTCAGTCGACGATAAGGCCACAGTTTGCTGCTTTCTGCACTCCCAGCTCACTGCTGCTCCACTCACGATGAACGTGTAGCCTGTATAGGATCTGCGATCGATCGTACAGTTCGCCCAGTCGGCATCAACGAACATCTCGGGGGGATCTGCAGATTTGGAGTAGATGAGGCCCAGGTCGCGTGTCTTGGCCAGGTAGCAAAGCACTCGTTTCGCAGCCTGCCAATGCAGTTAACCATAGCAGTCGTGGAACTGGGAGAGATGACTGACTGCAAAAGCGATAACCAGTCTCGTTCCAACTGCCAAATACATCAGGGCGCCAACCAACTGTTGGTCGAGGGGAAGTGTTGGCTACATTGGGTCTAGCCAACATACGCCCACCATCTTTGAACCATATGACCGACGCCATTTTGTCTGTTCAGTTTCCTTTTTGCACCGCCCTTCAGGCAATTTCACTTTCGTTCTCTTGTTTTGATAAACAAACGTTTTTAAATTTCAATCCGAGTGTTTGCGTTATTTCATTGCCGCTTTAAAAACTCTAACAATTATGGTTCCTATACTCAAGCCACGACCAGTATTGGAGCAATTGGTACACAGAGATTACTGAGACTGTAAACAAAATTAAGTTTTGAACGTGATAATTAATCACTTTTGAAAACTTTTAGAAATGGTAGTAAGTGAGATGGCCTCGGTTGATATTCCGCAATTTCTAGAGCTACCCGTGTAGAACTTATGAGCGTTATTTTAAACTTGTCGTATAGAAGTTGAATTTTAGATCCTAATTTTAGATCCTAGTAACATTTTAACAGAGTTTGAAAGAAAAAACTGCGCTAAAATTGATTTTCATCGAAATGTTTGGTAATTTATTTAGCTGCTCTCGTCATTACCCCACAAAAGGAAATTTTATGGTATTGTCATCGCATCGGGAGCTGTCCTTATAACTAATTTGATCAAAATCTTTAGAGCCATTTTCGAGAAATTAAACTTGGTGTATTGATCACTATGATAACTATAGTTATTTTCGGGCGGATTTTGCGCATACCCTTATTTTGGCGTCCCTCGGTAACCTGCGGGCTAGATATTAAGTTTGTGCTGATTTGGTTCAGCGGTTTTCTCTCAATCGCGTTCACAGACACAATAAATTAGTAAACATTTCGATGAAAATCCATTTCAGCGCAGCTTTCCCACTACTTCCACTCGAATGCTACTAGAATCTTAAAAAAATTGAGATGCTACTTCATTCGGATACCTTTACGACGAGCGTTTAATAACGTTCATAAGTTATTCCCGTTTACTCCAGAAAATCCGGGATTTCAACCACAGCCACTTAATGCCATTTCTACACGTTTTCACCCGTTAACTCAGGAAAAGTGATTATTATCCATTACAAAACAAAATTGCTCAATAACGGTTGGTGCGTGAGTACGAGCAGCATAATGCATTCCGGAACTGTAAGCGCTTTCTGCTTTCACTGAGTTCAAACGAACTGAGGGAAAAATGAATTGAATTAGTAGCAAACGCCACGACAACCAGTGAGTTTATGCAGAGCTAATGAAAGTTGCGTGATGCGGCGCACCTGATATTCACACACTAGTCTTAACCCCCCCCCTCCCTCGTTACAAACACTTACCTGGTAAGGAACTTCAGTTATGGAGACTTTGTGGCCGCCCACGATTTTTTCTGTGCCTTCCCAACCGCTCGAATTGCTACGTCCTCGTCGACTTTCGACGCTCGTGAAATCTGTAAACAGTAGAACCGTCGAATTGAAGGCATTTGAACTGAATTGCGCTTGAGAAAGAATAAAAATTGCGAGAGCAAGGTCTTGGAGCGTGTTGGAACCGCATCGCGACGACAGAAAATAAATATTTGGGTGGCATAATCGCACAGTTTGCTTCCACCGCCATAAATTCGAGACTATGCACGCGAAGGAGCTGAAGTCTTCGAAAACTCGAGGAGAACGAAGTGCGGAAGCTAGAAGACACGTTGAACGAATCCAGTTGTGCGTTCACCATCATCGGGACCAATACCAGCAGCTAAAACTCGACAACATGAAACATGCTTTAGGCTCCTGATGGCCTCATAGCTGATTCTTTAAGGACTCTTGACTTTCAAACCGTTTCCCGATGGTTAATGTGAAATTAGCGTCCAGGGAACGTTCACTAGCGTTCGGGAAAATGTTAGTTGGCGGAATGGTTTTTTATTTTTCTGCACCGCACAATTTCAGTTGAACCTGTTTTCAATTTCCTTGGCGGTATCTACAGCTTGACGTTGTCTCTCACCTCCGAGACCCATCCCATTCGATTCAGCATCGAAAAATACCAGCAAACGGTACGAAACATGACCTGGCTACAATGGAACGACGAAAACTACATATTTCAGGCGTCTGTAGGCAATTGGCACGACGTGGCGAGTCGGCTGGCTGGGAGATAGTACAAACGATGAAACTATAACTTTCGCTGTAGTTATTGTCCCGCGAGTTCTTTCAATTAGTAAACTTCGGCTCACTATAATTTCGGTGATTTCACTATTTTCGATCGAGACTCAGTCCTACATCTCTAAGAATTGTTTCACTTGACTCAGCATCTATACATAACGCAAAAACGATACCAAACACTTATTTTGGTTTAACCATTTTTTTGCTTGGAATCCCGATGTCTTGAAACGTGAAGTATCAAATTTTGAGGAGGAGGTTGTAAAAAAAGGTTCCTGACCGATAACATAAGTGAATTATTCACAATGAAAAACCATTACGGCCTTCATTGAATGACCTCCGGACGTAAATGAAAGTACGAACATTTTGTTGTAGTATCATGTTATTTGTTCCTATCCACACGAAACGTTTAACCTGAATCGTTTTGAAAAACCGTGCAAATTATTACGCAACGGTTTATTATTCTCATGAACAGCTTGACCTAGTATTACTGCTCCGAGACCCATTCCATTCGATTCAGCATCGAAAGATATTAGTAAACCATACGAAACATGACCTGACAACAGAACTACGAACTACGAAAACTAATCATTCTCCCGGCGCCTGGCGCCCGTAAACGTCTGCAGGCATTTATGATCCGATGGAGGGGTGTGCGGAGGAAGTGGTACTAACCTTCCTTCGCCCCATCGGGCAAAAAGAGTAGAGTGGTTTGTAGAGACGGGAGGGAGAACTAACGACGAAAAGTTGACTTCCGCTGTAGTTCCCGCGAATTCTTTCAATTAGTTGACTCTAATAATTACTGTGATGTCACTATTCGCAGTTTTACACGTCTGATACTCATTCCATTCGACCCAGGATGTAAATATACCTTGAAAACGATAAAAAACACGGCTTATTTGCCATTATACTGCGTTTCGTTAATTTTTTAAACCACTTTTTACTTTACTTTTTTAATAAATCGGCCCAAAAAAAAATTTGGGTTTTCTTCAGATCTTTACGTTTCAGACCCTACTGAGTCTAAAACATACTAGGACACGGTTGTCATAAGGAGCGACAACTTAGGAGCGCAGAAATTGACGACGAATGAGATGTACCACTCGCGGGCCAAACACATCGACGTGAGACATCACCTGATCCGGGACCACGTTGAGAGGAAAACTATCCGAGTCAAGTATGCCCCAACGGACGAGATGCCTGCTGACGTGCTCATGAAAGGTTTGCCGAGAGTCAAACACGAGAAGTGCGCAAAGAACCTTGGTTTGACCTCACAGAAGCCTGGATGACTCCAAGGATAAGCTGTTGGTCAAGGGGAAGTGTTGGCTACATTGGGTCTTGCCGACGTACGCCCACCATCTTTGAACCATATGACCGACGCCATTTTGTCTGTTCATTTTCTTCTTTGCATCGCCCTTCAGGCAATTTTCGTTTTCATTCCCGTGTTTTGATAAACGAGCGCTGAGTGTAAAGTGGGACCGAGGAAAGTGGCGTGATTTTCAAAGATTTCGTCTGACTGGAAGGTTTTCGTTGCACTCCTGCGCTTTAGCGACAAGATTTCAAACTACTTTAGTTTTCTCAATGTTTTATAGAGCGCAAATTGACTTGAATAGCCAACTGGCCTGAAGTGTCTTTGGGAAGATATTTGAAAAGATCATAAACAGTAAGGAGCTTGCCACTACTTAGTTCGCTCAAAACATGTGATAGGTTCGAAACGTACATTTTCAAGTTCAGATTGTTCATCTTTCACTGCGACTCTAGTGGTAAATGTAAAAACTATTTTAGTACATCCAACGTTGTATAGATCACGCAGGCGAGACAAACCTTTTCAAAAGTCGAGAGCGTAATGTGTGTCACTGTCACCTTTTTGTGAATCGAAGGAGTAACTTGTTAAAGTATAGTAATCGGCCCAAAAAAAAATTTGGGTTTTCTTCAGATCTTTACGTTTCAGACCCTACTCAGTCTAAAACACCTAATTTCGGCGCGTGGTCCGTGTGTGTGTGTAGTTCGATTTGCGGGAGAACGGCTGATCCGATTGAGCTGGTTCTTTTTTTGATTTGTTCGTTATTTTTTGTAGACACCAGAATAAGGTTATGGACGATTTTGGCCGATTGGAAGGGGGGGTGGGGGACGAAAATGTACCAAAAACTAGGGTTTTTCGCATTTTTCTCGAAAATGGCTGTAATGATTTTAATTAAACTTTCAAATTGTCTTCTACTAATCAATACCTAACTTTTCTTCTGTATACATATCTCCATGAAAATACGGTGAACGGAGATATAGGCCTATGAACCAAAAATAGGTTTTTTACGCTTTTGGGCAAAACGGCTTCAACGATTATCACCAAACTCACAGGATGTTTTCAAATAGTTAATACCTACATATTCCTCTCAATAAATGTTCCTGTGACGGTCCATTGAACAGATATAAAAATCAAAATGTGTCGAAAATAACGTTTTTTCGAACATTTCCGTAAATTCCAGGGTAACTGCTTCACCAGATATGACAAATCTTATGGAGTGTCTTCTAGCATTCCAAACCCACATTTTGTTCCCCTCAACTATCTCTGTATCAATCTGTTGAACGGAGATATAAGCCAAGTCAACTCAGAAAAGGAGATTTGTCGAATATTAATTTATTGGTATTCCCATTTTCTCAAAAACGGCTCCACAGATTTCGATCAAACTTTCGGAGTACTCTCAGCTAACTAGTCCCTACATTTTGTTCTCTATAAATGTTTCTGTATAAATGCGTTGAACGATGATATAGCACCCGCATATGCAGCTGGTGTTCAAACTTAAAGGGGTGCGGAAAGTTATGTGTAGCTACGCACCCCTCGTTTCCTTATAAGTAACTAGTATCTTCAGAAAAATTGGGATGGTAGTCCAATCTAGTAACTATACGACGACTTTTAAAATAATGTTCATAAAATATGTAGGACTTGCTCCAGAAATTCCGGAATTTCAAACATCGCAGTTTCACTTACTGCCATTTCTAAAAGATTTTACCCGATAACTCTGCAAAAGTGAAGTGACGTTTTACCAAGTTCGAATGGACTGAGCGAAAAATGAATTGAGTAACGTAAGGAAAGTTGTGTGATTGGGCGCTACTGATATTTTCATCGTGTTTCCTCTGTAACTCCTGAACCCCCAGAAAAATCATGTTGACAGTCCTGCCAATCAGGTTGGTATTTAAACCAATGTCATGAGATAAGTAGCAGCAGCTCAATCAATTCGTTGTTTTACCAAGTTCGTACGAACTAAATGAAATGCCGATTGGATTAGCCGGTAGCGTGATAAAATCGTTAACTGCACGTGAGGCTGACCTAAGTTTTACCACACACTTTCCACTTCCCTTCTCCTGTAAGCCATAGGAGTTCTGTTATCTTTAAGAGCGTACGTAACACTCGCGAAAATTCTTCGAAAGCACCCTGCGAGTGGAGTAGGGGTGGAAGCAGCGCAGTTCTTTATGGAGAAATACGTACCGCATCTAGAGAATGCCAATAGGAACACCCAAACTGTACCCGATAATCGCATTTTCTCTCGTGAAACTGACAAAACGCTTCATTTTCCCCGACGCAGCTTCGAAATTAAACGACTCTTATCTCATGTTTACCTGATTATTATCGAAGGACACGAGTAATAACGAAACGTTTTTAAAAAGAGCTCCGCACAACATGAGCTGCTGACACAATCGAGATATCACGCGTGACGCATCGCACAAGTTTCCTCCCTCCCACGTAAAATTCACAGGCTATTTACAGCCCATTTGTTCAGCAACACACCGGATTTTCTCTGTTAAAACGTATTTTTACTTTTCACAACTCAAAGGGAGAGGAAAGTTATTTCATCGTTGGAAAAAAGTCGAGTTTTCTTCGGAACTGAGGTTCTTGTAGTCAGATATGCCTGAGAACTGCTGAAGCAAATCAGCTTTGCTTTGCCATTCGGGCTGCAGATCGACATGAAGCGCCAAAATGAGGTGACGAGCACAGCCTGGCCAAAGCTAAGTCGTTGCTGCGATTAAAACTATAAATATTTTCTGCGTTTGCACGTTTTCTTCTGCCAGAATCTCCGATGTGTCATTACGCTTTGCAGACGATCTTGTCACCCCAGCCAAGGATTCCGACAAAGAAGTCGCCGTCCAGCGATTACAAGTGTTCATTGACAGTCTCAGCTAGTCGTGCAGGCTGGTAGTCAATGCGGCGGCCATTCGCAAAATGGAATTGCTCTCTTATTTGCGAACTCACACAGAATTCCCCTTGATGTGCGAGCGTTCGTTGCGTGAACTAATTGCAACTGCCACAACCTGTAAGTACTCGGGTGTAATTCTCGACTGATGTCTAATGCGTGTGGCAGAATTAATAAAAATATCTGGTGCGTTGCAACACACAACTTTCCTTATCTCTACATCAATTCACTTGTGTACATGGCGTTTTATACTTACTTACTTACTCGATTCATTTATCGCTCAGTTCCTCTCAACTTAGTCAAACAACACGTCACAGCAGCAGGAAGCTGTAGCACCTACAGGTATGGAATTTATTGTGCTGCTCGTACTCATTGCAGGACCATTATTGAGCAAATGGTATACAGAAAATTAATGAGGCTATAAACGCAAAATTTTTTGAAGGAGGATTGTAATCACTTTTGCAGAGTTATTGGGTAATAAATGTAACATCTGGTAGTAAGCGAAACGGCGGTAGTTGAAATTCAGGAATTCCTGGAGTGAGCCCCATGTATCTCATGAGCGTTTTTAAACACTCACCCTTTAGGTATTGGATTGGACTACAACACGACTTTTTTTTAACATTCTAGTAACATTCCAGCGTGGTTTAAAAGGAAAAAACCGCGGCAAAAACGCTTTTCGTCGAAAATTATTATTATCAAATTTATTGTGCTGCTCTTGTCATTTTCCCACAAATGGGAATTTTATGGTATAATTATCTTATTAAGAGCTATCTACGTATATAAAAAATTTAATCAAAATCGTTAGGGCCGTTTTAGAGAAAAAAAATTAGGTGTTTTGATCGCTATGATAGCTATAGTTAAATTTCGGTGGATTTTGCTCATACCCTTATTTTTGCGTCCCATGGTAACCTGTAGGCTAGAGATCAAGTTTCAGCTGATTTGGTACAGTTGTTTTCTCTAAAAACCGCGCTAAAATCGATTTCGTCGAAAATTTTGATAATTTATTGTGCTGCTCTCGTCATTTCCCCATAAATGGGGATTTTATGGTATGATTATCATGTTAAGAGCTACCAAAATTGGAGATTGTAATCAAAATCGTTTGAGCCGTTTTTGAGGAAAAAAATATTTGGTGTTTTGATCACTATGATAACTATAGTTAACTTTCGGTGGATTTTGTTCATACCCTTATTTTGGCGTTCCATGGTAACCTGCGGGCGAGATATGAAGTTTCAGCTGATTTCGTACGATGGTTCTCTCTAAAAATCGTTCAAAGACACACACACAGACCATTTTCCCAAATAGTGTTTTTCGGACTCAGGGGGGTCTGACACGTAAAGATCTGAAGAGAACTCAAAATGTTTTTTTCAGCCGATTACATAACTTTCCTTTCTACTTCGCAGAGCCAAGGAAAGTAAAAAACGACCGGACATCCGTACAAATCAGTTGAAACTTTTCCTTAACAGCACTTCCATGTCATTACGTATAACAAAATGTTAATTTGCGAAGTTTGAATCTGTCCAATTTGGTTGCAAGCCTTCCGCATTTCGGGAGACTCGCTCGCATTATTTCTTCTAAAGCAATCTTGTCAAAGACACGGCACCCAGGCTGGCTCGCGATCGTTAAGTTTCACAGAAAGAAGAATCACTCGAATTGTCATTAATCCATTCAATTTGAAGCTTCCCTGTGGTCTACTTGTATCCATTTCACGGTCCCAGCTTTTGTTCTGGCAGGTTACTTGAGAGCAGGTACTGTCTGTATCAACCGCTTGTGACGATTTTCATGTTTTTTTACATTCCTTGGCTCTACGAAGTAGAAAGGAAAGTTATGTAATCGGATGAAAAAAAAATTTTGAGTTCTCTTCAGATCTTTACGTTTCAGACCCTCCTGAGTCCGAAAAACACTATTTGGGAAAATTGTCTGTGTGTGTGTGTCTGTGAACGATTTTTAGAGAAAACCACCGTATCAAATCAGCTCAAACTTCAAATCTCGCCCGCTGGTTACAATGGGACGCCAAAATAAGGGTATGAGCTAAATCCACCGAAAGTTAACTATAGTTATCATAGTGATCAAAACACCAATTTTTTTTCTCAAAAACGGCTGTAACGATTTTGATTAAATTTTTCATATTGATAGCTCTCAATAACGTAATGATACCATAAAATTCCCATTCTTGGGAAAATGACTAGAGCAGCACAATAAATAATCTAAATGTTCGACCAAATGCGTTTCTAGCGTGGTTTTTCCTTATAAACTCCGCTAAAATGTTAGTAGAATGTTTAAAAAAAATTGGTATTGTAGTCCAATTCAATATCTAAAGGGTGAGTGTTTAAAAACGCTAATGAGATACATGGGGCTCACTCCAGAAATTCTTGAATTTCAACTACCGCCGTTTCGGTTACTACCAGTTCTAGCGGTTTTACTCGATAACTCCGCAAAAATGATTACTATCATCTTCAAAACAATCGTGTGCAACGCACCAGATATTTTTGATGAGAACGAAGACCAAGCCACTTAACGAAAAGAAGGGGGTATTTAATGAATTCAGACAGATAACTAACGATTAATTAAAATAACAATATTCTCTGATGGAGACCAAACAAGAACTGAATTATATTTTCAAATGTACACAACAACAAGCTAATTAGGTAACAACTTTGCGGGTCCCTACAATATGTTACTTTTCCTTGTCCACCACTTTTAGATTATACTCACAGCTCCTGGCATCCGTTCGGATACTGCCAAATGGCCTGTAATAACCAGCATGAGGTTATCTACGTGTTCAACCACTTTCTGGTCGCCTTCGAGCCACTGGAAATGATAAAGTACACCCCCGTGAGGACTTCCTCGAATGGGGATCACTGTGACGCTGTCCTTCGCAAACTTTCTACTCATCAGGACGCACACACAGCTTGGAGTTCGGTACCGCTATTCATTGTTCTTACCTCAATGAATCTGTTGTCGTGAGAGCGCGTGTTTAATTCTAACTGCACAGATCAATCACCAACTGCATCGCAGAGGCCTTTCAGGGTCAGCAGGAGGCTGAAGTAACAATTATAAATCAACTTGTTGGAAATATACTAAAAAAATGTATTTACTCTTCACTTAACATTACAAACAAGCTCGTACAGTTTCACAAAGGGCACACCAAGTCCGATGTTATGTACAAGGAACGTGATAATCTCAAATATTTAAGGTCGAGACCGAAATCCTTCAACAATAAAACTGACCATTTGAACTTAGCGATAAAGTAACAATGACATTTCATTCATAAGAAACATTATATGTACACTCGTCGACACTTACGCAAATTTATATAATGAAAATTCAAATAATAAAACATAAGTCTCTTTCAAGATTTGCATTTTTACAATTATAAATAAATTGTTCGACCGTCGAACCACAATTTGTTTTGCTAAACTATTACAAATAGTCTACGTCTAAATGAGATTAAAAGAATTGACAAAAGTCATAATAAAAATCTAGTACGTACACATCCACAACAACAAATGAACAGAAATAAATATTATATTACACTTTCGTCGAGTTTCTAAAACTAAACTGATAAAAAGTGAAAGTGCCGATGAGCTGTGACGTTGGAATCCTTCGTACAAAACTAAACCTGTTCTAATAAATCGTGAAAACATTTCCGGCTTAAAGACTATGGCCGTGGGAGGGGGAGGGGGGAAGACTCGCACTATTTCTTTCATTTTAACTTTCCTGCTTCATTTTAAATGTTTATTTCCCTTTAAAATGTCAACGAGGGTGTCCAAGGAGGAGGGAAAGATTTTTAAAAGTTACTTCGTCATCTACGGAAATCGAGATTTACTTCAAAATTGTCAATTCGCAACGCTACTCGGGTGGGTCAAACGGGAGTTCTTAACTCAAGAATTGCAGAAAGAGGATTATAATTATTGTCTCTGGGTGATACTGGATAAGCAGCTCACTTGGAATTCACATGTGAGATATGCGCTGCACAGGGCAACTGCAGCCCTATGGGCATGCAGGAGGTTGTGCAGCAAATCATGGGGCATTACTCCCATAATGATGGAGTGGCTCTATTAGGGGATAATAAGACTCCGCGTCAGCTACGCCTCCATCGTGTGGTGGAAGGTAACATGCCGGCTAGCAGCTCAAGGGAAAATCCAAAAACTGCAGCGACAGGCATGCCTAGCTATTGCAGGGGCAATGAATACGTGCCCTACTGCTGCAATGGAAGTCCTTTAAGACATCTCACCTCTCCATATACATATTCAGAGGACTGCTTACTTGGGAGCGGTAAGGCTTTTGCAGACAGGGAATATCTCCACCAGGGTTAAGGCAAGCCTCCAAAGAACAACTAGACAGTTCAAACTGGAATAGGCAGTGGTCCTTGCTACCGACGTTATGTCAGAGCGAAAGAACTTTCGGCTGCCATTCAGGGTAAGTATCCACTCGCGGGAACGATGGGAGCAGAAGACGTTCCGGACCGAGGTGGGCGCCCTGCGGTGGTACACCGATGGTTCAGTCATGGGAGACAGAGCTGGACTGGGCATTGTTGGGCCCAACTAAAGTCTGGCTAAGCCGCTGGGGGAGTACGCCACGATTTTCCAAGCTGAAATCCTAGCAATAAAGATCTGCGCGGAAGAGATCCTGTCTAAGGGACTCAAGGGCAAGCAGATCTACATATTCTCGGACAGCCAGGCCGCATTAAAGGCCATCGCAGCCTATAGTTTTAGGTCCACGCTGGCATGGGAATGCCTTCATGCTCACAAGCAGCTCGGCGCCCACAATAGGCTATCCCTCATCTGGGTGCCGGCTCACAAAGGGCATGAGGGCAATGAAAAGGCTGACCACCTTGCGAAGAAGGGCACAGAAGCCCTACCCATTGGGCCTGAACCTCTCGTAGGTATGAAAAAAAGTCACCTGAACCGTTTGGTGGCTCAGTGGGAGACACAGGAAAATAGCCCCCGTTGGCATCGCCAGCCACGACTTAGACAATCAAAAAGGCTTGTTACGCCTTCTGGTCAAAGGGCAAAGGCGATGGTGACACTCTCCAGGAGGGATTTGAGGGTCTTGAATAGCTTCCTCACCGGACACTGCCCACTCAGGTATCACCTCAACAAGATGGGCATCTCAGAGGCGGTGGAATGCCGACTCTATGGTGTGGAGGACGAGACGGCGGAGCACATCCTATGTGAGTGCCTTAGCAGTCAAACGCTTTGGATACTTTGCCCAGGGGATTATTGAGCCCCATATCATAGCGGAAGCTGCGGTGAAGGACATACTCGGCTTCATAAAGGGGGCGGGTATGTACGACGCCTTTTACTAAGGAAGGGCTAGAGTCACAATAGGCCCACACGTGGCCGCAGTGACTAAGGGACTTGTCCCGCATGCCCTCGGGGAAAAAATAAATATTGTCTCTCAATTTCCAAGCTCTACGGGGACAGGTTTGTGGGTGTGTCTCAGCATTCTCACACGGTAGGTATGTATAGTACTGCAGTAAGCAATGATTTGTACAAGAGAGCAAGGTCGTGGCGTTGTGGGTGCTCGCTGTCGAGCCTGCAGTAATCAGTTTGAGGCACTGAATCATGTGGTGCAGGTGTGTCCGCGTACTCATGAAGGCGTCATGACGCAGTCAGCATGCAGGTTACTGGTGCATTGTTATCCCAGGGATCGGAAGGGGAGAGAGAGTGGCAGTTTGATCAAAATCGTGGCTGTTCTTCAGAAAATGTGAAAAACGAAGTTTTAGTGTTTGAAGAATCTCACTTCAGTAATTTAGGGCGCCTTATGTGTTCATTTAATGCGCGGTTATATAAATCTTTGCACAGAACAAAATAAGGCGTTATAGGATGCTAGAAGAAACCCCGTCGGGTTGAAAATTCGACTTAACGCTGTGAGAATTATGAAATCATAAAAACACTTTTTTAGCACATTGCGAAATTTGCGTTCGTTCAATGAAGGGTCAGAGGGGCATTTATGGAGAACATAATGCGTGTATTAACGAGTTCAATATGCCAGTGAGTTTGATCGTAATTTCGCAAAAAAGCCAAAAAACACTTATTATTTGCTCCAAGCTGATATCTAAGCTCATCACATTTTTACGAAGATTATTGATTAAAAAAATATCTGGAGCTCCTCATCACAGAACTTTCCTTAGCTCTTAATTCTACATTGTTTTCATTGCTTTCGCTACTGATCTAATTTTGGTTTATTATTCACTGTGAATAATAACCCTATGTTTTCGGTCACGAAAAACGTTTTACAACCCCCCCCCCCTCAAAATTGAATACATCCAAATTTGCAATGCCCGTCCGCCGTCCGGGCCATTTTGTGCCTTTAACGTGTTCTAAAAAAACCGTTCTTTCGGACAAAAATCCCATTTGGTAGTTGTCAATCCGATCGGAAGAAGCCCGTGGTTGTTATGGACAAAAAATGGTTAAACAAATTAACAAAACGCAGTATAATCGCAAATACGCCGTATCAATGTTCCTGAGGCCTCACGATCAGTCGACTATCACGGAGGTTGTGGTTTCGCTATCATGCAAGAGACAAGCTGCTCGCTCCACTGAACCCAGACCTATAGAGGTACGGCAGGTTGTCATTTTGCGACTTTTCCGGTCTTCCCTTCCTCGTTTCACATCTCGAGACGAAAATTAGTTAAATAGTTCAATTACACACTCGCGCGGGTAGATACTGAACAGTCGTGAATCCATTTCGAGGGAGTGTACATTTCAAATTCCTATATTTGTAATGCATTTCCTTAACTCGGTGGGTGGCACCAAGGAGGTTTGAATTACGATTTCCCGTACCAAAGAAGTTTAACCGGTGGGGGGGTTCCTACATTTTACGCAGCCCGAGAGGCTTAAACAATTACCTCAGTTCACTCTACCCGACGTAAAACGGAGACGAGAGGGTTCGAAGTTAAAAATATTCCAATATTTCCGATTTCCACTCCTTTTTACTTTCCGCTACCCGAAGGGAAGGAAAGTACAGTAATCGGCCCAAAAAAAAATTTGGGTTTTCTTCAGATCTTTACGTTTTGAGGCCTACTGAGTCTAAAAAACCTAATTTCGGCGCGTGGTCCGTGTGTGTGTTCGATTTGCGGGAGTACGGCTGATCCGATTGAACTGGTTCTTTTTTTGTCTTGTTCGTTATTTTTGGTAGACACCAAAATAAGGTTATGGACGATTTCGGCCGATGAGAAGGGGAGTGGGGGGACGAAAATGTACCAAAAACTAGGGTTTTTCGCATTTTTCTCGAAAACGGCTCTAACAATTTTGATTAAACTTTCAAATTATCTTCTCCTAGTCAATACCTAACTTTTCTTCTCTATACATATCTCCATGAAAATACGGTGAACGGAGATATGGGCTCCTGAAGCGAAAATAGATTTTTTACGCTTTTTGGCAAAACGGCTTCAGCAATTTTCACCAAACTCACAGGATGTTTTCAAATAGTTAATACCTACATATTCTTCTCAATAAATGTTCCTGTGACGGTCCATTGAACAGAGATAAAAATCAAAATGTGTCGAAAATAACGTTTTTTTGAACATTTCCGTAAATTCCAGGGTAACTTCTTCACCAGATGTGATAAATCCTAATGGAGTGTCTTTCAGTCACCCATACCAACATTTCGTTCTCCATAATTATTTCTGTATATATATGTTGAACGGAGATATAAGCCAAGTTAACTCAGAAAAGGAGATTCGTCGGATATTAATTTATGGGTATTTCAATTTTCTCAAAAACGGCTCAGACGATTTCGATCAAACTTACAGAGTAGTCTCAGTTAACTAGTCCCTACATTTTGTTCTCTATAAATGTTCCTGTAAAAATGCGTTGAACGAAGATATAGCGCCCGCATATGTAGCTGGTGTTCGAAATTACGGGGGTGGCGGAAAGTTGTGAGTTGCTACGCACCAAATATTTTAGCTAGAATTTCCAAATTACGGGTTTTCACGGGTTCGCAGTGTCAAAGTTGAAATTTGCCGATGATTCGATCGTGAACGGGGGTTCCGATATTTTTCCTCGCACGGTCGTCACAATGTTATAAATTCTACACGCGTCGCAGGAGGCCGTTGCAATTTTCATTTATTTACAAGGAATAGGGCCATCGCACCTGCAAAGTTTGTATAGTCACGTATGGGGAAATTGAGACGGACACTGGAGGTTTTTATAACGACGGGACACCACGTCACGAAGCGTTACACCTGACGTTGACAAAATTACAAAATGGTCCAGCTCTTTCGTATGTTGCTCTAAGCTCTTAATTACTAGACTGGGATAACTGAAAATTGAATTGTGGGAAACTGGGGGCCCCATTTCTGGAATCCCTCAACCTTTTCGCGGTAGTAAATCGACATTTTACGGATCAAAGAGGAGCGCTGGATGTGCCCCACTCCTTCCCCAACCCCCTTACCACCTGTATTTACCCTTCCCAGTCACGAAAGTGTCCTCCCAGTTGCTGCACAGCAATTAATAATAAATGCGGATAACTAAACCCGTTGAAATGTCTACACAGAATCCTAACGTCACTCACACTTACACTTCACTCAATACCCAAGTGTATTTTAATTGTATTTATAATTATCACTAGCTGTTTCAAGCTCCTCATTTTGTCATTTCGAACTGTTCGCGAGGAACAATTTTGAGGTCGCAGCTTCTCATTTACTTTTTTTTTTCTCGAGATCAACTCATTTAAAATTACAAAAACAGCCGATAAATTTGCCTAAATGTAAACAGGTCATAACAAAAGTATTTTGTTCTTAAACTCATTTTCATTTTTTGAATTCTTTCAGAGAAACATCGAAATAAAGCCAAAAGTAATGGATATTGCACATCAGCCTGGGAAATCAGGCAAATTGTAAAGTTAAGAGAAACGTAGTTTGAGGGCAGATACGCCCGACAGTACAAAAAAGTGACGTGAAAAGTACTTTATTATGAGACGAGGGTCCTGAAGTACATCGTGTTCTTCACGAAATAGGTCAGGAGGATGGATGTCAGTGGGCGACACAATAACGTGAGTTTGAATGTGATCAGGCCATCAAATATCAGTGTTTTCAACCAGAGCTTCTTTAAAACAGCCCAGTGATTATCGAGGCTGTCAATTATTAGCCCCCCCGCAGCTGTTAGGCCATTGAGTGCTATTCCTTAGTGACAATCCAGACGTCACGTGATTTCAAGAGCACAGTGACTCATCCAGACCTCAAAACACCTCTTTTAAACTCATTAGTTCAGCCAGGAGACCAATTACCTGATGGAAGAACTGGGGCCGCTGAGCGGCCTTGTAGGCACATTGGTAATCAGTCCAGCCATGCCAGACCACTTTGCTTGCCAAGGCGCTGTTTGGCATGACTCCCGCCTCTGTCGCTGATTCCCCCATGCAAAGGTGTTCCGGCGCTGGACGGAGTATTTTGGGGCCACAACAGACCCGAAGCGGTAACAGTCGGTCTTAGTGGCGTCCTCGTACTCGGGAACAGTAGTAAAAAACGTGAGGGGGGATTCTGAAGGGCGCCCCAGCCACACAGGCAGTCCCAAAATGTCTAAAGGCGTTGGTGAAACAGAGAGGAGAAGGCCCTGGTGGGCTAGACACTATGGGTCCACTCTGAAGCTATGAGGGGATGCCAGAGTAGTGTCTAAAGAAGAATAATAAAAAGTGCTCCGACAGCACAAAGCCCCACATAACGGTTCCACCAAATCAGGGCAGTCTGTTGGCGGTACAACACAAGTGGTTTTTCAAATTGTGCAACAGAAAAAACAATTAGCAAGTCACGTATTTTTTCACGTCACTTTACAACAAAATAACATGGGAGCTTACGTTCTAACAATGCTGATCATGTAGGTGACATCACAAAGCAACTTGCTGTCTCTTGTGATACCCGCCACTGGCTACAAAGACGCACAAATCACGCGATGTGAGAAATAAGCCTGAAACTCTTCTGTTTCCACGTAAATGCCCCACAGGGCTCCCTCATCGACGTACAAACTCGTATAATATAAAAGTCTTTTAGAGAAACCTAGTCACGCGGCAGGCTGTTTTCAACGACGCATGATTTCCTCAATGCTGAAACCATGTTTTTTGGGCGGAGGCTGTGGGGGCGGCTGCGGTGGCGGAGGCAGTTGAGTCGGCGGCGGTGGCGTCGGAGGAGGTTGCTCCGCCTGTGGAGACGGATCTTCCCTTTTCAACCATCGACTCTGGATGTCTGGAGGCTCGGGGCGCCGGAATATGGCAGATCCTCCAGCCGCAGCGGAAGTGCTGGGCGCGTGCAAGTCTTTTCTCACAGAAACAAACGGTCGCATAGTGTAGTTTTCTGTTGGATGGTGACACCTGCAAAAAACATCAAAAAGCGTTAAAACTATTAGAAAAATATCTGGTGGATGCGTCTATAATTTAGTTTTGCCAACGACAAACGCTCTTTCCCGTCTGATGACTGATACGAGTTGGCTGCAGTCAAGGCAGGTGCTTATGAGCGTTGTACACTCCGCCCTCTCATAAGGAGCACCGCCTACCACAGGAAGTGGATGGCAGTCGTGAAGAGGAGAAGAGTACGAGAAGAAAATAAGGAGTGCTGTGACCCTTGGCAAGACGACTGAGACACGTCGGTGGTGGACCAGGCAGCTGATTACAGCCCTTGGTCTACAGCTCAGGCGGTGCCACAATGAGGTGGACTTCTGCCTTACCCAGTTCCTCTTGAAAACATAGAGAAAATACCGCTCCTGATCCTCCCATACCAGTCAGCAGTTTGAGGATGTACGGTCACACGCTGCAAGAAGTGTGAAGAGGACAAGAAAGAACGGCTGCCATCGCAACATGTTGGGCTGTGCTGAATGGTTTTGAATACGCCGATGTATATTAATGGGTTTGCTACCCAAAGCGTACTCAAAGTTTTGCAATCGTGTAAACAATAAATGGAATTTTCTCCAGATCTTTCCGTTTTGAGATCTGCGGTTAGATTTGGAGGGGAATGGCACAACCGATTGAGTTTGTTATTTCTCTCTTTCCCTTGCTACATCTCAAAGGCACAAAAATAAGGTTATCGTCGACTGGTGAGGGCGTGCAGGATGCGGCTCAACTCTCTATAAAACTCAAATAAAGTTAATGTGGGGAGGCGAGGGGCAGACTCGGTTCGTCTACCGTACCATGGGTCCACTTCCTCAACTTAGGACATCAGCGTCACTAGTCTAAACATGACGCTGTGGGATGTAGTGTAAGGGAGCGATTTTTGGACTTCGGTACAACGTCTCCGAGGGTTAACATCAAAGACGGCTCGTGCAGGACCAGTGAGACGTTAAAACTGGCAGACTTCAGGCTGCTGGGCTTAACCCGAACAAAGTTGATGATCGGTTGTGATCACTTTGATAACTATAGTTTCATTTATATCGATTTGGACCATATCCTCAGTTTGGTGTCCTTTGATTTAGTGCAGCGCTCGCAATACAGTTCACAGGCACAAACAGACCGTTTCCCCGAACGGTGTTTTTGGACTTGAAAGAAGAAAACTCAATTTTTATTTCAGTCGATTACATAACTTACCTTCTTACTCCGTAAAGTTAAGGAAATTAAAAATTCGGAATTCGTTCTTCTACTGACGTTACGCATAATTTCATTCCTCATTAGAAGTTTGGACTTGCTCTAAAAAATTACCACTTTGGTTTGGGTGGTAATTCTCCTCCTTTTTTTGTTTCGAACATCCTTAGTTTGGCAAATTCTCGAATCGGTTTGAAAAGTTCTCAACCAGACATGTGGTGCCATTCAAGTTAGCTGCAGCTTGAGCATCCTAAGAACCTGTATGGAATGCAGGCCCGCCGCAGGGATTGCCAAGAGGAGGTTCATCCTGCACACACGCTTCTTTCACACATGGATTCCGCGGATTGGGCTTGCCCCCGTCCAGGTCAGGTTGCATGTGACCTGAACCACGATCACATGAAGTCAGGCAGGTGTGTCTAGACCCAGACAGGGACTTCCTTACGGACACAGTTTCCCTTGCGGGCAGAACCTCATCTGTTTTTTTTTTTTTTTTGAAACGGTGGATGCAGGCAATACCCCCACTGCAGCCACAAACGGGACTATTGTAAGGGCGTCCATGATACTCGGATCATGGCCCACCTGCACCACCCTCAGGCCCCACGGCACTGGTCTCACTTGGTGTGACGTCACCTTTGCGCGCCCCCCCCCCCCCACAAAGCGGAGGATATCCGCAAGTTCTGCATTTGCCACCTCTTTGGGCTGAAGAAAGGGCATCCCAAACACAGAACGGCGTGATGCCGCGAGTCCATCGCATACGCACAGCACGTGCTCTGCCGTCTCTAGCCCTACCTCGCAGAACCTGCATACCTGTACCTCGCACTTGCCAATATTTGCAAGGTGGTACCTCTGCGGATCCTCATATCCTTCCTCCCCAGTGCAAGCACCTCCTTGGACCTCTCTCAGGAGAGCCGGATGAAGAGTTTTGGCTGTCTAAGGCCGGGCAGCTCCTGCCAATGAGCAGCCCTGCACCTGTCCTCCCATTTGCCAACCTCTCTACGTAGGTGGCTCCTGGTAGTCCCAACAAAGGGCTCAGGGCCTATAGGGATCTGCTCTGATCCCTTCTTAGTCAACCTATCAGCCCGTTCGTTTCCCTCTATACCCTGATGCCCTGGCACCCAACACAGTGTTACACTGTTGTCCTCAGCCAGGGCCTTCAGTCCAGTCAGACACTCCCACACCTGCCGCGATGTAAGAGAGTATGGGGCTAAGGCCTGGAGAGTGGCCTGACTGTCCACCATGATGTAGATTCTCTGCCGCTTCAGTTCCCTCTGCAGCAGCCGCTGCACACAGACTGTCACCGCAGCCACCTCTACCTGGAACACCGTGGCCAGCGACCCCAATGGGATCGCTGCTCTGATCCTCGGCCCAAAGATGCCTGCCCCTGCAAGGCCACCCTGTACCGAGCCATCAGTGTAGTATATCAGGGCCCCAGCTTCGAAAGCGGGAGCTCCCCCTACCCACCTGGATCGCTCATGAATGAGTATCCGAAAGGGTAGCGCGAAGTTGAACCTCGCGAGCATTGAGTCTACCGCATGCAGTTCAGCCCCCCCCCCCCACCTTCACCTTGTCAAGGATCAAGTGGCAGGAACTCCTCCTCCCCCAAATGATCAGACCCAACTCCAACATATGCACAGCCTGGAGGAACGCCATCCTTTTAACATGTATGTGGAGTGGAGCTAAATCTAGCAAGACCTCCAGTGCAGCCGTAGGGCATGTTGTCATACAGCCTGTAATGGCCAGACATGCCCTATGCTGCAGTTTATTTAGCTGCAACTGCACTGTTTTGTTTTCCACCCAGTCCACCAGACCAGGGCTCCATAGGTGACTACAGGCCTAACAACCGCAGTGTACAGCCACCGGATCATCCCAGGCCTCAGCCCCCATGTCTTCCCCACCATTCTTTGAGCTGTCCACATCACCACCGACGACTGCTGTAAGGATTTTTTCACGTGTGTGGCCCAAGAGAGCTTTCCATCAAGAAAGATTCCCAAGTACTTGATCTCATGCTGGATTTTCACCACCTTGCCACCCAGCCTGAGTTCCCGCAGCGTAAGGCTGCGCCTTCTGGTGAATGGGATCAGGCTCGTTTTGTCTGGATTGACAAACAGTCCTTGCCCATTACACCATGTCTGTAGGGTATTCAGTGCATGCTGCGTGCATTCACTGATTACACTCGCGAATTTACCCCTGACTATAATTACCAGGTCATCCGCGTATTCTATTACCTTGTAGCCCTCCTCCTCCAGCAGCTCGAGAAGGGTATCAGCTACCAGTAACCAGAGGAGAGGGGAGAGCACCCCCTGTGGGCATCCCCTGGTGGGCACCACAGAGAGTGTCTCCCCCCCCCCTCCGAGAAGACCCCCCTGCTACTCAGCATCTCGTTGGTCTAAGAGATTAGGTAAGGATCAACTCCCTTCCAACCAGCCGCAGCCGTAATTGAGGCATACGACGTATTGTCGAAAGCCCCCCCAATATCCAGAAAGCAGCACAGCGCAATCTCTCTGGATCTCAGAGTATCCTCCAGCACTGTTGCCAGTTCCTTCAGAGCAGTCTCAGTGGACCTCCCCCTCTGATAGGCATGCTGGGAACTCCGAATGGGATTCATCTGTTACATGAAAATTGGGACTTGGATAACATTCTTTCGCCACGTCTCCAACAGGCACGCAGTGGAGGTGAAGTTATCCAGGCCAGTAGATGCTAAGTCGAGAGGGTTTCCCTTTTCCTCTTGGTCTTCTCTTGGCGCAATTAGTCCAAAGAAGGGGAGTTGAAGGCAGCTCTAGATATATATCCGCATATCTGGCCTCTCAACCAGATAGCGCGATGCACGAAATATTTTTCGGTTGGTTCAACGTAAAACTACGAATTTTTCAAGCTCACCGTGTCTGTGGCGACGGAGACCGCCTCCTCGATGGCGGCGACGGGCTGACATTGCGCCTGTAGAGCGGAAGCGGGGACGGGCTGTGCTGCCTGTAGGACGGTCCTGGACTGGGCGACCTCTCCCTCCTGGGCGACGGGGAATTCCTCCGGTACTGCATCATCTGGAACATAATTGCAGCCTACGATGAAATACTGGTACCTAGCTAATTGTGCTGTACAGCGTTTAATGAGCAATCGCCAGAAACGAGCCAGGCTGTATTTTAATAACTACCTGCTACCGCGATGTAATAAATTGTGTAGTGAAAGTTAAATGACCTGGACAATGTACGTGGTTCGGAGGACGTTAAATCGCTAGTGTCAGAGAGCGTTTCTGAGCTATCAGTCGTCCCGTTCAGCGATCTCTTCGCAATAGCCAACGGTTTGCCTCGAAATGAGCGACACCAAATCATTCTTTTCTTCCGCTCTCGTCCAGCCTCCGACACAGATCTCCGACGCCTCCGTGCAATTTTGTTTAGTGTGTCGACAAACGAAGACTCCAGGGGATTTATCTTCGTTTTCGTTGCCAGTTGTTTACTTTGTATCATATTTTTATTATTGCTGCCACTTTCTTTACTTTCCAAATACAGTCGTACTTATTTGATTAAATTTGATCATTTACTCAATAACCTAAGTTGTTGATCTTTTATTTGACTTTTTGACTTCTCACGAGGAATCATCATTGACTCGACGGCGCGGCGAGTCAAGTGACACATGGCTGGAGTGGGACAAGACCAGGGAGAATCGATCACTTTCACTATATTATTTCGCTAGTTCCCTCAAGTAGCAGCATTTGCCTCGCTAATATTTACTGTGATATCACAACACGTGCTGCAATTCAACATTCCCGGGGTTCGCTCGGTGTATGACTGTTGGGTGCACGAAAGGGGGAGCTGAGGATTGCAATAAAACTGAAACTCGGTGAGCGTGAGGAGGACTGTATTATAGGTGCTTGCGGAATTGAGTAGAATTAAAACTGAGGTGAGATGGAGTACAACTGGGAGACAAGGGCAGCACTCGGAACGTGTGAACTGGCAACCGTGTGAGAGAGTGAGAAGTTACTGGGGTGGTTGTTGGAAGCGGAATGATTTTGGAAGAGCTCTGTCATCGATAGGAAAATTACATTGGGAGAAAGAAATAAAGAAAGGGGAAAACCTGGGAAAGGGGGCTGTTAGAACCAACTGAGGGATTCCCACAGGTGAGGGGTAGGTATTGAAATGGTTGGAGACAATTAGGCAGTCGGAGACAATGATGCGGGGAAGTCCGAGGTCAAAGACTAACCACTTCGACGCTTTGCATCTCTTCGTATATAAAGACCACGACCAATTGACGGACTTAACGGCCAGACGACGATGTCTTTACATCGAAAGCACTCGCCCACAGTATCTCATCATACTCCCCCACGCTACAGCAGCAGGATAACCCTTGAAGAGGGGGTTACAGTGGTGTGTGGTAATGAACGTGAGTGAGGAGGCTAGCGTTCATGAGGGCTGAGCTGGAGGACATGGCAAGGCTGGGCTACCTGATGAGCCAGAGCACAGAGATATGAGGTGATGAGTGTGAGACAATGATGTGGTAGTGAATTGAGCAGGACAACAGAGACCTGGAGGTGCAAAAATGAGGATGAATGAGTGATCTCATGAGTAAGCACAGGAGGTGGTGCAAGGAGAACGAAAGGAGAGTAGGACAGCACAGGCATAAAGAGGTTTAAGGTGTGGGCCACTAAGTTGGGAGGTGGCAGAAGGCATACTAGGGGGAGGTGAGTAGGGAAGGCACACTTGGGTGGTGCATTAGGGAGAAAGGCACGCTGGGGTGGTGCAAGAGGGAGAAAGGCATGCTGGGGTGGTGCAAGAGGGAGAAAGGCATGCTGGGGTGGTGCAAATAGGGAGAAAGGCAGGCGGGGGTGGTGCAAATAGGGAGAAAGGCAGGCTGGGGTGGTGCAAGTAGGGAGGAAGGCACGCTGGGGTGGTGCAAGAGAGAGAAAGGCACACTGGGGTGGTGCAAATAGGGAGGAAGGCACGCTGGGGTGATGCATGAGGGAGAAAGGCACGCTAGGGTGGTGCAAGAGAGAGAAAGGCAGGCTGGGGTGGTGCAAGTAGGGAGGAAGGCACACAGGGGTGGTGCAAGAGGGAGGGAGGCAGGCTGGGGTGGTGCAAGTAGGGAGGAAGGCACGATGGGGTGGTGCAAGTAGGGAGGGAGGCACGCTGGGGTGGTGCAAGTAGGGAGGAAGGCACGCTGGGGTGGTGCAAGTAGGGAGGGAGGCACGCTGGGGTGGTGCAAGTAGGGAGGAAGGCACGCTGGGGTGGTGCAAGTAGGGAGGAAGGCACGCAAGGGTGGTGCAAGAGGGAAGGAGGCACGTTGGGGTGGTGCAAGTAGGGATGAAGGCACGATGGGGTGGTGCAAATAGGGAGGTAGGCACGCAGGGGTGGTGCAAGTAGGGAGGAAGGCACGCTGGGGTGGTGCAAGTAGGGAGGAAGGCACGCTGGGGTGGTGCAAATAGGGAGGAAGGCACGCTGGGGTGGTGCAAATAGGGAGGTAGGCACGCAGGGGTGGTGCAGGTGGCGCTAGTGCATGTATGAGAATGCACGCAGCAGTGTGGTAAATAGGGGAAAGCACATTGAAAGGGGCGATAGGGGCAATTGCAGTGAGGTGGTGAAGTTGAAGGAGCTCACTGAGGTGGTGCAAATGGGGCTAGCACACTGGGGCAGTGAGAAGGAGAAAGCGTATGGGAGTGGTGCAAAAATGGCACGTGCAGTGAGTAAAGGGTATGATTTAGGGCATGGGATTAGGGGCGCTTTGCGTCGAACAATGACAAAACAAGAAGCATCAAAATCTAATGAGAATTTAAATCCAACGAGAACAGCACGATTTTACGGTATTTACCCCTTCTAATGGTAGTTGTAGAGACGACTTTCGAAATCACAAAAGACAGAATCATCCTGGAATGCTGGCTTAGAAGGTTTTGTTACACATACACAGGGGCTTTTGATCATGTCACGGGTTCGGTTTGAAAATGGTACGAAACTAATTTTATTTCAGCCTTGGGTAGTCCCCCCACTTCCCTAGATCAATTCTATCCTATTGACGCTTGAGTTTTGCCAATACGGTTCAGCTTCAGAGGGGCGTTCTTTAAAGTATAGCAATTAAACGAACGAGGAATGCGACGGAGGTTGCAAGAGTCTGCGATGCTGCCCATCTGATGCCGAATGAACGAACCTCAATTACCGGTGTCTGGGAAGAAGTCGTGATCTACCAGCCGGTAAACGTTGAAAAGCTCTCCCTCCCCCGAAAGTCCGTTCACAGTGACTCATTGACCACAGGTGAAACGATTAACCAGTGTCCGTTGAGGACTGAGGCCTATCCCTCGGCTTGAATTCAAAACTGTGAGGAGGAAGAGGAGTAGTGGTGAGGGGGTTGAAAAGGCTAACCAGAACCTACAGCGTTGTAAATATCTGAAAGGTGAATTGAAATAATCCTGGTACACGGTTGACAGAGGCGGTGCTAACCTCCCTTTGCTCCATCAGAGCAAATATATCACAGGGGTTAGGGTAACCTTATTTTCAGTGACGCTTCTAACATCTCAATCTGTCCAGAGCGTCTGGATGAACCTAAGATGCACTGTAGATACTGTTAAATGACGTGGCCCTACTCACAATGCACTAGGAAGAATCCACAGACAGTGTACTGCCACAGTTGCATTTTGGACCGAACACAACGTGAGGCCACAATAATTACTCGCCCGCCCAGACCAAGTCCCAACTTACGGCATTCTGTTCCTTCAGTTGAGATGGGTTAGGGCATGCCCAATGCCCGAGAAGACCGACATAGGACAGCGCATCCAGTATTTACATCCCCCACCAGGTGGCAAGAAATGTGAGGTGAATGTTTACCATTCAAGTCCTCTCCTGACGTCTTTATGTCTTTGTTCAGTTGAGTGCAGCAGCAGTATGCAGTAGCAAGATACCGAATGATCATTCCCCAGTTATTGGTTGACTTGGCCACTGTACTCCGTACAGACCTCCTCACAGAACGAAAACTTGCCGCACAGGTCGAATGGGCATTAGATAGATGGCAAGCCAAATGGGACCTTTCCAACATCCATGGGCATTCCATCGGGTTGAGCCAGTACATTGTAGGACTTAGTCACTTCAATGCACGACTCGATTTCTTTTCACTCAAAGGCTCTCCATCCAGTGCAGAAGGAACAAGAAATCACGCGAAAACCTTCCAGCTTTGACCGTTTCGCCCCGAATTGTAGCCTCAGGTCAGCTACCAGTGGAGTGACCTGTGGCGATTCCCTAGAAATAAAACCTCATCAAGGTGGACTTTGATCAAGAATACCTTTCCTGTTCTGGTAGAAACTGCAGGCTTTGACAAGTGTAGTGGCATTTGGAGTGGTGGCAGTTCATGTAATGCCTCTATACTGCAAATTACTGGCATACAACTAGCATCTCTCCCACTCCGAATCCTATCCACCTGACCGTCGCTATTTCACAACTTCATTCATACAGACGCCCCTTAATTTACAGTTATGATGGTTTCCAAGTTTCCAAGAATCATTTTACCATTTACCAATGTACTTTCCAAGCTTCCCCTCACCTCGCATCTTTCGAGAGAAGTGCTCCGAGAGCTGCCTTCGCAGTCGCGACTGCTGAGATTTTCAGGTGAGTCCGAGAGTGCGTCCGGGGGAACGTCGCCGACCGCATGGGTGAGGGCGTGGCGACGGAGGTCGCAATTCCGCCTGAACACTTTTCCACAGCTCCCACACTCGTAGGGCTTGTGATCCGTATGGGTCAGCAAGTGGGTCTTCAAGTTGGACCTGTGAATGAAAAAAAAAACAAAACAATCAGTTAACTAATACGAGTAAATAAATAACAAATAATGGCTTATGTTAAATACTGAATCAGTGCATGGCAGACTTTGAGAATAAGTGGGGCTCTTGCTCTGGACACAGTTCCTTCAGTTGCATCGCCAATACACGAATATTTGGTGCTGCACATCGCATAACTTTCCTCAACCCCACGCGCATTCAACCTTTTCATAGCTTTAGCTACAAATCTAATCTAATATTCACTCAATTCATTTGACCTTGGTAAAACATAACTTCACGTTTTTCGTAGAAAACGGTGGCACTTAAAGCACCGGAGTTTATTTAGTTACTCCTACTCATTCCATGACTATTATTGGGAGATACTCAACCAGGGCAAGGCCTGAAAACGCTGGAAAATGCGCTTGCCCTGCGGACATCGTGGTGTTAGCAGGATCGCTGGAAGGTAGTTCCCCCATCTCCAATTTTATTTTTAAATCTGCGGAGTCTGAGGGAGGTTGGGGTTAGTCTGCTCCTAGTCTGCCCCAAGAATTAAATACTGCGTATGCGATAGCAGCTCTTCTTCTTTGTCCTCTTCACCTCCACTCCTAGGTTAGAGTATAAGTGAGGATGGATGAATGTAATTTATATGGGTTATAGGTGGGGTGAATGGGAGATATGTGGGAGCGGGGGCTAGGAGGGAATCCAACCCCCCCCCCCCAGGGGACGGAAAACTGGCATTTGCGGAGCCTGTTCCCCCCTTCCAGCTGCTGGGCCCTTGCATACCAGATACCTGGGGTCCTTCGGCAAGGAGGGGCAAGTCCAACTCCCCCCAAGGCGGAGGTCCCTGAAACCGTAAGTCTGGGCGGGCTAGCAACCATTCTAGCCTTAAGGGATATTTTTCCCAAAATGGTACTGCGGGGGTGCTCAGTCCGCAGCGCAAGCTGGTGCACCATGGGTAAGCCCGGGCAAGGTGGGTGCGTCTGCCAGGGTCCAGCAATGGGCCCCTGCAGATATCGCAGTGGTCGAGGGTTCGCTGGAGGTAGTCCCTATCCCAATTTCCCCTACTCTTTTTGCCTGATGGAGCGGAGGAAGGTCGGTGTTGATGAGGCAGGTACTTTCTCCGCACACACCTATATCGGAACGTAAATGTCCTCTTCACCTTCATGAGAAGCTTGCAGCGTGCGACCATTCCCATACATACTCCCACACTGCCCAGCAGTTTGGGAGGTTCAGGAGTGGGCATTCTGTATCCCTGTCAGATACTGGCCTCAAATCAGCAAGCCCCATCCTCTTCTCGCTGAGTACTCCCGAGAAAATTGAGAAATGCACCGCCAGTTTTTGTCTCGAAATTCAACATGGTGTGGACGAGTGCCTGTGGGACAAGGCAGCCGACTCTGTCACTGTGCTCCCCCAGCCTGCTCCCCTTTGGCATATGAAGATGGCATGGGAAGCATCACCCAACATCACGCTGCAGTGCAGGTAGTTCAAGCTTGCAGCTTGACCAATTCAGTGTACATCCTAAATGCTTCATGTCCTGTGAGGAACAGGGTAACGTCGAAATCCACCTCACTGAGCCATGGACCAAATACTGGAATCAGCTGCCTGGTCCACTGCCCCTAGTGTCCTGCTGGTTTTGCCCCCTCCCGAGGATCACAGCTCCCCTCTTTTCTTCTGGTAGCTCCCTTGCCACGTACTTTTTCGCTCGGCTGGCAGAAGGTGGATAGGAATAACACTCGCTACCACCAACACAATGGTACGAGCAACCAATGGCACGCCTCCTCTGCACCGCTGCCATTCACTTGTGCTAGGCCTTGTTATGTGTACCAGCTCACACCTCTGCCCTGAGCAAGCAAGTGAAATGGCGGTGTTTGCGATCCAAAATTTCCGCGGTTGCTCCTGAATATGCTTATTAGACTACCACGATCATTTTTCTAAGAACGAGGAACTATTCTATTTGAGCGGAACTTATAAAGTAAAAACGGCGCTAAAATATATTTCCATTGATATTGTTGCTCATTCATTGAACTGCTCTCATTATGTTCCTTGGGGCTGACCACATTTAAACTTTGAAAGCTGAATATCAGGATGAGCTGATTTAGTTCAGGCAGAAAGCACACAGAGCCTCAAATCGCGTCGGTTGATTACTTAACTTTCCATTCTACTTGGTAGGGCTAAGAAAAGTACACAGTTGAACTGACAATACTTCCAGAACTGTTCCAGCGGGTTTTCCTCTTCCACGCAACATACCCCCGTCCAAGATGTGATGATTTGTTGAAATGTTTAACACTCTATTGCGAGTATTTGCCGTTATCAGACTTGGCAGGTGACTAGGATTATTTTTCTGCCAATATTGAACTTCCTAACTCTCATAGAAGCAGCCAACGTAACGACGGACGTTTATGTATATAAATTATGTTTATCGAGACGGGAACTAACTTTTTACTTTCCTTGGCTCTTCGAATTAGAAAGGAAAGTTATGTAATCGGCTGAAAAAAAAATTTTGAGTTTTCTTCAGATCTTTACGTTTCAGACCCTCCTGAGTCCGAAAAACACTATTTGGGAAAATGGTCTGTGTGTCTGTGAACGATTTTTAGAGAAAACCACCGTACCAAATTAGCTCAAACTTCATATCTTGCTCACAGGTCACCATGGGACGCCAAAAAAAGGGTTTCAACAAAATCCACCGAAAGTTAACTATAGTTATCATAGTGATCAAAACACCAAATATTTTTTTTCTCAAAAACGGCTCTAACGAATTTGATTAAATTTTTTATATTGATAGCTCTCAATGAGGCAATTATACCATAAAATTCCCATTCGTGGGAAAATGACGAGAGCAGCACAATAAATTATCAAAATTTTCGACGAAATCGATTTTAGCGCGGTTTTTAGAGAAAACAACCGTACCAAATCAGCTGAAACTTGATGTCTAGCCTACAGGTTACCTTGGGACGCCAAAATAAGGGTATGGGAAAAATCCACCGAAAGTTAACTATAGTTATCATAGTGATCAAAACACCAAATTTTTTTTCTCCAAAACGGCTCTAACGATTTTGATTAAATTTTTTATATTGATAGCCCCCAATAAGGCAATTATACCATAAAATTCCCATTCGTGGGAAAATGACGAGAGCAGCACAATAAATTATCAAAATTTTCGACGAAAAGCGTTTTTGCCTCGGTTTTTTTCTTTCAAACTCCGCTGGAATGTTACTAGAATGTTAAACAAAAGTCGTGTTGTAGTCCAATCCAATACCTAAAGTGTGAGTGTTTAAAAACGCTCATGAGGTACATGAGGCTCACTTCAGAAATTCCTGAATTTCAACTATCGCCGTTTCGCTTACTGCCAGTTCTAACAGTTATTACCCATTAACTCTGCAAAAGTGATTACTATCCTTCAAAAAACTTGTGTTTACAGCCTGTTATCTGTGTACCAATTGCTCAATAATGGTCCTATGGTGAGTATGAGCAGCACAATAAATTCCGGAACTGTAAGCGCTACCGCTTCCTGCTGCCGTAAAGCGTTGTTTGATCAAGTTCAAAGGAACTGAGTGATAAATAAATTGAGTAAGTAGAATTAGCCATGTACAAAGTGAATTGTTGTAGAGCTAAGGAAAGTTGTGTGTTGCAACGCACCAGATATTTTATAAAGTTTTTCAAAATGTCATCCGGATTTCTACAAATTTTCATTGTATACTTTGTTTAGAACAACTGGCGCAGAAGTGAGGTTTCTACACAACGAACATCCAATGGCATCTTGTAGGGGTGTTGAGAGTGCTGAATAAGTCTTCTAATTCCGGGGATCCTCCGGCTAGAAGTTACGTACCACGCAAATATTGTCACATAACTTAAACACTCAGTTCAATAACGCCAAAATCCTGGAAACACAATGTGCGATCATTGTTTGAAAATTCGCTCTTTGTTATGGCGCTATTGCAATACCTGCAGGTTGTCCAAAAGTTCGCTAAAAAGTATATGGATGAGTTTTGTTTTACTGAGACTTGCCTTTGATTGAAGGAGCGACTGCAGACGGGGCATTTGTGAGGCGACTCTTCTAAATGGAGAATCTTGTGCACGGCCAAAGTTCTCGATTGGCAAAACCCCTTGCCGCATTCTCCGCATTTGAACGGCTTCTCTTTGCTGTGGATGTACCTGCAAATGGAAAAAGATTGTAATGTCGAATCGAAACGCTTTCAATTGTCGCTTTCCTAGCATTACAGTTCATGAAACTTTTATGGATTATTTGGGAGAAAAATAATATATTAAGGAATTAAAAGAAGCTCTCATCCAGGAAAAACAGGAACTAAACCAACGCAACCTTGCCATGCTGGATAGCAGTGATGGATCGTTATGGCGGAAAACGAAGATGTTCACTAAAGAACGCCCTGACATTCCTTCTCTCAAGATGAACCAACGTTGGTACTCCACGCCAATAGAAAAGGTCGAACTATTCTCGACAATCTTAGAAAAGCAGTTCACCCCTAATCCACAACCTAGCTCAATTGAGGATGATGTACAAGAGTCAATAACATCTTCACTCCAGCTGAGTCCCTTTCATGATTTCTTCCGACCTGCGCAAGTAAAAAATGCCATTCATCGCTCTACAAGCAGGAAGGCCCCTGGAAGCGACAATATAACTCGTCCCCTGCTAATCCACATACCTAGAAAGACATTGGTATTAGTCACGCAAATGTTCAATGCCTGCCTAAGACTAGGTTATATACCCTCCAAATGGAAACATGCTATCATCATCCTCATCCACAAACCAAACAAACCCTCCAATAACCCCCACAGCTACCGTCCAATAAGTCTTCTTCCTCTCCTTTCCAAGATCCTAGAGAAACTACTCCAGCCCAAACTGGTCCACCATCTTGACCCTCACATACCAGCTACGCAATTCGGCTTCCGGAACACCCACTCTTGCCTACATCAACTGCATCGTTTGGTTGACAAGATAGCGGACTCCTTCGAACGAAAAGAAACCTGCATAGGCCTCTTTGCTGACACTGAAAAGGCTTTCGATCGGGTCTGGCACTCTGGATTACTGCACAAACTGAAAAATGCTCTTCCTGACACTTATTACCGCGTTCTACTGTCGTATTTAACGGACCGCACATACACTGTGAGGTACCATGAGGTCATGTCTCGTTCGTGGCATATCCGTGCAGGTGTTCCCCAAGGAAGTGTGTTGGGTCCGCTATTGTATCTTGTCTATGCTGGCGACATACCCACCCCTCCAGCAATGACCACTGCGCAGTTCACGGACGACACAGCTTTTCTCTACAGCTCACCGAGAGGAGAGAGAGCGAGCTTGGATATGGAGGAGCTTGCATTCGACCTGAACGAATGGGCAGATGGAAAATGAAACTAAACCCCCAAAAGTCCTGCATCATGGCATTCACTTACCTTCGTTTATATGACGAGCCGAAACTGAGCATTAGCGGCAAAGTCATACCGCTCGAAACGCAGGTCTGGTACCTGGGAGTGGTGCTGGATAAACGCCTGACGTTCGACTCGCACGTTACACCCACCCTCAAAAGATGCCGTCATCGTCTCAAAACGCTCAATCCACTTCTAGGGATGCTATCCCCATTGTCACTTGATATAGCTGATGATCATTAGACCAATTTGGGAATACGGCAGCCAGGTATGGGGGGGGGGAGGTCAAATTCGCAGATAAAAAGAGTCCAAACATTCCATTACCGCGCTCAGTCGTACATCAGGAATACCAATATCTACAAGGACTTGGAGCTCCCAACTGTCCACGAAGTCCTGCAGGCTTCTTACTCTCGTTTCCACCAACGACTCCACAACCATCCAAACCCCCTAGCAGCTGGCATACTTGATACTGTTCCACCAGACCATCAAACTCGCAGACTGAAACGCAAACGACACACCGATCTTCTCCTCACGACAAACGGCAACTGAGCGCAGCATCTCAATAAAATCACCCCTTCGACACACTTAACAATGCAAAAAATCAATAATTTCATCAATTAAATCTGCAATATGCAATTATTTATGTAAACTAAATTATTATATTTATAATGTATTTATTTATCTATATTTACAATGAGAGAAAGTCATTGGACTTGAACTCTCTAACATGTGTCATGTTACTCTCATATACTAATGTGTTCCAAACTATAATGCAATTATGCAATAAAGTTATATAATCATTTAAAAAAATAATAAAAAAATAAGAAATTATACACGAAATAGGTTTGTTTGAATAATACGTTTGTTTTCGGTGAGGGAAAATGTTGACCCCCCCTCCCTCTCCCTGGCATGAGGATTCCAAACCTGAAATGTCCGCCACCCATCCTTCAACGCGGTGTAAAACCTCCGTTCTTTCGTACGAAAATTCCTTTTGGGATCTAGATGTGCTCGCCTGATCGGCAATCCGATCGAACGAAGCTCAGTTTGGCCGTTTTATTGCAATTACGCTAGATGACAAACAATGAAATCACAGTAAGTATAGTGAGGTAAATTCTAGGTAAAATGAAAGAACAGGGACCGCTTCCTCTGATAAGGCAATATATCGATATATCACGACCGAGGTCAGGTTATCGATATGCCCGACATCGTAGTCTCTAGCGACATGTTTGAAATTATAAATAACGACAGCTGTACGATTATGCCAATTATTTAATGTTCATTATGTAATACCCCGTTATATAATTATTTTAAATGTACAAAGACTATGAAAAGGAGTGAATTCAATGAAATTAAGAATGTGTATATGAAATAAATATGAGATAACTAACGGATTGGAGAAACACAGAGCATTTAGGAGAAATAAATTATTGCCCGTCATCAAGAACTCATTCATGATATCCTGATTGTAAAGATTTGTGTACGTTTTCAGGACGTACTCGTGATTGATCATCCTTCAATTGGGCGTCGATTATAAGATATTTTGAACCTTTCGAAGTGGGGAAAACAATTGAGAATAAAATGAGTAAACTGGCAATAAATTAATAGTAATAGAATGAATTCGCAGTAATCCATTCGTAAGCATAGAGATGTCTAGTAATTTTAAACCCCCTCAACTACGGTGATACTTCTTTCTCATTCTGTTATCCCCTCGATCGTTCTGTTCGTAGCCTACGATGTCGGGCATATCGATAACCTGACCTCGGTCGTGATATATCGATATATTGCCTTATCAGAGGAAGCGGTCCCTGTTCGTTGTTTCACCCAAATTCTACAACTAGAAAGAATTTCTATGATAACTCCCTCTCTGGCCTGCGCTCATTGCCCCACTAACTCCCGTTAAACTCCAACTCGTCGTGTGGTGCCAATCGCCTAGCGTCCCCTACAAAACGTCAATTTTCGTTGTTCCAGTGTAGTCAGGTCATGTTTCGTGTCGTTTACTAGTATTTTTACTTTCCTTGGCTCTACGAAGTAGAAAGGAAAGTTATGTAATCGGCTGAAAAAAAATTTTGCGTTCTCTTCAGATCTTTACGTTTCAAACCCCCCTGAGTCCGAAAAACACTATTTCGGAAAATGGTCTGTGTGTCTGTGAACGATTTTTAGAGTAAACCACCGTGCCAAATCACCTCAAACTTGATATCTCGCCCGCAGGTTACCATGGGACGCCAAAATAAGGGTTTGAACAAAATCCACCGAAAGTTAACTATAGTTATCATAGTGATCAAAACACCAAATATTTTTTTTCTCAAAAACGCCTCTAACGATTTTGATTAAATTTTTTATATTGATAGCTCTCAATGAGGCAATTATACTGTAAAATTCTCATTTGTGGCAAAATGACTAGAGCAGCACAATAAATTATCAAAATTTTCGACGAAAAGCGTTTTAGGGCGGTTTCTAGAGAAAACGACCGTACCAAATCAGCTGAAACTTGATGTCTAGCCTACAGGTTACCATGGGACGTAAAAATAAGGGTATGGGCAAAACCCACCGAAAGTTAACTGTAGTTATCATAGTGATCAAAACACCAAACTTTTTTTCTCAAAAATGGCTCTAACGATTTTGATTAAATTTTTTATATTGATAGCTCTCAATGAGGCAATTATACCGTAAAATTCCCATTTGTGGGAAAATGACGAGAGCAGCACAATAAATTATCAAATTTTTCGACGAAAAGCGTTTTTGCGGTGGTTTTTTCCTTTTAAACTCCGCTGGAATATTAGTAGAATGTTGAAGAAAATGGGTACTGTAGTCCAATTCAATACCTATATGGTGAGTGTTTAAAAACGCTCATGAGATACATGGGGCTCACTCCAGAAATTCCTGAGTTTCAACTACTGCCGTTTCGCTTACTACCAGTTCTAACAGTTATTACCCAATAACTCTTCAAAAGTGATTACTATCCTCCTTCAAAAAATCCGTGTTTACAGCCTCATTAATTATCTGTGTACCAATTGCTCAATAATGGTCCTGAAATGAGTACGAGCATCACAATAAATTCCAGAACTGTAGGCGCTACAGCTTCCTGCTGTTGTAACGTGTTGTTTAACAAAGTTCAAATTAACTGAGTGATAAATGAATTGATTAAATAGAATTAGCCATTTACAAAATGAATTGAAGTAGAGCAAAGGAACGTGGTGTGTTGCAACGCACCAGATATTTTGATGCTGAACCGAATGGGGTTGGTAACAACATTAATGAATATAATTGCCCAAATTCAATATATTGTCTGTTCCATGAGGTGGTGTGAAAAATTCTGTATTTAAAATCCACATTGCGGAGTGATCATTCAACCCGATCTAGGAAATATTATAAATTAACCTGAACAACTTTTGAACAAGTTTTTGCTTGTAACTACGAATACTTTTAAGGATTGAAGAAAGTGGTTGATGGTTTACTAAACAGCTTCGCATGAGTTGTCGTTTACCAACACGTTGTATTGTTATTATTTTTCATCCCTCCCACCTTCAGATGTTCTGACGGAGCAGGGCAATGCGCAATCCTTCCAATGTTAGTACGTTGATAACCTCTACCAGAGGGTGAACGTCAGGAAAAACCTGACAAACGTCCCACGCAAATAGAACTAAACAGACACCACGAAATTAGGTTTTTTCGACGCAATACGCCTTAAAACGCAAAAGCCCGACGAAAAACTTTACTTTATTTTATCGCAATACTTCGCTCATCCTTTGGGTAGTGACAGAAAAAAAAGAAGCGAACTCCCCGCAAAAATAAGCGAATCAATCGAACGGGTGCTGAAAGAGCTTGTGGCAGAATTGGAAGTTGAGAGGAACCAAATGCGAAAGATTGCAAAAAGAACGGACTATCGTATGGATCACTCGAGACGCTTTACAGGAGAAGCTTTCAAGTTGAGAAAAAATTGCGCATCGGATTAAGTGGAGCTTTGTTCGGTAGGAAAGCGTCGAGGCTCCAACAGATAGATGAATTACTCTTTGCCTCTGTGAGGGATTAACATGTTCGGGTATATGAATTGGTATATCTGTGTCTTGAATGCAGTTGGGCGTAGCAGAAAAATGACGGTTTTTGCTGCCATTATGCCTGAAAGTGAGAGATGAAATACCTCTATTTACCGGGCGTGGATATTCAGCGCGTGTTGTTGCTTTTTGTTTTTTTAATCTAAAATTGAATGACGAATGGAGTGAAACGTCCTGTAAGAAGATGCAGAGCATGGCCCTCACGGCGAGACCGGTCAGTGCTTGGTTGCCGGGGTCAGAGAGGAGCATGCAGAACGGATGGCAACAAAATGAGGACGCTGGTGTGAAAATCCTTAGTTTTCTTTCTTTCAATTTTCATTTGTCATTACGGCTGATAAACCACGCTGCCAAAATCATAGCAAATCCCTCCCTTCGGAACGTACATGATGTTTTCCCCCACTCGTCAGTGGATATACCGAGTGTCAGGAACACCACACTCACATTTAGCACAGTAAATCGAGGGACTACCGCAGTTTGAATTGCTCCCTTCAGCGACGTCCCTGCGAGATGAGGAACTTCAGACATTTTCAATGTTTGTTTGGGTGGAAGAACAGGCTGGTTGTGACTAGACGCGATTAACTGTCGAACGAAAAAGCAACCTGTTTCTTTTCAAACGGGGGTGCCAGGCCGAGCGAGAGGGGTGGCCCTTTTATAAGTTGATTACCGCTCTTAAGGAACGGGCTACCTGGACTACTTGACTTTCTGTGGCCGAAAATCTACTTTGTGTTCAGAAAAACACGAAGAGGAAGGTGGGAGGACGATAACAGAAAAAAAAACAAGAATAGCTCAGGCCACACAAAAAAATCCCCTAATTCTGTTCCCATAAATCCCTCGGTGCCTTCACGCAGTCTCTTCGTGTGACACGCATAACCTCCATCGCTCCCGGCTCTTCCATTCCATTGCCTGGCTATCTTTCCGAGTGACGTCGCCTCTTTCTATCCTCTTACCCTCCCCCCCCTCCCCCCCGGGCAGCCCAGCAACGTTAACATTTTTTGTCAGCTCCAACGAATCTCCCTCGAACACGACCTTTTCCAACTGGTCCTCGATATGAGGACAGGAGGCGCTACCCCGCAATTTAACAGCTTTTGTTTGTCAGTCGCTCACCTGCTCCGCTTTAACTGCGATTGATTTCCAATTTTGGGCGATGCGTCAAACTGACGTGGCAGCTCACGCGATGCGAACACGAGTTGACTCAACGAGTGCTTCGAATTAGAACAAAGCAACACCTAAATTCATGGTAGTGTTCCTGGCGCCCAACCTCGATGTCAAGGATCACCCTCAGCCACAGCTCTGGACACGAATAATGATAAACTTAGATAGACCTGCTCGAGGCATTTGAATACTGTGGGGAATATCGATTGATTGTTCTACTGTTACACTAACACCACGAAGCTGTTTCATGTTCACACAATCCTCGCTAATTATTGGTTTAATCATCCCCTTAGAGCGCTTTGAACCTGGTACATCTGATCTGATTGTAACTTAACGAGTATGTTTTTGGCAGAAATGTACGAGTACAGTCAATTGAGGTAACTTTGCACCACCTTTTGGTGTTTTTTGCTTCGTAATGCATTTAAATTCCGTCTTTTCTGGCTTTTTATGTCGAAAACAAAAATCAATTGGACCAAAGTTTGCATTATAAAAGATGCTTTTTCTAAAACTTTCTGTTAAATACTCAAAGAGCTTGTACTTAGGGCGGTGCAAAGTTACCCAGGCTTTCAGGGTAACCTTGAACACATCAATTTCTTGTCTGCTAATCGCGAAATTTCGGAAGCTTTGTTGATATTTAGGCGAAACACCGTCCATCAGCCGAAAGTAGAATAAATTCGGCACCCAATGATAACAGCTCAATAGAGGTGGGGTAGTTTCCTATACATCGACAATTGAAGAAAAGTTTCGGCTTGATTTCTAAGTCCAGAAAGGGCCTGGATGCTATGGTCTAAAAACACGAAACTCCCTCTTAACATTGTAGTCTTTTCTGTCATCAACAAAATACTAGACTGTCTTACCTTTACAATAAATCCATTAGAACTAGGGGGAAAAATAAATGTACCCCATAAGGGAAGTCCGATGTCGCCTACAGTTAAATGTCCCACCTGGTGCAATGTTGGACCTGAAGTTTGACCTTGCATGCTGCACACCCAAAAACACATCCATATATATATTTATAAGTTTTATATTAAAAGGAACCATATCCCGAGCAACGCCCTTTGCAACAAAGTTTCACTATAATTGCTTTTACAGCCGCACTCCTTGTCTTGGAGCATCCAAATTCACTGTCTTGTTTCTTGACGGCATCTTCTATAAATGATTTAAAGTAAATTTAGTGACCTAGTTGCGACTTTGTTTCTCAATTTAATAAGCAAGTAGAATCTTCAATCTATTCACACTCTCCTGTAGATAGATTTTTTTAAATTTATTTATTTTTTAATTTGCTTTCAACGCTATCAAACTTTGATTCAAAAAAGCAATTTTTTTTCTCGATCTTTTCAAAGTACTTATCATACTACTATGTTTATTATATATAGTTATATACCTAGCTACATTACATATACGTACATGTATCGATGTACATACATACATATTTCATAGGAGAAAAAGTGAACGTGATTTACGTAGTATGTTAGATCCGCATCCTAGACATCGACGGCCAACTTTGCACCGGCTCAAAGTTACCCTGATTTTACCTCATTTTGGAGGTGGCTTCCAAATTTCGCGATTATTTCGCTTGGAAAATAAAAAGTAACGCTACTCCCAAGTTATCCTAAAATTAGAAATGCCAAATAGTAACTATGGAATCGAAATGTTGCACTCAGCTCGGAAGCAGATGTTGAAAATAATAAACAAAAAACCGACAATCCGAACGATGATCGATGATCACTTCAAACTATGAATTATTGCGAGCACGCGACGCGCGTTTTCTCCTCTCCAGATTAGGGATGAGCATCGATATCCGATATTATCGAAATATCGATATTCGGCACCCGATATTCGATATCTGAATATCGATATAATCATTGTGGGCGATATTATCGATGTATCGATATTCTTCCCGCCGATATCGATATCGAAAATCGAAACCTCCTAAAATAACCTGCAACCCAGAACCTTCTCTACTCAGCGCCAGTTTCGTTAGTGCCTTTGTGTTAGTGGTCGAATTTTGTCTCTCACTTCTCAAACGTGTGTAACAACTGTTCTTTCTTTTTTGTTTTTGACTTCGCTCGGGTGGTCATTAATCATTAATTATGCCACCAAAAAGCAAGTGGTGGGCCTACTTTTTACGAGTTGACGGAAATTATGCCAAGTGCAAAACGTGCGGACAAATTAAAAAAACATCTGGTAATACCAGTAATTTGCGAAATAATATTGAGAAAAGCCACCAGCATTTACTCAGGAGTGATGAATGTACCAGTAAGAGCGAAGATCACGGGAAAAAAAGAGCAAATCTATCGTCTCCGACACAATCACCATCCAAACAAGCCAAGAAGTCAGGTCATCATGAAAAACAGAATCAACCTACTCAAGATGCTGCTAATCCAGAGCCTCCCTCTTCTACGTCTTCCCAGAATGTCCCCATCGAATCCCCATAGCAACAAAAATATTTGAAAATATATCAGTGGTTCCAACCAACTCCACAGTTGCACAGAATTTGAAGACATCCTTGCTTAACCAAATTAAAAAGAAGATTTCAGGGATAGAGCACAACCATCTTTTGGCCATTGCAACCATATTAGACCCAAGATTTAAAACGCTTTATTTCAAAGATGCTGATGCAATTGCTAAAGTAATAAGAGATATTAAAAGCCTCTTGTTGCAAATTGATGACTCACATTCACCGACGAGGGGGGAAGTAGTTCAGGCTCAGAGTCAGAAGCCAGCAGCAATGGAAGATCGTCAAGCCTATTCTCTGACCACAGCAAGATCGTTCAGAAGACATGGAAGAAAAACAGTTCGTACTGCAGCCCTGACTTACCAGACCATCTTGCTCTTTATTTGCACTCTCCTGCAGAGCAAGACATGAAAAAGAATCCGCTATCATATTGGATTGACAACAGAAATGCTTTCCCTGAACTCAGCACCGTGGCTATCAGATATTTGTCATCAGTTTCTACATCTGTTCCATCCGAGAGACTGTTTTCGAAAGCGGGGAACATTATGACACCTGACCGCAACAGATTGAAGGGTGAAACCCTTTCAAAACTTCTCTTCCTGGAGAGCTTGGATGAAAGTTTCTTTTTTTAATTACTTTTAATCACTTTAAAAATAAAATTCATGATTTTCATTGAAATTTTTGAATTTTTTTGTCAGTTCCTTCAATTGATAACGATATCGATAATATCGATATTGATGGCTCGATATTTCACTAGTATCGATATCAGAAGCGGGGATATCAATATCGATACCAATATAGATATCGTGCCATCGATATCCCATCCCTACTCCAGATGTTTTGGCAAACAAATAATGATCTCATCTTGCGTTTATTTTATCAGCTGTGGAGCTACTCACGTTTATAAAATTGTAGGAGGCAAATGAAGTGAAAAAAAAGTGAAGTGGTGCAAAGTTAGACCCCATGGCTCAAAGTTACCCCGATTGACTCTATGTTATACGTCGCACGGGCAAATGTAAACTTAGCACAAGAGTGGGGAAAGAAAGAGTCAAACAGTCGATAAGACGTGCAGCGCATGTGTAATAAGACCCTTGCCAGATGCCCTGCGTTGTTTTACCTAATTAGGACAATTTACACAAAATTATCATTTGGCACGATATGAAGTAAATTTGTTGTACCAACTGCAGACATTATTTGTCATCCTCCGCCTCCGTTTCCAATAAAAAACACACACCCGATAAGTTGCGCAACTCGTCGACTGCTGAAAAACCTCCCTGGAACGTTCTTTCTTCGGAGAAACCCTTCTCGCAAGTTGATCCTTTCATCAAAACCAGTAGTTGGAGCCGCGTTTGCCGAACTATGTCGACAGGCGCTCTTCCCCGCATGGCAGATGCGAAAACCTCTCAGGTGACCGCTGCGGCGAAAAGTTTCAAATTTCTCCACCGTCGGGTTTCACGCCACAGATGGCGTTTCGCCAACTGGAAATTAATAGCTTGGAATTTTCAAACACACGCACACAGTCCATGATTATACACCAACCAAGCCAGTTGAGGATTATGAAACGCAGTTGTATGCGTTTTTTGTTTAATCAGCTCCTGTTACGTTACCATAATTTAAAATTGATAAACGACGAGATAAATTAATAATAATAATAATAAATTATTTTAAAAACCGACGAAGTTAGCATTAGTCCCACTTATAAAATTCTGGCCTTCTCAGAAATATCGTGGTGGTCCATTAGGTGACCTCCACCACGGTTGTTTAAATACGTTACAAGTTAATTAGCGACATCCCACGAAATTCTAGTATTCAAGCAGCTATTTGCAACAGGAGGAGTCTGTAGAATGGGGTAAGTTTGTTCGAAGTATATTCTTTTGTCCGCTATTTTACATTTCTACTAACTCTTCTCGTCAATTCTCTGCCAACAGTCACAAATAAGTTGGATAGCTGAATGTACATGGGGCTAAGAAAAGCTGTGCGATGAGAGGCACGATTACAATAGGTTCTTGTCCTTAGGGTCGCAGAAAATAAAATGAGGGGAGTTTTAACGTTCAATTCGCGAATTGGTTTCAATAGCCGACTTTATTATCAAGCCTTATTATGTTAATCAAGATGTGAATGAGCCGCAGATATCAAGACCGGACGGACCACGAATTTGTTAAGTTGAAGACCCTTGAGGCTGATGAGGACGGTAGATCGCTGATGGTTCGTTAAATAGAAACTGCCATCTTGAAATCACTCAGGAAGGCGTCGCTGGACCAGATTATAACGCCGGTCGTTCTAAACTGGTGGAAGGTTGAGCAACTGCTAATTGAAAACACATCAAGAGAAGACTTGAGGAATGAATTGGGGGTGGAGGGGGAGGAACACGACTTCTTGCAGCTGAAGAACCCAATCTCATGTTGGGGATTCAATTTTCGAAAGGTGCTCCATTATTTCGATCTCACAAACTTGACCGAGCAAGTCGGCATCAGAACGCTAACCCTAATTTCCTGCCCTGTTGTTCGTATCGCACTTAATAGAACGTATTCTTCGATATTAACCGAAATACTGACTATCTTGTTGAAGCACCACTGTTTCATTATCTGTCGCAGTTAGATGAAAGTATTCAATTAATATGAACTTAATTCTGCTGGAAAAAATATCTGGTGCAACGCACCAGACAACTTTCCTCCGCCAGACGTGCAACTGTCAAATTTATTTTTATTCATTTAACATAAACTTGATAGAAATTAGCCTCAGACAAGATCCCGAAATTTATTTTGTCGCCCCTTTTAATGTAATTTATGAAAGTGTTGACCAGAATTATCGGAGAAGGTTTCCGTTCACACATCGGGAGTTACAGGGAAAACGCTGTGAAAAAAGTTGGTCAAAGAAACGACAAAAGCTAGAGTTCCAAAATCCCAAATTATTTTATAACCGTTATTGAACTACCACAGACTAGGAAACTTATTCGACTACTACCACGACTTTGTCGAGAGCGCGAAGCAGGATTTCCTAGGAAAAACCGGCACAAGGTATTTACCATAAAAATTGTCATTATTTTAGGGGTGGTTATTTTAGTAATTTTGCGAAGCTCAATGCCGAGGCCGCAGCCGTATAATGCGCTCACTAAATTGTAAATATTTCCTCACAAAATATACAGGAAAAACAAAGAATAAATATCTGGTGCGTTGCAACACACAACTTTCCTTAGCTCCACGTCAATTCACTTTGTACATGGCCAATTCTATTAAATCAATTCATTCAGTTCCTTTGAACTTGGTCAAACAACACGTCACAGCAGGAGGAAGCGGTAGCGCCTACAGTTCTGGAATTTATTGTGCTGCTCGTACTCATTCCAGGATCATTATTGAGCAATTGGTACACAGAAAATTAATGAGGCTGTAAACACAAATTTTTTGAAGAAGGATAGTATTTACTTTTGCAGAGTTATTGGGTAAAAATGTTAGTAAGCGAAACGGCAGTAGTTGAAATTCAGGAATTTTTGAAGTGACCCCAATGTATCTCATGAGCGTTTTTAAACACTCACCATATAGGTATTGGATTGGACTACAATACCAATTTTTTTTTAACATTCTTCAAAAATTCCAGCTGAGTTTATAAGGAAAAAACTGCGCTAAAAACGCGTTTGGTCGAAAATTTTGATAATTTATTGTGCTGCTCTCGTCATTTTCCCACGAATGGAAATGTTATGGTATCATTGCCTTATTGAGAGCTATCAATATAGAAAATTTAATCAAAATCGTTAGAGCCGTTTTTGAGAAAAAAAATTTGGTGTTTTGATCATTATGATAACTATAGTTAAATTTCGGTGGATTTTGTTTGTACCCTTATTTTGGCGTCCCATGGTAACCTGCGGGCGAGATATGAAGTTTGAGCTGATTTGGTTTGGTGGTTTTCTCTAAAAATCGTTCACAGACACACACACACACAGACCATTTTCCCAAATAGTGTTTTTCGGACTCAGGAGGGTCTGAAACGTAAAGATCTGAAGAGAAATCAAAATTTTTTTTTCAGCCGATTACATAACTTTCCTTTCTACTTCGTAGAGCCAAGGAAAGTAACAATGACGGTAAATAACTTTCCTTCCTAAATTGCAGAAGTGAGAAGAGTTGGTTATTATGAAAGTGGAGGAGACGGATCAGAGTTTGCACATCTTACGAGATCTCGTAAGATATTAAACTACGCCCGACTTACGGCAACAGAAATATTAACTAAAATGTGCCAAAAGTGTCGATTTTACCACAATGAAAGTTTGAATTTGATGTACCTGACGAAGCGTCTTGAAGCGACCTTGTTGACTTGTTCCTTCGTACAATGTCTACCACCTTTCGAACCGAAAACGGGATCCGCCGACCTCGAAATGATAGTTTTCTCAAAAACGGCTCTTTCAGCCCACCAGAATCTAAATTTTGTTACGACGTTTCACGAAATGCGTTAAACACAAATAATGCGTCGCAACAGATGTTCATTGGTCAGGAAATGGAATACAATAACTCGTCGTGCAGGTATAAAAATGTAGCACTAATGGACAAATTATCGACGTGGAAGACGTACACCGTCAAGTGCAAGCAAGCGTATGCTGATACTGCATTACTCATGAAGTATTCAGTAGTTTAAAATGTAGCAATCGGAAAGACATTGGGTAACAGTTAACTAATTGCGTTTTCCATTTTAGGCTTTTAGAAATGAGACTAAACTCAGAAAGTATCAACTCGCTTCAACTGTCGGAATTTTCCCTGTTACAGCGACACCTGAGTCAGAATCAAAGGAGTCGCCGGCTGGTCTTGTGTTTGACCAACCATTAGCAGAACCGAAGCCTCTTCGTTTGTCCCCCTTTTGCTTCTCAACAGTCAAACACGGTAAACATCAACGAGCACCCAACGGGCTCAACCTTTGGAGCGAAGACAACCTCCTACGGACGTCAAATTCGACCGTTTCACACTTTTACAACTCATTCATTGTCTTAAGACCACGAAACACAGTTTATTGGGAATTCCAAGTGAGCTTAGGAACGAGAATTGTTGAACGATGAAAAAGGGTCGTCATCTTGCTTGATCAATAGAGCTGTGGGCCTTACGAAGTACACTCATGACAAGCAAGCCAGGCGCTGCATAGAGGTGAACAACATGCCGTCGTTGACAATTGACAACGTTCAGGCCAGCGAAAGCTTCGGAGTGAGCTATGTACAAAATACAAGTCTCTGTGGGAAGGGTCAAAAGATTGCCAACTAAAAGGTGGGAAGGAGTGTCGAGAAGGGGTACTCACAAGAGGCCTTCGGAGCACAGACTAGTTGTTAGTAAAACAGCCTGGTAGACTATGGTCAGAACTCACTAAAACGTTGCCACTAAGCGATTGGCGGTAGATATCTGGTGCGACGCATCAAACAACTTTCCTCAGCCCCACGACACATCTGTTTCTCGGCAACAAGCGTGTGGCCGGTGTTAAGTCACTGTCGCACGTGTAACGTATTCCTTGCGACCGCCCCAAGGAAATAAGGTCACGTTAAAGGAGATGGATAGATAAGTTAGGGGTGCTGGGATCTTCTCGTTCAATAAAATTCATTTCCTTTTTTTGAAAGTTTCATTTCGCGGCGATTTCTCAGTTATTGCACAGCCTAAATTCGTGAAAATATTCCGGTACTCTTCAGTTTGTTTGAGATTGTGCACAAATCCTGTTTGCTCAGGATCCAATTTTCGCCATTCAGTATGTAAAAACTAAATAGAAATTAACTTAAGGTTCTACATAGAAACTGCTAGCGATTGAGGATCTAGAATTTATTGAGCTGCCCCTACTCATCCGTGTGTGAAATCGATTGACAGGAAACAGATGGACCAAATCACCTCAAACCCGCAGGTCACCATGGAACGACAAAATAAGGGATATGAGCAAAATCTGTCAACTGACTATAGTTATCATCATAACTAGTTTTCTCTAAAACGGCAATTTGTTGTATAAACAGCTATAAATTACACAATAATACATTAAAATCTGTGGGAAAACGACGAGAGCAGCACAATAAATTACTAAACACCGTTTTTAGTGCAGTTTTGGTTTTCAGTCCCGAAAAATTTTTTACAACCACCCCTCAAAATTTGATACTTTACGTTTCAAGACATGGAGATTCCAAATCTGCTATGTCCGTCCGCCGTCCCCCGCCCCACCTTTAACGTGGTCTAAAAAATTCGTTCTTTCGCACAAAAATCCCATTTGGTATCTAGTTGTGCCCGCCATCTCGGCAATCCGATCGGACGCAGCCCATGGTTGTTATGGACAAAAAATGGTTAAAAAAATTAACGAAACGCAGTATAATCGCAAATAAGCCGTGTTTCGTTTCGTTTTCAAGGTATTTTTACATCCTGGGTCGAATGGAACGAGTATCAGACGTGTACAACTGCGTATAGGGAAATTACAGTAATTATTAGAGCCAACTAATTGAACGAACTCGCGGGAACTACAGAGGAAGTCAACGTGTACTCCCTCCCTCCCTCCATCCCGTCTCATCAAAAACCACCCGCCCGCTCGCCTCGCAACGTCGTGCCAATTGCCGAGGGTTCGCTGGAAGTCCCCAATTTCTACGACTCTTTTTGCCCGACTGGGCGGAGGAAGGTTAGAGCCGATGTGGCCGGCACTTCCTCCGCACACCCCTCCATCGGATCATAAATGGGTACAGACGTTTACGGGTGCCTGGCGCAGGGGGAATATTTAGTTTCCGTAGTTGCATTGTACGACTCAGGAAGCTCCTCTGCGACTCACGAATCAGTCTCGACCTGCGTTTAAGACTCTCAAAATGTTATGTATGGTCTGCTCTCTTGTACGAAGTCGAAACATGGACCCTAAAAGCACAAACAATCAACAGGCTGGAAGCTTTCGAGATGTGGACATATCGCAGAATACTCAAAATACCATGGGCATCGCATACCACGAACAAAGAAGTCTTGCGCAGGATTGGAATAGAATGAGAACTATTCAAACTGGTAAAAGTCCGTAAAACTGCATACCTAGGTCATATCCTGAGAAACGACAAATACCGTTACAGCTCATCGTCAAGGGAAAGATCGAGGGCAAGCGGGGCCTAGGACGGAAGAAGATGTCATGGCTGAGGAATGTACGTCGGTGGACTGGCATGAGCTCATCAGAGCCGCTGAAGACAGAGAGGATTTGCCACTGTGATATCCAACCTTCATAGATGGAGATGGCACGTCGAAGAAGAAGTAGTTCCATTGTAGTCAGGTCATGTTTCGTATGGTTTACAAGTATTTTTCGATGCTGAATCGAATGGAATGGGTCTCGGAGCAGTCATAATAGGTCAAGCTGTTCATGAGAATAATAAAGCGTTGTGTAATAATTTGCAGGGTTTTTTCCTTATAACCTCCGCTCACGTGCTACTGAAATCTTCAGAAAAATTGGCATAGTAGTCGAATTAAGTACTTATAGGATGAGCACTTGATGACGTTCAAAAGATATATAGGAACTACTCCCGGAATTATGGAATTTCAACTACCATTTCACCTACTACTATTTCTCATAATGTTTACCCGATTATTCCAAAACAGTGAACGCAATACTTCTCAAAACAAAATCACGTAGACAGTCCCTTAAATCACCTTTTAACTGATAGCTAAATAATGGACGTGGAACGAGTATGAGCAGCACAGTAGATTCCAGAACCATAAGCGCCTCCCGCTGTCATGTAGAACGTTGTTATGAGCAGAATGATCAAATTTCTACAGTCAAGAGAATTGTTGAATGGACAGTTCGTGATGCGGCGCACTAGATATTTTCTTCATAAATTTCGCTCAAATGACACAAGAATTCTCCGATAAATCCAATAAACTACTTATTTGAAGAGCGCTTAACAGCTCTCATTTAAAAAAATTGGGAGTAGCCCTACGAATTCCGGAATTCCAACTACCGCCGCTTCACTTACTAGGTACCATTATTCAAGTTTTTACTCGATTCCAAAACAGTAAACACGATACTTCACAAAAACAAATGTTGTTGACGCTCGCGCGAACCTCCTTTGCAATGATTTCTCAGTACAGGTTGTGGAACGAGTGTGAGAAATTTGATAAATAATTAGGCACCACAATCGGCAGCCATGAAAACCGCTGAATGGTCGAGCTAAGAAAACCTGAGCGATGCGTCGCTCCAGATTTTTATAGAAGGTACCCGAACAGTTCTGGAACTATAAGATCAGCACACATACACAAAATATCAGGAACGGGAGAAGGATGGCGAATGAAAATGCGTAAAAATAACCAACGACGTTTCGACTGAGTGGCGTCGCCCTCAGTACACTAATAAGTTGTTTGCGATTGTCTTAAAACGGATTTTCAACTTCCCACTTTTTTATGCGTTTGCATTTGGCGTTTGCATGTGCGCGCGACTTTGGTTCTAAATGCTATTGACTCTGGTATCACGTACGTCTCTGTTGTGAGTTAGATCAAGGTCTACTGGGGAAAAATGAATAGGGTCTACTTAATTAGAAATTCTGATACCTAAACTGCTAAAAAAAATCAAAATGACATAAAATTCGTCAGAAAACGACGACTGTAGAGCGGAAGAACTCATTTTCAACCGGAGTTTCAACGAAAACAAGCTTTTAACGTCCTACGAGGGCCCGCAACATTAATTACTACGTTGATTAATGTTAGGCTAATTGTGCGCTTGTGTCTGGTCCGAATTTACGGCCGAGTTTGTCGAAGACAAGGGCGCACGGTCACGACAGCAAAAATTCATCGAGGAGATCAATTTAAAGAGGAAAAAACGCGGAATGGCCGCGGAGGAAGGGGAAAACTGGAAAGGTTGTTGGCCGTTCAATTAGTTTCATGGCGTGTAGCAGGCGGATCGCCCGAGATTTTTCCTTCGCTCGGTTAATCGCTCTCATAAACATTTCATTAGCATGTCGAATGATTCAAAGTTTCATGATAAAGTAACAGCCCTGTAATCTGGGGGACCTCTCATCAAATATTCCAAACCGCCATCAATATTCATATGGCGCGGATTATCAACTAATAATCGTAATTTTGTCGGTTAGTCGGTGGAAAAATTTAATAAAAATAATCGCCGGAGATTTTCATTTGGTATTTCTTGAAAATAATTATCTTATGGAAATGCGTGGTTGCTCGTTGAGAGTTCGTTCCCACCGGACACCGCGCAGCTTCATTCCAAATACCGGGACAATTTTTCAGGCATTACACAAAATTGAATCACGTTATTAACGATCAAAGATGAACGGCGGTGCTCCTTCTTCTACTAGAAATAAACTGTTATTATTTATTGAGAGAAGACTGGAGGAGGGCCAGGGAAAGTGGTGACGCGATAAACGAAAGAAGAGGACCTGCAGAAGGACAGAAGGAACGCCATACCAAACTAAGCACACACAGGAGGCGTTATAGCACACGATGACAATTGACGCTCTTCTCGCGCTGTGTCTTATGTCAAACATATCGAAACCCTCCCAGGTTGAAATCACTCTTTCAAAATCGAAATCAGACTTTCGTTATTCACGCATCAATCCGTGGCATTTACTACAAATCCCACTTTCCAACGAATAGGCTATTTTAACGATTGGAAGAATGCGATTTTGAACTCTCTACTTTACAAGGCGCAAGAAAATATTATAAGGAAGCTATGGTTACAGTTACATCCCAAAAATATCTGGTGCGTTGCAACACACAACTTTCCTTAGCTCTACGTCAATTCACTTTGTACATGGCTGATTCTATTTAATCAATTCATTTACCAAGCAGTTCATTTGAACTCGGTCAAACAACACTTCACAGCAGCAGGAAGCGGTAGCGCCTATAGTTCTGGAATTTATTGTGCTGCTCGTACTCACTGCAGGACCATAATTGAGCAATTGGTATACAGAAAATTAATGAGGCTGTAAACACGGATTTTTTGAAGGAGGATAGTAATCACTTTTGCAGAGTTATTGGGTAATAACTGTTAGAACTGGTATTAAGCGAAACGGCGGTAGTTGAAATTCAGGAATTTCTGGAGTGAACCCCATGTAACTCATGAGCGTTTTTAAACACTCACCCCATAGGTATTGGATTGGATTACAATACCAATTTTCTAGTAACAATCCAGCGGAGTTTAAAAGGAAAAAACCGCGGCAAAAACGCTTTTCGTCGAAAATTTTGATAATTTATTGTGCTGCTCTCGTCATTTTCCCACAAATGGGAATTTTATGGTATAATTGCCTTATTGAGAGCTATCAATATAGAAAATTTAATCAAAATCGTTAGAGCCGTTTTAGAGAAAAAAAATTTGATGTTTTGATCACTATGATAACTATAGTTAAATTTCGGTGGATTTTGTTCATACCCTTATTTTGGCGTTTCATGGTAACCTGCGGGCGAGATATGAAGTTTGAGCTGATTTGGTTCGGTGGTTTTCTCTAAAAATCGTTCACAGACACACAGACCATTTTCCCAAATAGTGTTTTTCGGATTCAGGGGGTTTTCGGTTTAGATAAACCTGGTAGAATCTAGCGCAATGCTGTACGTACAAACTGCTAGTGCGTAAGGTTCTAAAATTCATTGGGTTGCCCCTATTTGTATCACGACTTTCGTTGAGTGACCGTAATTGAGGTAATTTAAGAAAATTGCCGAGACGATTTTGTTTTTGTCGAAACGTTCATCTACATAGGTCGAGAATTATTAGAAAAATACTGGACAATAGTTCGAACTCTTGGATTTCGTGGGATGTTTATAATTATTTTATAACTGTTTTTAAACAACCATTGTGTAGATAACTTATTAGACCTTTTTGAGCAACTGGGTACCTCATAAGCGATACTTATATAGAAAAAACTGCACTCAAATCGTTTCATGATCATCATTTTTTGACGAACGAAATTGCGTGCTACCATTATTACTTTCCTTGGCTCTACGAAGTAGAAAGGAAAGTTATGTAATCGGCTGAAAAAATCTTTTTGAGTTCTCTTCAGATCTTTACGTTTCAGACCCCCTGAGTCCGAAAAACACTATTTGGGAAAATGGTCTGTGTGTCTGTGAACGATTTTTAGAGAAAACCACCGTATCAAATCAGCTCAATAAATTACCAAAACTTTCGACGAAATCTATTTTAGCGCGGTTTTTAGAGAAAACAACCGTACCAAATCAGCTGAAACTTGATGTATAGCCCGCAGGTTACCATGGAACGCCAACATAAGGGTATAAACAAAATCGACCGAAAGTTAACTATAGTTATCATAGTGATCGAAACACCAAATATTTTTTTTCTCAAAAACGGCTCTAACGATTTTGATCAAATTTTTTATATTGATACCTCCCAATAAGGCAACTATGCCATAAAATTCCCATTTGTGGGAAAATGACGAGAGCAGCACAATAAATTATCAAAATTTTCGACGAAATCGATTTTAGCGCGGTTTTTAGAGAAAACAACCGTACCAAATCAGCTGAAACTTGATGTCTAGCCTACAGGCCTACAGGCCTACATGGGACGCAAAAATAAGGGTATGGGCAAAATCCACCGAAAGTTAACTGTAGTTATCATAGTGATCAAAACACCAAATTTTTTTTCTCAAAAACGGCTCTAACGATTTTGATTAAATTTTTTATACAGATAGCTCTTAATAAGATAATTAAACCATAAAATTGCCATTCGTGTGAAAATGACGAGAGCAGCACAATAAATTATCAAATTTTTCGACGAAAAGCGTTTTTGCCGCTGTTTTGTCATTCTAAACTCCGCTGGAATGTTACTAGAATGTTAAAAAAAGTCGTGTTTAGTCCTATCCAATACGTATATGGTGAGTGTTTAAAAACGCTCATGAAGTACATAGGGCTCACTCCAGAAATTCCTGAATGTCAACTACCGCCGTTTCGCTTACTACCAGTTCTAACAGTTATTACCCAATAACTCTGCAAAAGTGATTACTATCCTTCTTCAAAAAGTTTGCGTTTACAGCCTCATTAATTATCAGTGTACCAATTGCTCAATAATGGTCCTGAAATGAGTACGAGCGTCACAATAAATTCCAGAACTGTAGGCGCTACCGCTTCCTGCTACCGTGAAGTGTTGTTTGACCAAGCTCAAATGAACTGAGTGGTAAATGAATTGATTAAGTAGAAAAAACTCTGTAGAAAGTGAATTGACGTAGAGCTAAGGAAAGTTGTATGTTGCAACGCACCAGATATTTTTTTGATCAGTTCACTCGAAATGTTTATGCAAAATCGTTACCGCTGTTGTTGAAAAAAAAATGGTACTGGGTTGCACTCGCATGTTGGGCTCCGCAACTGTTTCTGTGAAACATAAACGAAAGTGCATGGGAAAATGAGATTTCTAGGAAGATAAAAATGAAGGAGGCGCGCCGAGGAAAGTTGTGCGATACGTCGCACCAGGTATCTCCCTCATTACATCGTTTTGTTAAACCAGCAAATAAGGTACACGATGGAAGTTTAATAACGGTTATAAATAATTAGGAACATTCCACGAAATTGTTGTCGTCTCTTAAGTTTCCAAACAAATTAGTCTACACAGTGACGTAAATTAATTGTGCAATGTTCAACGAAGGTCGTGACATAAATAGGAGCAACCCAATAGATTCAGAAACTTCTGCACATTACATTGAGCAAAGTGCATACAAGCTGAATGAAACAGATCGGAATAGTTGATAGTTAGATAAAAGTCGCAGAATGGACGCGGGTCTGAGAAAGGTTGTGTGATGCGTCGCACCAGATATTTTAACAATATTTTCCCTGCAATTCTAGAACAATAGACACGAACCTGCCCAGCAAAGTTTCCAAAGAACTGGGCGTTAAGCACTACGGGTTTCTAAATTGAACGTTAAGTTGTGCCAGGTCCCTACAAGATATTGAAGAGCAGGTAGGATGACATCCTTGAGCGTGGGGCTGAAGTAGTGTGGAGAGTATTCTCGCCAATGCGGCCGTTGCTAGTCAAAGAAGTTACCAAAGGCTGGGTATTCAGTAAAGATCATGAGATTGAGAGCGACAACTCAATGGATTTCGGAACGCTAAGCACTGCTGGGTTTGAGCACGTTTGTTGGTCCCAGCACAATATCTCCGATACAACTATCCGCGCCATACAATCAATCAACACGTCCAAGTTTGCAAGATGCGAGGATGCTGGACTTGTCGCCACAGCACTTGGCTCGTTGTCGGCCAAGACATGCGTCTAGTCGGGTACAATTTCGCGTGTCGTCGCTTCACCTGCGAAGGACCGAAAGGAAGAGGATCTCAAAAGGATCCATCGAGGGAAGGTGTCTTCGAGAAATCGAGCCACCAAAGGAGCGATAGCCGGAGCTTGGAAGAGCTAAAGAGGGGAACCTCCGAGGAACTCCAGGACCGGTTTCCTCGTTGCAGCGTTGCCAAACCTGTCGACTCCTTCTTTGGAGAGCGCATTCTCTTCTCTCTCCTTTTCGTCCATCCAGGACTAGGCCTTCTGACTTGCGTTTCAGCTTCGAGGATCCTCCGGCGTCGTTTCCCAACGCATAAAAATCCCTCATCTTCAGAAAAAAGGGTTCTCGACGGGATTGACGCTCAACTCGGCGGGAGGTCGATGATCCAAGTGACAATTCACGACTTCTTCGAAGCTCGAAACGAGTTCACCGGCTGATTTAAGGGGAAATTCAGTCGTGGACCGCTTCCATCAGTCACTTCAGACTCTTCCAGAGCCCGTGCTCTTTAATTCGTCGAGCTAGTTCGGTTGATTACGTCTATTTTGTCCTCCCAGGAGCTGCACGACCTGTTCATCAAATCGAGGATGCCCATGTAAAACTGCGTCAACTCGTCCTATCTATCAGAGTTTGATCCGTACTCCTACCTGACAAAAAATACTTTTTCACCAAATTGCATTAAAGACAACCGTAATGGATGAGGGGGGGGGGGGCGAGTGAACAAAATACGACCCCAAAAATTGTGCGATTCCTCTGCTCCTCCGAAAATATGTAAACCAAATTCAGGCCCCTTGCAACAGCGAAGAAACGTTTTATACAAACGCACCTATTTACTTTTACCACATCTCTGTGCAAACGCTAGAGAACAATTGGTTTTTATACTTAGTTTATTAAGATTTACAGGTTTACAACTTATCAGTAATTGTTTTGACCCAATTTATTATAAAACAAAGATACAAAAGTTGTTTACGTCAATTTTGTCAGGAGTATGACTACTTCGTCCTTTCATCTTCACTGAGACAGTTAGTTTGCCTTTTTCTGCTCAATATTCTCAGAAGGTCGTACAACGTAAATGGACAGCTTCAGAGTGGAGGTGGCCGTGCAGACGCTCCAAATGTGCGAATGCCATTTTATTTATGGTCTTTCTATCCTAAGATCAATTTGAAGGGTCATTCTGAATGTACCAGAGAGAGGATGAAGGGCAGAGCTGTACACATCAAGGAGAAAACTTGAGTACGGCAACCGGAAGAAAAGAAATCCTTGGGAGGTGGCAAGATGAGCGGGACAAAGCCCAGACTGCCGGTTGTGGACGAGGCAGTTAATTCCAGCACTTGGTTGGTGTCTCGGGTGGCGACTTCCTCAAGGGGCAATGAGTATTGAGGGCGTACCTGCACGCCCTAACTGCAGGGCAATGGTGGATGATACTTCCGATTCCATCTGCTCGTACCACGGGTGGGAAGGCTGGCGAGGCGTGGCGGAGGACGCAGTCGGCTCCCACCAGATGCATTCGTCAATACTATGTTGAAAACTGGCAATGCATTGCTCAATTTGGCCTGGCAGCACTCAGCCAAAAGAGGACGAAGCTTGCTGATTCGGGGTCAGTATCTCGCAGGGATAAAGAATTGCTTCTGAACCTCACAAACTGCTGGGAACTATCATAGAAGTGAGGGTGAAGAGGTGGCATTGCAGAGAGCAGTGAGGGTCAACCTGATGCAGTGTGCTACATGTGCCTGCGTTGGCTGTTAATAAGCAGGAGTAAATTCATAGGCTCTCCCTCCTACATCCAAAAGAGCACTGATTTTCAGATTAGTGAAACCAACATGCGCTGACTTTGCCTATTAATTTCAAGTCTCCACTTGGCTGCCCAATGTTGGATTTAGAGTGAAGATCGATTAAGGTTACCGACAGCAGATACAATACCACCAACTGTAGCCTGCTGTTCCAGACCAGGGGGAGGCGGTTGCATCTAGGTCTCGTACGTGGCCCATAACAACCCATCAGCACTTCAGTGGCCTCTTTCTCATCCAATCCTCATTTAGATTTTCCAGTCACCCCATTTCCCTCTCGGACTGTAAAGGAACCCTTGCCCTTCACAGTGACGTGCCTTCCGGCATGCCTGGGAAACAGCAAGTCCCCTTGCCCTCCTGGCTTTCGTCATACCGCTTGGTATGTCCAGGCTAGACCTCGTGGCGGCGTCAGGATTTTGGATGGCTGGGACGGAGATTCTTTGCTCTTTTATTATTTATTTTTGTTTCTCCGGGCAGGGGTGGAGACCTCAGCACACAGTCCCTCAGGCTAGGTACTCTTCCCCCTCTTCGTGTATCATGGAGTTTTTCCATCTGAGCCTGATCCAGGCAGTTCGACAGGGGTTAACGCCCCTTTAGCCCATCCCCCTTTCTAGCGCCTAACCCTCTACAGAGCCACATAACACAAAACACAGGTACACAAACATACATTCCGAATAATTTACATTCATTCCTTAACTTACATTCATACGGCAGGGGGAGTACTGAATATTCCGCCCACTGCTTGCGACGAGAGTACTCTTTTATACTTCCGCTCCTCCCCTCCAATCCTATACTATACCTATCCTAGTATCACAGTTGTTCCTAGCCTACACACAAACATGAACCCACTAACTACCACCCCACCTGTAGCCAGAACTGCATCATTCGTGAAGGTGGCAGCAGCATTTCCTTCAGCTGCAGGTAGTTGAGCGGATACAGGAGTGGGTCGAGTATGCTCCCCTGTGGTATACCTTCACCGATTGGTTCAAGTTCGGAAATAAGCGTTTAATTTGATGAGATAATTAGCGATCTGTTAAGTATCAGTCAACAACTCAGCATGTTGTAACTGTTCACTTGAATGTTAGGCGTTATCCATGTCAACCTTTGACCGTCTCAGTGCCGCCAAACAACGCGACAGAGCATATCTTCTTCACGTCATGTTCTACAATGTTTGTTTTCTGCGCACTTGTTTTATTGTGCCCAAATCCTAACTGGTGGTTGGGAATTGTCTGGCGTTCTTCAGGCTTTTGTGCAATAGTTTTTCGAATAATTGGGAAGGTATTCCCTGGTTTAGTAGCGTAATAACCTCAGAAATCTTCCAAAGCTGAGCAGCATTATTTCCATTACTTTGATTAACGCGTTTCGAGGTAGTTATTTTAGTACTCGGCCGGTGATCAAATCATATCGCGGTGGTTTCTTCATTATGATTTCTCTCCCGATAGTATTTTCCACAGGCGGTCATTTAACAAGTCTCCCAGAGGAGGAGCTGTTGCCCATGTTTCACCACAGGGAGGTATGACCCTGGGGAATGTCGTACCGCCTGGGAGGAGTTCTTAATCTGGTTTCCCTCCTGATCCAACTATTTACTAGGAACTACATTAAAGCAGCACGTGGTTTCTTGTCTCTTCCACGCTGGATTGAAGTCGCCATGTCCAGTAAGCATCTGGCAAGATCAATGGAACCTATCTTCTTCCGAGATGTTCACGGATGTTGGGGAAGAACTCGAACGTATCACGACCATTTGACAAGGATTCCTATCTCGCTCGAGATTTACGTAGTGCGGCAAGTTTTCGTTTGATTTTGAGGTTCAAACAAAGTTCAGCCCAGAGCGGGAGTTCCCTTTCACTTGTCCACCACGCACACAATGGCCAAGTCAACGGGGGTCACTTGGAATGCTTCAATGGATGCTGTCTTGTAGGCCTTGGTGATTAACAGGAGCACAGCTCTCTGGATTGGTATTAGTACCGGACTTTCTTTTGATTGGCTGTGAATTTGCTGCCCTCGTAGTCAATCACGTCCTCGCACATGAGGATTGTGTATCGGCAACACACATCCCATGTGGCTTTGCTAATTGCTCGTAATGAGGCAAACCTTGCGAGAGTAGTGCCTTTGAGGTGTTGGCTGAGACGTTACCTCTTACCTACATTAACACCTAAGTACTTGAGTTGCGCTCCTTGGTGATCACAAAAAGGTAGTACGTTTGGCTATTCAATTGACCTCGAGGTGCCCGCAGCATTCTTTGACGATTTGGAGCTTTTAACGGGTTTCGCCTCAATTTGGTGGATGGATTGTCCACACACCTGTGTGCTGCTCCTAAGAAGACCTCCAAAGAACTGATCGGAGGACCACCCGTGTTGGCGCCCCTTCTTAATCCTTCTTCGGACTCGGACATTTCTGCATTCGATTCGTGTCGATTCTCCTAAGACAACCCCTTTCTGTAGCTGTAGGTCTTCAGAAGGCAATACTCTGGCAAACAGCTAGCAGACCATATCATAAGTCCCCTCAAGTATGATATAGCGACTGCCTCACAGGATTCTACTTAAAATGGTTATCACAGGTCCTGTTCTCTTGTAGACCAAATCAACCTTCCCACGGGAATCCTCAACCTTCCCTTTTTAGGGGAACCCCTGTGTGTATCTTAGTTTAAACTGGGTTGGCAGTAAGTCGTTGATTCAAAGAGGCTGTGAGGACATGAAGCTCATTGTCGCCCATAAGCCAGTGAGACTGGGAGGAAAATAGAGCTTCCTGCTTCATAGTGCTTTAATACAAGTTGTGTATATTTCGAAAGCGTCATCCACCGCCACCATGTTGATTTTGGTCTGACATAGACACGGCTGCACCCCTTTATGTCTACCCCCCCCCAACACAGCACGCTGATATTTAATATTTCGACTCAGTAGACCACAATACGTAAAGGTCTGAAAAATACTCAACTTTCTCGGTCGATTGCAATACTTTCCGTACCCACGGGTCGCGGATAATAAAAATTGAACGCATCTGAAGGTGATTGGATTGTGGTTTAGTTCCACGCTGGAACGTTCATTTCTCGTAGGATTGTGGGGAAGGAGGGTGCGAAGAAGGCCATAAACGGCTGTCTGCGCCTTGCAGTAAAAATGTGTGGAACGGCTCTTGAGATTGTGCAGTGCAGCTTTGACCTTTCGAAACCGCTCAAATGCAACAGGAAAGTGGACGAATTATCGCGAAGCGGGAACCCCGGGTTTTTAATTGAAAATATCTTCGCCCCTTTTTTGTTATTTAATTTCTCATTCCGAAGTCGAAGGCGGTTTTCAAATCCGCTCAAAAGTCAATTAAATCTGGTTCGAAGGGGTCTCGCCAATGATTTATTGTTGCGGGGAAGGAATGACAGGGCGGGAGACTGCGGCGACGGCGTGGGACCCCGAAACCAACAACTCGGTTTAAATTATACGCGCCCGAAGAAGCTCGAACGGTTAATGCCGGTTAATTTACATTGAATAAGACATGTCCCCGCGCCTTTGGGACAATGGAAGATCCGCACAGGAGCGCAGATACCATCTACGTACAGTATTTATTAGGGGCGCGGGTTATTGATTTCCCTTTGGCGAGTATTGTTTTCAACATTTTTTTTGTTTCGTTCCAAAAGATCCCAAAGGGACAAAGCTTATCTTTCCACGAGCCCGGAATCCTGATTAGCTGCAACGGGAATGAAAGCCCCTTTTCCGCTTCGATTCAATTGGATTGGCTGCATCCAATTATTTTGCTGAAGAGCTGCACACAGCCAACAGGGAATTTGGCTCAGTCTCTTGGGAGCGGCTCTCCGAAGTTTTTAAAGTCACTGTTTAGTTATTGAGATGTTTCAGTAGTTAAACAACGATATCCAGTACGTGCGAAACGAATCAACGATTTGCCACGCCGACTTCGCAGACGAATCGTCCCCTTTTCCTAAGTCAGTGATCGAGTGTTTAAATTCCCCTTTAGATTGTGTGAAGTAAGGTAAGCAATCAGAGCTTGGTGTTTCATTTTCCCCATTGTCCCTTTATCGTTAATAATACAATCCGTGCATAGGTTATCTATTTCATTCTAAAAGGAGTTCATTTCATTTCATTCATTTCGAGTTTTTCCTGATTAAATTCAAGTGGGTCTTAATCGGTTGTAATTTCATTTCCCATTACTTTCTTGAGAGCCATTATTTTGTTTATTACATCAAGTGAGTATAATTGAGTGTATTTGATTTGTTATTTTGTTTTGGGCCCAGACACGACTTCCACGCGTGTTCTGTACACGGTTGAATTGTGAGACAATTCCTCAAGTACGTTACAATCCATACAGGTAAGCCATTTGCGTTTGGGGTTTCTAAAACGGCGATATGACGTCCAGAGTTTTTACTTTCCGCTACCCGAAGGGAAGGAAAGTATAGTAATCGGCCAAAAAAAAAAAAAATTGGGTTTTCTTCAGATCTTTACGTTTTGAGGCCTACTGAGTCTAAAAAACCTAATTTCGGCGCGTGATCCGTGTGTATGCGTGTCTGTAGTTCGATTTGCGGGAGAACGGCTGATCCGATTGAGCTGGTTCTTTTTTAGTTTTGTCCGCTATTTTTTGTAGACACCAAAATAAGGTTATGGACGATTTCGACCGATGGGAAGGGGGGTGGGTGGGGGACGAAAACGTACCAAAAACTAGGGTTTTTCGCATTTTTCTCAAAAACGGTTTTAACAATTTTGATTAAACTTTCAAATTATCTTCTTCTAGTCAATACCTAACTTTTCTTTTAAATACATATCTCCATGAAAATACGGTGAACGGAGATATAGGCCCATGAAGCAAAAATAGGTTTTTTACGCTTTTTGGCAAAACGGCTGCAGCGATTTTCACCAAACTCACAGGATGTTTTCAAATAGTTAATACCTACATATTATTTTCAATAAATGTTCCTGTGACGGTCCATTGAACAGAGATAAAAATCAAAATGTGTCAAAAATAACGTTTTTTCTAACATTTCCGTAAATTCCAGGGTAACTTTTTCACCAGATGTGATAAATTCTAATGGAGTGTCTTTTATTTACCCATACCAACATTTCGTTCTCTATAATTATTTCTGTATATATATGTTGAACGGAGATATAAGCCAAGTTAACTCAGAAAAGGAGATTTATCGAATATTAATTTATCGGTATTCCAATTTTATCAAAAACGGCTCTAACGATTTCGATCAAACTTTCGGAGTACTCTCAGCTAACTAGTCCCAACATTTTGTTCTGCAGAAATGTTCCTGTAAAAATGCGTTGAACGAAGATATAGCACCCGCATATGTAGGTGGTGTTCGAACTTAAAGGGGTGGCGGAAAGTCGTGTGTTGCTACGCACCAGATATTTATTACTTTAAGTCTAGGTGTGTCTGTGAACGATTTTTAGAGAAAACGACCACACCAATCAGCTCAAACTTGTTATTAGCGCACAGGTTACCATGGGTCGCCACAATAAGGGTGTGGGCAAAATCCACCGAAAGTTAACTATAGTTATCATAATGATCAAAACACAAAATTTTGTTTCTCAAAAATGGCTCTAACGATTTTGATTAAATATTTTATATTGATAGCTCTCAATAAGGCAATTATACCATAAAATTACCAATTATGGGAAAATGACGAGAGCAGCACAATAAATTATCGAAATTTTCGACGAAAAGCGTTTTAGCGCGGTTTTTTCATCATAAACTCAGCTAGAATGTTAGTAGAATGTTTAAAAAAATTTGTATCGTAGTCCAATCCAACACCTATAGGGTGAGTGTTTAAAAACGCTCATGAGATACATTGGGGTCACTCCAAAAATTCCTGAATTTCAACTACTGCCGTTTCGCTTACTACCAGTTCTAAACATTTTTACCCAATAACTCTGCAAAAGTAATTACTATCCTTCTTCTAAAAATTCGTGTTTACAGCCTCATTAATTATCTGCGTACCAATTGCTCAATAATGGTCCTGCAATGAGTACGAGCAGCACAATAAACTCCAGAACTGTAAGCGCTACCGCTTCCTGCTGCTTTGAAGTGTTTGACCAAGTTCAAATTAACTGAGTTATAATTGAATTGATTAAATAGAATTAGCCATGTACAAAGTGAATTGACGTAGAGCTAAGGAAAGTTGTGTGTTGCAACGCACCAGATATTTTGTCAGGAGTTAAATCTTATTTCTTACTTATTTATTTTATTATGATTGGTAAATAACCGAATTGCTGTTTCAGTAGAATTTTTTCCCCTTTGGCCATACGAATCTTCCAGTGGTTGAAGCGGTGTTGGAAGTCCACTAGTGTCAGCAAAATATCCACTGCTTCCACACTTTGAAATCTTGTCCCCTTCAGCGCAGACTTGACTTAGGGAAATAGAAAAACTCACAGGGGGCAAGGTCGGGCGAGTAGGGTGGACTGTCCGACACAGTGATGCCATATTTTGCTAAAAACGCCTTCACGAACAAAGCAGAACAGGCTAGGGCGTCGTTTTGGCGAAGCTTCCATGATTTCGTCTTCCACAAATCGGATCGAACATCAAAAATCTTTATCTTGGCTTTTTCGTCCTTAACGAGTTGAGGCTCTTTCAATGCATGGACTGGCGGTTTGTTTCGGATCGTAGGTAAAAAGCCAAGAATCGTCAAACGTGATCACTGTTTCCAAGAAGCCTGGACCGATGTTGTTTGAAATGTCGGCGCAAGTTCAATATGTGATTCCTTTAGCTCGTGAATGAGGAGTTTCGGTACCACTTTTGCGCAAACATTCCGCTTGTTGAAGGAACGATACAAAACCTCGCGGACACCTTTCTTGTCGTTTCCTATGATTTTGGCAAATGCTGAATGCCTCGCTGACGAAAATTCAGCGATTTTTCAGGTGTTTTTGACGTTGTGGGCCGTCCGCGGCGAGAATCATGCTAGGCCGTTGCACGTCTCGTTGAACAGTTCGAACCACTCAAAAACAACATCGCAATTCGATAACGATTTTTCAAGTTTAACAAGAAACATGGGATTTACCTGTTGTTCCTTCTGAACGTTCAACATTTTTCCGGCGCGTCACTCGAGCGTAGACTGATTTATACGACTGATACTGACAAACAAAGCGTCAGAGGGGAGTAATTAGAGCAGTTTGGTAGACGTTAGCAGACGATATTGACGAGAACCGAATTCAGCGTAATAACTTAGTACCGATCATCTTAAAGTTCCTAGTATGAACTTCTGGGGTTAATAAAAAGTTCGGTTGTTTACTTATGTTTACCTTCAGGCAGCGGGGAAATGAAAATGGTATCGTCGGAGACTCATTTGAAACTTCCTTTAACGAAATGTGACAATTTAGGTGATAATAAGCCCGTTTTTTTTCTCGTTTCGTCGTGTGAGGCGACTCTCCTGAAAGATGCCGATTCGATTGCCGTGTGACGACTCGTCATGAAACGGTTATAACAGTCGAAGACGTAAAATATTTTATAGTACCGTTCCGCCTCCTTTCGTCCGGGAACGTGTTCTCATCCGAGTTACAGTCGACTCCTTATCCGTTCTGATGACTCGTCAATCTTCGAGTGCGAGGAAAATTTTCGATTTGAGCGAAGCAGTTACACTTGAACGACTCGCCAACGGTCTCATTAGCCCATAAAAACGTCTGCCGATCGTCAGTTCCGTCAATTCCGAAGCCTTCGTTTGAAACGAGCGGTTTAGTGGACTGCGGAACACGGAGATGAATTTAAATGCGAGAATTCGGCGAACCGTTTTTTTTTTTACCTTTTTTTAACGAATCGCAAGCGCAAGTTCCTAGTTGACTTTCGATCGCTCATACCAGTCGGTAATTACCTAAAGATGGAAGAAAATCCAACTCTACACTTTTTACTTTCCTTGCTCTACGAAGTAGAAAGGAAAGTTATGTAATCGGCTGAAAAAAAAATTTTGAGTTTTCATCAGATCTTTACGTTTCAGACCCTCCTGAGTCCGAAAAACACTATTTGAGAAAATGGTCTGTGTGTATGTGTGTGTGAACGATTTTTAGAGAAAACCACCGTACCAAATCACCTCAAACTTCATATCTCGCCGGTAGATTACCATGGGACGCCAAAATAAGGGTATGAACAAAATCCACCGAAATTTACTATAGTTATCATAGCGATCAAAACACCAAATAATTTTTTTCTCAAAAACGACTCTAACGATTTTGATTAAATTGTTTATATTTATAGCTCTCAATAAGGCAATTATACCATGAAATTCCCATTCGTGGCAATATGACGAGAGCAGCACAATAAATTACCAAAACTTTCGACGAAATCGATTTTAGCGCGGTTTTTAGAGAAAACAACCGTACTAAATCAGCTGAAACTTGATGTCTAGCCTACGGGTTACCATGGGACGCATAAGTAAGGGTATGGGCAAAATCCACCGAAAGTTAACTATAGTTATCATTGTGATATAGAGATCAAAACACCAAATATTTTTTTTCTCAAAAACGGCTCTAACGATTTTGATTAAATTTTTTACATTGATAGCTCTTAATAAGGCAATTATAGCATAGAATTCCCATTACTGGGAAAATGACGAGAGCAGCACAATAAATTACCAAAACCTTCGACGTAATCGATTTTAGAGTGGTTTTTAGAGAAAACGACAGTACCAAATCCCCTCAAACTTGATATCTAGCCTACAGGTTACCATGGGACGCATAAGTAAGGGTGTGGGCAAAATCCTTCGAAAGTTAACTATAGTGATTAAAAGACCAAATTTTTCTCTCAAAAATAGCTCAAACGATTTTGATTAAATTTTTTAATATAAGTTAAAAGATTAAATTTTAAATTTTTTCTCAATAAGTTAATTATACCATAAAATTCCCATTCGTGGGAAAATGACGAGAGCAGCACAATAAATTATCAAAATTTTCGACGAAAAGCGTTTTTAGCGCAATTTTTTTCTTATAACCTCCGCTGGAATGTTAGTAGAATGTTAAAAAAAATTGTTATTGTAGTCCAATCCAATACCTAAAGAGTGAGTGTTTAAAAACGCTCATGAGGTACATGGGGCTCACTCCAGAAATTCCTGAATTTCAACTACCGTCGTTTCGCTTACTACCAGTTCTAACAGTTATTACCCAATAACTCTGCAAAAGTAATTACTATCCTTCTTCAAAAAATTCGTGTTTACAGCCTCATTAATTATCCGTGTACCAATTGCTCAATAATGGTCCTGGAATGAGTACGAGCAGCACAATAAATTCCAGAACTGTAGGCGCTACCGTTTCCTGCTGCTGTGACGTGTTGTCTGACCAAGTTCAAAGGCCATGTACAAAGTGAATTGACGTAGAGCTAAGGAAAGTTGTGTGTTGCAACGCCCCAGATATTTTTAAAATGCTCAGGAAATCAGCCGTCCTGGATCGACGAATAAAATATTGGCAGCTTATCGACTAGCCAGCTGGTCCAGACGTTTTCCAATTATGTCCAATTTTGGGGGTCCGATGTTATGTTGGCGATTGTTTGATAAACAAACAGAAAATCGTGAACTCCGCGAACCAAAAGTGATTCTTTGCTGAATAAGGCGCTAAATTATTTATTTTTCTCATTTCTTCATCCATTTATTTAAAAAATGCGATATTAAGTTTCAATTTAAATAAAATCATTCATAAAATGCTTAGGCGGCTGCGAGGAAAGTTTCAATTGACTTCCATTGAATTTTTCTTGAACTTCACTGACCCTACGAACAACCCTTACTCGATTTCTCGACAGTACTAATTCACTTTTGGAACGATTTAATCTTTTACACGAGTACTCGAGCATTTTCTATATTATTGTGAGCAATTCGAAATGTCAACTTCGTTTTCCAAAAAATTCTAGCTAATACAATACTTCCAACACCTAAATACAAATGAGTTTCGTCAATTTTCTATCAATTTACGTTGTTTTGCATGAAAACTCAACCGTGAAGTTTGTAAGCAGCTTTTTTACTCCGCTTGCCCTCCAAACATTTTTATACTCGTACAACTTTTTCCAACGACGTTCACTCAACCTCTCCACGAAACTACCCCTTTCCAAATAATTTTAGCTTGGAGCTTTTTTTTAAGCTTTTTTCTCAATTTTCACTGACTTTCCATCACTTAAAGAATGTCTCGATAGAATTCACTCAAGCAGTTATTCAGCTAGCAGTTATTCGCTTTTTACCATTTTCGCTCAACTTTTCAACTATTTCAGTCCCTTTCAGTTTTCAAAATGTTTACTATATCTTCACTATCCTTAGCCCCACGAAGTAGAAAAATACGTGAAAAAAATGTTTAGTCGGCTGAAATGTAAAATTGAGTTTCTGCAGATCTTTACAATTCCAATGGTCTTGTACCCCAAAAAACGGCTCTTTGACAAATTGGTCTGTGCGCGAGTTCGCGAACGAAATGTAAAAAGACGGGAGGACCGAAATAGCTCAACAGGGAACGCCAAAATTAGGGCATCAAAAAAACCAATCCAAAACTAAATATAGTTATCATATGAACAATACGCCTTTTATTTCTGTAAAGTGATGAAATATTCCAGATTTTAGTAAAGGTTCCCTTCATTTAAAGCTGGAGATCTCTCATAATGAAAAGAACTCCTCTTATGTAAGATAGTTAAATGCTACCCGATAAATTCCGGAACGAGCGCTACCGTCATTTCGCCAATAACTGCAAAATAGTAGACACGAACCTTCTTAAAAAACTCGTTACGACAGCGTTATACATTACTAATGCGCTGGTCGCTCGATGAAGGTCGTGGTGTATGCGCTACCAGTTTCTCCGTAGAATGTTAAGTAATGTTTTTCCGCGTTCGTATAAACTGAGTGGATTAGTACCAAGATCGTTAAAAACCGCTGAGTGTACGAGGAGCAGAGGAAAGTTGTGCGATGCGTCGTACCAGATTTTACGACAGTCTTCGTGTCTGTCAATAATTTCATATTTGCAAGATGAACATCAAACCGCTCGTTACTCAGCGTTCGCACAGACGCCACTGGGTCACCTTTTCAAATGTATTTGTCGAGCCGATCGCATGTAAATGATCCCCTTAGAGCGCACTTTATTCAAATCGGCGAATTCCTTTTTAAATAACCTTTAGAGAGTTTACAGCGCTCAATTCAGTTACGCAACATTTATCGACCCCTTTCGACTAACGGTGTAGTTTACTCTATTACTAAGGCTGCCGTCTCTTGTCCACCGCCCAACGACACACTTCAGATCGGAGCCATTTGAATTTACTGCGGATCTGTTATTTCCCCCCCCCCCTCCATGACCTTTATATCGACGTCGAGTTACGACCTGCTAGCCTTCCGGTGTCAATTTCTCATCTATAACTCATTGTGACGTTGTCTAGCACGAGTGTACGATTTGAGCGTGGCGTCTCCTACTCGGCTCGTCGTTAAAACTCGCATGAGCCCCAACCTGAGCCCAGAGCTTGGGAGTTTAGGGCTCTCATTAGCTTCAAAGTGGAGTGTTTTTAATGCGCCCCACCAACTCGCTGGGGATGTGAACAACAATGGACAGTTAAAGAAAGCTCAATGAGCAAGTAGTCGGCTAATAGCTTGTTTTCGGTTGGTTCAAATTAGTCGCCACTTTGTATTCGAAGCTATTAAAGTTCTCTCATAGCTCGAAATTTGCAGCAGGTCGAACAGAAAGACATTCGGAAGTGGTTAATGTTCTGAAAACTACACTCTCGGTCTGTTTTCTTTTGTTCAAGACTCTTTGGTCGATTGACGTCTATACGCTGACATATGCAAGCTCTGAAGATACGGCGAACACTATTTAGGAGTCTCATGGTCATGCTGCACTGGGACTGGACTTGACCTTTTACTGATTCAGAGAATCCCGTCGTTGTGATTCGATTATTTCTCCCAACTGACCCAAGCCAAAGTACCTTCCGAATCCCGATAAATGTTGCGGGTAAACAAACAGTTCGTTTCGTTTAGTGCGCTAAAATCATCCAGACACCCAGAACTACACGCTAACAACTGGCATAGCTTGTCCTGAAGGGGTGACCTTCCTTCTCAGCTTATTTTGCCTCACATTAGGCCAAAATCCTTTTCCGATAGTCATTTCGGGTGCCATCGTGTGATTCGGTAACTGTGGGGGGATTTTCAGGAAATAAAAGTGGTTGCAAGTCAAAAACTTTCCCTCCTCAAGACGATAACCGGCAAATCTCACTATACAAGTTTTAGGGGTGGTTTATTAATGTCATTTGCAGACCTAACTATCTCCGACTAAGTCCCAATGAAGTGTTAATCAATTCACGACTGACTACCGCTGAAGCTCCTGTTGTGATGTAACACCTCAGTTGGTGAGAAAAGGAATTTTATTCTGCTCGTTTTTGTTCACGTTCGTGTGACGATTTCGTTTCCATTTGCCGTCGTTTCAAGTCTAAAACAGCGTGTGAACTCCGATTACTCCAACGAAGAAATGTACGCATTTCAGGAGTAATTATCTTACCAGTTTCGTTCGACAATAGAACTAACGAAACCAAACAAATTATTACAAACTTTGATTACTTGAGCACGAACTTAACAGTTACATAAAATGAATCATGAAAACTAAGAAAAACGACGATCGAAAGAAAAGACAAAACGCTAGAAAATATCTGGTGCGACTCATCACACAACTTTCCTTAGCGTTTTCATGTCTTTAGCTACTAATCCAATCCATTCCCCACTCAGTTTATTTGAACTTGATAAAACATAACATCACTTTTTACGTGGAAATAGGTAGCACTAGTAGTTCCAGGATTCAACGAGGTGCTCCTACTTATGCCACTACCATCACTAAGCAACAATCCACAGGTGAGTCGTGATATTGACAGCGTGTTTACGGTTTTGAAAGCCTCGAATAAAAACTGTAAAAAATAGCAGCAAGTGAAACTGAACTGGTTTGCATTCCGCAATTCCCTGGGATGCTCCTAATTTATTTGATTATAATGAGCGTTATTAAATTCTCATCGTGTAAGCTGTTTATTGGGCTGCCATCTGAGAACGGCAGAATAACGTGCAGGATCTATAAGGGAAAAACTGCGACAAACGTTTCTTCAATATTTGTAATAATTTATTGCGCTGCTCTCATCATTTTACCACAAATTAGAATTTCATTATACGTTTGTGTTATATGTTATACGTATCTATTTTTTGTGTTTTCGTCGTTATGATAACTATAGTTAGTTTTGGGCCGATTTTGCTCATACCCTCCACACCATTTTGGAGTGTCGTGGTCACCTGGAGGCTAAATATAAAGTTTGTCGAATGCCAATTTAGTTTGCAGTTTTTCCCCCAATCGCATTCAAAGACACACACACGCGCACGGCATTTATCCGAATACTGCTTTCAGGAGAAGCTCTTGAAACGTAAAGATCTGAAGGGAACTTTCAAAAAGGCGTTAAAATGAAACGAGCGGGAAGTGGTTATGGCCCAAGGGTTCACCATTGCAACATAACTGTTTGCATAAAGTAATATGTCAAATCGTAGCGTTGCCCCTTTGTTTGAGGGGATTCTTGTCTTACTTGGAGTATTAACTGGAAAGTTGGTAATCCCTCCCTTAATGCTTCAAATTGATGTATCCACCGCTTGTGGCCATTTTCATGTTTTATCCTATTATGCACTGTGGCACCGTAGCAGCTTATTCTACCCCATAAAAGTGATAGCTTCCTTCTGCAAGGTTCGAACATGTGGTTTTGTGAGGGGATTCTGTGCAGTAGTAGAGAAGGGGGGGGGGTAGTTCAGAACTTAAACTCTACTTTGTAACTTCCAACTCTCAGAAGTTTACTATTAGTACATGTTTTGACGTTTGATATTTATCAAGAAACCCATAAACGCCTGAAATTTATAAAACATTGGGTTCTACCTCCGTAGTTGCAAGTATTAACGCTGCGCCTAGAGCCTCGTCTCACCTGAAACAGTAAAAAAACGAAACTGCATTACAAAACAATCGTGGCCCAAAAGCGCAATTAGCAACGAACTCGATATTTTCCCAACACATGTTTAATGTTAAGATGACAAGTCCCGCGTATTGACGAAAGATAACGTTTGAGCCACTTGGCCAGAACCTTCAGCGCAAAGAGATTTGAAAAGGCGAATCGCATTAGACGCCATGCAAGTCATTTGCGCAGGTGGGATCGAGCAAATGTTTACGCGAGGCATCAGTTGGCAAAGTGTTTGTTAAGAGCTCGTGTGTAGAAGCTGAAAGCCGACTAGCATCAACGGCTACAAACAATTTAGCTTCGCGGTTTCCACATTGGCAAACCGAGTTTTGAGAGGTTTGAGCTGGAACGAAGCGAGATGCTGCTAGAGCAAGTGATACTTTCAAGGCTTTCTCATCTTTGATTGGTAATGGAATAGGCTGACTATGGCAGTGGAGCGATAGAGACGTTGCGTGTACTGGCACTTGCGGGTGATCTCATTAATTCACCGCGCCTCATCATGGTTTACGTTCCGAACTTACGCTTTAGCTTCTAGCTAGGATTCTACCATTTCAGCGATTTACTCTTTCTTACTTACTTACTATTGAATAACGCTGCAGGTTGATAGAACAACAAAAGGTCTGCAGTAGTGTACCTTTCATATTCACGCTCCCACAGGTTCCGTTTCTTATTTATATGTGTTTGGCTAAGCTTAAGCAACCTTATGGCATGAGGCCTTTGTTCCGGGATAATTCCAAACCATCCCCGTCAATCGACTTACTTCTTACATTATTCTCAGCTCGGCTGAACTCAAGGATTAATATTTCCAGAGCCGACACTTGTATTCGCTCACTTCCAATTTTTCCGATGTGTAATGGGGATATCCTCGCTCCCGATAACTCATTTCACTTCTCACCACTTACTTTTGCCCACCTCTTTCTAGCCACTCTGCACCCATCAACTCTTACAGTTAAACACTCTCTCTCAGACGAGCTCTAGTTCGGCTATCCAGAGATACCTCCCAGTGTCATGTGAACTCTTGTCTCTCAGTTACTCTACTCTGAACTCTATATCTATCCGTGACTCATCAGTCGCTCTTCTGTATCCAACAATATTTATATCAAACATGTACAATGCCTATCATCCATTATGTTATTTATATATATTTATTCATCTATGAGTGTATTCCTATAAATGAGCGGAGAAAATAGTTACCATTTAGCTTTCGGTTTGATGCTGTCGGCAGAACAGCCATTATCTGACAGTCAACATGGTGATGGTGAACTTCTGCCATTCTAATACTGAACCATTGACTGCTGACCATTGCATCAATCTGCAAGCTAAACGATAACTACCTCCACCAATTTCACCAATTAGGCGTTTTTTTCAGTTTTATCTTCTTCAATTTCAATTTAAGATTAAATACAGACACATACATGCGTGTATTAATGTATATAACTATAAATGGCTGTGCATGACTTGTGACGACTTTTTATCTCAATTCGGGAAGCTTATTGTCGAACTACACGCTACACTTTTTATTGCATTTGAGTTTTTCCGTCCTATCGCTCGTTTTACTTTCCGCTACCCGAAGGGAAGGAAAGTATAGTAATCGGCCCAAAAAAAAATTTGGGCTTTCTTCAGATCTTTACGTTTTGAGGCCTACTGAGTCTAAAAAACCTAATTTCGGCGCGTGGTCCGTGTGTGTGTGTCTGTAGTTCGATTTGCGGGAGAACGGCTTATTCGATTGACCTGGTTCTTTTTTTGTTTTGTTCGTTATTTTTTGTAGACCTCAAAATAAGGTTATGGACGATTTCGGCCGGTGGGAAAGGGGGTGGGGGACGAAAATGTGCCAAAAACTAGGGTTTTTCGCATTTTCCTCGAAAACGGCTCTAACGATTTTGATTAAACTTTCAAATTATCTTTTACTGATCAATACCTAACTTTTCTTCTCCATACATATCTCCATGAAAATACGGTGAACGGAGATATAGGCCCATGAAGCAAAAATAGGTTTTTTTACGCTTTTTGGCAAAACGACTTCAGCGATTTTCATCAAACTCACAGGGTGTTTTCAAATAGTTAATACCTACATATTGTTTTCAATAAATGTTCCTCTGACAGTCCATTGAACAGAGATCAAAATCAAAATGTGTCGAAAATAACGTTTTTTCGAACATTTCCGTAAATTCCAGGGTAACTTCTTCACCAAATGGAATAAATATTAATGGAGTGTCTTTTATTTACCCATACCAACATTTCGTTCTCCATAATTATTTCTGTATATATATGTTGAACGGAGATATAAGCCAAGTTAACTCAGAAAAGGAGATTTGTCGAATATTAATTTATCGGAATTCCAATTTTCTCAAAAACGGCTCTAACGATTTCGATCAAACTCTCGGAGTACACTCAGCTAACTAGTACGTACATTTTGTTCTGCAGAAATGTTTCTGTAGAAATGCGTTGAAAGAAGATATCGCACCCGCATATGTAGCTGGTGTTCTAACTTACGGGGGAGGCGGAAAGTTGTGTGTTGCTACGCACCAGATATTTTTATTCTTTATTTTGTACGTTGACGGTTACATTAATTTAATGCTGCTCTGCTTCACTGGACATATTTTTATTATAAATTAACAAATAAAAGACAACACCGTCACATCTTGCGAAGATCACAAGAATACACGTTAAGTTACCGCCTGGTCGTCCTAATGTATTGCATTTGGTGAGGGCTCCCATTATTCTTCAGGGGATACGATGCTTGTGATACACTGGAATAATAGAAGGAGTCACCGTTCAACAGTTGAGCTTTTGACACGCGCGTAGAGTCTAATTTCCGGTGCGTGTCTAAAAAGAGTCGTTTTGAGACGTCATGAAACGGATAATGCGGTAAAGGTGTACCAACTCGTTTGGTTTCAATGACACAACTCCATTTTTAACGAAAATTTGTTAAGGTGTAAGCAAAATTCCAGAAGAACGATGTTGATTGGCAAAGTAATTGGTGGTTGAGATCCGTACGGCCCTCTTCTCCAATGCGAAACAGGTTTTCCACTCTGGTTCGAGAGCGTTAAAGAGGAACGTGCCGCATGAGACCTGCGTGAGATGCACTGGTCGCAGGCATTTCGAGCTACTCTGGTCGAGTAAGGTAGGAGTGAGGCCAGGAATAGGTGGAGAGCTGCCGGTGGGTGAAAGTCTATGGCTGGAGGAACGACCTGGAAGTTATGTAAAAGGCGATACATGACTCAGAAACCTTCAGCCTCCTTAAAACCCTCCTTTCTGATTAGGAACGGCGATATTTCACGGGGTGTGCGCCTGAGCGTAATCCATATTTGGGAGGTCTCGGGTGCGTAAACTTCCTTTTTTTTTGTAGCGACCAGTACGCTGGCATTGCGGGTTTCACGTAATCGAGGTGTATAAAAGACAACCATTTCAGTAAGTTAATAAATAACGAAGAGAGACGAAACGCGAACATTCGAATTGTTAGTTGGATGACTAGCGTTACACATTCGCGCATCAAAAAAGAAGAAGAGAAAAGAAGAATCCAAAAAAATCCTCACTCCATAATCTCTGACTACACTCTGAGGAGTTTCGCGAGTCATTCGCAAGGTCAAAAATACATAATCAACCCCAGAAACAGAAAAACGAAGTATGCAGATTTCACTAGGAACTGCTGTAGAAGCCATCTTGTTTATGATACATGCGTGATCACGATTTTAAGGGCTACCCATTTGCTTATTAATGTACTTAAAATGTCAGAAAATATTGTGATTATCAAGAGTTGAGCATTCATTCGACATTTAAGTTCTGGGGCTTTCAGAACCAGAAAACTAATTTCGTCTCACATTATGTTCGGGATTCGACAAAATAGCTATTTTGTCTGCTTTTTGCTATATTTTGGTACTTATTTTTCGTTCTATTCGGTTTTGTGTTCTGACTAAATGATGACACGAGGAGTAAGAGCATTTAATGAACCGATTGAGCACGATATTTTGTATGTTTCGATAGTTGCGGGGTGGGGGGGGGGGTAAAATATGGTAATGAACCATTTAAAGGCCAAAATGTAATAAACTCTCGTTAAACCTCCACGTACAAAAAGAGCGTTTCTGAGCAGAAATGACGATTTGGGTCATATTTAAGGTTATCTTTAAATAACCTATTTCCTGGTTCTGGGTTATCTTCCCAGGAGCATACCCATGCTACCAGGCGCGACCACGGGTTGTGGATAGTGGAACGGCCACGGCATTGTCTCCAGGGGCATGTCTGCGGCCAGCTGTGAATAAGGACAGCATGCTGACTGAATAAGCAGCCGCGAACAATGGGCAAAACCCAAGAGATCGCAGAAGAGATCCTGAACAAAGGACTCAAGGGCAAGCGGATCTACATTTTCTCAGACAGCCAGGCCGCCTTAAAGGCCATCGCAGCTTATAGTTTTAGGTCTAAGCTGGCATGGGAATGCCTCCATGCGCTCAAGCAGCTCGGCGCCGTAACAGGCTCTCCCTCATTTGGGTGCCGGCTCACAGGGTGCATGAGGACAATGAAAATGCTGACGGCCTTGCGAAAAGGGGTACAGAATCCCTACCCATCGGGCCTGAACCACACGTAGGTATGACGAAAAGTCACCTGAACCGTCTGGTTGCTTGATGGGAGATACAGGAAAATGGCGCCCATTGGCATCGCCAGCCACAACTAAGATAGGCGAAAAGGCTTGTCACGCCTTCCTGTCAAAGGGCGAAGGCGATACTGACACTCTCTAGACAAGATCTGAGAGTACTGATAAGCTTCCTCACCGGGCACTGCCCACAACTTGTCCCACACACCCTCGGGCCAAAAAAAAAAAAAACCTATTTATTTATATCTACAATGCCAGCCTGACTGACGGTTGAACGGAGCCACACCCCAAAATGTGACGAAAAACATATTTTTAGCGTTTTCAAATTTTTCATAGTAACCAGATTGAATTTTATAAAACCTGAAGGAGTGTCTATTAACTCTAGCATTACCGTAACCATCCGTTGAATCGAGGTACAATCCAAGAAACATCGTTAAACGACATCTGCTCGAAGTCACACGGTATTTTCACATGTCACGTACCTACATTTTGTTCTTCGTAAGCGTTTCTATGGAAATGATTTGAGAGCGTGAGGGTGTTATTCATCATCGAGCTCATTATGGTTGATGAAAGAGGAAGATAAGGCACCGGGTGTTAATTGATTGAAGACGATATATGTATACTTGATAATATTAGAGTCGGAAAAGAATATGTAACTGATTTCGCTTCTGTAGTTGTGCTATTGCGGTGAATACAAATTTAAATTGAGCAGAAGTAGTAAGGAATTCATAATAATAAAACTCAGATGATCGTGAATCAAATTCGCTCGTCCCTGAACTTGATGATTAGGGCAGTTCAGAAGATCAGTACATCGTAGGAAATGGTATAATTTAGACCTTTTCAGAAGTGAACTGGCAGTTACAACGGACCTTTAGCTGCAACGTTTTTGTAGAAACAACACGGTTTTGAGGAAATCCTCTGACAGTTTCATGGACCAAGCTGCCGTGTGAAAACACTAAAACTGACGGCGTTTCTACCAACTTGAGCTACAGGACCTTCGACTTGTAGTTTCATGAAATCGTACGAAATAAATAACTCGCCCCGTTGTTTACGAATTTTTAAATTTGAGTTAGATCCATTTCGGCGGATAGGTCTTGTTACTGATGATGACCTAAGTCTAAATCGATTTGACATTGTAACTCAAATTGAGTGGGAATAGACAAAACTCCGGTTTATTGTTGGAGGCGGTATGAAAAGCAGGAGACCTACGTACCTATTGATAACGAAGAACTGATAAGTATCTTGGTAAAAACTGTGTATCCGCCGTATATTTTACCAAATGGAACTCACTCATAGCCGCACTTATCTCTAAAATATCTGGTGCGTTGCAACACACAACTTTCCTTAGCTCTACGGCAATTCACTTTCTACATGGCTTTGTCCACTTAATCAATTCTTTTAGCACTCAGTTCATTTGAACTTGGTCAAACAACACTTCACAGCAGCAGGAAGCGGTAGCGCTTACAGTTCCCGAATTGATTGTGCTGCTCGTACTCATTCCAGGACCATTATTGAGCAACTGGTACATAGGTAATTAATGAGGTGTGAACACAAATGTTTTGAAGAAGGATAGTAATTACTTTTGCCGAGTTATTGGGTAAAAACGTTTTGAGCTGGTAGTGAGTGAAACGGCAGTAGTTGAAATTCAGAAATTTCTGGAGTGAGCCCCATGTATCACATGAGCGTTTTTAAACACTCACCCTTTAGGTATTGGATTGGACTACAACACGACTTTTTTTTGACATTCTAATAACATTCCAGCGGGGTTCAAAAGGAAAAAACCACGGCAAAAACGCTTTTCGTCGAAAATTTTGATAATTTATTGTGCTCCTCTCGTCATTTTCCCACAAATGGGAATTTTATGGTATAATTATCTTATTAAGAGCTATCTATATAAAAAATGTATTCAAAATTGTTAGAGCCGTTTTTGAGAAAAAAATTTGGTGTTTTGATCACTATGATAACCATAGTTAAATTTCGGTGGATTTTGCCCATACCCTCATTATTGCGTCCCATGGTAACCTGTAGGCTAGACATCAAGTTTCAGCTGATTTGATACGGTGGTTTTCTCTAAAAACTGCGTTAAAATCGATTTCGTCGAACGTTTGGATAATTTATTGTGCTGCTCTAGTCATTTTCCCACAAATGGGAATTTCATGGTATCATTGCCTTATTGAGAGCTATCAATATAAAAAATTTAATCAAAATCGTTAGAGCCGTTTTTGAGAAAAAAAATATTTGGTGTTTTGATCACTATGATAACTATAGTTAACTTTCGGTGGATTTTGTCCATACCCTTATTTTGGCGTCCCATGGTGACCTGCGGGCGAGATATGAAGTCTGAGCTGATTTGGTACGGTGGTTCTCTCTAAAAATCGTTCACAGACACACAGACCATTTTCCCAAACAGTGTTTTTCGGACTCAGGGGGGTCTGAAACGTAAAGATCTGAAGAGAACTCAAAATTTTTACTTTCCTTGGCTCTACAAAGTAGAAAGGAAAGTTATGCAAACGGCTGAAAAAAAAAGTTTTGAGTTTTCTTTAGATCTTTACATTTCAGACCCTCCTGAGTCCGAAAAACACTATTTGGGAAAATGGTCTGTGTGTGTGTGTGTCTGTGAACGATTTTTAGAGAAAACCACCGTACCAAATTAGCTCAAACTTCATATCTCGCCCGCAAGTTTCCATGGGACGCCAAAATAAGGGTATGAACAAAATCCACCGTAATTTAACTATAGTTATCATAGTGATCAAGACACCAAACATTTTTTTTCTCAAAAATGGCTCTAACGATTCTGATTAAATTTTTTACGTTGATAGCTCTCAATATGGCAGCTATACCACAAAATTCCCATTTATGGGAAAATGACGAGAACAGCACAATAAATTATCAAAACTTTCGACGAAAAGCGTTTTTAGCGCGGTTTTTTCCTTATAAACTCCGCTGGAATTTTCGTAGAATCCCGGTTCCGGGCCAGTACTGACTTAACGGCCAGACGATGATGTCTTTACATCGAAAGCGCTTGCCCACAGTAACTCACAAGCCAGAGGAGACGGACTCACCTAACAGGTACGTTAACTTTAGTAATTTGCCTACTGGCGGATATAACCCAATTTCTTTAATACCCGGTTCCTTTTCTTTCGGTTCCTTCCGCGGCACCGTTGTCACCGCGACATGCAAGGGACTGGTTCGAACGTTCTTTATCTCAATATTTATTTTTACCCAGCGATTTGCTTTGTGTTGTGCCTGGACCAGACTCTATATCGATATAACTTATATTTTTGACGTTGTACGATTACGCTGTTCATTATAAACGTTCACTTACGCTTCAACCCATCCCCAAGAAGCGGTTATTCATTTCCAAAGGGTGCATATCCTGAACGTACACAGGTGTTCATGTTGTCTCTCACAAATCCACCAAATTGGGTGCTCATCCGGAGATCCTAGAAATCTGGTGAATCTATACGCTAAACACTGAGTGTACTTGTCAAAAAGCCAGGTTAGTGTGAGATCGAGAGGGATCTTGTGATTGAGAGATCTGCTCAATAATTTGGAATCTGGAGGACCGAATTAATTCCTTCTTCCTTTCTCTTTTGGACAACCGAGGCATCAACCGGTGAATTACAGCCATTAAAATATCATTGTCCCTCAGTCTATAGGGGTTCGAGGATGGTAGCTGATTAACCTAACCAGTCCTCATAATTGCCGGGTTTCCCAAGTGTCCCACGGCCGGCCCAAGCGACAGGACGCCAAGGAGCAAGAAACGCTCTCGTGTGGGCAGCCCCTCCTTAGTCCGTAATTACCAGCGAAATGACTTGCCTCCCCTTTTTTTTATTTCGCGTTTCCCGTCGTTTTTCGCTTATTTATTCCTTCGCTTGATTAAAAATTTTTTTTGTTGGGCCTTCAGATTCGAAGAGAAATTGTCGCGTCGAGACGAAGGAAGTGGGAGGCAGTTTCTGGACGCTGGGCTGGACCGGTCCCTCCGTCTGTTGAATATACATCCAGGGCTTCCTCTCCTCTCGAGATAATTGTAATTAACGTGAACTTGTGAAACCTGATCACGTCCACTCGTCCGGAGCCCCGCCATTTTGGGGTCATTACGTCTCAGGGGGTTTTTGTCGCTCAGGCATCCGACTTCAAACTCCAAAAACCGCCTCCGCGTCTTTTCTCAACCCGCGACGAAAAATGAAGAAGTTTCTTGAATTTCTAAACTAATTAACGAACAAATTAACCGGCAGTGTTTTCTCCTCCTGGAGACCCGAAGAGAACGTAATTCTCTGGTCTCTTTTTGAACTACCGGAGAGCACCGCCGCGGAGGGTTAAATTGGGACAAATGCCTGCTCACGAGGAACGACTGCAGTTGCAGCTGGTAATAAACCACTAATGACCGCCTTCAGGCAAATCCCACGACTCTACACTCGGTATTCACGAGAAGAACAGCTGAGTTTAAACGACGCCATAAACTCTGACGACGACCTGTGAAGAGTCGCTCGAGATGTTTTCTCACTTGAGCGGCCCAGAAAACTCAACCTTCTTTCTATTTTCCTTTATCCCTCGGACGAGGACACAAGTCGGCAACAGAAGGGGTTTTCGTTAGATTTACGCTTTAGGACCTTTTCAGTTGAAAGAGGCAACATCAGTGTATGGTCTCTGTGTTTTCACCTGTGCACAATGGCCGACAAAGAGCGTGGGTGAGAGAGAATATATTTATTCAAGACGACACGAAGTTATCATAGTTGGAAAAAAATACGATACGAATTGTCTGCTACCTCTGCAGGCCGAGAGTGTGGCGGGCTAGAGATGATTCTGCACAAACCGTCCAGCGATTCAAGGAATTGGTCAACACGTGGAAAATATTCTTCTTGTAAGACGAACGGGGCGTGTCGGATGGAAAGTTCAGAGACTGAGGAATCGACGGCTGCGAGACGATAAGGCAAGATTCACCTTAGGATTTACATTTAGGAGATTTTGGAAACGAGTTTGGTGAGCCTGGCCATAACAATATCTGGATTCCGATGGAAGAGAAGAACCAAACGCTCAACAGAAAGCTGTGGGACGTCAAAAACCTCGTTATATTTAGCCTAACTCGTTGTCTTGTTTTGTATGTTGCATTCGAATTATTGACAAGAAAAAATAGGATCTAGGGCCAACCGAAGTGTACCAAACACGTTTTTTTCCCTCGGAAGCTAAACAATTACTAATCATTTCATAACTGTCGACCTCAGTCATAAATATCTGGTGAGTTGCAACACGCAACTTTCCTTAGCTCTACGTCAATTCACTCGTGTACATGACTAATTCTATTTAATCAATTCAATTATCACTCAGTTCATTTGAATCTTGGTCAAACGACGCTTTACGGCAACAGCAAGCGGTAGCGCTTACAGTTCCAGATTTTATTGTGCGGCTCGTACTCATTGCAGGACCATTATTGAGCAATTGGTACACAGAGAATTAATGGGGCTGTAAACGAGAATTTTTTTAAGAAGGATAGTATTTACTTTTGCAGAGTTATTGAGTAAAAACGTTTAGAACTGGTAGTAAGCGAAACGGCAGTAGTTGAAATTCAGGAATTTCTGGAGTGACCCCCATGTATCTAATGAGCGTTTTTAAACACTCACCCTTTAGGTATTAGACTGGGCTACAATACCAATTTTTTTTTAACATGCTACAAAAATTCCAGCGGAGTTTATAAGGAAAAAACTGCGCTAAAAATGCTTTTCGTCGAAAATTTTGATAATTTATTGTGCTGCTCTCGTCATTTTCCCACAAATGAGAATTCTATGCTATAATTGGCTTATTGAGAGCAATCAATTTAAAAAATTTAATCAAAATCGTTAGAGCCGTTTCTGAGAAAAAAAAATTTAGTGTTTTGATCACTATGATAACTATAGTTAACTTTCGATGGATTTTGTTCAAACCCTTATTTTGGCGTCCCATGGTGACCTCCGGACGAGATATTAAGTTTGAGCTGATTTGGTACGGTGGTTCTCTCTAAAAATCGTTCACAGACACACAGACCATTTTCCCAAATAGTGTCTTTCAGACTCAGGAGGGTCTGAAACGTAAAGATCTGAAGAAAACTCAAAATTTTTTCTTCAGCCGATTACATGACTTTCCTTTCTACTTCGTGGATCCAAGGAAAGTAAAAACGCTGAAAACATTACACAACGGTTTATTGTTTTCTTGCTTTCTTGCACGGCTTGACGCATCTCACACCTCTGAGACATAATTACAACGGAGCAAACGACAATTGACAGTTTCTAAGCGACGCTAGGCAATTGACGCGACGTGACGAGTTGAAGTGAGATGTGGACCGTATGAGAAGAGAAGATCCTGCTCATGGATGTTGACGAGGACCCTTTCACCCTTTGTCCACCTGGCTACCAAGCGAAACGCCTTAAAAGGGGAAAAACGAACATCCCTCACTGTCCAATTGAATAATATCTCATCACATTTTGCGTCGAACCAGGAAATGCAGAATGGTTGGTTGGGGCTTCGGACACGCTGAAATAATCATAGCTCAGCGGGTTAGTATCAAGAACTGCGTACTGCTCACGGCAGGGTTTTGACATTGTGGTAAATTACTTGCCAGCCTCTTTTGAAAACTGCCGCAAAGCATTCAAAGGTGTTCACAGCTTTCCACGCTGGGCCTCTCGGCAAGGTTGCTAGTGTGATTGTAGTTCATTCTACCGTCGATGGCACCTTTCTGCATTACTTATGCAGCTTTCAGTTCGAGCTGATTCAGGATTGGTCCTGTTCAATCCGCGTCTCTACGTTTCGTACTTCGTCCAGGGTGTCTGATTCCCACAAACAACTCAACGCGGCCCCTGAAATTACGTTACGCCTACTCTTTTCACTCTACCAAGCATATTTACCTCCACCAAGACTCTCCCTGTGACCCTGAATGCCATGCCATGAACGAGTATCCAGGCTACACAAATCCCCTCTGACCTTCCGCCCAACGTTGTTAATCTACTTATACACCAAATACCTAATTGTAATAGAGGTTGTTCGGCGAGCAATTAAAACAACGAGAACTCATATTACTTCGAAAGAGAAATCCGCTCGTCCTTGAGGCACTGAACCACTGGAAATGAGCCACTGTTTTAGAAGTGACTACCGCCTCATTGAGATGACCCTGGAAGAATTTCATCGAAGACTTACTTAGTAAAAACGTCCTTAGCTTTGCCCTCGTTTTGAGAATTGTATGCTAAGGAAACCTCGATTCTCGTTCCTCTTTCATGCCTGAGAATTGCGAACCTCGTGAAATGTGACGGCCAAAAGTGAACGCGCGTCGCTCTGCGTATCTTGTCACGAAGTCCCGAGACCCAAATGCTTGAGTTTTACCTTTAAATATACCGCCTATCTCTCAAATCTAGTTGACTGTTGTTGCACAGCTACCGAGCACGTTCGGCTCTTCAAAACTTTCACGTAATTTCGAACCAACTTTTGGGACTTTTCGTTGGTTAAAATAACCTCGGATCGAGGGATCGTTGACGCCCTCAACCTCGCCAGTCTCTATCCCGGCGACGTTTTCAGCCTTAAGGCTGCGCGAATATAAATGGAGGAGAATGGGGTTATCAGTTCCAAGTCATCTTTTCTGTGACCACTCCCGACCTCTCGAATTTCATAATTGCACTCCATCGATCCGTGACGCCGAATAACTAATTTTAAAACCTCCGTCGACTTGGGAAGAAACCGGCTAGTTTTTTAATGCAACAAACCTACTTTATGAAACACGTTTCCTTCCAAAATTCTCAACAACGTCCTTCAAAACTGAAGGACTGCTAAAGCGTCGTTGGTGACAGTTGTTTGATTATCAAAGAACGTTTTTCAATTAAATCTGGGCCCAGACATAAGACTAAATCAACATCTCAGCAGGTAGTGGAGATAGTGGAATCGAGATAATTCTGGAATGGTTGCCAGGAATATTTATTTACTTGGGGACTGCCTACAGTACACGTCTCTCAACCCTTATGAACTCTATCCTGAAACAAAGTGTACGGAGCTAATTCTATTCTGTTTTTCGTCTGTCGGATGAAATAAGTGAGCTGACGAAGTCGTTTATTTGATTGACTGCTGATTGCTGGTGATACCCTCTCCCCCGGTTCTGTTATTCGTGTCATTTAAATCCAGAATATAGCTTTTACTTCACTTTATTTGGTACTCTTTCCAGATATCTAGATATCTGACAGCTTGGACAAGTTCGACAGGTTCATTGCCTGTGTGTACGCATTCAACGCCTCACTTTCACTCATGCATTTGATTTCATTACATTGACAAGGCGGCAATTGTCTTGCCCGACTATCTTTTGAAGAAGAAGCTGGCGGTCAGCACTAATTACTGAGTCGTTGAATTAAATTACGATATTTAGTGAGATAGTGGGAAAACTTACCAGCGCACAAGTTTGATTTATTACTTTCCTTGCTCTACGAAGTAGAAAGGAAAGTTATGTAATCGGCTGAAAAAAAAATTTTGAGTTCTCTTCAGATCTTTACGTTTCAGACCCCCCTGAGTCCGAAAAACACTATTTGGGAAAATGGTCAGTGTGTCTGTGTGTCAGTCTGTGTGTGTGTATGTGTGTCTGTGAACGACTTTTTGGGAAAACCACGGTACCAAATCAGCTCAAACTTGATATCTCGCCCAAAGGTTACCATGGGACGCCAGAATAAGGGTTTGAACAAAATCCACCGAAAAATAACTATAGTTATCATAGTGATCAAAACACCAAATATTTTTTTTCTCAAAAACGGCTCAAACTATTTTGATTAAATTGTTTATATTGGTAGCTCTTGGTATGATAATTATACCATAAAATTCCCATCTGTGGGAAAATGACGAGAGCAGCACAATAAATTACCAAAACTTTCGACGAAATCGATTTTAGCGCAGTTTTTAGGGAAAACCACCGTACCAAATCAGCTGAAACTTGATGTCTAGCCTACAGGTTACCATGGGACGCAATAATGAGGGTATGGGCAAAATCCACCGAAAGTTAACTATAGTCATCATAGTGATCAAAACACCAAATTTTTTTTCTCAAAAACGGCTCTAACGATTTTGATTACATTTTTTATATATATAGCTCTTAATAAGATATTTAAACCATAAAATTCTCATTCGTGGGAAAATGAGGAGAGCAGTACAATAAATTATCAAAATTTTCGACCAAAAGCGTTTTTCGCGCAGTTTTTTCCTTATAAACTCCGCTGGAATTCTTGTAGAATGTTAAAAAATTGGTATTGTAGTCCAATCCAATATGTAAAGGGTGAGTGTTTAAAAACGCTCATGAGATAGATGGGGCTCACTCCAGAAATTCCTGAATTTCAACTACCGCTGTTTCGCTTACTTCCAGTTCTAACAGTTATTACCCAATAACTCTACAAAAGTGATTACTATCCTTCTTTAAAAAATTCGTGTTTACAGCCTCATTAATTATCTGTGTACCAATTGCTCAATAATGGTCCTGCAATGAGTACGACCAACACAATAAATTCCGGAACTGTAAGCGCTACCGCTTCCTGCTGCCGTAAAGCATTGTCTGACCAAGTTCAAATTAACTGAGTGATAAATGAATTGATTAAATAGAATTAGCCATGTACCCGAGTGAATTGACGTAGAGCTAAGGAAAGTTGTGTGTTGCAACGCACCAGATATTATTTTATGGATCTCAGCTAAAGTTGAGGTTATTAGTGAGGCCTGAGGTGTGGTTAGTATTGTGCAACGTGTTACGCAATTGAATCTGTCCCGTGCTTTCTTCAAATAAATAAGTTGAAAAGCTTTTTTGATATTATACAGTGTTGTCGTGCACCTTGCAATATTTGAAACACCTACACTTCCAATCACGTCCTGGAAATGGATTCATGGGGCTGAAAAGGAGGGGCTTTTTGTATCGTCTATTGTTGTATTGTTAGGAGTCTTCGAAATTCGTACATATGTTGACTGAATGACTGGCGTTGAGTCATAAAAGCAAACGGACAATTTAATCAACTATTCGATACTCCCGAAACCCAACAATTTTATTGGCTCTGTATAAATCTTGAGGACTTGCACTTCCGATGAGTTTAATTTATACAATAATCATTTTATCAAAACAATTTGAGTAGTCAGTGCATTCGTATGGTATCATTTCGTGGTAGTAAACCATTAAAAGCGGCCATATTTACCGAAAACTATGGAAACAGAAGGAACCTAAAAATGAGCAGCTTCGAATTTCAAAAGTCCCGAAGAAATAAAGAAGCTTAAACGTCTTTTTACCGTCGTTTTTATACAGAAGCGGATCAGAAGGGCTATAAATATCGATGAATAGAGCTTTAGAGTTTCCGAGAAATGGTTCAACCAGCTCAATAAGGTCCTTTAGATGCCTCCTGGACCGTTCCCTACGCCTGGTAATAGGCTGTAACTTGAGGTTGGGTTTTTATGCCCCCGTCTTCCCCACCACTCGCTACAAATCGGCTTCCCTTTGCCTCTTGGTGAAGCCAAATTGGGCTCAAAGGGGGTGGAGGAAGTGGCTTGTCAAGGCTTCTGCTGCTTTTCGGGGCGGTTGAACAAGGGGGAAGTAAATTACTCGGATTTTTACGACACAACAACTCATAACACCGTAACACTACCAACCGCGAACTTTTCCTAATTGCGGAGAAGTCCGATGAGGTAGGGTCGTATTCATAAGCCTCGTGAAGGGTTGACTTTACGAGAGCTGACGTCACTTGGGTGAGGTGAGCGATTTCCGACTACTAAAACCAGAAAATATCAACCCTTTCAAGTTGGTACTACAAATCGCTCCAAACAAGTCCGCATGCGGACCCTTTCACCTGAATCTGCACAAGCCAAAAATGGAGGCATCCGAATGCCACATCGACGCTCGAGCAACTACAAATAACGTACAGCCCCGAGTGAAAAATAAATATATCTGGTGTGACGCATCACACAACTTTCCTGAGCCCCACGTACGTTAATGAATTTGTATCATTCCACAACAGCATCAATTTTTCATTCTGTTAACGTTCATATTAACGTAGCGCTCGAGTTTTTGAAATTCATTGAGTGGCCAACATAGGTGATTTATGATACTGTCAACTCGATTTTCCTTCCATTTGCCGTCCAGGCCATATTTTCCCTTCAAAGTGGTCGAACAACCCCGATCCCGTTCCATTCGGGATCTAGTTGTGCCTACCTACTTGAGAATTCGATTGGACGAAAGTCGTGTTTGGTTTTCCGACGTATTTTTCGATGCTGCGCTCATTTATTGGTGTCTCTCCCGTCTCACTACAACCAGCCGTCAGTTCGAATCGTCACATTGTGCCGGTTGCCTAGCGTCGTTGAGAAAATGATCATTTTCTCTGTTCCATTGTTTTGTATCGCTTAATCAAGGGGGATAGGTCTTGGAGGTGCGATAACCAGGCCGTGCAAGAATTGTAATATGTCAGACCGGGCTTACCTAAGGCGTCTTGTATTTCTTTCAGCCGACAAACTGGCTCCACTTGTGCTCGGGATTTATTTAGCGTGAACACGTGTGCTGTGGGGTAAATTGGGGTAGGAGGTACTTAACCGTTAGCGCAATAGTTTGGTGGGGAATGACGTAGATCCCCTCAGAAGTTGCGCCAATTGTGGGGGGGGGGGGGGGTCACCTTCAGAAATAACTATAGTAGAGGGGAACGTGACGTCACATGTAGACTGGGAGGTCATATCATATGGGGTGGAGGGGAGGAGGTGACGTCACATCAGCTGTGGTGGAGGCTGAGTGGGGGGTCTGACGTCATATCATATATGGGCAGTGGGAAGGGGGGTAATGTCACATCAGCTGGGGGGAGGGGGGTCTAACGTCACTATCCCAGAACTGCCATTAACCTAACTACTGACACGGATATACGCTCGAGCCTGAGCCCTTCATAGGGACAACCAACCACTTGAATAAAGAGGTTGGGTTAGGAAAGTGGAAGGTTGTCCACCAAGGAGAACCCCAGTCTATCGGTGGGATGTCCCTGGCCAAAGACAGTCAATGTTATTTATTTGACTCCCCAGGGAGCGATCAAGAGAGCTCCTCAGACTGGAGAGAAAGTATATGGATGGCATGTGGCCTGAAGGCAGACCCCCTGACGAAGGTTAGTAAGGCAGAGGTACAGAGTTGCAGATTCAGCGGTGCAAGTAGTATTAGTGATGGGCTGGCTGCGTTATGTCTCAGTGCTTGGACCTCAAGGCTGTCTCGCGTTTCGTGCAGGAATGGTCGGGACGTCGCATCAGGGAGCACCAGCTCCATTGTAAGTGTGAGTAAAACTAAAGGGACTCGAGCTGCTCATGGACATCTCACAATAGGCCCATCTGAGGCCGCAGTGGGGGTTTTTTCGATTGCAACCAGTAATTAAAAAAAAAAAAAACAGTTATATGTAATGTTACACTTCCTTGTGGAACCACACTAATTTGTTCTTGCTTCTTAGGCCATTAGATCCTCGCATACACCCCAAATCCCTCCTTTAACACCCCTTATACGACCATACTTTTTTGAAACTACCAGAACTGAATGCCCTATTTGTTTGAGTCTACTACTCTGGAACTATGGAAAAAACACTGTGAAGATATCAGAATTTCTGATCACACGAAAGTTCTTATCGTTCCAGCTTTAATCGTGCTCCTCCTACTTACGCCACGATCTTCCCCGAGTTCATTGCACACAGGTAACTTATGCGACAACACGATTTCTTTTTGGGAAGGTTCCACTTTACTACTCTTTAATTACGGAGGACACACAGCAAATTATTCAGCCAAACGACACGCTTTAGGCAGAGGCGGCAGAATTTTGAGTCCCGGAATTTCGTGGATTGTTCCTAATTGCTTTACAACCGTCAATGAATTTTCAACGCGCTAGACACTTATTGAAATACCAACAAAATTTTTGTAAGAACGTTATTATCACTTGTTTTGCGAGCAAGAACTTGTACTAAAAATTGACTCGTAAAAAGCGAACGAAGCATTTCATCCAACACTTGCGATAATTGTTTGAGTGACTGTCGTAAACTTCCTAAAGATGATTTCGTATTTTGCTGTTCAGTTATTTTGAAACTGTTGACGCGAAAAATTCATCAAAATCGTTGCTGCCAGTGGGAGGGGGGGAGGGATTGGTATTTCGATAACTATGGTTGTTTTTTGATGCGATCCGGCAGTTTTCTCTAAATCGTGTTGAAAGACAGCCCATTTACTTTAATCACGTTTTTCACGGGCAGAAGGCTTTAAACCGGAAATCTAAAGAAAAGCCGACTTCATAGCTTTTCTTTTGGCTTCGCGGTGTTCACAAAAGTCAAAAATAAAGGAAGGTAAAAAGTAGCGTTAAACTGCCACACGTATTTCTCATTGAATGGATTTGTCCCTCGATTGTTTCCCCTTCAGGTTTGGATTGTCACCGTCCGACAATATCGTTAGGGATGTGTGGTGGTTGCAGTTTGTTGAGCAGGCGCTGGGTTGAAGTTGGAGCGATATTAATAAACTTAGGAGCCTCCAGCTATGCCGCCGGTCAGTTGCCCAGACCCTTTTGAAGTCCATCCAACCGGAGCTGCTGGGCATCTGTTAATTTCATCTCGGTCAAGGGTCTCAAATGACATCACGCTTTCATCTCCAACGCTTTAGGAGCCGCCTTTCAACTTAGAGACGGACGCAACCTGGTCCGAGCTCATCCCGCCGTCAGAAGGAGAACGGCTTCTCGTGACAGTTTCTCAATCGAGAACCGGCGACTTTTTGGAACTCACCGAGACAGAAGAGTCGATAGTTTTTAGGACGTCCCTCTGAAGTCAGGTCAGATTGGCAAGGCTTCTTCTCTACAAGAGGGACGCCTAGGGGAGTGGGAGACAACCCAAGGCTGAGATACAAATATAAGCTGCGGGGCATCACTCAAATTGTCACTCAGTGGTGAGAGTACGCCATAGAAAAACACAACTCGCGTTCTAAATAGGCGAGCAATCTGTTTTGGGGTCACAGGATCCCTCTGTGCAAGTTGTACGGTAGCGAACAATTCATAAAGTTCATTCTGCAACGTGTACTCGGATATTGACAAAATGTTTATTGTCTCCGGTACCCCCATGAAAACTGGAAGTGGTGCCGAATGCCCCCATCACACCGTGCCATTGAGTAGCCTCGAAACAAGGCCTTAACGAAGCGGAAACACGGAATGTTGGTTCAAACCATCGTAAATCGAGTTTCCTTTCCGTTTATCATCTCGTATTCCGTCTCGACGTGAGATGTCCTCGATAACTACCAGTTGGCGCCCGGGAGCTCTGGACGAGCGCCAAGATACGTGGGACCCTGACATCCGTCTGTCTTGTTGCGGCTCCTAATCGGAACGACAATGGGAGTGGGCTTTCGCTAAACGGGGAATATTACATTCGAGCTAAATCAGCCGTCGACATCGCTACTGTAAGACAAATAAGTTAACCGTCATACGAGAGTTTACTTTGTACTTCCAAACGATTCCAAGTTACGATAACATTTTCATCCGTGGGAAAACGAGCGAAGCACACACTGGTGATTCAATAAAGGTCATCAGATAAGTAGCCGCAAACTAATAAACTCCGAAAAGTGAAGTTCAACCGGCTTTGTGTCCAACACTTGAGCGCCAGAACAATTTTATGGCGATCGAGGAAACTACTGCCACCGATTTCTTGCTAGTGATCACTTGGAGTGCTTCAATGGATCCTGTTTTGTAGGCCTTAGTAATCGACAGGAGTGCAGCCTACCACACACAATTGGCAACAGTCAATCACTCGGTCTTGTACATGTGGATAATGTTCCAACAGCACCTATCCCAAGTCTCGAGGATACTGTGGCTTCATCACAACTCCCTGTCTGTTACGAACGATGTCGTAGCTTCGTAGGTAAACATGACAAAGGGTCGTATTCAGAAATATCTTATAATAACGTTAGCTTCATTTACAACGCCCATACGCCCACAATTTGCTTTTGGTTACTAGGAAAACGTGTGACAAAAACCAAATTTGTGTCAGTGAAGCGTTACGCCCTTTTCAGAACAACGAATATCCTTAAATGTTCGGGGGACTAGGGAAACTCGCGCGATACGTATCCCACAGCCATACGGAATATTGTTAGCGGTGAAGTTGACAAATTATAAACGGATTACGCACGAGAATGAACAGACAAGCACTCATGTCATGCATCAACGTGCAGTATCATTTACTTCAATAATAATTGCTTGCTACCGTTTTTCTGTGAATTTGTCTTAAATATTTGGGGCACCACATAACTTTCCTCATCTCCCCGAACAATCAGCGATCTTTGCCGCCCTGGCGGATATTTCAGCGACAAAATGTTTACATTTTTCCCATCAATGTCACAAACTCCTACTGATCTTTAGTGAATAATCAAGGGATAGGTAATTTATAGGAATGTCACGATTTTTTGGGGATGTTTCGCGTTTACGAGCTTATTGTTTCACTGTGAAAATATCTGGTGCATTGCAACACACAACTTTCCTTAGCTCTTCAACTTCAATTCACTTTGTACATGGCTTATTCTATTTAATCAATTCATTTATCACTCAGTTCATTTGAACTTGGTCAAACAACACTTAACAGCAGCATGAAGCGGCAGCGCTTATGGTTCCAGATTTTATTGTGCTGCTCGTACTCATCCCAGGACCATTATTGAGCAATCGATGCACAGATAATTAATGAGGCTGTAAACACGAATTTTTTGAAGAAGGATAGTAATTACTTTTGCAGAGTTATTGGGTACAAACTTATAGAACTGGTAGTAAGCGAAACGGCGGTAGTTTAAACTCAGGAATTTCTGGAGTGAGCCCCATGTACCTCACGAGCGTTTTTAAACATTCGTCCGTTAGGTATTGAATTGGACTACAATACCAGTTTTTTTTTAACATTCTAGTTACATTTCAGCGGAGTTTATAAGGAAAAAACTGCGCTTAAACGCTTTTCGTCAAAAATTTTGATAATTTATTGTGCTGCTCTCGTCATTTTCCCACGAATGGGAATTTTATGGTATAATTGCCTTATTTAGAGCTATCAATATAAAAAATTTAATCAAAATCGTTAGAGCTGTTTTTGAGAGAAAAAAATTTGGTGTTTCGATCACTATGATAACTATAGTTAACTTTCGGTGGATTCTGTTCAAACCCTTATTTTGGCGCCCCATAGTAACCTGCGAGCGAGATATCAAGTTTGAAAGGATTTGGTACGTTGGTTCTCTCTAAAAATCGTTCACAGACACACAGACCATTTTTACTTTCCGCTACCCGAAGGGAAGGAAAGTATAGTAATCGGCCCAAAAAAAAATTTGAGTTTTCTTCAGATCTTTACGTTTCAGACCCTACTGAGTCTAAAAAACCTAATTTCGGCGCGTGGTCCGTGTGTGTGTGTATGTGTGTGTGTCTGTAGTTCGATTTGCGGGAGAACGGCTGATCCGATTGAGCTGGTTCTTTTTTTGTTTTGTTCGTTATTTTTTGTAGACACCAAAATAAGGTTATGGACGATTTCGGCCGATGGGAGGGGGGGGGACGAAAATGTACCAAAAACTAGGGTTTTTCGCATTTTTCTCGAAAACGGCTCTAACGATTTTGATTAAACTTTCAAATTATCTTCTCCTAATCAATACCTAACTTTTCTTCTCTATACATATCTCCATGAAAATACGGTGAACGGAGATAATGACCTATGAAGCAAAAATAGGTTTTTAAGCTTTTGGCAAAATGACTTCAACGATTATCATCAAACTCTCAGGATATTTTCGAATAGTTAATACCTACATATTGTTCTCAATAAATGTTCCTCTGAAAGTCCATTGAGCAGAGATAAAAATGAAAATGTGTTGAAAATAACGTTTTTTCGAACATTTCCGAAAGTTCCAGGGTAATTTTTTCACCAGATGTGATAAATCCTAATGAAGTGTCTTTTAGTCACCCATACCAACATTTTGTTCTCCATAACTATTTCTGTATATATATGTTGAACGGAGATATAAGCCACGTTAACTCAGAAAAGGAGATTTGTCGAATATTAATTTATCGGTATTCGTATTTTCTCAAAAACGGCTCCAACGATTTCGATAAAACTTTCGGAGTGCTCTCAGCTAACTAGTCCCTACATTTTGTTCCGTATAAATGTTCCTGTAAAAATGCGTTGAACGAAGATATAGCGCCCGCCTATGTAGGTGGTGTTCGAACTTAAAGGGGTGGCGGAAAGTAGTGTGTTGCTACGCACCAGATATTTCCAAGTAGTGTTTTTCGGACTCGGGAGAATTTAAAACTTAAAGATCTGAAGAAAACTCAAAATTTTTTTTCAGCCGATTACGTAACTTTCCTTTCTACTTTGTAGAGCCAAGGAAAGTAAAAACCGTAATCAATGAATAGGTTCTAGTTCAGGAATTTATGTGCTAGTTTCTGATTAATTCACGACCATTATTACAATTTTATTGTACACGTAGGTTGTTGGACTGCCAACTTGATTTTTTTTTTGAGAACGCAAATGTTACGAAAAAACTGCGCTTAAATTTATTTTCGTTCAAATGTTTTTCGATAATTGATTGTACTGCTCTCACCATTTTTCCACAGAGGAACATTTTATAGTACCGTTATGGCATTTCGAACTGACCACACACAAAACATAATTAAAATCGCTAGAGCCGATGAAGACAAGTTTGGTGTTTTGATATAATAACTATAGTTAGTTTTGAGGCGATTGGGCTCATATTTTGATTGTGGCATCCCTTGTTGATCGCAGGCTAAACATAAATTTGAGCTGAACTGGTCCAGCCGTACTCAGTCAATTGTGTTCACTGACACACAGACCAATTTTTCAAATGGTGTTTTGGAGCCTTGAAAACGTAAAAATATAAATAAATGTCAACTGATTCAATAACTTTCCTTCCTATCACGTAAGGTCAAACACATTGTGAGTTTAGTTCGCAGGATATCGCTCACGAAAAATCATTTTCCAAGCAAAGTATGTGTTTGGCAGGCCGAATTAGTTGAGTTGTATTTTACCTCCGAATGTCCGCGTTTGACCCTCCAGCACCGACCTCTTTAGTTTGTACCTGTGGGAAGTCCTGCTCCTCAGTTATTTCCAAGTGACAACGGATTTCCCCCTTTTCTGAGGTTTCCAAAAGCTGCCCTTCCTTTTCTCTCCTCAACAGACAGCTCCTTTCAAGCCAGCCACCCATCAGCACTCGCGAACGACAGTCGTTTCCCAGTTCTCCCAATAATTCGTCTCTCTCTCTCTCTATAATTCGTCTCTCTCTCTCTCTATAATTCGTCTCTCTTTCTCTCTGTCTCTCTCTCTCTCTCTCTCTCCCCCCTTCCACTTAGCGCCCTACAACCAGTTCACGTGTTTAGAGTTCCCTCGTTCCCGTTTATACACTCACACCCAAACTGATAACGCTATTCTGTCAAGTATAATACAGTCTTCACTCACGCTCACCACGTCTATTTATTTGTCAGTTTCAAGCCTTCCCCTTCGTGCGCCGTTTATAAACAACCAACGTCTTTTGTATCGTCATAGGGAACCTTAAAAGTTCAGTGAGGAACCGAGTAAAGAGTTAACTGGCGCTCTACTGGTAGAAAGCCAATTTGGAGCTATATAAATGTAAAAGTAAGATGTGAAGTTCTGTGGTCTCGATGAGCACGTAAAACAGATATCCTAGACAAAAGTATTTATTCAGTGAGCAAGTCGTTTCCTCGAATTGTTGCGAAAAGTTCTCACGGTTCCAGATCCCGCCAAAATGACCTGGCAGCACGGAAATACCAGCCTTTGGTCTACAAATGACTGCAACGCGCTAATTATTTCAAGATTGGGGACCAACTGGTTTTTAATGCTCTCAGGATTAATGTTACAGCAGCCAGAACAGCTTCCACTTCTACGAACGTTTGAGAGCCAATTATCCAGACGACACAGAGAGGTTAAAACTACCAAGGAACATTCTACAGTTTGAGCTTTATTTCCAGGGCAGCGTTCAGAATCTTTTCTCCCCTGTAATTACTTGAAGTCATTTCGTCTTCATCATTCGGCCCACATCGCTGTAAATCTGAAGCAATTACGAATGAAACCTATTCTTTACAGGCTTGATGAATTTCTCAGTTGAATGCGCTGCGGCAAGGTACCTTGGCATGAGAAACAGTGAAGAAAAGACGAAGAATGAGCATGTAACTGCAATGGCAACGGTAGTGAGAAATTACTGGCGACAATGGATCAGGCACAGTGTGTGCGGGCCATACAGGCAGTGTTTGGGTTATGATGCTGCACTTCCAAGGGATTTGACAGGGAGAGCTTTGCGAGTGGACTCTGGGTTTAGTGAGGCTGATCGTAAAACAAACAATCACAAATGAGGAAAGAAACCCTACCTCTCCTAAAGGACTCTTGATGTGACATTGGTCTTCCAAAAAGGAGACTTAAGTTATGGGATGTTCCAAGATCTACATCAACTCGCCCGTTCAGTACAACCTTCTTACGTCTAGCACAAATAGGATCCTACCTACAAGGACGGGGGGAGAGAGCTCTATACTCTTCCTACGCACTCGGCGCTATCTGTCCTGAGATGTCCTCCGAACTTCCACACAACCTGGCGCTACTTCTTTCTTACTGATCTTATTCAATAGCCCACCATCAACTGGAAATGCCAGTCCAGTTTACAGCAAATAGAAGAGGAAGCATCGCCCTTTGATGGCCCCCAACCCAAACATTTGTATCTAGCTCCCGTAGCATCTCCTATCAAGTATGCTCACGCATCAACCAACTATCAACTCACTCTTACTGCCTCCTCCTTTCATAACTCCGCCACAAATACCGTTTAAATGAATGAGCAGCAAACGACTTCGCTAGCTATTTCCATTTGTTTCAAAGATCATGGCACATACCAGGCACACGTCTATCACAAATTGCGTTCACCTGTACGCAGCTGACAACCCAGACGCAGTGATTGATTCAGCTCAACCGGAGAAACTCTAAAAGGAATTTTCGTTATGTAGATCCCCTTGAAAAATTGGAATGATGACAAGCCGTCAGAGGCGGAGACGTGCCAACAGCGCCGACTTCATATGCTAATGTACCGTTACCCGTACCGCGAGTGAATTGAATGCTCCTCATTGTTATATCACAAACTAACGCCAATATTCCTGCTCAATGGGCTCTTCCAGACAAAAGGTGTTTCATCTCATCTTCACCTTCGCGACTCCTTTTGTACTTTTAAAACGTGTTGCGCAGACAAAGAGGAGCCCTTGGTGGCATCGGCCGGAGTGGTGGGACGATAATGACTCTCGAATTTGCCGGCAATAATAGGCAGGTGGCGTGTGAAGAAATGCTGGTTAATTAGATCCAAGGAAGAGGTTCATGAGGAGGCCGGAAAATGATCATTTTCTGAATAATGAACTGGAGGAGCCCAACCGAGAAGCCGAGTGGCTCATCAACCCAGACGACGGCCGATTCGCACGGGGCGTTTGCTGCGATTCTCCTTCCAGGCGAGTGTTGGCGCCGTTTAATGACGCTGATGACGATTTTATCAGACAATCGAGCGTTGACCACTTCATTTCATACCAGCGAGAGCTGAGTGACGCCAGATACAGAACGGTAGCTAATTTGACTTACGACACCTTGCTCGTCTTATTCCAAGAGACTGGAAAGCCCGTCAAAGACCTCACAACGGTGAAGTGCACCTTCTCAATCCCGGAACCTTGTCCTAGTGCCCCTACGCCGTTTGTAGGCATCGGTAACTCGTGCACAAAGATGCGGACCCTTAGCTGACTCAACAAATCTAAATTTGGGGATTGGAATTAGTTTTTTCAAGTAAAGTAGAGGAGGAATCTAGTACGCGAGTATAAATAAAATATATCAACGCCAACTCATCTCCGAAAATCCCTCAAATTATCTCTTTTGGAAAGCTAGATAATAATAATTGTATTTTAGCTATACATACTTGAATTCAGCTCAGGTTGAAATTAAATGAACGACAATAAGATGGGGATATACATTCACACAAAACCGTCAGTCGAATTAACGCCTTTGGCAGCTCACTTGAGTCGTTTAACAAACAGAAAAACGGGAGAAAATATAGCTCTGAACACTCGGGGCTTCAGAATGGAATTTTTAATGGAATTTATTGTCAAGAAATGGACAGACATATTTTCGCACCAGGCAGTTAGTAAAATCAATCAATTTGTTATGCACGATGTGGACACCTTGAAAATTGTCACCTAGATGTCACGTTTTTCTGTTTTTTTGAAGTATTTTTCAGCTAATTCGTCAAGCCTACATTTTCCCCTCTCCTAACACGATTACGTTACAATTCTACAAGTTTAACCGGTATTTTAAGAACTCCCATTTTCCAATTAATTGTTCTTCCAACGGTTTTCACTTTCTTTGGTCTACGAAGTAGCAAGGAATGTTATCTGAAAGTTTCAGACCCAACTGAGTCTGAGTAATAGTTTTTGGAAAAATGGTGAACCAAATCAGCTCAAACATAATATCAAGTCCGCAGGTTACTATAGGACGCCCAAAATAAGGGTATGAGCTAATTATAATTATCTAGTTATCACAGTGATAAAAACACTAAATCCCCCCTCCCCTCCCCGTCAACAACGGCTCAACGATTTTGATTAATTTTTTTTGCATAGACAGCTCTAAATGACACAACAATACCATAAAATTCTCATCTGTGGGGAAATGACAAGAGCAGCACAATAAATTACTGCATTGATTTTAGCGCAGTTTTATACTTTCCTTGGCTCTGCGAAGTTGAAAGGAAAGTTATGTAATCGGCTGAAAAAAAAATTTTGAGTTTTCTTCAGATCTTTACGTTTCAGACCCTCCTGAGTCCGAAAAACACTATTTGGGAAAATGGTCTGTGTGTGTGTGTCTGTGAACGATTTTTAGAAAAAACGACCGTATCAAATCAGATCAAACTTGATATCTAGCCCGCAGGTTACCATGGGACGCCAAAATAAGGGTATGAACAAAATCCACCGAAATTTAACTATAGTTATCATGATCAAAACACCAAATATTTTTTTTCTCAAAAACAGCTCTAACGATTTAGCAGCATAATAAATTATCAAATTTTCGACGAAATCGATTATAGCGCGGTTTCTAGAGAAAACAACCGTACCAAATCAGCCGAAACTTGATATCTAGCCCACAGGTTACCATGGGACGCCAAAATAAGGGTATGGGCAAAATCCACCGAAAGTTAACTATAGTTATCATAGTGATCAAAACACCAAATTTTTTTTTCTCAAAAACGGCTCTAACGATTTTGATAAAATTTGTTATATTGATAGCTCTCAATTAGGCAATCATACCATAAAATTCCCATCCGTGGGAAAATGACGAGAGCAGCACAATAAGTTATCAAAGTTTTCGACGAAAAGCGTTTTTGCCGTGGTTTTTTCCTTTCAAACTCCGCTGGAATGTTAGTAGAATGTTAAGGAAAATTGGTGTAGTAGTCCAATCCAATACCTATAGGGTGAGTATTTAAAAACGCTCATGAGGTACATAGGGCTCATTACAGAAATTCCTGAATTTCAACTACCGCCGTTTCGCTTAATACCAGTTCTAACAGTTATTACCCAATAACTCGGCAAAAGTAATTACTATCCTTCTCAAAAAAATTTGTGTTTACAGCCTCATTAATTATCTGTGTACCAATTGCTCAATAATGGTCCTGCAATGAGTACGAGCAGCACAATAAAATCTGGAACTGTAAGCACTACCGCTTCCTGCAGCCGTAAAGCGTTGTTTCACCAAGTTCAAATTAACAGAGTGATAAATGAATTGATTAAATCGAATTGGCCATGTACAAAGTGAATTGACGTAGAGCTAAGGAAAGTTGTGTGTTGCAACGCACCAGATATTTCTTAATAAATTCTCTGCGGTAGTCCAATCGAGTTGTATACGAATGCTGTCATGTAGAACGTTGATATAAGCAGAATGGACGACTGAATCAAAAGAATCGCCGAGTGCACGTGAGGCCAGGAAAGTTGTGTTATGCGTCGCAGAAGTAAATACTGCTGTTCTAACGGCTGTGTTTTAGTCAACTTCCATTCAGCTTTTGAACGATTTTAATTTAATTTCTCAAGGATTATTTTCTCAATATCGTCAGTGTTTACTGGGCTCGTCAATTTCGTCTCTTTCATTTCCAGACACTTCGTAGTTGTTTTGCCAAAAAATGTTTACTCCAGATCCCGATTTTCAAGTATTTTACTACAAACTGTTTACATGGTAAATCTCTCAGGTTTTTAGGTTGAAAAGGCGCTGGGATGGGCTCCGCCCATCAACCGTCAATCCCGTCCGATTTACTTGACCTAATCCGACAACGTTGTGGCATTCCTCAGGAGGTGAAGCTTCCTCAGGAATGTCCTGCCGAACGAGTAATTGAACCCGAATTGAAATCGTGATTCGGCTCGGCGGACGTGTGCTCTTCCCTTCTCAATAAAACTCGGCCCTTTCGGAATCTCCCAATTAAAAGTGTTGGGAGGGCCCTTCAAAACCGTTTTCATTGTTTCACACGAAACTTCGACTAATCGATGACCATTTTTTTTTCTGTTTATTACCTTCGAAAACATCGAGCTTCTCCGGTTAATTACTTGCGTTTATGCTTCTTTTTCTGACGGAAGGCCGGGGCAAGCTGTCGAAAGGATTTTTAGAGCTCACGCCGAGTCAGATGAAATATTTCCAGCCATTTAGCGTCCATTCGTCTGTTCCATCGGACGCTTCTTTTTATTTTCTACCCGACTGAGCTTTACTACTCCATTTCCGATAATTGTCCGGCTCTCGATTGGTTCAACTTCATGGAGTTGAGGCAATTTATTCGATCGCTAGGGCGACTCTTCGAGGAAGTTGGAAGGTCTCGGGTGAAGAAAACGTGCGTTCTTCGACTTCCTAAGTAGACACCGGGCCTTCAATTATGGATACACGGGTTTTACGCAGGCGTTTACGAAGCTTTAGCCTACCCGCATTATTAACAACTAATTCTGCATTTGTGTCCAAACGAAGGGTTTCATCGAACATTTTCTCTAATACGACTATAACACGTACCCGATACTACTGAACGCCTGACGTTTGTTATGTATACTTATTAAACCGGTGTAAATGCACTTCTCCAAGTGGGCTTTCCTGTAACCTCTTTTGTCTCACCCCTCGCCTTAACGCTTAACATTTATCTGACCACCCCAGTCCATTCTCTCAGTCCATATTTGAGTTCCCTAACATTTCACTTCTGTAATTTAACAGAGTTCACTCGACCTGGAGTTAAGTTTGTGATTGTTTATTGACTCTCATTCTCTCTTTTACATTTTATGCTGAACTTCCCCTGAAAATCTCTTGTGATTATCTCACAACCAGGGTTTTTTTCGTACTGCAGAGTCCTCTTGCTTTTCTCATTCATCACTAATTCTTTTACCCGCCTCTCTGTCTGTCTGTCTGTCTGCCGCTAACTCTCTCACACTACCCACGTAAGTACAGCTCTAAGAATCAAAAGAGGAGTTTTAAACTTTTAGTACTTGGAACTTTCAGAGCGTTATTAACCGATTAGCAACTAAACGTTCTTCTGACAATACCTTTAATGAAGGTAAAAGCCAAAATGGGGACAAATGGGTTAATTGAACCATTCGCCAACTCCATACTGCCTTAGAACGATATTACAGAGTGGCCCTTACTAACTTACATCCACGTTTCGTTCCTAGCAAATTCAGTGTTCACATAACCGTGAAAAAATTGAATGAAGGAAACAGTGTTAGTGTGAGTTGAGGGATTATTGTACGGCAGTCGTCGAACTTTCATCGTACAAATAGCATATTGGGTTAAGACCCTGATTTTTTTCTGAGAGCCCACTGAGAAGGAGCAGTTTGTGATGGGAAAAAAATGCTGAAATTTTTGTCGGAACGTTTGATAATTTATTTTGCTACTCTGTTTGGAGTTTTCTAAACGAAAAATGTAATCGCCAGATTTTTTTGGGCCTATCTTCACGTTGAACTGGTTAAAATAACGCGACGAATCGAACGACGGTTTCAAAAAAAAAATATTTTTCGGGACAATTTTAATTTTACATCCGTTCAAAGAGTTATCAGAGAAATAACCATGCGAAAAGATGGTAAATTGTTTGGTTTTGGCACAACTTTCATTTTTGTTAAACTGTGGAATTGAGGAAAGTTGTGAACTTGAGAGAATTTTCAAAACTATTTCCTCGATTCTATCGCGATAATGTCCAATAATGTGATTTGTCCGGCGTGAACTGGGAGTGTGGGAGGAGTATTCTGTAGGTTTTCTGTCTGGCGGGAAAGCTGGGTAGCAAACCGAATTCACTCGTTCTCATCTCCTGGGCAGCTTTCGTACAGGATGGCGTTGTGATTAGCTTCAGATTTCGCTTACAAGACGCGAGTTGAATTGCCGACACATTTGGAGGATGTATTGGTACGTGAGTGTCGTTTCTGAACTTGGTCTGCACGACTATAATCAGATTGATGGAACCCGGCCTGCAAACGGTTTTATTTTTAATCCAATTGGCTAATGGCCTCTGTAAAACCAAAAATCAAGTTTCGAGACGAGACCTTCCTCCCCACCAGCGCCAGAGCTGGGCTCTCCATCTCCAGCCCGTGGCAGGGTTTCCGTGACGTCACTTTCCAGTTTGGCCGACCGCCGAGAGAAGGATTGTCTGATGCTCTGATGCTGTTGTAGCGTAGCCGAAGGCAGGAGTGGGGGAAGATTAATACTAGCGTGCCGCATTCCTCCATTGCCTAGAACCAGATCAAGCCACCTGTGCCTCCTTTGATTAGAGGGACCTCGGCTCTCTGGCTCTTGGGCAACCCCGCCAAGCCGCGTTGACTCCACGCACAACTCGCTAGACGCCGTGTGCTCTCGCCCAAATTTCCCTCCCTCCCCTCTCTTTCGACAACCTCTTCATCTCATCCTGTTCTTATCCCGTTCCCCCATTTAAATAAACGGCGTTTCAATTATTACCTTCTCACACTCGGCTGTTCCCTTTCGATCGCTCTTCTCTTCTCCTATCGATTCAGACGCCTCTCCCTGTACTTAACGACCCAGCGGCTTCGAGAAGTGGAATATTTCACGACAATGTCTCGACTGAGGGGCCGTCTGAATTTTGCCACTCTCTCTGACGTGGGAAGTCAATAAATTAACAACTTCACCAACAAAATCTGCCTAAAAACGCCATTACAGTGTTACCCACAAAATTCAGGGTATCGCACAAATCAACTTTCTTCACGACCACATAAATTAGATGATACGCCCCACATACGATGTACATGTATCAGGTTGACTAAATTCAGTCATGCATTACATTGACTTTGGAAATTTCGACATTACAAAACACGGTTTTGAGCACACTTAGGATAACGGACATCTAGAGGAACATTCACGGGGAACAATATGTAGCATATAGACGAGTTATTGACACCCTGTGAGTCTATTCAAGACCGTGATTGCGATTTTTCCAAATAGTTTTTGAAAACGCAATTTGGTTCGTAAGAATATATCTCTGTTCACCAGATTTTCAGTTTTAAGAGAAGCAAAAGTCTCGTCCTTTTCTTACTTACTCTAAGGCAGTTTGAACGCGTAATTAAAAGAAAACCTCATTTTTTGTACATTTTTCGCCCCAGCCCCGTTCCCATCGACAATGTTCGTGGTCTCGCTAATGTAACAACAGATCACGCGCCGAAAACAAGCCTTTTCGATTCATGAGACCTCAAAACGTAATTAGAAGAAAGTAATTAAAAAATGAGCGCTGCGTAGCAACACACAACTTTCCGCAATCCCTTTAAGTTCGAACACCACCTGCACATGCGGGCGCTATATCTTCGTTCAACGCAATTTTACAGGAACATTTATGGAGAACAAAATGTAGGGACTAGTTAGCTGAGAGTCATTCATAAGTTTGATCGAAATCGTCCGAGCCGTTTTTGAGAAAATTGAAATACCGATAAATTAATATTCAACAAATGTCCTTTTCTGAGTTAACTTGGCTTATATCTTCGTTCAACATATATATACAGAAATAATTATTTAGAACGGAATGTGGGTATGGGTGACCAAAAGACACTCTGAACGATTGATCGAATTTGGTGAAGCAGTTACTTCAGAATTTATGGAAATGTTTGAAAAAACGTTATTTTCGACACACTTTGATTTTTACCTCTGTTCAATGGACCGTCACAGGAACATTTATTAAGAACAATATGTAGGTATTAACTATTTGAAAACATCCTGTGAGTTTGGTGAAAATCGCTGAAGCCGTTTTGCCAAAAAGCGTAAAACCCCTATTTTTGCTTCATAGGCCTATATCTCCGTTCACCGTATTTTCATGGAGATATGTATAGAGAAGAAAAGTTAGGTATTGATTAGTAAAAGATAATTTGAAAGCTTACTCAAAATCGTTAGAGCCGTTTTCGAGAAAAATGCGAAAAACCGAGTTTTTGGTACATTTTCGTCCCGCAACCCCCCCCCCCTTTCCCATCGTCCGAAATCGTCCATAATCTTATTTCGGTGTCTAAAAAAAATAACGAACTAAACAAAAAAGAACCAGCTCAATCGGATCAGCCGTTCTCCCGCAAATCGAACTACAGACACACACGGACCACCGAAATTAGGTTTTTTAGACTCAGTAGGCCTCAAAACGTCAAGATCTGAGAAAACCCAATTTTTTTTTACACGATTACTATGCTTTCCTTTCCCTTTGGGGTAGCGGAAAGTAATATGCTTGAATCGCCGAATTTCGCATTTGTCCAAATCTCAACTCACCTTCTAAGGGCTGCAACTCTTGGCGCATTACACAAACTTGAAGTTTCACGAAAAAACAGCATTTCATGATTCGTCGTGAGTTGGAAAAACTTGACAAGGGCTTCATAATATCATAGCAATCATAGTGCGTGAACAAAAATATTCGGAGAACCCTCACTGCGACATTCGGAAAGGCGCGAGGAAATCACAAGCACGTGAAATAAAATATATTTAAAAAATATCTTTTTCCGGCCAAGCCTCGCAGGTTTGATTAATTATTGTAGTAATTAATCAACTTCTCAGCCTTCTGGCTTAAACAGAAGCAGCACATACAACTGCTGTCGGTCAAACTCACAGTGTGTCCACAATTACTTAATGCGTGAACATTGACATACACAAATGTTTCTCTGACAATCCGTTAAACGGAGGTAAAATCAACAATTTACCGAAAGATGAGTTTTTTCAAGCGTGCACAGTGATGATCGACCCAACTTTGATTTGAACTTCTAGATGTTTCTTGTACACTCCACGGATTCGTTAAAGACCGCCGTTAGAGTTACTCGTGTATTTTGTAACTTCCAAGGCTGATTTTAATGTTGAACAAATCACATTTCATCTCTGGATTGTGACTTCTGACCATCTCCGCCAGCTTTTCCGCTTTTATCAGCATCATCCGACTTCAAACGTTTCATGATCTTAAAAGTGGGGCGTGGAGGTTGGGATTATCAGGCGAACGGCTCCCGGCTCCCATCTAATTCCTCGCACCGCTTGCCAAGAAGCTCGAGACCGGATTCCTCAGTGCTTCGTCCCAGGGTTGTGGACTCCTCTTGCCGGCTTTTCTCTCCGCTCCACCTTAACACGCCATACCGTCACGAGTTCACGTATTCACCACAAAAGAATAAGAAAACGAGTCGCATGACTCAGTGAGTTCTTTACAACGGAGAGAAGGAAGGAAAAATGGTCGTAGGGAAAGAGCAATGAAAAGGGAACAACCACCGAGGAGATCCTACTACCGTTGGTCGAATAGTTTCAAGGGGAGAACCACGAAGGAATATTACTGCGAAATGCTCCTTAAAATACTGCTTTTTTTTAAAAATATTGTGCGATATTTCAAATGTAAACAAACCCCGGAACAAACGCAATGAAAATGACAGAGCGCAATTCAGCCAGTTACCACAACGGAAGGCATTAACCCTATAATTTCGTTCATAATCAGTGAGTTGATGACACAAACATTCGAACCTAATCGCCTTGCAGGGCGCGGTTTCTGAACTGAGTGACACAAACACTTTTAAACAGGTCTGTTTTCTTCTTACATCGACCGCTCCTGAACACTCAGACAGGTCTGTCGGAACATTCTGACGCACATATAGGAAGAAATTGACCATTTCAACTGCGATTGAAGAATATCTGGTGCGCCACACCACACCGCACAAGGTTCAAAGGGAATTATCATTCTGCAAGATTTGTTCAACAACCCGACACCAAATCACATCTTATCAACGTGTCATTTTGTCATTAAGGGTCTTCGCCAGCTCAGAAGAGTCACACAGCTAGCGGAAGCAATCCTACTCTCCATATTCCATTATTCCCCCGGAAATGTGATTTCAAAACTAAATAAATAGAACGTTATTAAAAGTTCAAAATGATGTGTTGATATTTGTTCAAAGACACAAACTTGATGAACATGTGTTCAAACAGGTCGCTAAAAACCGTGCGACATGAACCCTAATGTAATCCTATTTAAAATTCTACGATTTTGGAGACTAGTATATATTTATAAAAACTACATCGGAAAGTACATCAGAAAGATCATGGAAGTAACGAAGAATTAACGACAATACTTAACTGATCGTTGATTGTACAAAATACCAAAGCCTACAACGAACTGGTGAACGGGTTTGATTTGGAAATAAGTAAGTTTGAACAAGTTTTTTTCCCCCTTGAAACGGTGGATGCAGGTGATACCCTCACTGCAGCCACAAACGGGCCTATTGTAAGGGCGTCCATGATCCTCAGGTCATCGCCTCCCTGCACCACCTCCAGGCCCCACGGCTCTGGTCTCAATTGGTGTGGCGTCACCTATGCACAAAGCGGAGGATATCCGGAACAAAGGGCCTCCAAAACACACAATGGCACGATGCCACGAGTCCATCGCATACACACAGCACATGATCTCCCGTCTCTAGCCCCACCTTGCAGAACCTGCATACCTGTACCTCGCACTTGCCAATATTTGCAAGGTGGTACCTCAGCAGACAGTGACTTGTGAACAGGCCACATATGATCCTCATATCCTTCCTCCCCAGTGCAAGCACCTCCTTGGACCTCCCTCTGGAGAGTCGGATGAAGAGTTTTGACTGTCTAAGGCCAGGCAGCCCTGCACCTATCCTTCCAATTGCCAACCTCTCTACGTAGGTGGCTTCTGGTAGGCCCAACAAAGTGCTCAGGGCCAATAGGGATCTACGCTGGTCCCTTCTTAGCCACCTATCAGCCCGTTCGTTTCCCTCAATACCCTGATGCCCTGGTACCCAACACAGTATTACACTGTTGTCCTCTGCCAGGGCCTTCAGTCCAGTCAGACACTCCCACACCTGCTGCGGTGTAAGACCGTATGAGGCTAAGGCCTAGAGAGAGGCCTATCAACCATGATGTAGATTCTCTGCGGCTTCAGTCCCCTCTGCAGCAGCCGCTGCACACAGACCATCACCGCAGCTAACTCTGCCTGGAACACTGTAGCCAGCGACCCCAATGGGATCGTCGCTCTGATCCTCGGCCCAAAGATGCCTGCCTCTGCACGGCCTCCCTGCACCGAGCCATCAGTGTAGTATACCAGGGCCCCAGCTTCGAACTCCCCCTTCCCACCTGGATCGCTCATGAATGAGTATCCGAAAGGGTAGCACGAAGTTGAACCTCGCGGACATTGAGTCTACCACAGTCAGTTCAGCCCCCCCCCCCACCTTCACCTTGTCAAGGATCAAGTGGCAGGAACTCCTCCTCCCCCCGCATGATCAGACCCAACTCCAACATACGCACAGTCAGGAGGAACACCACCCTTTTAATATTTATGTGGAGCGGAGCTAATTCTAGCAAAACCTCCAGTGCAGCCGTAGGGCATGTTGTCATACAGCCTGTAATGGCCAGACACGTCCTACGCAGCAGTTTATTTAGCTGTAACTGCACTGTTTTGTTTTCCCCCCTAGTCCACCAGACCAGGGCTCCATAGGTGACTACAGGCCTAACAACCGCAGTGTACAGCCACCGGATCACCCCAGGCCTCAGCCCCCATGTCTTCCCCACCATTGTCTGAGCTGCCCACATCACCACCGACGCCCGCTGTAAGGCTTTTTTCACGTGTGTGGCCGAAGTGAGCTTCCCGTCAAAGAAAACTCCCTGGTACTTGATCTCATGCTGGAACTTCACCGCCTTACCACCCAGCCTGAGTTCCCGCAGCGCAAGGCTGCGCCTTCTGGTGAATGGGACCAGGCTCGTTTTGTCTGGTTTGACAAACAGTCCTTGCCCATTGCACCACCTCTGTAGGTAGTTTGAACATGATATTGGAGAAATACTGGGTACACATTATAATGGATAATGGCATTCATTATGTTTGTTGGCAATAGAAGAAAAGGTGGACTTGCTGAACAAGGTGAATAATTTGTTGAAGAGTGAGATACACGATAGAGATCAAGTTGAGCGTAAAGTAACTATGAGAAAGAGTTTACGCGACCCAGTGTGTAACTGTTCTAGAGCTGACTACCATAAGGAGGGGGCAAAAGTAAGGGGTGAGAAGTGAGATAAGGGTAGGGGGATGTAGAAAACCTCATCAACTGGAAATGTACATAGTCGTCTCTGGATAATCCAAATCTTATTGACAGGGGAAGTTTGGAGTTTCCCATGGCTCCAAGCTGACTGGCTTCAGGTCAGAAAGCTCAAACTAGAGAAGTCTGATTGAGGGTGTGAACGTTTGTACCAATTTGCCTTGAGCTTCAGAGCATCTGTATTGAGCTCATATTAACGTATAAATGTTGAGTTGCTCTGCATAAGTGCGAATAAATAGAACGTTATTAAAGTTATAAAAGTTCAAAATAATATGTTGACATTTGTTCAAAGACTTGATGAACATGTGTCCAAATAGGTCGTTGAAAACCGTGCGACATGAACCCTAATGTAATCCTATTTAAAATTCGACATTTTCGGAGGCCTTTTGAAAGTTGGAAAGTTTCCCATTAGACAGAGCCGACAACCCCAGTCACATAGTTGTACGTTATCGAGAATTACAGTTGACGCTGCTTAATGAAACCAACAGTCTAGATAGTTGGCAGTGTTTGGGTTTCGGATCTGCCATACTCGAAGGTTGACATTTTTGAAAGCTCAACTCAATATTTTTATATATTTTTCAAAAAACCGAAAACGAAAAGAACCTGTTTTGTGCCAATTGTGAACTCCCAACAGAACTACCAAAAGTTAAGGAGCATAATGACTGTTTTATATAAAATAGAACATGTGCTTCGCTGCATTTCGAAAATAATAATGACGTTTAGTTTCTCGAGGTTTGTAATTAATCTCCAGTGCTGCTGTTCGTTACATTTTAAACACGCTAAAATAACGTTACGATACAACTTACGCTCAGTTGCTTTATTTGAAATGTAGGGAAGTAATTGCATTTTATTCAGTATTATTTTGTATTTGTGATTGTACGAGGAAAAATTGTATATTCGAACGTACGTGATTATTGTCCTGAAAGTGTAAGCAAGCTCTTTCACATCATTCCGAGGTTTCTTTGGCTAATGTTTCCAAGTATAATGGAATAGAGGGGGCCATAGTCACCATCCTTGATTGTATACATAAATTGTTCGATCAATATCTCTTGTCTCAAATTCCAGGCCTGTGGTTGAGACTGAGAGGGGGCGGGGCGCATAGCTGTCACTGTAATCTGACCTTTGCGGTTCTGAAAGCCATTCGGAACCTGAATAGTAGTTCCTCGTCAATTACCCTTTTCTTTGAGTAGAATTTCTATTCCAGCTGCTCCGGTTCTAATTAGCGAACATTTAACTCCTTCTTTTCTTTAGAAGGCTCGTTAATCGGCTACCACCAATCGGAATTGAATAGAATGGAAGCTTCGCTCAAAAACCAGCGTCATGAATCCATAATCGGTGTTTGTTGTAAATTCCAAGGCAAAGGACCGGGAGGTGTAGGATCCGACCAAAATTATTCTCCAGGAAGCTATTGTTCTCGCTAGGAACGAAGGTTGTCGGGCTTGACTGAAGAAGAAAAAAAACCCCTCTCTTTCTGAAGAGCTGACACTATTTTTCCTCCTTCCTCAGCTCATGATTTGGACGGTGACACTTTTTAGGGAGAACGATGGTGAAACCCGGCCACCCATGCAGCGCTTTTTCGTCGCCCCCAGAGGTAAAAACCAACTGATTTACCGGTGCAGGTCACGTCCGCTCCGCCGTTCGCTAATTAACATACGGGGTAACGTGAGTATGTTTACGGAGTCAAGAGAGGGTTCGTCTATTGTCTAGAAGGGAGGGTAAAAAAAAAAATCAACCTTTTCAGGGGCGAGTGTAAGGTACAAATTATTATTACTTTGTGGCTCTGTTGCCCGTAGGCTGGAGGGACTTCGGTTTCCTCCTCCGATATTAGAAAAGGTGCCGTATTGTTCCATAATAATAACTTGGACTCTTAGCATGGGAAACTCACAGGTGTACGTTTTAGGGCCGTTTTCACCAAAACATCACTGGTCGTGATCTAGCTGATTTGGCTAGATAAGTTAATCAAGGCTAACCTGTTTCGTTCCCACCACGCTGGCCGAGATCGATGTGGGATGCGATTAGGATAGCCGTGATCACGCAGCGATTAAGCCATATCGAGATGGAGGGGTGTAACCTTATGAGGTTACAGTAAAGTAAGGAAATTGGGCGTCAGTTCTAAATCCCGACAAGTGCTGCCCAACCCTCCACAATCCAGATTTGACCAAATTAATGTTTCTAATAATTGTCAGAAGCCGAAGTGGCAGCATTAACCTCTGCCAATAGAAACCGAAATTGTGAGGTTACAACTTTTACAAGCAAGGAACTTTAACAAGGAAGGAACAATTATCGTGTTTAATAAAAGTTGTTTAATACACTAACGTGTGTGTAAAAGTATATTATTTAATATTTCCTACCTATCTGCTACTAAATCCACCCAGGTAAGCCTTTTGCGTTTGGGTTTTTTAACACGGCTATATGACATCTAGAGTTTTTATTACTTTCCTTGGATCTACAAAGTAGAAAGGACAGTTATGTAATCGGCTGAAAACAATTTTTTTTTTTTTTTTAAGTTTTCTTCAGATCATTACGTTTCAGACCCTGAGTCTGAAAAACACTATTTGGGAAAATGGTCTGTGTGTGTGAACAATTTTTAGAGAAAACGACCGTACTAAATCAGCTCAAACTTGATATCTCGTCCGCAGGCTACCATGGAACGCCAAAATAAGGGTATGAGCAAAACCCACCGAAAATTAACTATAGTTATCATAGTGATCAAAACAACAACTTTTTTCTCTCAAAAACGGCTGTAACGATTTTGATTAAATTTTGTATATTGATAGCTCACAATAAGGCAATTATACCATAAAATTCCCATTCGTAAGAAAATGACTAGAGCAGCCCAATTAATTATCATTTATCATTCATTTCGCGGTTTTAGCGCGGTTTTTCCTCACAAATTCCGCTGAAATGTTGAAAATTATTGGTGTAGTAGTCCAATCCAATACCTATAGGGCGAGCGTTTAAAAATGCTCATAAGACATAAGGGGGTTCTCACTATCATTATTTATAAAGTTTTCACCCGATAACTCTGGAAAAGTGATTATTATCACCTTCAAAACTCAATTTTGTTTACAATCTCATTAATTCTCTGTCTACTAATCGCTCAATAATTGTCCGGGAATCAGTACGAGCAGCACGATAAATTCTGGAACTGTTAGCGCTACCGCTTTCTGCTGCCGTGAAGTGTTGTTTGAGCAAGTTCAAATGAATTGAGTAAGTAGAAAAAACGATGTACCCGAGTGAATTGACGTGGAGCTAAGGAAAGTTGTGTGTCGGGCGCACCAGATATTTCTTAAACTGCTCAACCCACATTTTACGCGAACAACTTGTTTTTGACGATCGTAATACTTCTGTTCGCAACAGAATTTACTTTCATACATCATGAAGTCGTCGGAACTCTCTGATGTCCATCTGAAGCGCCGTGTGAGATGGCGATAACCTAATATATTAGATTATCTTCGTAGTGGACAAGCAACTGGAATAACTGCGCACTGGTAAACAGCATCTTTCTTTATTATTAATATTCCAAAACGAATGTAAATTATTCACAGTAATAGAAGAGAATACTCGACGGAGCACGGTAACGGATAAGAGCTAAATGGACCTAACCGCCCAATTTTTGGGGTTAACGTTTGATCAGGGTTAATCTGGTGAATTAGGTACTGTCAATCGAGTCTAAGCAGGATCAACATAGCTGGTTAAAACTGCCCTCACTGAAACATTATCCTCTACATAGGTAACGTTACAGTATTTCCCAAGCAAAGCATTGAAGGTCTGAATGTTTGTTTCCCTTGACGCTGTGTGGTTTGTGCATGTGTCCTCCGGTTCCATCTTTAGGTCTTGGAATCTATTCTGGCACAGTAAGTGCCAGCTTGTTTCGCATCTGGCTGGGGTCTAACACAAGTTGTTGCTTGGATTCGTTCAGGACCGACTGTTGTCATGTGACAGGGACTACGCCACCTTTCAGTCCCTGCTCTGCATAGTTCAGTCGACAGAGGGGAACTCAGTGTCATGGATGTCATTCTTCATAGCTTCAGAAGCATCCAAGAGCGAAATTATCACCATTGGCTCGCATACACGAGAGCGGTGTGAAGCGTGATGATGTAGTCTGCAAGCAGGTCGCTGGTGCACTATCATCCTAAGGCTGAAAAGTGGAGAGAAAGCGACACTACCGGGTCTGAAGCCTGACATTGTTAGTCCCTCCGACTAGCTGCAGTGATTCTGGATGTCCAGGTTGTCTCTGGAAGCCAGCAAATTCGTATGGCGGTGTCCGAAGCTCGTGGAGGGAGTCAGATAACATCAAGTTCGCACCATTGACAGTGTCCTGGGGCGTGGCGCAAGAAAAATGCTGAGGAGTTGTCAGCCGGGTGTATCAGCCGATGTTCTTGGCAGTATCAGCACCCGCATGTTGCTCCGATCACCTCTTAACTGGTAACATAACTGATTGAGACGTGCGGGATGTTTTTTGGTTGAAGTTTATTTATTTATGTCAAGTATTTGATTATTAATGGAGTGAGAACAGCACTATCGTTTGCACTAGCTTACACCGGCAGCTCTCTACTTCCTCTATCGGAAAAACTCACACCATAAGCGTCAGGGGCACTGTATATTAGCCCTTGTTCAAGAAAGTAGATGTAAACTAACGTGGAGAAGTTACGAGAAACCTCCCTCGAAGCTATTAAGAGACCAAATCTGTTCTTGAGTTTGATCAAAGTTTCCCTGGTTGTCAGCGTTGTGTGGATGAATGCCCAATTACCGAAAGTTCTTTTCCTTCCACCCTCCCCTCACTGCGTCCATCTCTTCCTTCACTTTGTCTTCCCGTAAAAGTTTTAGGGGAGTTTGATTCCACTCCAGTGCGATTTCTTTGTCCTCGTAGGTCTTCAAAATACGAGGACAAAGAAATCGCACTAGGGCTCTCACTCGACGCAGAAAACCCCTTTGATAAGACGTGGCACGCTGGTCTCTTATCCAAACTCAAGCCCCATCTCACTGACACGTATTTTCGATTGATCCAATCATTTCTTTCGGATCGGACGTACAAAGTATATGTAGAGGGTGCCATTAGTGCCAGATTGCCAATATTCTCCTCCGTCCCTCAACATAGTGTAATTGGGCCTTTATTGTACATTTTCTACATCCACGACTTGCCCATTTACAACGGCAATATTGCAATCTCAGCCCAATTTGCCGATGACTGCGCGTACTTGACCAAACACCAGACTGGTGAAGATGCAAGTGAGTCGATTCAGGCGATTGTAAATGATGTCAGTGGATGGGCAAGAAAATGGAGAATAAAAATAAACGCTTCCAAATCAAATCTGTGCGTTTATACTTACAAACGCAACTTTACATGCCAGCCTGTAGAAATGGACTCAACCACTCTTGAGATAAAAACGCACGTCAAGTATTTGGGTTTGACTATGGACAAATCACATCAATGTAATAACAGCCAAAATACGCCATAGAATCAGCCATCTTAAACCACTCCTCACTAACAAAAATCTCAGTATTAAAAACAACCTTCTTATCTACAGTTCCACAATCAAACCCATCTGGTGCTACGGAGGGGGTCTATGGTCGTCCGCCTCGAACACCCAAATAAACCGAGTGCAAGTCCTCCAAAGTTGCGTTCTCCGTTTGATCACCGGCGCCGACTGGTACATCAGGAACGAGGAACTTCACAAGGACCTTGAAGTACCAATAGTAAAAGACTGCTTAATCACCACATACCACGCATCCTACCGAAAAGCATCAACCCATCCCCTTGCCCAGCATTGCCCAGACATCTGAGACGCCTTAAAAGGAAGCAGCTTCTCAGAGGGCTTCAACTGAATAAAGCCTCCTTCACCCCCTCATTTTTAAACTTGCAAAAATAAAAAGGGCCTCTTGCACCACCCCAGTGTGCCTTCCTCCCTCTTGCACCACCACAGTGTGCCTTCCTCCCTACATGCAACACCCCAGCTTGCCTTCCCTACTCACCTCTCCCTTGTATGCCTTCCGCCATCTCCAACCTTAGTGGCCCACACCTTAAACCTCTTTATGCCTGTGCTGTCCTACTCTCCTTTCGTTCTCCTTGCACCACCTCCTGTGCTTCCTCATGAGATCACTCATTCATCCTCATTTTTGCACCTCCTGGTCTCTGTTATCCTGCTCAATTCACTACCACATCATTGTCTCACACTCATCACCTCAGCTCTCTGTGCTCTGGCTCATCAGGTAGCCCAGCCTTGCCATGTCCTCCAGCTCAGCCCTCATGAGCGCTAGCCTCCACACTCACGTTCATTACCTACTGTAACCCCTCTTCAAGGGTTATCCTGCTGCCGCAGCCCGGGGGAGTATGTTCGACGCAAAGCGTCGAAGTGGTCCGAATCACTGACCTCGGACTTCCCCGCCTCATTGTCTCCGACCGCCTAATTGTCTCCAACCATTTCAACACCTGCGGAAATCCCTCACTTGCGGAAATCCCTCACCCGCGGGAATTCCTAAGCTGCGGGCCCCCCAGCCCCCCTTTTCTAGGTTTTCCCCTTTCTTCATTTCTTTCTCCCAATTTCATTTTCCTATCGATGACAGAGCTCTTCCAAAATCATTCTGCTTCCAACTATCCAACTTCTTACTCTCTCGCACGGTTGCCAGTTCCGCGTTCCGAGCACTGCCCTGGTGTCGCCCATTTGTACTCCATCTCCTCATGTAATACAGTCCTCCTCACGCTCACCGAGTTTCAGTTTTATAGTGAACCTCAGCTCCCCCATTCTTGCACCCAACAACAGTTGTTACGTACTCGCGGATTTTTTAATTTTTTCAATACAAAAACAAAAAAAAACTACTCCAGTCCCAATTTCTTTCCCAGGCGATGATGTCCATAAACCGGAAGAGTTAGTCTCAGCTACGGACTTAGACACAGCTGCAGTCGTTTTATTTCGGTTACCTTGGCACCTCAATTCCAAATTTCGAAAGAGCATGTGAAACCCATCCGTCAGCAGCATGCTACGACCTAATTCGGCTACCGCATTACACGAAAACATCACAAACCTCACCTCCGAAGGCACCATTTTTACTTTGCTTTCTCCGAAGTCGTCTCCGCGCACCCTAAGCGTATTACGACTCGCTCCTCGTCTTTAAAAGTGCCTTCTTTTGTATTGTACTTCTGCGAGTCTTCGAACCCTCCGAAGGTATTACCTTTCGTAATTACTAGCTCCATTCCCTTTCTACTCGGCAGAAAACTTGTCATTAAAAGCCTCCTCTGTACACGTACCCGCTGTTAGGTCTTAAAATCTTCCACTTGAGGTTTCTTTATACGTTGCCGCCGACAGCTGAAGAGCGAAGGAGCCCAGTCGCTCTGCTCCTGCACTAAAGTTATGAGATAAACGCAGCATTGTTTTTAAGTCACTGAAGGTTGCAGTCGGTAACGTGTTACAACGAGAGAAAACCGAGATCAATAGCGCTGCGCTGTATTTAGCTTCTGCTAATGTTTGGACGCCAATTTGATGAAACGGTATATCTAAGGAGCTCCTCCAACCAGCAGGCAACGCAAAAAGTAAAATTAAAAAGCAAATTTAGTTAAACTTCTAAATAAAATAGCCCCAGACCGTAATTGTTCGTGCCTACGGGTGCGACGACAATTGCAGAATTCAGTCGATGAAACCGCTTCAAAGAAAGTATAGAAAGATTCGGTGAGGCATCACCAACTAAAAGGGCGGATAACGATCGTCCGATCTGTTTGTAGAAGACGGTTTGATATTGAATAGAGTGACCTATACCACGGTCTTAATTGAAAGTTTCGCAGCTGATTTCAGATCTCAAAAACTGCTCCTTTATCCAAGTTTTGGCTTTAGACGCCAGGCAATCACCCACCACACAGCCACACTGGTCGTTGTTGGGCGGTGAACATCGTGGGTTCAACGTTTTGACGCAATCGTCGTTCTTCAATCTTCTTCTGATCGATTTCCACAAACAAATGCTTGAACGGTCTTTACTTTTGTTACTGCGATACGTCCACGACATTCCACATCCCCCTTACCACACTAGGTACGGCGAAGAATGTTCAGGAGCTGTACGATCTTCCCTTTCTTTCCCCTAAGGATGCATTTCAAACCCTCGCACTGTAGGCTGACACATTCATCATCTTTACTCATATCTTCACGATACTGACGCGTATGGCATTATACTCATCCTCGCTTCCATCGCCCTGGTACTTTGGGAAGACGATTTCATCTCTTCGCTGCAAAATTCACCTTTTTTTAATCGATGAGTCGGTGTATTAATGACGTGCCAGCATGATAGCTAGCTCAGAGAGAGCGTAGAACGCACACCCAGCTCTGTTTTTTGTTTTGCATTTAGCAAGTTCCTGATATTTTCGGTATTTGCACCGCCTGACTCCTATTGTAGGCACCCCAGTGATCGTAGTCTTCTGGTTATAGACGAAGATTCATAATCTGACGGAAGTTGGCAATGGATCAATGTAACGTTTGCCTGAGTCAGCGAAACTCCAACTATTTCCACCCCCACCCCCCTCGGTAACATATTTTTGGAGTTCCCTGATGGGTTGATTCCTTGCCTGTCACAAAGAAATGTCTTTGGTGTTTAATTAGTTTTTATTCTCGTCGTATACTTTTCAGAACGAAGGCTCACGGCATACACCTTGGCTCAATACAGAAATGCCTGTACTTGCAATAGTCAGTAGACGGTGTCGCTCACTAGGTTTAGGTCAGTGAGTACTATCGTATCTGCTAGTAGAGCTTGCTAACTGTGGTAGTTGTCTGATTGGTTGTATTTGATATATTATTCATTTTATACGTCTTATATTTCGTTTATTTTATCTTGGATAAATCCAAACTAGGGCCATCTGAATCTTGGGTCTCCTTGAATGTGAGGGGCTTTAGGGGGCTGAAGTCCTTCGTCAGCCCAGCCACCTTGCAACTCTTCAGTGACTTCTGAATCTTGGGTCTCCTTGAATGTGAGGGGCTTTAGGGGGCTGAAGTCCTTCGTCAGCCCAGCCACCTTGCAACTCTTCAGTGACTGTCAGGTTATGCTCAGACCCCTGGAGCTTGCTTTGAGCTCTTCTAGCTACCACTTTCTTCTGCTGGTTGAAGTGATACCCCTCTGGTTGATGACACTTCTGAAGGGAGACCAAGGCCACCAGTTCGTTGTATTCTGCGTCCCGCTCAGGAGGTTCCATGTTGAGTCTTGGGGAGTTCTAGAGAGAAGCTTCCTGAGTCCGCCCCATCATGACCTGAGGCCTTTGAACAGCATATCCCTAGCACTCAGACAGTGACATTCGCTCTTAGCTCTCGTCCCTCCTCACACCGGTATTGCGTGAGCTAGTAACTTTAGTCAGAACTCTCTCAGAGGCCGTTCAATTAACACCACAGAACTGTCTCGCTCGTTTCATTCATCAATTTATACTTCGCGCGAATCACTCCTCTCGTACACCCAACGAATATTAAACCGTCAACAATCCTACAACAGTGAAATCCAAATGCTGCTTCATCAACAAAACAAAACGATGTCGCCGAATTGCTGTGGGGACTCTAAAGCTTGTTCTCACATTCTAAATAATTATTTGTGGACAGCGTGCCCCTTCGATCTTCGGCAAAACATATGTCACGTCCTCAACACTACCACCGCAACAAAATTCAAACGCTGCTGCCAACGTACCATACGTGTTTCACTACTAAAAGTAAATAGGATGTCTCTCGTATCGTTGTGAGAACACAGAAGCTTGTTTGCATCCTCTAAATGATTGTTACTACCTCATTCGGTAGTTGGAGAATGACAACAGAAGTCAACAAGGCAGAGGACACAGCTGGAAACTGGTGGAGAGGCCCAGCGTGAAATCGTTCCGTATGCAATTACTACACGATGCGAACGCACATAAAATCTAAAACCTACGCGACGTAATGAGGCTCGATATTAAAATTCGAGGCGTTAAAAGCGGATTCGAGAAGAGAACGAGAGTCGTGGATGTAACATAAAGCTCAGGAGCTACCAACTTAGTGAAGGCAGAGTTTGAGTAGAGCGAGACGGAGCATATCGTAAATAAGCTCACGAGATTTGAGATAAAAGACGATGAGGCGAACGAGTGGGAGCTAATATGAATATCTAATCCGCGGATGTGACTGAAGGAAACGAGTCACATTGTCCGGTCCTGATTAGTTGACACGAGGCAGAACGGGAGGGAAGTCGTTCGACTGTGAAAGAGGCCCCTGGAGCTGGTGGACTGGCGGGTAGGAGATACCCGGAGATCTTGGTCAGATAAGAGATCTTCAGTTCGGAACAAGCTTGGTCATTCAAAACTGCCTTCTAATGGCATAACTCACGGGGGTGGCCCCATATAAGCGAAGAAGGGCCACTCGTGAATGGGTAGGTCTAGTGGCTGAGCAAGTGACAGCTGGACAAGACAACGGGTCGCTTCATCTCAATTCACTGGGTTCGTTTATCTCAGAATTGAGTATCGAGACCTCGGCAGTGACGCGTACGACTTGACAATCGATCTTATACTCTCGTTTCTTTTTCTCCTGATTCTCTTCTCCTCTCGCCAAAATTCTACTAACCCCACAATTTTAGTTCTTCACTTACTCGTTCCATTCCTACGTCTTATGCTCGTGCGGGGCGTTTGTACTAACTGAGCACCTCAAATGCCGCGATTCGCCTGAGACTTCGCTGCCGTCAGTTCTTGACGAACAGTTGAACACAGCTTTGTGTTGAATCGACGACGGCTGCTTCGAGGAAAGCAGGACAGATGTAAAGGAGCTTCTGGTCTACCAGCATCTCGCGCACGTCTTACCTAGCATCGCAGCAGCATAAACCTACTAGTCAGCGGAAACTTACAGACGACGACTCAATTCCCCATCCTGCATCAACATCGATATCTTCCCGCGTGTCTGTCCCCGAACGACCTCTCAAACAACGAGTCCGGGGAAGCCACGCTCCTTCAAAAAGGCATGGTGGCTTCATCGACAGAGCCACATCCCTGCCCTATCTGCGGCAAACACCATGGGGTAAAAAAGTGCCCACGTTTCCTTTACTCCAGCCAGAAGGCTCATAGAACCTACGTGGAAGTGTACAATCTGTGTACGCATTGTCTGGCAACCTCACACACGCTCAAGAGCTGCCACTCAACGTTTTGTGTGAATGCTGTCAACACAGGCATCACAACCCTGCCCCACCCCATGAGCCAGGGCGCCGCACTTGTTCACAAAAGTACAAGTAACCAGTGCACAGTAAATGCAGCATCTTCGCTCAGCACTACCACTTCTGGAACATCTGAGGGCAGGTGTCCTCGTAGGAGGAGGGAAACTCCAACTCCCCTTACTGAGAGAATCGTCTTTCGCCAAGAGATGGACCGATTCTCTGAACCATGGATGTCGCAGCTGTGTGGGACGAAGACGTACGATCCACAGAAGATGTCTAGTCAGAGACATTGTGAGGTGACTGTTTATTTGTAGTATTTAATTCAATACAAACATGGGCACCCTTTTGGAACTTTAATCTAAATTCTCTCTCTCAATGCTCAAAATTAGATTCCCCTTTGTTGGGTGGACAGCAACGCCCTGAACTGCAGTGTTAATGAGTGCCCGAGGGCAGGCACTTCATCAAGGGTGGAGTGATGTACTGGGTCGAACCTAAACCTTCCATTCAGCGGAGGCTCGTCCGGGGCATTTGTGCTGACTGAGCACCTCAAATGCTCCGATTCGCCTGAGACTTCGCTGCCGTCAGTTGTAACCGAGCTGGTCTGCTCGTTGCCGTGTCGCCCACGTTCGCTCCCACCCAGTTCCCTGTTTGTGATGGTTAAACTTAACCGACTGTAATTGAGAATAAAACTCTGTTCCAATTGCATACGGTTGATATCGTACTTTCTCCCGAATCTCTTAGTGCGATATCACTTTTATTTACTTGTAACAGTTTCAACGAATTTCTTTCAAGTCAGAACTGCGTAAGACAGCCTTACGCTGTCTACAGGGGGTTTACACGTGGCAACTACTTGGGTTAACGGCTCGTGTTTGTCAGGTCTCACTCGTTGCGTGTGGTTACAATGCCAGTACGCAAAGCTGAATCTCCAGGTTTGATCCGGAGAAAGCACCGGCTTATAGCAGGATGACATCCCAAGATCATACGAAATTTAACTTCTTCGGTCTGACTGTGCAGTAGAATGGGAGCAATGTAAGTCAATTAGTTAATCTTCTTCCTTAACACAAATATCCAGTCGTCCGTAGGAGGATACAAGCAAAAAATCACCGGCTTGAAGGGCACTTGTCCGAGTCTTGAAACTAGTAACCAACAATCTCTCAGTATCAGTGCACAGGGAGTACATTTCCAGTGTCCAGTCACGATCAGCCTTCGGAACCCAAAAAATGTCAGCTATGGCCATCTCTCCTATGCCTTAGAAAACAGAACCAGTTCGGTCAGAGAGTTGTAGGGTTTCTGTTACCAAAGAGTTGATGAGGTTTGTGCAGCGCTGAGCGAATTTCGTCAATTGTTTGAACACGATTTCTGAAGGGGATTCTAACTGAAGATCTTGTTGCGTGCTAGAGGCTACCAGGCTCACGTCTTCCAACTGTGATCACTAGATGGACCAATGGCAAACCCTAACTGTAGGCACTGGAGAGCCCACCTGATGAGAGAACGATAATCTATTTGATGACAGCAGCTTAGGGTTGAGCCAGGCTTTCCTCCATCTTTTGCTGTGAATCAGGTTTCTTGTCGACGTTTTGGTGAATTCTATCAGTTTTGATAGCTGACAATTCTCAAGCTTTTAAATTCTTGGAAACACGCCCATACAGTGCCCTTACTTTCTCCACTTTGTTTATAAACAGGTTTAACGTGGTTAAATAACGCCCCTATGTGGTTTGTGTCAGTTCATTTCCTGCGCTCATATCAACACGAAGTAAATACTGGCTTTCTAGCTTTTGCAACCACGTTTGGGGGAAACATTGACGATTTACAGAAAATTAACTCTTGTGGGTAATCTAGTGAATGCGTTGAACTACAAATGCCATACGGGCATAGTAGCTGAGTTGACCAACCGGCTCTGGGTGTGTCTTTGGGCCCAGGTGAGGCTGCCAGGTTCAAAACTGAGCAGCTCTTTCGTCAATTTGGTCAATGACAGATTCTCTTGATTAGGACGCCTGGTTAAGCCTTCAGCGCCTGTCGGCATTTGGGCGGAGTATCCAGCCCAACGATCTGATAATTTCATCCCTTTCATCTCGTTGCAACCGTCGACCTCTCCTTCACTTTGTGCTCATCCTGAATGACGTTTCCGATGTCTCCTTCGCGCGGGATCTCTTAACAGGCGATTACTCAACCACCGCGTGGTCGAATTCTCGCCACTTTACACTGTTCCTCCTTTGGAGCCAACCAGATTCCTTCCTCGAGCCCCCAACGACTTTTTTAATTCCCTCAACGGCGCTAAAAATTTCGACGTTTTAGCACCTCGCGACATGAAACGTAAATAATGAACCAAAACGAGAGATTTCGCGCTCATCCTCTAAAACATTTGTAACCCTGGTAAAAAGGATTTGTGCTTAAATGTTAGGAGATCTGAGGCGTAAAGGGTCAAAGTGGAAGAGTGACGAGGTGAAAAGATACAGTGTTCTAATCGTCGCAGACATGACCAATTAAAATTCGAATCATCGTGCCAAGGATATCCAGAACTGAAGAGTTTCTTGTCTGCCAAATAGTTTTTTTTCGTAATTAATAACGTTTTACTGGAGAAACCCTAACTGGTTCAAAGCAATTGAACAATAAATTGAATTTGTACGGCTAACAAGTCTCCAAAGAGCCTACCTGTCTCTTTTTTTGTAGTAACGTCTTCAACGGTTTATAGGAAACCTATAATATACAACAGGTCTATAACTCCAAGCCTACATTTCGTTCGCCATAGACAACTATGTGAGATCAATGTGGCAAATGAAGCAAAAGAGCGACTTTTTGAGCGGTCTAAGATGTTCGTAGCAAACTCTTAAAAAATTGACCAAACCGGCTGTCCGCCTTCCACAACTACCTTCTTATGCGCCTTTTACTGTTACCTATATTCTGCTCTACACAACTATTTTTTCATGAAGATATTGTCCAAGACACAACAAAACGAACGTTAAGGTTTTTACCGTCAGCGATTTGCGTTACGGCGCAGCTTTCGCCATTGTATATCTACATTTCCCATAGAAAGGTGCGATGATGTGGGGTTTCTACGTTTTACAGTTCTACCGGCAGACCAGAAGGAGCAGGTGGTGAGATTATAATATTCAGGAGGGGGGACAATTAAATTAATGAAAGATTAAGTCGCGGTGGACGTTCGGGGCTGAGTAAGTGAAGTAAAGCAGGAAGCTCGATGAATATTCAACGGAACGGTGCTACAAGTGGATCCTTCCCTTCTAATCCTGATCTCCAAGCCACTGGATTAACGCCTTTTTTGCATATCAGCTCAGTCTTTTGATGTAAAATAAGTGCGAGCCGAGATCATAACGAGATGAGATCCAGTGCTCCAGGTCCTTGCAACGGGCCAGGGCTGTAAAACCGGTTTAAAATTTCTATTTTCGAACTTCTGAAAGGATTTAGTAGTTTATTAACTTCTGATTCAGAGGAAATCTTTTATGTTTCCTCTTCGCGTGCACAAAAGAGAATAAAATTCGCAATAAAAGTCGAAGTAAAGAGTCCATTTAAAGCCGATTTCAATTACGGTTTTTACGACCGAAACTGAAAGGTTTGGAGTAGCAGTGAGGTTTAGAGGGCGAATTGACGTGAAGCCGAGGCGAACCGGTCACCTACCTCGATGGAACATAATTGGTTAGCACCAACCATCACAGGATTAAGATTCGAATCCGTGGATTTATGTTTCCTTCTCAGCGGGGCAAATCCTCTTCAATGCCGAGGAGCAAGCTACGTCTTCAATATCCTTATTTATGAGACAGAGAGAGGGCTCTTCTCGAAACAGCGATGTCCCCTTGAGGACCCGCCCCGAACAATCTTTTCATTGTTGAACGCGCTATATATCCATTTCTGGTTGGCTCCCGCCGTTGAGCTAGAACCTGGGCTAGGGAAAAAATCCGAAACTCCAGCCCATTTGTCACGAATTTACTGCCGATTAAATTTCTACCGTTAATCCCTGACAGATCCGTTCATAAATTTGAAAACGGATAGCACTTGAGCCAAAGAGTGAATGAGTTGGACGGACGAAGGATTATGACAGTCTCGTATTCCATTAATAAATTCGAAACGCCGAGTGCGCCACGTTCAAAAAGGGTTACAGGGGGCTATAATTCGTGCACCACTAAAACCTAGCCCCCCTACAAATTGCTCTGGTCGAACCTTAAATATCGAGTGCAACACACTACAATTCACGATGCGACAACTAACGAGCAACGTGTGCAGTTGTACGTTCATGTAAAGCGAAGTGGCGTGTGTAATTCGAAGAAAACAAACAACACTTCCGAATAATTTCATTTGCTTAGGCGTTCAGGGTTGTATTTCGTGGAGGACAAAATGCAGGTATAAGCATTTCATCAGTTTAATCAAAATTAATTCGGGCTTCACTGTGAGGAATGTGACCACATTAGAGAATGGGAGAGCACATTAACTAAAAATGAAGCTCTGCGATACTGCCAATTTTTGTTTAATCAACACTAGTCTCAAAAAATCCCCTAACGAATCTTGCATTCAGATTTTTAGGTAATACATGATGTAGCTGAAAACTCCCATCAACAAAAAATGCTGAAAATTATTAAATCACGGCTTATTATGCTCTTGAACCGCTTAATCCACTTTCACACCACTGAGAATCATCCCATTCGACTCTGCATCATAAAATACCAGTAAACCATACCAAGCATGATCTAACTACTAGGGAACGACGAAAATTACAATTTCCAGGCGCCTGTAGGCGATTGGCACGACGTCTAGATTCGAACTGGCGGGAGGTTGGAGTGACACGAGGAATCGATTAATTTCCCTGTATTGTCCCGCGATTTCTTTTAGTTGGCTCACTATAATTACTGTAATTTCGCCGTTTTCGATTTGTAGACCTCTGATACTTATTCCATTCAACGCAACATGTGTTGAGGTGGCTTCACATTACTTTAAATTAAATTAGATAGGAGTACCTATGTAAGCAAATAAATGATAATCGAGATTAAAACATGAGTGGTTCAGTACACTCATTAATGCGTCAAACTACCACGAAGTTTTGGGTAGTTTTCCTCAGTGATGTGTACCTAACTTGCTACAGTGCGGGCATTGGACGTTCGGTCATTGGGAGGTTTTTACTTTCCTTGGCTCTACAAAGTAGAAAGGAAAGTTATGTAATCGGCTGAGAAAAAAGGAGTTTTCTTCAGATCTTTACGTTTCAGACCCTCCTGAGTCCGAAAAACACTATTTGGGAAAATGGTCTGTGTGTGTCTGTGAACGATTTTTAGAGAAAACCACCGTACCAAATCAGCTCAAACTTCATATCTCGCCCGCAAGTTACCATGGGACGCCAAAATAAGGGTATGAACAAAATCCACCGAAATTTAACTATAGTTATCATAGTGATCAAAACACCAAAAATGTTTTTTCTCAAAAACGGCTCTAACGATTTTGATTAAATTTTTTATATTGGTAGCTCCCAATATGGCAACTATACCACAAAATTCCCATTTATGGGAAAATGACGACAGCAGCACAATAAATTACCTAAACTTTCGACGAATTCGATTTTAGCGCGGTTTTTAGAGGAAACAACCGTATCAAATCAGCTGAAACATGATTTCTAGCCTACAGGTTACCATGGGACGCCAAAATAATTGTATGGACAAAATCTACCGAAAGTTAACTATAGTTATCTTAGTGATGAAAACGCCAAATTGTTTTTCTCAAAAACGGCTCTAACAATTTTGATTAAATTTTTTATATAGATAGCTCTCAATAAGGCAACTACACCATAAAATTGCCATTAGCGGAAAAATGATGAGAGGAGCACAATAAGTTATGAAAATTTTCGAACAAAAGCGTTTTTAGCGCAGTTTTTTCCTTATAAACTCCGCTGGAATTTTTGTAGAATGTTAAAAAAATTGGTATTGTAGTCCAATCCACTACCTAAACGGTGAGTGTTTAAAAACGCTCATGAGATACATGGGGGTCACTCCAGAAATTCCTGAATTTCAACTACTGCCGTTTCGCTAACTACCAGTTCTAACAGTTATTACCCGTTAACTCTGCAAAAGTGATTACTATCCTTCTTCAACAAATTCTTGTTTACAGCCCCATTAATTCTCTGTGTACCAACTGCTCAATAATGGTCCTGAAATGAGTACGAGCAGCACAATAAAATCTTGAACTGTAAGCGCTACCGCTTCCTGCTGCCGTAAAGCGTTGTTTGACCAAGTACAAATTAACTGAGTGATAAATGAATTGATTAAATAGAAATAGCCATGTACAAAGTGAATTGTTGTAGAGCTAAAGAAAGTTGAGTGTTGCAACGCACCAGATCATTTAGAATGCTTAATAACTCAATCTTTTTTACCTGGTTCCGGTAGATTTTTCCAAAAAACGGAACTGCCTAGTCGTAGGTTTGAGTACAGTCCGTCCAAAGGGCGTCGTCGGCAATTAGGTTCGAGATTGGCACAAAAATAATGCTTTCCATTTTTGAGCTTAGTTAGCTACTTAGAAAAATCGGATAACCCAAATATGAATGTGCGTTTGGAGTCTAAGCGCGAGGGTTTCTGTACATATGTTTTTAACAAATCGCATATGTTCTGTATCGCGAGTTTTGCGTTGTTCTAATATATTTAGCACACTTTTTAAACACCATGATGAGCATTACCTATCTATAAGTAGGATTATTTGTGTATTTGTGTGTACGCTATGAAGAGAACCTGAGAAATTGAGAACCTTCTGAACTGAATTGAGAGCTTTCCACAACTAAATTGCGAGTTTTATAACCAAGTTTAGATTTGTGCAGGCTAAACTGAGTGCTTCTTAAACAAATCGAGATGGTTCCAAACTGAATAATGACCTATTGAACGTATCTGAGAGGTTCTCAAACCCAATGGCGAACTATGGTACCAAATTGAGAACTTCACAAACTTAATTGTGAAATATTGAACCAAACTGAGAGCTTTCCAAGAAAATTCAGAACACTCTGAACCAAATTGGGAGTTTTCCAAAACTACAATTCATGTTTTCGGACCTAGTTTAGATTTATTTTGTATCATTGAGATCCGCACACGAAAAGAGCTACGTTTGCTGAAATGGGAAGGAAAGTTACGTCATCGGCTGAGACGTTTTGAGAGAATGAAAGAGAATGCTCCTGGTAGTTTGAGTGATTTCAACGCACTTTAAGGGGCTGGCAGCACGAAGATCTCGTCAGAAATACGTATGCAGTTCCGCAGCGTTACAAGGTCATTCAGCCCCTTATTAGGTTATTCAGAAATCAAAAACACAACACTGCAGGATCTGTATGTCTATAGAAGCAGCAACCAAAACCCTTTTGCGTGAACACAAAATTAGCCCCCGGGGTGGGGTTTTTGTAAGTGGTTTATGCCACTCCAAACCTCATGACTGTTCAGCGTGGCATCCCAAATGTACTCCAAAACAACATACCCAAACCATAGAATACTTGTTGAGAAATCTCCAGTACCTTATTATTACTAAAGATGTTTTGGTTTCAAAGGGGTTCTTCAATAAATTATTTTTAGTCCCGTTCCAATTCTTACAGGTCCCCCCATTTCGGCAAGAATTATTAAAGATACAACGGTGATGAGTACGGCAGAAATTAACAAGGAGCTGGAGGAAATTGAAATGGCGCAATACGATATGTACCTCCAAAGTACGACACCCCAAGTAAGTGATGCGATATTTAGTAATGTAGGACCAACGAAGAATATGAGAAATTTACAACTTCCAGAAATAGAGCTAAGGGAATTCGATGGAGACATTAAGAATTGGTTGGCATTTTGGTCTCAATTTTCGAAGTTGGATGAGGACGAAAGTTTGTCTGCTGTTGATAAATTTGCTTATTCGCGAGATGCGATGGTTCCAGGTTCTCCGGCAGCTGATTTGGTGAACAGTTACGTACTTTCGGAGCAAAGTTACCCCAAAGTAGTACAACATCTGAAAGCAAGATTTGCTATAGATGGCTTACTTATTGAAACTTACATGCGTGAGCTATTGTCACTGTAGCGCAAAATAATTTATTGAAGAACCCCGTTGAAACCAAAACATCTTTAGTAATAATAAGGTACTGGAGATTTCTCAGCAATGCCGTCGTTCTTGGATTTCATGATCCCCTCATCCGATATAGTTCCTAACTTAGTCTAAGTAGCGTAAACGCGCAGAAGGAACATGGAGTCGCCATAGCGCAGGAACGAGACTAGACTGAGGCATTTCGTACACCCAGCAATACCTTAGCCATCCAGTTATAATTATAAATTAATTCAAAACGTGGTTCAATCTTCGAAATAATAGTCAGTTAAAGTCTCCTGCACGTTTCGAACCTCCCCCTTCACAAACAGGTTATGTTGGCTACACAATACGCTGTTCCTTACCTGTGGTCTCGAAGGTGATCCTGGCGACGAAAAGCTTTGCCGCAAATGTCGCAGGAGTACGGACGCTCATCAGTGTGCGTCCGCTCGTGAATCAACAAATTATAAGATTTGGTAAACTGCCGATTGCAGAACTTGCAAATAAATTGTTTCTTGGGCCTGGCGGCTCGGCCGGGAGCTCTGAGCAAACGCCCTGACGAGGCCGGCGGGAAAAGCGAAGGCGCTGGAGGCGGGAATGGAAACGGAGGCGGAGCAGCTCCTGCTGGAAACAAACCATACCCTGGCGGAGGAGGAAGGCCGTGCAAAGCGTGAAGAGCCAGCTCTTTCCTTTTGTCCGCCATCATTGCCACGAGCTCATCTGAAGGGCCGCCATAGAGTCGGACGCCCCGTGACGGCATCACAGGAACAAATGCGGAGTCACGGTGCATCATGTACGGCCCTGCCCCCACCACTTCGTCGCCACGTCCTCCATCCTCTCCTCCACTCCCGCTACTCGGCATGGTTAGCCCTGCAACAGACAAACAATCAACTATTAATGAAGTAAAATAATATATTTATAAAAATAAATAAAACTCTACTTGCTCAACTAGTTAAACAAACGAAACGTAACATAAAAGCACTTTGAAACATCTTGTCTTGAATCTTGTTGCACAATGTATCTTTGTTGTTTAGAGCATAACCAAGTGGAGAAACTACTGTTACTTGTAGGTTGGGAGACGAACAACATCGAGCAATACGCCAAAACCCAAAATATCTAGCGTGACGCATCGTACAACATTCGACCTCAAACACGTTCATCGATATTTACCGCTGTGGCAACTAATCAAACATGTTTTCACTCTGTTGGGCCTGTTAGAACCAAATCATAATCAGAATTTATTGTATTAATCCTACTTACGTTAAGACCTTAATTGGTTCTCTCGACCAGGGAGGTTTCCGTGTACAGTCTGGAATTCTGGAAAGTTCGTGTTTATCTCTCTGGAGTGATAGGGTAAACTACTTGAAAAAATCGGGCTGCTCCTAATTATCTTACGAACATGTTTTAACTTTATGCAGCACATTGGAATACCAACCAGATTTTTTTGACGAACGCTAGAATTATATTATTGGGATTTATAAGGAAAAAAATGAAGGGTCAGGGGGAAAAACGATGAATGTCAATTTTTCGGCCATTTGGAGATTTCAAAGCTACCTGTTAGCTTTGGAGAAGTACTAATAGCCTGCTAAACCTTAAGAGGGGAAAACAATGAGAATCAACCGAAAATCGCATAGAAAGATTGGTTATAAGGGGGGAAAACGATGAGTGTCCGAGAGCAGCGGGAATAACGATGAATGTACAAGGCGTACAAGTGGAGTGACGATGTATGTTCAATGCTTGACAGTTTTCTAGCCGATTTTTTGCCTAGTGTGTGGGGCAGAACAAGAATTATACCATCATCCGATACCTCCATCATTTAGAGGCCGAGAAGAATCGATTTGACAGTGTTGAAGTATTCTTTCCTGTCAGAGACCACTCATATATGGATGCGACAAAAATATGAGCTTCGTCAACCAAGATTCTTACGTTTAATTGCCTGATGAATGGAGAGAGAGATGTTATAAGGCATTGCAGAAAAAAACCGTCACCCTTTGCTGCGGTTGATTGCAAACAGGATCTTTTCAAGGGTTGGTCCGCTTTCTTGAAGCCAATTTATCAACCAAAATGCCCTTTTCGACAAGGCCAGTACGTTGCTTGAAGTTTGAGGCAGAGCACCCCACCAAAGTCTTCTACCGCAACAACTTTTTTGGTCCATATATGAGCTCTGCCATACTACGAACCCCCGCAAAAAGAGGTAAAAACAAAGACAAATCAGCTTCACCAAAACTCTTAAAAATCTTTACAATGCGTCAGTGCCAACCCCTCAACCCAAGTTCAACGATTTGAAGCAATTTTTCACTAACCCACACGCAAAAACCTTTTACGAGAACTTGCCAAGAACGTCTGCCACAGAAGAAAACACTGAAGATTCATACACAGACCACCTACTTGATGATGAGTGATGAGTGCCTGTTTTTGTCAACTTTTCTATTAATTTTGTTTGGCAAAAGAAACGTTTTTTCCTGATTTGTCTCTTAATGGATATATTTGCCCCTGGAATCCGTCAAAAAAACTTACATTGATCGATTGTTGATACCTGTTGGAGTAAAATAATGCTAGAAAAATTCTGTTAGGATTGTGCACAAACGAAATTCGGGACAGGAAACTTTGTTTTCCATTTTTCTCAAAATTAATATTTCTTGACATTCATCGTTTTTCCCCAAATCGTTTTTCCTTTTTCTTCAAATATAATGGTATTTGATTTGATGGCATCAGTATCGCTATCGTTAGTTTTTGGGCAATTTTTCTCATACCCTTATTTTGGCGTCTTACATGAACCCTCAGGCTAAATATCAAATTTGTTGAGCGTGTTCTTTTATCGTACACAGTAATTTCGTTCTGCATAAGCTTTGCCGTGGAACTGAGGAGCTGTTACGTAGAGTAGCGCTGAATTTATTGGGATTCTACCTCTCAATGTGTAATGCTAAGCACCACGTATATTTCAGCAGATTACGTAACTATAGCAGGGTTTGATAAGTAAAGATGATTTTGAGGTTTGTAGATTGCACTAATAGAAACGGTGGTCTGTGTGATGCAGAGCACTCGCAAGATTTTTGATTAAAATTACGTGAAAGTGACGTTATGAGAGCTGACCTTCTCCCCATTGTAAACAGTTGGTTATGGCAGAGTTAATAACTTCTTTTAACGACTGTGACGATAGGGACTGGACCGGAGAGGAGAGCCCGTCAAGGGAACGAAGGCAGTTGACCGTTGGAAGGTCCGGCGGTCTGCGCAGGGCTCGTAAGAGGATGGAGGGGTTTGGAGCAGAACCAGAGGTTTATCCTCAGCTCAGCGGGGCAACTTTTTTCCTTTCGTTGGATGAAATTAGTGAGGGCGGCGAGTGGAATGGTATGGCGGGGGAGAGGCCCCAAGCTCAGGCTCAGGCCCGCGAGTTACCAAGCGACGGCAACGCTCGGGGCCCAGGACTCGCTCCCGCTGCAGAGGCTTTGGGCTCCCTTCCATCTCCCACCAACGACCGGAGGGACTTCTACTTCTTGAGAAGGCTCTACTTCCCTGGCACACGAACCCACGAGTTTGCTGCTGCTGCGGTTTATCGATGCTATCTGAGAACCAACTGTCCACCTGTTGGACCAAATCTCTAACCGTACAGCTCATCTGCGCAACCTCACGCACACATGCACAGCTACATATCGAAACAACCCCAAAATAACGATTTGGTCGATATCGAACGAGCGTTGGTTCAACCATTACCACGCTGCGATGTAACTTCTGATGATTCAGCGAATTTAACTTAAGAAAGTAATTGAGAAACATCTGCTGCAACGCACCAAACCTGCCCCACCACCCATAAAATTATTACTACTGAAACGCTTGCGCCTAACAAACTGTAGTTACGGCCCTTGACAAAGTCCACAGTCGGTCGTCTATTTTACGAATGTATAATAAAAAATATTTTGGTGTGTTGCAACACACAAATTTCCTTAGCTCAACGTCATTTCACTTTCTATATGGCTTTGTCTACTTAATCGATTCATTTACCACTCGGTTCATTTGAACTTCGTCAAACAACACTTCACGGTAGCAGAAAGCGGTAGCGCCTACAATTCTGAAATTTATTGTGCTGCTCGTACTCATTCCAGGACCATTATTGAGCAATTGGTACACAGATAATTAATGAGGCTGTAAACACGAATTTTTTGAAGAAGGATAGTAATTACTTTTGCAGAGTTATTGGGTATAAACTTTTAGAATCGGTAGTAAGCGAAACGCCGTTTGTTGAAATTCCGGATTTTCTGGAGTGACCCCCTTATATCTCATGAGCGGTTTTAAACGCTCACCTTGTAGGTATTAGAAAGGAGTACTACGCCAATTTTTTTTAACATTCTAGTGACATTTCAGCGAAGTTTATAAGGAAAAAATCCCGCTAAAATCGATTTTTGTCGAAAACGTTGGTAATTTATTGTGATGTTTTCGTCATTTTCCCACAAGTGGGAATTTTATGGTATAATTGTCACGTTGAGAGCTATCATAATAAAAAATTTAATCAAAATCGTTAGAGCCGATTTCGAGAACAAAAATATTTAGTGTTTTGATCACTGTGATAACTATAGATAAATTTCGGTGGATTATGTTCATACCCTTATTTTGGCGTCCCACGGTAACCTGCGGGCGAGATATCAAGTTTGAGCTGATTTGTTACGGCCGTTTTCTCTAAAAACCGTTCAAGCACACACACAGACCATTTTCCCAAATAGTGTCTTTCAGACTCAGGAGGGTCTGAAACGTAAAGATCTGGAGAGAACTCAAAAAATTCTTCAACACTTTCTGAAAACTATACCAAAACAAAACACCTCATGTAGGCGCAAGGTCTGCGTGTGTGTGTGTGTGTGTGTGTCTGTAGATCAATTTGTTAGAAAACGGCTCGACCGATTGAGCTGGATATTTTTGAGACAGGAAAATAAGGTTATGAACCAATTTCACGGACTCGTATGATGGGGGGGGGGGGGTCAAAATGTCCATGTATCAGTGCGTTGAACAGAGATAGTGGGTCCCTCGCGCACCACATGTTAACACGTTTGTTGCTTGAAGTATTAGCACGCAATTCTTTTGCACTGTGCGTCTCCTCAGCGTCACTTCATTAATTTCTGGAACTGTCAATGATTTAGTCTTGCCTCTCGGTTCAGAGCACTTGCTCATATGATAACGAAACAAATCACAGATGCTGAAGAATCCCATTTGTTCAACGTCTTGAAACTTTTCTAATAACCGCTCTTGAAACAGATTTCGGATGAGAGTCGCCTAGTATTATCCCGATGTTACGTTGCGTCTTGAAGCCACAATCCCGAGCAAGAGCGTCTCTTGAGAAGTACCTATCGTTATCATTGGTTCGGACTGGGCGTATCGCGAGCTGTCCCAGCTGGACGATTCGGGAAATGCCTTCAGGACCCATAGCATTCAGGAGAATTATCGCCATTCAGATTGAGGGGAATTCAAACGATGAGTGAAGAGGCGGAGGCGGGCTAACCGTTCGCCAACGAGACCTTGCGGTTCCCTCGGGGCACCACGCTTCTTCCCAGGCACTTCCTCTTGAGTTCAAAAAACAATTACACAAATTAGGCTCCTCCTCCGACGCAGCTCTCTATACGGACGCAGGTGAGAGGCCGACCTCAATAAATAACGCTTGCCCAGGTGAGTTTTTGACAGAAGAAAAAAAAAACAAAATTGGAATGATAACAAAAGCAACATCTACGGTGGGAAGTGTGCCAACCTCGTGAGGTCAAAACCACAATCCCCACAACGATCTTATTTGCACTTAATTTGCCAGTGGTCGACTTATTCATCTTCCTTCGACCGCCTTGTGGAAACACTGACAACCACAACGCAATAATAATGGTACTTCAAAATGTTTCCGATTCTCCTTTTATCATCTACGAGACAACCTAACTGAAGCAGGCCTGATTCCTATCTAATGGGAATCTTGCGACCTATAAAGGGGGTTGTATAAGTAATTGATTAGTACGAGAAGGTTGTGGTTGCGCTACCATGCGATCCAGGACATTCGCCGAGCATCGACCGAATCTAAACCTGTGTCTTCCGGTAAAGAACTGATGCCAGTGTGTAATCACTCGTATGTATGACCCTGGTGAATCCCTTGCTTAATCTGGTTCACGCCTGATCTATCTACTTGGGTGGCAAGTGTCAACCATAACCTTCTTCCCAATGCGGGTGAAACAGTTATACGCTTCCTTCTATATTTCTCTCGTCTGGAGGTACAGTACGTGCAGAATGGGAAGTCTTTTGAGAGAAAAGAAGCGGAGCCGCGCATTGAAATCGGTGTGTCGAGTACGGAACTGGGTCGTCCACTGGTCTGGCTCCACCAATTTTCTCTTGAGACGTTCTGGAATGTTGAGGGAAAATGCGTACGCGTCACAGCTCTTTGACCATCATTCCCATCTTGCTTGCCATTTACTCAACGTCCATTAGTATCTAATGCTACTCTCTACGTGATTTGGAACTGTCATCCAATCGTCTCAGCCATTCATGAGATAGAAATACTTGGTGTTTTGATGACTATAATAACTACAGTTAACTTACTGTAACCCGTATCTTTTCAGGTATTAAAGTAATTGAGTTAGTTCCGCTAGTAAGTAAATTACTAAAGTTATCGTACCTGTTTGCTGGCAAGAGCTTTCAATGTAAAGACATCATCGTCTTGCCATTAAGTCAGTACTGATGTCCTTAAATCGAAAGCGCTCGCCCACAGTATCTCGCCAGCCAGAGGAGACGGACTCACCAAACAGGTACATTAACCTTATCTTTTCATTTCGTTTTGATCTGTTTAGGTTGGATATCAAATTTGAAACAGTTTAGTTCACCCGTTTTCTTTCGATTGCGTTCTCAATGACGCGCACATCTTTTAGCTAACGGGGCTTTTCGGGCGCAGAAGTCTAAATAAAACTCGAAGATGCATTTTTCAGCTGATTGCACAAGTTTCCATCCTACCTCGTAGGGCTTAGGGCATTAAATGTCTAGCGCGATGCATCACACCACTTTCATCAGCACCAAGCGAACTCACTTTTTGTCTAACGTTCCGATTAAGTATTGTGCTGTCCTGGCCATTCATCCACGGATTTTGATTACATTTTTTACGTTGATAGCTCTCAATAAGATAATTATACTATAAAATTCCCATTCGGGGGAAAATGACCAGAGCAGCACAATAAATTATCAAAATTTTCGAACAAAAGCGTTTTTAACGCAGTTTTTTCCTTATAAACTCCGCTGGGATTTTTGTAGAATGTTAAAAAAAATTGGTATTGTAGTCCAATCCCATACCTACAGGGCGAGTGTTTAAAAACGATCATGAGATACATGGGGGTCACTCCAGAAATTCCTGAATTTCAACTACTGCCGTTTCGCTTAATACCAGTTCTAAAAGTTTTTACCCAATAACTCTGCAAAAGTAATTACGATCCTTCTTCAAAAAATTTGTGTTTACAGCCTCATTAATTATCTGTGTACCAATTGCTCAATAATGATCCTGTAATGAGTACGAACAGCACAATGAATTCCGGCACTGTAAGCGCTACCGCTTTTTGCTACCGTGAAGTGTTGTTTGACCAAGTTCAAATGAACTGGGTGATAAATGAATCGAATAAGTGGAAAAAGCCATGTACAAAGTGAATTGACGTAGAGCTAAGGAAAGTCCAGATATTTTGGGGGAAAGATTCGAAGAAATTCCGAAATGTAAAGAGTTTGCGTGTCTATGGCTAATTGTTTTCAAAGTATTTTTCCTATATTTCCAGATCAGTAAACACGAACCTCTAAAACGAAATCACATTGAGCTTCTCACAGGCCTTTACGAACGTTATTCATTAAAGGTATGAGTTAGAGAGCCAAGTTTTACCAAAGACGCGTAAAATTGATGAAAAACAGCTTCACGAGTTGGTTGGTAGAGCGATAAAACTGCATAATGCGAGGAGCTGAGGTGATATTTCAGTTTAGGGACTTGGGAAGCTGATATTTTGTTACGGGGCATGCGACGGAGGTGAGTCGTTGATTGAAATTCCCCGGAGACAGTACTGTTCCACATTTCCGTTTTGAATTTCGATTCTCGGGGGTTTCGGTGGCTAGAGATGCCGCGTGAGAGAGCACGGACGCGGTTCTCGTTCCAAAACGACGCCGCTCCTCCGATCATCATTCTCAAACCGAAGCTCATTTCAGAGTCAGCTCGCCAAACTAAACGTGATTAACATCGCGTTTCATTCGCCTTCTCCTCCTTCTCCTTTTCGTCTAATTGTGAGGCTCAATTTTTCGTGTTGTTTCCCTTTGTGTTTGGAGCACGTGACGGAATTATCTTCAACCGGAATCGCCGAGGAGCGGAAGCCTGGAACCGCAGGCCGAGGAGAGCGGCTCGTGCAAGTAGCGCTCGTCCATCGCTGGGGCGTAATGACAACAATCGCTTGCACTTCATAACGAAATCAGCTTCCGGCGCTCTGACTAGTTAAATTGATGGAAACAGTGAGAACAGGAGGCTGAGCCGAGTTGATGAGCCGCGTTGAAGTTTTTGTTTCCGTCGGATCTGCATCTTATTACACGAGATAACTGTTCCTCTTGTTCCGCCTCTGAAAACGACCTGGGAAACCTTCTTAATGCGCCTTCGTAATTATATCCGACGGTTAGAAATAAATACATTAGCTACAACCGTATTACATTATATTCGAGCCGGTACCATCGACGCTGGCTCCCAGAACTCGATTAACATTCAGGAGTAAGCTGTTTGGTTCCGAGTAATTACAGGAGCCGCTTAAATTTCGTAACCTCCTACTCCGTGTCCGGTGAGCGATAGAACTATCTTCCTAACGGAAAACCCATCAGTAACATAAACAGCTGGTCGTATAAAGCAAAGCTGCGCGATCGCATCAAAACGTGAGAAACGGAAGTTTTAGACATACAGGGCGTTTGGCATAACAATTGAGTAAAACTAGACTAAAAACGCAGCAATTACACAACGGTTTATTATTCTCTTGAACAGATTGACGGAGTCTGACAGCTCCGAGGCCCATCCCATTCGATTCAGCATCGGAAAATACCAGTAAACCACACGAAACATGACCTGACTACGACGGTACGACGAAAACTAAATATTCCAGGCGCTCATAGTCAATTGCCACGACGTGGCGAGAGGGAGGGAGTACAAACGACGAAACGATTAGTTTCGCTGTAGTTATTGCCCCGTGAGTTCTTTCAATTAGTAGACTTTGGTTCACTATAATTACTCTAATTTCTCTATACGCAGTTGTACACGTCTGATACAGTCATTTCGACCCAGGATCTAAAAACACCTTGAAAACGATACCAAACACGGCGTATTTGCGATAAAAACTGCCAAAATTGCGTTTTCTTTTTAGTTTTTTGAAAGGATTTTGGTCCTTAACAACCATGGGCTTCGTCCGATCGGATTGCCGAGCAGGCGGGCACAACTAGACACCAAATGGGATTTGTGTGCGAAAGAACGAATTTTTTAGACCACGTTGAAGGCAGAAAACGGCCTGGACGGCGGACGGACATTGCAGATTTAGAATCCCATGTCCTGAATTGTAAAGTACAAAATTTTGACGGAGGGTTGTAAACCAATTTTGCCGACCAAAAACATAGGTTTATTATGCATTCTCTCATGGAGTAAAATCCGCCAACCACACCTTTCTATTTCAATCCGTCCAAGGTTTATACTATAAAAACCCACGAGCTTCCACTTAACAACCTTTTTTTCAATTCAGCGTTATATGTATGTCCCATACGGATAGTGCACATTCATAAAACGACTTCCTAAGTACCGGGATTTTAATCTAACCATAGACAACTGAAAACATAAAGTGTACGTAAATTCGACGACCGGTTGCATGTACGGGCGCTGTATAATCGTTCAAAGCATTTCTACAGAAATATTTACGGGGTAAAAAAGGTAGGTACTAGTTAGTTAGAGCCGGTTTTGAGAAAATTAAAAAAACGACAAATTAATATTTGCAAATCTTCCGAGCTATCATGGCTAACATTCAACACAATTGGTGTGGGGCGCACGAGAGGGCGAGAGTTGAAGATCAAAAATAAAAGAAACTCGATGAGTAGAGTTTGTGTACCGAACTGGCGAGGGAAACTGTATCGTAAGGAATATAGCAAACTGTATGGGCGGAGAATAGATGAAGGAAAGTGTCTGAGTGGGCACAGAGAGACGAGTGTGACTTTTGCGAGAGTTCGTAGCTGAAAGAATTTTGGGAGGAGCTGTCTCTTGCGGAGAGGAATCTGGAATTGAGGAGAGGGAAAATAAAGAAAGGAAAACCCAGTTCAGGGAAATCCGCCGCCATTAGAAATAACCACGGAAGTGGAATTTACGCAGGTATGGGGAGACAATGACATCCTCGTGTGGGAACTCCGAGGTCGAAAGACCCAGACTCATTTGACTTGCAACGAACGGATAGAAACGGGAATAGTTGTGAACTACGAATTGTGAGTATTGGTTTCCAGAAGCCACTCCGTACGATTCATCAAATCCAGTGAATTAGTTACTCTGTAAATTACGAAAATGTTCAAAAAACCATTATTTTTGGCACATTTTGGTTTTTATCTCTGCTCACTGGACTGTCAGAGGAACATTTATTCAGAACAATACATAGGTAATAACTATCCCCAAGTTTTTGGTACATATTCGTCCCCCAACGCCCATTTCCATCGTTGGAAATCTCCCATAACCTTATTTTCGTGTCCGCAAAAAAATAAAACAAAAACAGAAGCAGCTCAATCGGTTCAGTTCAGCCTTCCTCTCGTGAATTGAACTACAGACAAGTCTGTATACTTACCAAGATGACTATTCCTCAACCTTCGGAAAGAGTTACATCAGTCGAAATTGAACTACAGACCCACACAGATCAAGCTCCGAAATTGGGTTATTCGGACTCAGTAGGCTCCAAAACGTAATGATCAGAAGGAAACTTAATTTAATTTAACGCGATCGCTATACTGGTACTTTCCTTAGTGTTCGGGTAGCGCAAAGTAAAATCGAAGTCGAATGCCAGCAACCAAACCTTTCATTGCCAATACAGAGCCAAGATATGGCTTTTTAAAGTTTTTACTTTCCTTGGCTCTACAGAGTAGAAAGGAAAGTTATCTAATCGGCTGAAAAAACGATTTGGAGAGAAAACGACCGTACCAAATCATCTCAAACTTGATGTCTAGCTCGCAGGTTGCTATGGGACGCCAAAGTAAGGGTATGAGCAAAATCCACCAACAGTTAACTATAATTATCATAGTGATCAAAACACCAAATTTTTTTTTTCTCAAAAACGGCTCTAACGATTTCGATTAAATTTTTTACATGGATACCTCTCAATAAGGTAACTACACCATAAAATTCCCATTAGTGGGAAAATGACGAGAGCAGCACAATAAATTACCAAACGTTTCAACGAAAAGCGATTTTTTTCTTATAAACTCCGCTGAAATGTCACTAGAATGTTAAAATATCTGGTGCGTAGCAACACACAACTTTCCGCCACCCCTTTAAGTTCGAACACCACATAGGCGGGCGCTATATCTTCGTTCAACGCATTTTTACAGGAACATTTATAGAGAACAAAATGTAGGGACTTGTTAGCTGAAACTACTCAGTGAGTTTGATCGAAATTGTTAGAGCCGTTTTTGAGAAAATTGGAATACCGATAAATTAATATTCGACAAATCTCCTTTTCTGAGTTAACTTGGCTTATATCTCCGTTCAACATATATATACAGAAATAATTATGGAGAACGAAATGTGGGGATGGGTGACTAGAAGACACTCCATTAGGATTTATCACATCTGGTGAAAAAGTTACCCTGGAATTTACGGAAATGTTAGAAAAAACGTTATTTTCGACACATTTTGATTTTTATCTCTGTTCAATGGACCGTCACAGGAACATTTATTGAGAGGAATATGTAGGTATTAACTATTTGAAAACAAATTGTGAGTTTGGTGAAAATCGCTGAAGCCGTTTTGCCAAAAAGCGTAAAAAACCTATTTTTGCTTCAGGGGCCCATATCTCCGTTCACCGTATTTTCATGGAGATATGTATAGAGAAGAAAAGTTAGGTATTGATTAGTAGAAGATAATTTGAAAGTTTAATCAAAATCGTTAGAGCCGTTTTCGAGAAAAATGCGAAAAACCCTAGTTTTTGGTACATTTTCGTCCCCCCACCCCCCTTCCCACCGGCCGAAATCGTCCATAACCTTATTTTGGTGTCTACAAAAAATAACGAACAAAACAAAAAAAGAACCAGCTCAATCGGATCAGCCGTTCTCCTGCAAATCGAACTACAGACACACACACACACACACATACACACGGACCACGCGCCGAAATTAGGTTTTTTAGACTCAGTAGGGTCTGAAACGTAAAGATCTGAAGAAAACTCAATTTTTTTTTTTGGGCCGATTACTATACTTTCCTTCCCTTCGGGTAGCGGAAAGTAAAAAGGTGTAGTAGTCCATTCCAATAACTATTGGGTGAGGGTTTAAAAACTATCATAAGAAATAAGGGGTTCACTCAAGAAATTCCGGAATTTCAACTACCGTAGTTTTTACCCAATAACTCTGCAAAAGTAATTACTATCCTTCTTCAAAAAATTCGTGTTTACAGCCGCATTAATTTTCTGTGTACGAATTGTTCAATAATGGTCTAGGAATGAGTACGAGCCGCACAATAAATTCCGACACTGCAAGCGCTACCTCTTTCTGCTGCCAAATTAAGTAAGTAGAAATTGCCATGTATACGAGTTAATTGACGTAGGGCTAAGGAAAGTTGTGTGTTTATAGGAAAACCACGGATTTCACTGTAAAAACCCACGTGCTTCCACTTTACAACAATTTTCCCCCCACATTTTTGGATTCAGCGTTAAATGTCCTATACGCGTAGTGCGAACCAACATACAATAGTAAAATTTGATGGTAAAGAGCCCACGTGATATTATGACGAGCTCACCCTGGCACCACGTACACTTGGCATCATCGTTACCCTATCGTCTTCTCAAATGTCACCGTCACCGCCGCCGACTAAAGAAGATTATCAATACTCCATCAGCCTTCGTCGCACAAACACACAATGTCCTTTGGTCCTAAAACTATACAATCCTCCTCCTACTCGTATTCTGAGCCTCACTTCTGCCACTCGTTAACTTTATTTATTCTGTCATTCAGTCTAATTAACTAAATAAACATTTTTTAAAACTTGAACCCGAACCACCGAGCTATAACTGGCACAGTCGGAATAGGACATCAACAAGCTGCAGACCAACGCGTGGCGCCTAAATAAGCCTAATCATGGTGATTAAATAACCTAATACGTATTTCTCCAAACTGCTCTAACGATTTACACGTCATTTTTTGTGTTTACCGTTCTTGATGACATAAGAGTACCAAGAACTTTCCATCATTGCAAAAATGAAGAAAGCGGCGCAAGGGCAGTGTTTTTGCTCATAAACTTGGTCTATATGTTACGAAAAATGGTGTAGGCAGTGTAATGTGCCACCTATACGAGGATAGTTTAACGAGGGTCGTTACACGTTCGGGAGCAACCCCATGAATTCCGGAATTCAAACTAGCGTCGTTTCACTGACATTTCTTACCGTTTTCAAGCTATAACTTTACGACCATCCCAAAAAAAAATCGCTGTGAATTGCTGGTCTCTCAATAAAGGTCGAGGTATACGTAGAAGAAACGCAATCAATTCTGGAACGCTAAGAACCTTTTTTAAGATCCAACGCTTACACACGAATTGAGTGAGAAATTTGTTGGATTATTTGCTAAAGCGGCTAAGGAAAGTTGTGTGATTCAGTACATTTCATGAATATATATTGAATAACAATGACGCCCGAGGTGATTTTTGGGGCAAAATGGGATTTGACGACTTTTCGAAGCTCTTAATATGAATTTTCTACTACCCCCTGTAAGGCTATTTTACTAACCATGCCTGAGGGGTTGATAGTGCTTATACGTAAAAGTTGAAAACTATAGCTCTATCAGAACTAACGTTGCAATGATGCACGCAAACAGTACATAACCACGAAACCCTTTGTAGGTGAACGTAATACTTTTGACTAGATCCAACTTCGTAGAGCCTTTCTGGTGGACGCCTCGGATTTTTGGTTAACAAAATAATTCTTTCGATCTTTGAAGAGTTGCCCCTCCCCCCTCCCCCTCTTCATTTCACCCCTTACACTCTTGGAACTTGTCAACGAATTTTATTGATTCTTCACGTTCGCGTTTTGACTTCATTTTGACTTGGTTCGTAATCAAGTCACACACACACACACGCGCCCCCTTCCGCCACTCGCTCCTCCACCGTACAGAAATCATTCTTCTCGCGCACAAATGATCGTCCATGTGGTCATCGCGGGAACCTGCTAGTAAAAAAGCGAACCCTTATTTCGTTGCTTATCAAAAATGCTCAATCATTTCGAACATTATTTTTCGGGAAGTCCATCGACTTGAGGCTTCAAACCGTCCGTTTTTTTTTTAAATTTTATTTTCTACTACGGTCCCTTCTACCACAGGGTTCGGTCCAGATACTAGGTGGCCCTTCTTTTTAGGGCTCAGTCGCTCCGGGCATGACTCGGTAATGAGATGAACCCGACAACTCCCCCACAGCACATGTCTGTGGGTCCGAAACACTACTCAATATGATTTTTAGAAAGAAACTGTATAAAATAGAACTCCGCTCTGGCTTGTTTCAAGAACCAGAAATCGAGTACACATTTACGACGTTTCTTATTTTAGTTCTCCTAATTTCTATTGTTAGTCTTTGTGTACTTCGCCAGGGAAAACGTCAGGTGCATCTCAAAAAGTCTCTGGCGCCCACATAGCTGCAGCACGTGCAACCGTTTTAATTGTGCAACAAGCTATTTCAGGAATCGTAGAATGTGATGGAACTGAGCTCAACGTTCTGCATAAAAACTGGTAGTGCTTAAGGTTCGGGAATTTACCGGGTTGCCCCTATTCATACCACAACCTCCATTAAGTCACCATTGCGTGAGGAATTTATGAGACTGTCAAGGTAACTTGTTCTGGAAACGTTCATGTTTACAGTTCAAGAATTATAGAGAAAACGCTGAAAAAAAGAAAGTTACAAAAACGACAACACTTTGAATTTCGGAATTTCATGGAATGCCCCTAGTTATTTTACAACCATTAACAGCCATCACTGTGTGGTTAACTTATTGAAATATCAACATAATTTAGTTGAGAACGCTAGTAACACAGAAGCAGGAATTATAATAAAAATGGCGATTTTCAAGCTCAGCTTTTCGAGTCGATTTGGCTCAGCCATCCTCTCTCAATCATGTTCATACACGCAAACCATTTTCTCAAATGGCGTTTTCCGGACTCAGAAGCCCTCAAAACGTAATGCCTGAAGAAAGCTGAAGTGTTGGGTTAGGTGCATGGTAACGTCTGTTACAAAAATATAACGCTTGGTAACATCACACGTTTTAACATTTTATGTCTTTTTCTTTAAAACACGCTCTAATTATTTCGTTTTTTAAAACTTCTACTTCTCTTGTCACCAACGTATAGGTTATTAAAGGGGCAAACGAAATTATTTCTTTAAGTAGGTTCGTGGATACGAAACTAGAATCGTAGGTAAAATCTGTTAAACGGGCGCGAAAGAAACCTTTACACAAACGGTGGGTACAGCTTTCGTACAAGTACGCAACCACTAGGGACATTTTATGTCTATTATTTTTGTTTTTATGCAATGATAACTACGTTTGATTGTGCTCGTTGATGGTTTCGATATAATGGCTGCGTCAATTGCAATTCACATCATCACTTAGTCAGATTTTGTAACAGACGTTACCATGCACCTAACCCAACACAAATTTCGTAACGCTTCTCCGTAACATCTCCGGCGTTACATTTTCGAGTTTATGTAGCAAAGTAAAGACATGAAATGTCAAAAACTTAATTAGAATAGATTTTTATGATATTTTTATGACTCCTTTAAGACAATTTTATGTTATCAATAATTTTTGGAACTCTTCGTTCAATAAATGTAATCAAAATCATTAAAGCCGTTTTTGAGAGAAAAAAAAACGGGGCTTTGATCGCTATGATAATACGCAGGACTCATTTTGGCTTCCCACGTTGGTCTTGGTATTTATTTAATCGCGCTGAGTAACAGTTACAGAGCCAGTGAAGGGCCGATTTTTCTCATACACTCATTTTATTGTGGACAAAATTAGATTTCAGCGTCGGATCGTTTCATCTATTATCACGTTGTATTTCGGCGGAACTTCTTTTGATTAACTTTACACGTATTTCTTTGACACTTTTGCCGCGACCTTTTCTGATTGATGACCTCACAAATACTTACTCTCGGTCCAACTCAGACCTAAAAGAGACATACAGTCTCAGACATACAACAAATTGTTGAAAAATATTGGTGAAGCTGTGAAAATTCCCGTTATTAAAAGTTAAACATTCGAGAAAAAGAAAGTTAAACTCTACCAAAATAAAGAGGATGTAGAGATTAGCCATAAAATTGTGTAAAAATAGTTTTGAACATCAAGGTAGTTCTGTTGGAGAATTTGGGGAGTACTGGGGTTCACAGGTTAATTGTTTAGAAATGATCGATTTAAAAAATGTTCGGAAACCCGGGAGAGAAATCTTTGTTCTAAAAAAAAGTTTGGGAGTCGAGCAAGATTGTGCAAATGTCGAATAAATATAGTTAAATAAAACGACTCGGAATTGACCGGGAGAGCCACGAACATCTTAACGTACTGTCGGTAAAACCTTCTGGGAATTGAGTCAGAATTGTTGGTAAACGGCGTGCAAAGAGTAAACACTCTGTATTTAAAACTGCTATGAAACTGAAACTAGTGATGGCGATACCGTTGAGTAAAAATTCAAAAACGCTGTAGGGTAACCGATTGAATAGGAACTGACCAAACACTGATCTTCACGTACTAACGTTCACTCAAAGATGTCCAAAAATGTTAGGAAAATTGAGTCAAAAATGTTAGAAAAGTGAAAAAATGGTGTTAAAAATGTGGAAAGACTAAAACTCCCTGTGTATCTGGCCAATAGTTGGTGCTCTGTACAGCTAATATCTCAAGACTCTGAAATGTTACACTCGTCAACCCAGACTAACATCCATAAACAACATATACAACGTAGGCTAACGTCGCTATAAAAAACGTTAGAGTTGTAAAGTCTCCTGAAAAGGAAAACACAAATGTCGGCCCTTAGTCTGTGTGAGTGTCTGTAGTTCGATTTGCGGAAGAACGGCTGACCCGATTGAGCTGGTTCTTTTTTTTTTTTTTTTTGTTCGTTATTTTTCGTAGACACCAAAATAAGGTTCAAATTATCTTCTACTAATCAATACTTAACTTTTCTTCTACATACATATCTCCGAGAAAATACGGTGAACCAGGCCGGGGTGAAAATAGGGTTCATATAGGCCCATGAAGCAAAAATAGGTTTTTTACGCTTTTTGCCAAAACGGCTTCAACGACTATCAGCAATCTCTCAGGACGTTTTCGAATAGTTAATACCTACATATTGTTCTCAATAAATGTTTCTCTGACAGTCCATTGAACAGAGATAAAAATCAAAATGTGTCGAAAATATCGTTTTTTCGAACATTTCCGATTTCGTTTTAAAGGTGCGAAAAGGAAGTTACGATCAGTTTCCATTGATGAGAGAGTGAGGCAGAGGACCCTAATGAACCAAACTGAAGGAATTCAACTCTTCTCTCGAAAATCCCTACAACAATTTGGATAAAACAAAGTACCTTACGATAATCAACACCTAACTGTTTCCTATCTGTGTCTACGGAGATATAGGCCTCAGAAACAATCAAGGGTTTTGTTAAATTTTATCAAACTCTTCAACTACTCCACGCCAACCTGTACATGTTCCCCTGACAGTCCAGTGAACCGAGAAAACGTCCATAATGCGCCGAAAAATGTGTTTTGTGATCGTTATTAAACTCACCGCAGTAAAAACGCCGAATATAGTTTTATCAACTTGAGTGTCTCCTAGCGCCCCACAACTATTAACGGAGAAATGAAATGAAAATCTCAAAATCGAATAATTCAAATTATCTTTAAAACATCTATAAGGATTTTATCAAACTTAAGGGGTGACTAAGTATTGTCAGTGTCTGTAGAAATGTGTTGAACGTAAAATATGTATGAGTGTGAAGGGGGGGGGGGGGTGATGTGCGTCGCACCGAATTATATTAATTTTGTTTTTGTTTACAAATTTTCACATTATTAAGTATTTCGGTTACATACAGTAACGCGAATGTGAAGGAATTAGTGCCACACTCACTGGAGAATATTTGTTTACCCATGTCCGGAAAGTTGAGAGAATACTTATTAACGATTTAACTTTCCCATTTCGCACGATGTCTCGCAAAATCGATTAGCGAGGGAATAGCGTTTTTCCCATTACAGATAGGAAAATTCCTGTTCAAACAGGTTTTGGAGGGATTTTCCTTCGAGATCAAAGGATAACCTGCCGCAGCCTCCACAGAAATCAACTAGGGCTAAACTCGAACGAACTCATGCAAATTACCTTATGAAGTACCAGTAGATTCTTCCATATCATATCACAATATATCGCGGGTTACAACGTCAAATAAAAAAAATTTTAAAAAAACACCGAAAAGCCAACATCCGCGACGCGTCACGTATTATGAAAACGAAGAAAAAAGGGGGTAAAAGATCACGACTGGAGATCGGGCCTCAGAGTGAATGGCTTGGAAATGGTGAGGTAGCTCCACTGCTGCTACCTGGTGGCCGCACATCTCTCCCTTCCACTTCCAAGTTCAACCACTGTTCTGCTGGTTCTGTCCCAGGGAGTTCTTCCTTTTTTTCCCTTCTCCTCGACCGTTTTTTCTCTCTTTTTGTTTCGTTATTTTTGTTCTTTTTTTTTTCTTCTTTTATTACCCCTCGCCTCCTTCCATCGTCTTTTACTTTATCCCCTCCACCTCTGTCTTCTTCTGGGACGCCGCATCCTCCTCCTGAATCTCGCGACACTGTTTATTTTCCTTCCTTCTCGCTCCCCTCTCGGGTGCGCATCATAAAAGTCGGCTGCACTTAAAAGGAAGAAAATCAAAATGCCGAAGAAAGATAAAGTTGAAACGTTCGTTCGCGCCTTCGATTAAAATTTAACTCGCGAATGATGAGGAGTAAAACTCAAGATTTCTAACGTCAGTAGCCGAGAGAAACTCTGAGCTTCAATCTTAATAACTTGAACGAGATCCTTCGCGGTCAACCACTTCCACACAAGGAACGCTTGAAGGAATTGAGTTTTAAGTATTTACTCAATTACCCCAAAAACGCCCCATTAAAATGTTTGCTGAGTAGACAAAAAGAGTTTTATTTATTTGGTTGTACAACAAAAATAGTCACACAACTTTCATCGGCCGCACAGACATTCAGAGACTCATGTCTTCAGCTATTAGCCGAATTTTTCATCAGTTCATCACTAAAGCGAGCAGTTTGAATTTCGGAATTTCTGAGGTTATGACCATTATTAACATCCATGGTATAGCTCGCTTAACGGACTAGTAATCTAATTTCTTTTGAGAGTCGTAATAGTTAGATTTGATAAGAAAAAAAAACTGCACTGAAATCGCGTTTCGTCGACATGTTTGGTGGTTAATTGTGCTGTTCTCGTCATTTTCCTACAAATGAAAATTGCTTTGTACCCTTACGCCGTTCGCAATTGTGCAAACAAAAAGCTTAATCAAAATCGTCCGAGTCGTTTAAAAAAAAAAAATTAGCTCTACGTCAATTCACTCGTACACACACTTCACGGTATCGCTTAAAGTTCGGAATTCCTGAATTTCAACTACCGCTGTTTCTCATCCTACCAGTTCTAACAGGTATTACCCAATAACTCAGCAAAAGTGATTGCTATCCTTCTTCAAAAAATTCGTGTTTACAGGCCCATCAATTATCTGTGTACCAATTGCTCAATAATCGCCCGGGAATGAGTACGAGCAGCACAATAAATTCCAGAACACTAGGCGCTACCGCTTCCTGCTACTGCGAAGTGTTGTTTGACCAAGATTCAAATTAACTTAGTGATAAATGAATTGATTAAATAGAATTAGCCATGTACAAAGTGAATTGACGTAAAGCTAAGGAAAGTTGTGTGTTGCAACGCACCAGATATTTTTTTAACATTCTAGTTACATTTCAGCTGAGTTTATAAGAAGTGGAGTTTAATCACTTTTGTAGAGTTATTGGGCGATAACTGTTAGAACTGGTAGTAAGCGAAACGGCGGTAGTTGAAATTCAGGAATTTCTAGAGTGAGCCCCATGTACCTCATGAGCGGTTTTAAACACTTCACCCTCTGGGTATTGCATTGGACTACAATACCAATTTTGTTTAACATTCTACCAACATTCCAGCGGAGTTTATAAGAAAAAAACCGCGCTAAAAACGCTTTTCGTCAAGACTTTTGATAATTTATTGGGCTGCTCTCGTCATTTTCCTACAAATGGGAATTTTATGGTATAGTTGCCTTATTAGGAGCTATCAATACAAAAAATTTAATCAAAATCGTTAGAGCCGTTTTTGAGAAAAAAAATATTTGGTGTTTTGATCACTATGATAACTATAGTTAACTTTCGATGGATTTTGCCCATACCCTTATTTTGGCGTCTCATTGTGACCTGCGGGCGAAATATGAAGTTTGAGCTGATTTGATACGGTGGTTTTCTCTAAAAATCGTTCACAGACACACACAGACCATTTTCCCAAATAGTGTTTTTCGGACTCAGGAGGGTCTGAAACGTAAAGATCTGAAGAAAACTGAAAAGTTTTTTTTCAGCCGATTACATAACTTTCCTTTCTACTTCGTAGAGCCAAGGAAAGTAAAAATCGCGCTAACACCGATTTTCGCCAAAAAATTTGATAATTGATTGTGCTGCTCTCGTTATTTTCGCACGAATGGGAATTTTATGGTATAATTGTCTTATTGTGAGCTATCAATATAACAAATTTAATCAAAATCATTACAGCCGTTTTTTAGAAAAAAATTTGTTGTTTTGATCACTATTATAACTATAGTTAACTTTCGTTGGATTTTGCTCATACCCTTATTTTGGGGTCCTATGGTAACCTGCGGGCTGGATATCAAGTTTGAGCTGATTTGGTACGGTCGTTTTCTCTAAAAATCGTTCAAGCACACACATACACACACACACAGACCATTTTCCCCAAATAGTGTTTTTCGGACTCAGTAGGGTCTAAAACGCAAAGATCGGGAGAGAACTCAAAATTTTTTTTTCAGCCGATTAGATAACTTTCCTTTCTATTTTGTAGAGCCAAGGAAAGTAAAACTATTGGGTCTCACACCTTCATTTTGGGCATCTCATATTGATCTCCAGGCACAACATCAAATTAGGAAGCAGATTAAAAGCTAGTTTCCTCGAAATTTGAGAGCTTCCAGGGCGTTTTTCGACAGTGCAGTTGACGTACAATTATTGTCAGAAACCACAATTTTAGTTTTCTTCAAGTCACGACAGCCTTCACTTATCAAGAAGCCCCCCCCCCCCCCGTTCAAGAGGGCCCGTTTCAGAAACTTAAATTTTTTTCAATTTTTAATGTTTAAACTGGAATTGTGGTCCTTTCGCTTTTGATAATGATATCCGCTGGTAAGTGGGCAAAGAAAAATACGATGCTTTTACATATGCAATTCTTGTACAAACGTACACATTACAAAGGGAGTTATTTACAACGCTTCTGGTGGCGTTCTTCAAGTGTTTATCAGCCCACTTTCACACCTGACTTCTCATTTTATAGCCATCCGTTTTTATATGCCCCTCACTGAGTCTGCCAACCAATCACTGAGTGGTATCTCTGCGAGGACTGTGCTCTGTATCTTTATAGAACATTTCACTCGATCCGTCATTCAACATTCGATTTAAAACATCCTCCCCTACTGTAATTACACGAGCCTTCTCAAAAAACGTTTTCATTAATCTTCTCTGCACTGAATGCTCAACAATGGTCGTGACACAGTTGGAAGCAATTCGATTAAGTACTGAGTGGCAATAGTTTCTATGAGGAAATTTAACCAAAAAAAAAAAACACGAAATTTAACCCTAAATACGAAAATAGGGTTAAAAATTGAAATAACAGTTTTTAAGTGGAAGAACGTGGGTTTGTAAATAAAAACTTGAAAAATTATATCTCGGCAACAGGTGGAGGTAGAAAGATGCTGGTGGCGGCGTACCACTCACTTTTATTTCCCTTAGCTCTATAACAAAGGAAAGTTATGCAGTTTTACGTTTCAGACCCTACGGAGTTGTATTTGTGACATCAAGTGCGAAATACCCGTATAATTAGAAGCAAATCAGGCTTTGGGGGTTCTTTTTGATCTCCTCCTTTTTATTGCTTTTTTTAGTGAAACGTTTTCTTATGTATATATCCCCCCCCTCCCCCGTCATATTTTATCCCAGATTACTTTTGACTAAAATATAGGTAAGGAATGAGGGATTATATAATTTCAACTGTAAGCGTTGGGATTTGGTTGTCACTTGAAAAAGCTGCCACAGAGGAACCTGAGAGCCTCTTCGACGTTTTAAAGAGTTTCGGCGATCAGCCCTCATATATCCTGGCTCAATTTTATTTTCTCTTTTAAACGAGCGGTGCGTAGCAACACACAACTTTCTGCCGTCCCTTCATGTTCGAACACCACCTACGTATTCAGGCGCTATATCTTCGTTCAACGCATTTTTACAGGAACGTTTATAGATAACAAAATGAAGGGACTAGTTAGCTGTGAGTACTCCGTAAGGTTGATCGAAATTGTTAGAGCCGTTTTTGAGAAAAGTGGAATACCGATAAATTAATATTCGACAAATCTCCTTTTCTGAGTTAACTTGGCTTATATCTCCGTTCAACATATATATATATATATACAGAAATAATTATAAAGGGCGACATGTGGGTATGGGTGGCTAAAAGACACTCCATTAGGATTTATCACATCTGGTGAAAAGTTACCCTTGGAATTTACGGAAATGTTCGAAAAAACGTTATTTTCGACACATTTTGATGTTTATCTCTGTTCAATGGGCTGTCATCGAAAACAATATGTAGGTATTAACTATTCGAAAACATCTTGAAAGTTTGGTGATAATCGTTGAAGCCGTTTTTCCAAAAAGCGTAAAAAACCTATTTTTGCTTCATAGGCCTATATCTCCGTTCACCGTATTTTCATGGAGATATGTTAGGAAGAAGAAAAGTTAGCTATTAATTAGTAGAAGATAATTTGAAAGTTTAATCAAAATCGTTAGTGCCGTTTTCGAGAAAAATGCCAAAAACACTAGTTTATGGTACAATTTCGTTCCCAACCCTTCCCATCGGCTGAAATCGTCCATAACCTTATTTTGAAGTCTAACAAAAATTACGTACAATACAAAAAAAGAACCAGCTCAATCGGATCAGCCGTTCTCACGCAAATCGAACTAAAGACACACACGGACCACAAGCCGAAATTAGGTTTGCAGACTCAGTAGGCCTCAAAACGTAAAGATCTGAAGAAAACCTGAAACCGAATTTTTTTTTGACACGATTACTATGCTTTCCTTTCACTTTGGTGTAGCGGAAAGTAAAAATTGCTGAAAAGAATGTTATTCAATTTTTAAGAAATATTATGGAACATAGTAGAGCTATGATCTTTCCAACCTCTACTTTGTGACACTCTAGGAAGCGACAAAATGACCGTTATTGCATTTATTTAATAAGATACCATTTCACGAACTTAAGAAAGAGAAAGTGTTTGTAACAAATAATGCGGATAATACGGAACCAAAGCGGCCATATTAAATTTATTTTGAATAAATTACGACACAAAGAGCACCAACATTTTGGAATCGCCCTTGTCATAAGACGGCCATATGGTCTCAACGATCAGATTACTTGGTGGAAGAGAAAAGTCAACGAACTTACACGAGGGCGAGGAAAGTTATGAGATGCCTTGTATGGTCTTCAACCCGTAGAATCGCACGAAGGGTTTTCCTAAGCTGTTCGACTCGACACCATCGGTGCGAAACGGAGGTTAAAAGGACTATCGGGATATTTTTGTCGATGTTTGTATCGATTTATTAAAATCTATTCGTTAGGGCTGAAATTATTTTCAAATCGATTCATGAAAATGCGGTTTGAAGTTATTGCGTATGAAATCGAGAGATTCAGATACCGCAGGTACTTTCGTATTAAATTCAGTACCTGAAGATTCCAGGATCTACAATAAATCTATACTTAGCAGCCGCATCAAAGCTATGAAAGGGCGTACTGTTATTTCTATAATTAGTGCGAATATTTACGTGATAATTGAAACAAAAACATCTTGAATGTAATCAGCGGATCATTAATAAGTGATTGCAAGAATGTCTACTTGTTGAAACTCGATTTTCTCGCACGAGCCGTTCACGCGAGGATAACCTGTTCATAGTTTTACAAAATTCTTCAGCAATCTTCAATTTCGTCTCCACGAAGGTAAACGAATTACTAATGTGCAACGCTAGGGAACGTAATCCGACCAATTAATTCAACCGAGTAAAATAGTTATAGTTTTATCAGGGAGGCGTCAAATAGTCGGCGTTTCATCGAATAACACATTGAACATGGATTGACATCGAATATCCCATATCATTTTGATATGACTGGTGTTAATCTTTCTGAGCTTGGCCACGTCTTCTACTTGAATTTAATTAGTAGGCCAACATATTGGGCCAACTGCTAACGTTTGGTGAATAGTGTTTACACGAACCAGACGACCATGTCATCATCAGTTGAGTCATCAGTTTCTGGTAATGAAGCATGCGATAGCGCATCGGCCAAATACATGTACTTCTCAGGTTTGAAAACGAATTTAATTTCAAACGGTTGAAGTTTGAGAAATATGTGTCGAAGGCAGGGGAGGTACTTTGGCAAGAGGTTTTTTGCTCCAAGTATATATAATCTTCTGACTGTAGTCCCAGTAATGGGATGTGCACCGCGGCCAGATGACCTATTGTGCCAGTCCTAGTGTCTTACAGGTCTATGCCTAGCTTTCTGTGGAAAACCAGGTAGTTCCTGAAGGAGTCCTCGTTGGTATCCATCCTGGGAGAAGTGGTGCCAAAGACCAAAAATCGCTCCCTCTCAAGTCTCCGGCACTGGGCCAGGACATGGTAGGGAGTTTCTTCATCCGTGCCACACCACCTGCATAGAGGGGTTTCGGCTATACCCATAACATACATGTGTTTGTTCATTCTGCAGTGCCCTGTTATGATCCCAACAACCTGCCTTAAGTCCTTCCTCTCCATCCTCAGAAGGTTGTGCCTTATCTCACGTGATTGCTCTGAGACAAATTGTTTGGAGTGTCTTACTCCTTCAGCGTTCCAGATTGTCTGATTCATTCTTCTGGCATATTCTCCCACAGTCCTCTTGACTAGTGACAGAGAAATCCCGTAATAGGGCGGTGGCCCAATAGGTACTGTGGACGAACCACGTCTGGCCAGATGGTCCGCCCTCTCATTTCCAATGATCCCACTATGTCCTGGAATCCAATACACATTAGCTCTATTCGCACTTGCTCGGGAATTAAACCACATCCTGCACTCTCACACCAGTTTTGACGTTGTGCAGTAGTTCAGTAGCGCTTTACACGAGGCTTGACTATTGGTCAATATATTGATAGTTCTATTGCTATAGTCTTTCTCATGCATTTGGATTGCCCCCGCAATAATAGCATAAATCTCGGCTTGAAAAACTGATGGAGTGGAGCCTAGGGCAATATATGTCCCACTCCGTCCAGAGCCACTTATCCACACCCCGGATCCTGTCCCCTCTGGGGTCTTCGATCCATCTGTGAAGATGTTGACGCCACTGGGAGGCCGAAACTGGCGGCTCTCGCTGTTCCATGGACCTCCCAATAGCTGAACATTATATTTCCTCTCGAGCTCATTCATGGGCACAATTGCGTCTGTGATCATGCTGAGCTCCTTGAAGGTCTCCAAGTCCCTAAATATAGCCAGGTGTCCATTAGTCGCCTAAGGCACCTTAGCTATACCGAGCTTAGTGAGTCTGTAAGCCACCTTCATCGCCTCTGCCTTGACATAAATGTCCAGGGGAAGAAGATCAAACAGAAATTGGGTTATGTCCGCCAGTAGGCATATTACTTAAGTTAACGTACCTGTTAGGTGAGTCCGTCTCCTCTGGCTTGTGAGTTACTGTGGGCAAGCGCTTTCGATGTAAAGACATCATCGTCTGGCCGTTAAGTCAGTACTGGAGTCAGTCAGTACTCAGAGGAGACGGACTCACCTAACAGGTACGTTAACTTAAGTAATATGCCTACTGGCGGACATAACCCAATTTCTTTAATACCTAACACAGCCAGTCCGGCTAAGGTACTACTAACAAGACTGACCAACAAGACCTCTCCCCGCCCCTTCCCCGACGCTCCATCACCCCTTTCACCTTTCTCTTCGTATATAGAGACCACGACCAACTGACTGACTCCAGTACTGACTTAACGGCCAGACGATGATGTCTTTACATCGAAAGCGCTTGCCCACAGTAACTCACAAGCCAGAGGAGACGGACTCACCTAACAGGTACGTTAACTTAAGTAATATGCCTACTGGCGGACATAACCCAATTTCTTTAATACCTAACACAGCCAGTCCGGCTAAGGTACTACTAACAAGACTGACCAACAAGACCTCTCCCCCCCCCTTCCCCGACGCTCCATCACCCCTTTCACCTTTCTCTTCGTATATAAAGACCACGACCAACTGACTGACTCCAGTACTGACTTAACGGCCAGACGATGATGTCTTTACATCGAAAGCGCTTGCCCACAGTAACTCACAAGCCAGAGGAGACGGACTCACCTAACAGGTACGTTAACTTAAGATCAAACAGTTTCTCCATGGTGACGGTTGGTGTAGTCTTCATCACCCCCGCTATGAGTAGGCACCCCAGCCTTTGTACTTTGGCTAGACTGCTGCCATTCACTCCAATGACAGCTCTATGCCTCCACACGATTGACCCATATGAGATTATTGGTCTCACTATGGCTTCATAGAACCAGCAGGCCATTCTGGGCTTTACACCCCATGTCCTCCCGCACATTCTCTGACACGTCCAAAGGGCCATTGTCGCCTTCTTGGTCACGTATCTGATGTGCTCATTCCAGACTAATTTCCGATTTAGAATCCCACCCAGATATTTGACTTGCTCGCTGAGCTGAATTTCTTTGCCCATCACTAACTGCGTCCTCAGTCCTGACAGTTGCCTAAGCCTTGTGACTTGGCTGGGTTGATGGATAACCCCATCTCCCCATACCACAGGCACACCATCCGCAAGTCTGCCCCCATCAGGTCCGACAGCACGCTTTGCACCCTGCCCCGAATGAGCACAACCACATCATCAGCGTATCCTTGGGCGTAAAACCCGCCGCATTAAGTCTCCCCAGTAGGGAGTCAATCACTAGGTTCCAGAGGAGCGGAGATACTCGTAGGACCCCTCCCTGAGGGCATCCCCTCACAGTCCTCGCCCTGATTGTACAGTTTCCTAGCGTAGTCTGGATCTCTCTGCTTTCCAATACAGCGATGATCCACTTTATTGCATTGCTATGTACATTAAATTTCATCAACGCCCTTTCAATGCTACATATGGAGGTGTTGTCAAAGGCCCCTTCTATGTCCCGAAAGGCCCCTAAGGCAATCTCCCTATTACCCATCGACTATTCTAGTTTCCTAACTAGTGCATGCAGCGCAGAGTCACATGATCTCCCTGCGCGGTAGGCATATTGGCCATCTGCCAGGGGGGTCAGTCTCAAACATCCGCCCCTCAAGTACTTATCAAGGATTTTCTCCACGGTCTTGAGCAGGGAAGATGTGAGGCATATTGGTCGGAAGGCCTTGGCTTCCTCGTATGAGTCCCTGCCAGGTTTCGGTATAAAGGTTACTCAAAGTAACTAGAGGTGAGTGATACGTTTCTTCTGTAGTGAATTGACCAAATATACACTGGAAGGCTTTTTTACAAGCAAAGGCAGCTTAAAGTTATTTGCTTATTTGCGGATAATTTTGCTGACAAGATGTTGACGTTTGTGCGGCATAAGCACTAGCTTACGATTTTGTAATAGGCAGCAGACAACGGCGAATTTTGATGCATCGACTGCCAACGTGAAGGTGGAATTTACGTAAAAATGGCATTCAAGTACCACGAATTCAGAAGCCACGTTATCTGCCACCATTCAGGGAAGACAACTGCCTCAGCTTGTTACATACCAGAGATCTGGTTCTAGCACCAAGTTTTGCCGCGCTTCTTCATCTTCATACCTGTATTCCCTATGAGTGAGACCATATAGTTCCACCAGCTCTGTATACGCTACAAGTACTGTAGAACACGGAGGATGGCTCTGAAGTTCGTCTGACGTCGATTGGATTTTAACTGGATAAGTTTTTGAGGCACAGTACTTATCCGTTCACATCCCTAGCTTTGATACTGATACCTGCTGTTCCAGACCAGTGAGGAGACGCTTGCACCTAGGCCTCTTCTGTGGCCTTACCATTTATTGTTGTTCTTTCCATCCTCATTCAGTAATTCCGGTCACGCCTATTTCTTCTCTTCTCTGTGACTGCAAGGACACTTTCGCTTTAGCAGTGACACGCCTTCCAGCGTGCCTGGGAACAGCAGGCCCCCCTGGCATTAGTCATACCTCTTGGTATGTCGTGGCGGAGCCAGGTTTTGATTGGTTGAGACGGCGATTTTCAATCATTCATTTATTTTTGTTTCAATTTTACTAGGGCAGGGGCAGAGGTAAGGCACATACTTCGTCGGGCTAGGTACTCTGCTCCCTCTTCTTGTAGCTTGGAGTTTTCCCATTATAGCCTAAACTGAATGGACATTCAACTGGTTGGATGGATCAATTGATGATTGTTCTTTACATCCCAGTCTAGTCCGGGCGGTTTTGCAGAGACCTCGCTCTGTGTACTGGCCCTTCTAGCGCAAAAACAATTTCTTAATCAACGAAACTAACATTCAAGACACAGACACAAAACACATATAACTAATTCATTCACACCATATAATTTACATCCATCCATAATAATTTACATTCACACTACGGAGAGAGTACTGGATATTCCTCCCTCCTCTGCCCCAGGCTCCCTAGCCTAAGCTAACCTATATCACAGTCTGGCCTAATCCTAACAGAAACACATCACACATACCAATCCCAGTACCTCATCCCTCCCTCACCATATCAGGGCCAGTAACCCCGTGCCATTTCCTTGCAAACCTCTCCATCTTGCAACTGCCACTACTCTGATCAATCAGCCTATGTAGTGGCCCTGTATAGCGGGTTGACCCAGTCAACTCTACTCATTCTGTTGCGAACAGGCTGCAATCTCTCAGAATGCGATCAGCAGTTTCCCTTGTGTGTCCACACAGGCACCTTGGAGAGCTCCTTCTCCTAAACTCGAACAACTTAGCGTTGAAGCTTCTGTGCCCGGTGTATAATTGGGTAGAGTAATATCCAGAGCTGATTGTTGGGCACCTGGCCCTTCTCCTTGTTTCTGGGAACAGTTGGTGCGTATGTCTACCTGTAGTCTCCGTGTCCCAGCTTGCCATTCCTTCACTGCCTCTTGCTTATCCGTATCTTGATTCGCTAACGCCAGGCGATCTGCAGGCGCATGCTTAACTGGGACTGTTACTCAGTCCGGCTGTGTGGCTGCTATTCGGGCTACCTGCGCATCTAGGTAGATATCAAATGGAGGACAGTTGGCAATCACCTGTAAGGCTGCTGTCGACGTCGTCCGGTACGCCCTTGTTAATCTAACCAGGATGGCCCTCTGGATGCTGATGACTTTGGACCTGGCATTCCTCGGTGGACTTGATTCCTTGATGGATCGACGGAATTGATACCGATACCATCTACTACTTTGATATTGTGCGTAATTTAAAAAGATAGATGTCACTTCGGAATCGCGAACGATAAACCACGAACCGTGTGATAGCATATCATTATTTTCTTCTACTCTCGTCCGTTATCTGACACAGACCTCCGACAGCTTCTTGCATGACGATTATGATATAATTTTGTTTGGTAAGGCTCGCTTAACTGTGGTGATTTCTTTCATTGGCGCGCCAAATAAGTATGTGAAACACATTTATTTTTCTTAGCAGTGGATTTAATTTCCAAACAGGGACATATTTTTGTTTGATTAAATATGTTCAACCTAATTTGATCATTTACTCAATAAATGAATTATCGATCTGTTATTCGAGTTTTTGTTTTCTTAATTTTTGGGTAAAAGGTTCCTTTCCACACGCGGAAACAATCTTCCATGTCTTGGCGGCACATGAGTTACTATATAAAACAAACTGATATTAAACGTTCAGTTCTCAAATTAATTGATGTTTCGGTTGACCGTGATACACGGGATAAACCAAGATTAAAGATATTTATTACGAGTACTATTATTTTGCATCGATTTACAAAGTGGTTCCATGGTGTAATGGTTAGCACTCTGGACTTTGAATCCAGCGATCCGAGTTCAAATCTCGGTGGAACCTGTGAATCTTTTTACTCTGCCTTGCAGCCAACATTTTTGTCACCGCTTCGCACGCATGAAGTCCGTTACGAACACGTACGTGAAATAGATATAGCGGGGGAGTTGTATTTAAAAAAGAACAACATGTTAACGCAAAAATGGAAGATGTATTTGATTGCTCCCCTCCTCGGCGTCGTCTGAAACCCCCCGCTCCTTAAGTTCACTGTTTCTCCGCGACTGCCCCGCTTTTTTTAACACAAAGCGTTCAGCCGCCCAATTATCGCTTCAAGCTGCCACCTCCATCGCTTTGTTTTCCCGGTTCATCAGCATCCCATAAAGATATACTGGGTCATCAGCATCCCACCTGAAGTCTACTACCACACGAGCATCATTTGCCGACTCTTCGCTGCAAGAATCGTCGACTTCACTTAACGGTCAGACGTTTATATTATAATTCATCGAGGACACTAGCTTAGACATTGTCCACCTTTCTATAGTTCACTTTTGTTATTCACCTTTATTTAATAGGAGCTCCTAATTTACGATTTTTCTCATTTTTTATATTATACGTTTGTCACTAGGGGTAATTGGTTTTTTATTATTGAAAACCCCGCCTCTGTGTCTACAAACACAACATAATATTCAATTTCGAAAACTACAAATTATGTTGGGGTATTGACTTCACACACCGATCAAAATCTTACGATCTTGTAGTATTTGGCCTTTCCTTCGCTTTGAATCAAAAGCTCAATCTCAAAGAGCAATGAAGTAAAATTAAAACACAAGAAGTGAAACGAACAAGTTTCCAAAAACGCTTAATGTTAACTAGCAATTCAAAAACAACCAAAAATCTCTACCGATATTACATTCAAATGGAATGGGCGATTTCAAGGACTTAAAGAAGGGGAAAAATCAAACGAATCCACCTCGTGTGCATTAAACATTTATTGGTTTCAGAGGCAACAAATGATTAAAATATAGGTTCCACCGAGATTTGAACTCGGATCGCTGGATTCAAAGTCCAGAGTGCTAACCATTACACCATGGAACCCTGCTGATCAGAGAAGAGCGCGGCCAAATCCGCGTAGAATATAATTACTTTTTTTAAACCGTATATTATGTATTATGGTGCATCTGTGGAAAACTGTAGGGTGGAAAATTCAAGGCATATTTATTACAGGAAGCATAGAAGAGTTGGCTCGACGGGCAGATCTAATAAGTGAATTTACCTTATCTACATCTGTCCTCGGAAGTGATGTATCGTCGTATTTCCAATATGACTGAAACTCGGAATAACTGAACTCTAATTTAGTGATGATATGCTTATAGTTAATTAAACACAACGAGAAATATAAAATATCACGTTGTACTCGTAACAGCAATATCGCTTTTCGATACGACGCAATACCAAAATGGAAGCGATGCGGGAATAGGAGTGCGCCACACATCAAGTCAAGTTGGACATACGAAATACATCACGCACCACAGCAATCAATTAACATTCAGCGTCAATTATTCGAGAGAGCAAATAGTACTCAAAAACAGCCAATAGGCTCAAAGTACTCGGTACTCATAGTAATCACTCGGTTGACTGCCCTGACGGCTGTCATAATTCGGACTGTGTCTCACTTTGGGGACTTTATTCCGACATTTAGTGTTACTTTGTATCCTACGATTGGGGTGCTCGACGACGGATCCGCAAACAGAAAGATCGTTCTACTTATTACAGAAATATTGTCGAGACTCGAGAAGAAGTTGTACGCGGTTCTGAACCTCCTCCGAGAACATATCTGGCGCTCCTCTTCCCTCTTATCACAACTCGGAAAACTCTGAAATGCAATGATCAAGGTCCCAATGACCGTAAGTGAATACATTTTCGATGTCTTCTTCGTGGAGGTATTTGGCCCGCTATACATTAACAATTAATATGCAAATATTTTTCTAGGGAAATGATTATCAGGCAGCTTCAAAACGTCAAGTGTACAATTAAAATGCGAACGCAGAGTATAAATATGTTGCAGCCGAGTCGGGGAGATCCCACTTCTGATGTTGCAGCCGAGTCAGGATGATTCGGGTGATCTCCTTCACTTATCTCGCCGTCCTCGAATTCCCGATGCATGACAAAGACACAATTGAAGAAACTAGTTTTAATGACAACTGAAGAATTAGATGTAGTAAACGGAAAAGTAGCACGTCAAGATGGCGAAGCTCCCCGTCCGGACTCTTGCCGTAAACTGCTCTGGCGTTGGAGAGGGTGTACCCTTCCCACTCCGTCCGACAGGGTGCGACGCTAGAAGATCACACTGATAATCTTGACGTAGGTAGGGAGGCGAACTGCTACAAATATATAGTGGTTTCATATGAGTTTCTATTAAAAATATCTGGTGCGTTGCAACACACAACTTTCCTTAGCTCTACGTCAATTCGCTTTGTAAATAGGTAATTCTATTTAATCGATTCATTTATCACTCAGTTGCTTTGAACTTGGTCAAACAACACTTCACAGCAGCAGGAGGCGGTTGCGCTTACAGTTCCAGAATTTATTGCGCTGCTCGTACTCATTCCAGAACCATTACTGAGCAATTGGTACACAGGTAATTAATGAGGCTGTAAACACGATTTTTTAAAAAAAGGATAGTAATCACTTTTGCAGAGTTATTGGAAAATAACTGTTAGAACTGGTAGTAAGCGAAACGGCAGTAGTTGAAATTCAGGAATTTCTGGAGTGAGCCCCATGTACCTCATGAGCGTTTTTAAACACTCACCCTACAGGTATTGGATTGGACTACAACACGACTCTTTTTTAACATTCTAGCAACATTCCAGCGGGGTTCAAAAGGAAAAAACCACGGCAAAAATGCTTTTCGTCGAAAATTTTGATAATTTATTGTGCTGCTCTCGTCATTGGAATAAAATCTCTCGTAAAATTGGAATTTTATGGTATAGTTGCCTTATCAAAAGATATCAATATAAAAAATTTAATCAAAATCGTTAGAGCCGTTTTGGAGAAAACAATTTGGTGTTTTAATCACTATGCTAACTATAGTTAACTTTCTGTGGATTTTGTTCATACCCTTATTTTTGCGTCCCATAGTAACCTGTAGGCTGGAGGTCAAATTTGAGGTGATTTGGCTCGGTCGTTTTCTCTAAAAACCACTCTAAAATCTTAAAGTTTTGGTAATTTATTGTGCTGCTCTCGTCATTTTCCCATAAATGGGAATTTTATGGTATAGTTGCCTTATTGGGAGCTATCAATATAAAAAATTTAATCAAAATCGTTAGAGCCGTTTTTGAGAAAAAAAAAATTTGGTGTTTTGATCACTATGATAACTATAGTTAACTTTCGGTGGATTTTGCTCATACCTTTATTTTGGCGTCCCATTGAAACCAGCGAGCGAGATATGAAGTTTGAGCTGATTTGATACGGTGGTTTTCTCTAAAAATCGTTCACAGACACACACACACAGACAATTTTCCCAAATAGTGTTTTTCGGACTCAGGGGGGTCTGAAACGTAAAGATCTGAAGAGAACTCAAAATTTTTTTTTTTCAGCCGATTACATAACTTTCCTTTCTACTTCGTAGAGCCAAGGAAAGTAAAAATATAGTTGAGCGCGCATCTACCAATAAAGAAACAAGCTACAGATTCTACTGAATCGCTGTAATCATAGCTCCATGTGTAATGAATAATTGAGAGTCTAACTGCACCAAAACCTTTTTTCGTCCAAATACTGGTTCTGACGGTTCTCTGATCAGATGAAACGGGGATCAATTAAACGCCGGTTGGCTTTGTTGGGTGAAACAGGTTAGCGTGTTCTAGGTACATAGTTGTTTCCCGCTCTATCTGTTTTAAACTGACTCCAGTCCGCGTATAGCTGTTAACAACTTCTAGTTATGTCATTTCCCGTGTATCCTTACGCGGAATGGTCACGAGAAATTTATGTAAAATTGTTAGTGGGAGTCTCCAAGCGGAGAACTCTCGGATTACAACGGCGAGCCTAATTTCAGCACTCGCCAATAGATGGCAAAATAATGATTTACTAGGTCTCCCGATTTAATTGCACCACCACCAACCGTGGTACCATGGTGTAATGGTTAGCACTCTGGACTTTGAATCCAGCGATCCGAGTTCAAATCTCGGTGGAACCTACCTACTTTTTTTTCGATGATTCGATGAACAAATGAAGGAAAACGACGAAATACGTGCAATTTTTTTTCTTTCTGTGCCAAGTGTAAAATTTCAGTTCGAAATACGTCAATTCTAAAACATGCTCAATTATACAGATGGAAATGTTGAGAATTACGTTCACTTCACCGGACATGTTTACAACTTGTACCAACTGTCATTTTACGTCCGTGGCCACAATATAATTATTTATTCATAGTCGGTACCACAGCTGCCCATATTTTAGCTGGGTGGACTTGATAACCAACGCTACTGCCAAGAAGTCAAGTTCCCATTAACAATTCATATTAATTGAAGGATTCGGTTCCATTCTCTCTTCATAACAAACAAAAAAGTGCCTGCTACTGAAATTAACAACTTGCTGAAGTAACTCGGGTTTGATGTATGAAATGAGGTTGAAGTGACACTCAAGTCCTAATGTTCTAAGCACTAAATATTAAGCTCAAGGTCTTCGATAGAATTTTGCAAGCGCGAAACGCACCCAATTTTTATTCGTATCGGTATTTTAAAACCCCGACAAGGCTGCGGCTGATGGATAATGAGCTCTCACTACTTGGCAACGATTTCGGTCAATTTCTATAGTTTTCAATTTATTTTGAAGTTCTTTTTCCAAAATCTTTCGAGACTTGATGAGATTGAGTAATGACTCTTCTGCTTCAGCCAGTTGTCCTTTCAGGGTACTCGTCATTTCAGCCAGATTCTTGACTTCATCCACAAGCCTGCAGAAATGAACGATTATTTAATTTTCAGTGAACATTTTTAAAAAGCATCAGAGCAAATGACAGCATTAAGCCTTAACACTTCCGACTCCATTTCTCCCCCAATCGAATGGTAGTGGGAAGTTCATTTCAAATTTCTCACAAACTCACTCCAACTGTTTACACAGAGCAGTTAACTATTTCTTTTCATCGGATCTTTTATTTACATTCCTTTATTCAACTCCCAATCGTTGCAACTTTATCGCAAGTTGAGTCATTCTGTTCATTATGTGAGGTTGAAGTGCAGTGTCTCACCTAAGAGATTGATTTATTGACCGGGGGAAATTAGGGCCCTCTCTACCATTTCCCTTGGAACCCAAATACAAGCAATTCCTCGTAGAGTTAAACACTGACATATACATACAGGCTACCATACAACGTAACTGTTTAGTTGGTATGTTTTTCCCGAGACTCTCTGCGCAAGAACTTTCAATAGTCCTATTAATAATTTATTACAGTCACACCAAAATGAATTACACTCACACTGACACTGAAAACACACAACAATTTATAATCATATCAAATAAATGACATGCTCTCCAAAAATTCACAATCATACAATGAGAAGGGCGAGTACTTGAATATTCCTCCCCTTCTCTCACCATACACACCTCTCTAACCTAAAAACACAAATTACGAACATAAACGCTTTCAAACTTTACAGCAATAATGACTGCTCCATTCGCAGAAAGAGACTTGTACTCGCCTCGCATTCATGTTCAAACAATCAATCCTAAACAATAATGATAACTATGTAAAAACAATGATAAACAGGCAAAAAGTAATACACATATAATCACTAAAGTTAACGTACCTGTTAGGTGAGTCCGTCTCCTCTGGCTTGTGAGTTACTGTGGGCAAGCGCTTTCGATGTAAAGACATCATCGTCTGGCCGTTAAGTCAGTACTGGAGTCAGTCAGTTGGTCGTGGTCTTTATATACAAAGAGAAAGGTGAAAGGGGTGATGGAGCGTCGGGGAAGGGGCGGGGAGAGGAGGTCATGTAGCTCAGGGGGAAACCCCCTAGAGATAAATGGAACGTGTTGGATGGTCTGTCAATTGTGGAATTTAAGTCTTTTTGTGTAGGGTGGTCTGTAAATCCGTCAGTTGGTTGTTTTGGTTTGTGTCGTGTCTTGAGTGGTGTGAATATGGTGTCGCATTTTGTGTTGATTTGTTCTTTTGTGATCTGTCCATTGAAGTTTTTTTGTTTATAAATTTCCATGTTTTCTAATATGTTCAGTTTTCGTCCTTTGTATTGTTTGTGTAGTAAGGTGGTACAGTCCTGTATTTTGGTGGGTTCATGTCCAGTTGTTTTGAGGTGGTTGGCAAAGTTTGAATCGTCTTTGTTCCTACTAAGAGATTTAATGTGTTCTGAGTATCTGGTCCGTATTTTTCGTCCTGTCTGTCCTATGTATGCGTTTTTACAAGTACAAGTTATTTTATACACCCCACTTTGGTCGAGTGGGTCTGTATTTTCAGTCTTTGCAGTTAGTTTGGTTCTAAGTGTGTTGTCCGTACGTAATGCAATTTGTATACCTTCAAAGTGGGGTGTATAAAATAACTTGTACTTGTAAAAACGCATACATAGGACAGACAGGACGAAAAATACGGACCAGATACTCAGAACACATTAAATCTCTTAGTAGGAACAAAGACGATTCAAACTTTGCCAACCACCTCAAAACAACTGGACATGAACCCACCAAAATACAGGACTGTACCACCTTACTACACAAACAATACAAAGGACGAAAACTGAACATATTAGAAAACATGGAAATTTATAAACAAAAAAACTTCAATGGACAGATCATAAATGAACAAATCAACACAAAATGCGACACCATATTCACACCACTCAAAACACTACACAAACGAAAACAACCAACTGACGGATTTACAGACCACCCTACACAAAAAAGACTTAAATTCCACAATTGACAGACCATCCAACACGTTCCATTTATCTCTAGGGGGTTTCCCCCTGAGCTACATGACCTCCTCTCCCCGCCCCTTCCCCGACGCTCCATCACCCCTTTCACCTTTCTCTTTGTATATAAAGACCACGACCAACTGACTGACTCCAGTACTGACTTAACGGCCAGACGATGATGTCTTTACATCGAAAGCGCTTGCCCACAGTAACTCACAAGCCAGAGGAGACGGACTCACCTAACAGGTACGTTAACTTTAGTAATTTGCCTACTGGCGGATATAACCCAATTTCTTTAATACACATATAATCAATCCTCTAGGGACATCAAAGGTATCTGTTCAACAGTATCTCGCGTAATTTATCTTTGAAAGCTCCGACTTTGCACGACAGATCAAACAGATTAACGTTTTCGTTGAACACTTTCGCACCCTGCACATAAAAGGATCACGCGAGCATTTCAGTCCTGTGGCACGGACTCGTTCCTCCCACCCCTGCTTTTGTGAAGGAGGAAATCAAACTTCTCAAACGAATAGGAGGGTTTTTCAAATTTAAGAGTTTTGAAAACTAACGTTGCCACTAGCAGCATTCGCCTCTCTCATATCTTCAGCCACCCGAGCTGACGATAGTGTGGTGTCAGGCGTTCGTCCAGTGAAAGGCGTAGGGCGAAACGAAGCGTGGCGTTTTCAGCTTTCTGTAGTCTGTCCAGGTCTTTGCTTTTGAGAATGGTGAAAGCTGCTGCTGCGTAATCGAAATGTGGCATAATTAGACTCAGCACAAGCTGCAGGCGCACTTGGCGGGGGAAATGAGCCGCTAAACGCCTCAACTGGCGAACAGCACGAAAAACTGCATTGCACGTCGCGGTAACCTGTCTGTCCCAGCAAATATTAGACTGGACCAGAACGCCCAGATTCTTCGCCTAGTCAACGTACTGCAGCTGGGAGGAACTGCCCATCACGCGGTGAATGCAAAGGCTGTCTATCTTGGCCAACAATTTGGGGTACCCTAGTGTGCTGACTGACTCCTATTAAAGGAACCGGTTGATCGTGGTCTAGTGGTTAAGACAGTTGATTCATAATTCTCGACGTAAGTCGAGGATTGTGGATCGAAGCTCCGGCGGGATTGCCGTAATTTTTGCCTGAGTCAGCAGCTCTTCAAAAGCATCTCCAAACTTCCTCAGTACACTAGCAGCATGGCCTTCGTCTTGCTTTGGCCGTTTCCCTGCACCATGAGAAGACAAGAGCAGAGTGCATCACCTTACCAGAAGAAGGGGGACCTCACCTCCTCCACTCTACTTTGAAGACGCAGCTTTATTCTATTCATTCCTGTTACATCGCATGCTGCTTCGTAGCCGTTTTTTTCTACTCCCTTGTCTCTTTTTGTGCACCACGTTTTGTCTCGAGGATCTCATATTCTTCGTTTCCATAAAGTTGGTCAGTATAGATGCTCGTTGGAACTTCGCGTCGAACAACATCAACACCTTCAAACTGAGCCGACAATTCAACCTACATTGAGTCAATCCTACTTCCCAGTACCTATAATTCAACTACTTCGGTGCCTGCCAGGTAAGGCGAGAATTTCTTTTAGAGCATCACGCCTCCATCTCGCCCAACCCAGTGAACCAGGACAATAGTGCATTACCACGCAAAAACACCAACTAAATTGAAAGTTTAGCTGAGGGAATGGGGTGTTTCATAGTGGGAAAGCTGTTCACAAAAATCACAGTGAGTAGCGAAACATACTCAAAACCGCTGCAAATTGTTACTCAATGCAGCAACTTATTCTCTCAAAGTCTCTTACCGCACAGACCAATTCCATTCGATTCAGCATCGAAAAATACTCGTTAATTATGCGAAACGGGTCCTGTCCACAACAGAACAATGAAAATTGATATTTCCTAGGCGACACTAGGCAATTGAGTTGTAAAAGTTTACCAGCCCAAAACATAGGTGTATTATTCGGAATGAGTGAGGCTGGGAGGTTACGCCCGTTCCCACATTTACTTGTTAAAACTGCCTTACCCAAATTGACTTTTGTCTCTTGTGTTTTCTCCTCGCGGCCTCTTCTGAAGATAATCGAGGCGCGTTTGTGCAGTTTTCATCGCCTTATCCAGCCCTCGAATTCCGTTTTGAAGGTCTAGTATGATCTTTTCACATTCCGCATTTCTCCTGACCACCTACAACACAAATTATTTCGTTAGCATCTAGCGCATTCAGAAATCATGCGACCTGCTAATTATATTTATGTAGCGGCTCCTGAGACGGCTTTTCAAACGTTTCTAGTTGCTTACAGTGATGAACAGACGTGCCAGCCCTTCATGGGCTGGTTTCAGTTTTGATTGAGAAGGTCTCGAACCTTACAAGACTTTCCAGGCCTGGGGCCCCTATAAAACGCCCTCCTGGCAGTTGGTTGTAACATTCCATTCTCTTACTCCAGTCACGTTTAGGCAAACCTCATTTGTCTGATGAATGTTGAAAATTAAAACGCTCGACTTTGATTTCACTCAATTTTTGAAAGGCTTTCAGGATCTGTCTCTCACGATATTTTAGTGGTTAAACTTAGTAATCTGCATCATTGTTCGTCACCATCGTGTAAAATCACTCTCTTATACTTTCAAGAACCTGGAAAGCAGTAACTGGTGACGGGGCATCTGATTCTCTTCCAATTCTCCCTGGAGTCCTTCAAGGTTCAGTTTTGGGTCCTTGTCTTTTATCAATTTTCATAGGAAGAGCTCTGTCAATACCACTATTTTGACAATTTCCAGATACACACATCGGCAGGTGAAGCAGACATTCTGGACGTAGTTTATAAAATTAACACTGATCTTATGGCAGTATGTAGTTGGGCAGCAGAGAATAGAATTTGTTCCATTTTCTACCTCCATTCAATCCTTTTTTCAGCATCAATGAAATCTGCTGATATTAGTAAACTGCAAAGTTGCTCATAATTCGCGTGTTAGATACATCTACAATATTAGGAGTAGACATTCTGTTGGTATTTGCAAACATTTCGGTATTAATCTCTTAAATTACTTTAACCTACAGCGTTTTGGCTCATCAGAATCGCTTATCGTATTGCTCATATTCATTGCCATGCTGTAATGATGAATGAACAGGCCTGTTTGCGCATGAGAGAGCTGTATCAGTCTTATGGTAATGGCACGGCCCCACCTTAACAAGATGGGCATCTCAGAGGCGGTGGAATGCAGACTTTGCAGTGAGGAGGACGAGACGGCAGAGCACATCCTATGTGAATGCTCTGCCTTGGCAGTCAAACGCTTTGAATACTTTGCTCAGGGGTCTATTGAACCCCAAATTGTAGCTGAGTCTGCGGTGAAGGACATACTCGGCTTCCTGAGGGCAGTGGGTACGTACGACGCCTTCTACTAAGCTAGAGCCAGTGTCACAAAACAAAACACAAAACGCGCGGCTATGGAACCCCCTCCTTCTCTCCCTAGGATCCCTCCCTGTGGTTGGTCAACTCCAAGCTGTATTCCCCTCTTTTTCCTTCATATACCTGCATTTCTATTCACCAAACTTTCACAAAGATATTTACGGGCTCTCTCTCCCTCCCAAGCATTTAGCAAAACTGTTCAAGGAAAATGGGACTAGTTCCGCAGGTTTTTGGAAAATTGTGAAAGGTCAGGGGGTCGGCGATAAAAAGAAGAGAATGGAAAAATTGAGATTCACAACAGATGAGTTAAATGGCAATTTTTGTGAGATTAATGTGCTGAACGCGCCTGTCGATGTCTTCGAATATTATGATCGATTATCTGCGCAGAACTCAGAAGTTGAGCTCTACTCGTTCGAGGAAATTAGAATAGACACTGTGGAGCGACCATTGAGAAGAATCACGTCTAAAGCGGTTGGACACGATCAAATTTCGGTTGATTTTCTTAAAATGATTTTTCCTGTGGTAGGAGAGGTCATTACGCACATATTTAACTTTTCAATTGAACACAGTGAGTACCCAAATGAGTGGAAGAAATCGATTATTGTGCCCATCCCCAAAGTGTCTAATCCTCGAGCTCTTAAAGAGCATCCGCCCCATCAACACATTGTGTGTCTTGGCTAAGATGTTGGATCGAGCAGTGTACGAACCATTGAGCCGGTATTGTAGTCAGTATGATGTCCTCGATGAATTTCAATCCGGATACAAGAAAGGTTTTAGGACCGAAAGTGCACTGACACGTGTGGTTGATGATGTGCAGGAGGGTGTTGATGATAGAAAGGTCACTGTGCTCATTATGTTTGATTTCATTAGAGCATTCGAATAGGTTAGGCATGATTTGTTGCTCGCAACTCTTCGCAGTCATGGGATGGGTGGGAAAGTGGATGGGTGTGGGTTTGGCTCTTACCTGAATGGGAGAAAGCAACGAGGGCGTGCACCGGATGGACCACTATCTAATTGGCGAGAAATAGTGGTTGGCGTTCCACAAGGCTCCGTCCTGTCTGCTCTCTGCTTCATCATATATATAAATAAAATAGCGTATTGGGAGCGCACAGTGACATTAAGTATATGATGTACGTAGATGACCTACAAGTTTATGCATCAGCCTACCCCGGAAATCTTAACGCTTTAGTTGCCAAATTGATTACGGAGATTTCCAAATTGGTGAAGCGGTGCGAAAGGCATAACCTTAAGATGAACCCAACAAAGTGTAAGGCTATGATTTTGGGGAGCACACGCATGATTAAATTAATTAATCTTGATGAGGTTTGCCAAATTCGAGTAGACGGGGTCGTGCTTGACTACCAGGGTAAAATACAAGATCTGGGAGTTATGATAACCAAACATTTGTCCTGGGATGCACAAATCAGTAACACACAAAACGCTTCCTTCAAAGCTTTGCACCAGTTGAAGAAGTTCGCCTACCATTTTCCTCAATATGTGAAAGTTAGGCTCGTTCAGGCACTGATACTGCCTTATTTCGAGTATTGTTCCTGTTTATATATTGATATGCTAGAGAGGAATAATGACGACCTGCAAAGAGCCTGAAATGCAGCGATACCTTTCCATTATGACGAACACGTCACGCCATTTTTTAGGCAACTAGGATGGTTGAAAATAAAGCAGCGACGCCAATTGAACATAGCCTCACTTACCTATAAATTACTGAAAACAAAGAGACCAAAGAACTTGGCATCAGAATTCCATAGTGTTATGATTTTTTTGAAGTTAATAAATTTTTTGGTTGGATTTGGCATGTCCAACTTTCATATTTAGTTTTGTAAAATGTGATTCCACCTTGTCCACCCCTGAAGGAGGTGTCCCTAGTTTGAGGGAGCAAGTACCCTCGTTATGAGGAACAGCTACACCTCGTGTTGGAGCAAGTACACCTCTGAAGTATGATAAAATCAACAGCTACACAAATTTCCCAAAAATATGGGAGCAAGTACGGTCCTTGAAGAGGGCCAACAGCTGCACCAATTGGATTGTATACGGGAGCAAGTACGAACCTCTGAAGGAGGATCAACAGCTCGTCCGTATACTAAATTGGGAGCAAGTACGGCCTTTGAAGAGAGCCAACAGCTGCTCCAATTTAATTTAGGAGCAAGTACGAACCCCTGAAGGGGAATCAACAGCTGCACTACAATTTTACCGGGAGCAAGTACACTTCCTGCAGGGAAGTAACAGCTACACCAATTCATTGAGGAGACAAGTACACTCTACAGGGTAGAGTAACAGCTACACTCAATAAGCAAAGAGCCGTTTTCTTTTTTAGGTTTAAAAATGAAAAGAGGTTTTTTGAGAGTAGTCACTGACAGGAGGTCGGAATGGGACTGCCTCTAGTGGCTAGAGGCCCTTCCGATATTTATACAGGTCGAGGTACCCCCTTCTTTGTGTGCTGGGAAATCCCCCAGTGTTCTCATGGGGTTGACCTGGGCCCAGGGGAAACCCTGGTGGATGACCTTCTGTCAGTGGTTTATTTCCAACGTATTTCCATAGTTAGATATAAAATATTATAAAGACATATTATTTGTTGGTTGTGTACTTAAGCTAAGTTGATTACAATGATTATCTTAAAGCTAAGTTCACTACACATATACTGGTCTTCTCATACCAGTAGCACTAGAGCTGGTATTAACACGTTAGAAATACCTCGACACCGAACTGATAAAATCGGGAGTTGTTTCAGGGACAGGAAAATGTTAAGTGTATGAGAAAACTGTTCAAGGAAAAACTTGTTCTCCAGTCTAGTTAATTATTATCATATTTAATCGAAAGTGTTTAGTATTGGAGCAGATGGATAAATAAATCAGTCAGTCAGTCTCTCTCTCTCTCACCCTTTGAGTAATAGAAAGTAAAAGTGGCAAAGTAGTGCTGAGTTCACTCACCACTTCAAGTTCGTGAACCATTGCCGTGACGCATTGCTGTGTGTCTGATATCGAACGAGCTAACGCAATGTCAACCTTGTCTGCTTGAGCTTTGAGATCTCTAATGCAGTCCTGGAGTATCGGCCCATCCAGAAGTGTCCTCAACTCGCATGATTGAGCTCTGACTGCCTCTGCGACTGTCAATAAGTCCTTGGTGCAGTCTTCCCACCCCACGGGAGTCGTTTGTCTGAAAAAATGGTTGAGAAATGATTATTATAATTGAAATAACAAAATACAGAGTGCTTTCTTCTTATTTCGGGAGAGATCTTACGGGAAGCTAGTGTTCCGATTGCAGTAGGGTTAGATGCAAGGTCGTTGTATGAAACAGAAGAAGTGGTGGCCAAACCATTGTTAGCTTATATGTCGTCATGTTTGTACAATATCCCCCACACAGACATATTCATCGCCTACTGCTCCATCAACACATACACTAAGGCCTCCTAGCAGAACATATTAGTAATGTATTTTTGGCTCCCTTCTGAACTTTTCTAGAGAACCCAGAATCTCATTATTCCTTCATTCACAATTTTCCTACCTGGAGATCTTCCTCGACTTGTCAAGAAGCTTCCAAGATGCATGAGTGACCTCTTTTAAACCACCCCCTAGCTGACGATTCTGACTATTGTGAGCTGCTACATGCTATGGTTACTTTCCTGTTTGTAGTCTGTTAACAATTTTAGTACAAGTCCTCCTCTGTGTCTCAACCCACTACAGCCAACACCACAGATTCACGCTTTCATACTCCCTCAAGGGGATACCATTACAGGGAGGGTGGGCGTTGTATCAGGTCCCCACTCTGGAAGTATACAGTTTCATTTCCATTATACAAGTATACGAGGTAGGGTCAAAAAGTTCCCGGAATGGTCGCTTACAGTCAAGTATTTGTTAGGTGAAAGGGAAATTTTTGTTTGTGAGGTTGGCATAACTCGTAGTGAATGTGCTTTTGAGGTTAGCAGGCAGTTGTAGTTGGTTCCGTGCGTTCGTTGTTTAATATTGTAGATCGTAGTTTCTTTCTTTCGTCGGATTGTGCAATGTCGTCATTAGAGCAGCGTGGCAATATTAAATTCTGTGTGTTGCTAGAGAAATCACCCTCTGAGACTCTTGAGATGCTAACAAAAGCATACGGAAATTAGGCGATGAAGAAAACAGCAGTTTACGAGCGGCATAAGCGTTTTCGCGACGGTCGCACTACAATTGAAGATGACGTTCGGACTGGGCGGCCTGCCACTTCCACTACAGACGACAATGTTGAGTGATTCATTATGAATTTATTCCTGAAGGGAGAACAGTAAATAAAGAATTGTACACAGAGATCTTAAAACGGCTACGAGATGCAATTCGACGAAAACGACCTGAAAAATGGGCAGAGAATGACTGGTTTTTGTTGCACGACAATGCCCCAGCACATCGATCCCTAATGGTGAAACAATACCTTGCCAAGAATAATGTTACCACTCTGGAACATCCTCCATATTCTCCCGATCTCGCACCACCAGATTTCTACCTGTTTCCAAGGTTAAAAATGGCATTGAAGGGACATCGTTTTGCTGATTCCTCAGAGGTGATTGAAAATGCGACGGAGCGGCTGAAGGAACTTTCAAAAAAGGCTTTCAAGAGTGTTTCCAACAATTATATGAACGGTGGAATAAATGTGTAGATGCAGGAGGAGAGTATTTTGAAGGGAAATAATGTAAGAATTGTTATAAATATTTTTAATAAATTTTCAATAAGCAATTCCGGGAACTTTTTGACCCTACCTCGTATAATAGTGGATGTATCAAGTCAGTAGAATCATCCTAAAATTGCTTCAGGATATTCGATGTAACAGCAGTGCGCCAGCCATGACAACGACAGTGAGTGATTTGGAATGTGGTAGTAACTCCCTCATTCCCAACATTAAGCTGGGCACACACATGCAGTATGTTCGACGCAAAGCGTCGAAGTTGTCAGAGTCGTTGACCTCGGACTTCCCCGCGTCATTTTCTCTCCGACCGCCTAATTGTTTCCAACTATTTCCAAACCTGCCCATCACCTGCGGGAATCCTTCAGCTGTGGGCCCCCCAGCCCCCTTTTCTAGGTTTTCCCCTTTCTTTATTTCTTTCTCCCAATTTCATTTTCCTATCGATGACAGAGCTCTTCTAAAATCATTCCGCTTCCAACTACCGCCCCAGTCACTTCTCACTCTCTCACACAGTTGCAAGTTTACGCGTTCCGAGTACTGCCCTTGTCTCCCAGTTGTACCCCATCTCACCTCAATTCTAATTCTACTCAATTTCGCAAGCTCGTATAATACAGTCCTCCTCACGCTCACCGAGTTTCAGTTTCATTGCTATCCTCAGCTCCCCCATTCTTGCACCCACCATTTGGTCCTCCGGGCCGGATTTCGTTAACTTTCGAGCATCCAGGATCAAACGTTAACGCCACGATGCCCACTACGCGTTTCAACCGGAGAAAAGAAGCTGAAACGATAATCGGGTCGACGCCTTCACGTCTTCCGGCGCCCGCCGCAACTCCTCTGTCTCTTTCACACGCGTCAACATCGCAACTCTCAACCAGCCTCTCGCCGCCACCATCCAATGAAACGCTCGCTCTAACTTCGCCTCCTTGAGGTAACTCACCACCGCCGCCATCGCTAGTCACTCCTCTGACGATCACTTTGCTGGGCTCATCACAGAATCGCCCCGCCACTCAAGCGCCAATTAGATGCTCGCAACTTGCGAACTTCCAACCACCTTTATCCCAGTGAAGCCCCACAACACTCGAAATGGTCGCATCGCCGCCGGTCAACCGCCTACGTCTGCTTCTTCCAACTTCAGATCGCTGCCGACCAATGTAACACAAGGTAAGTCTCGGAATAGCGTGAACTGGCTTCCCATAGTAGACTATAGTAGCGAGTCTTCAGCTCCTCCTCTTCAGAGGCAGCCCTCAGCTCCCCTTGGTTCCCACCTTTATCTATGCAACCCGCAACCATTTTCTCCCAAGTCGCTAACCCACATTAAAAGTTCCACACAGCCCAAGCTCAAATCGTTTCTACAAGGCCCTCACAACAAACCCTTCCTCTCAGCTCTGTCCCTATAACCCACATTCCAGTGTTGTCACCAAGCCCAACGTTCTGAACTCAATCAATTTGCCTATACCCTCCTATGTCTCCTCCTCCTACCTGTTTTTCTGCTTCTGCAACTCCACTTAGCCCTCATCATTAGCACCCTATCCCCCAACGCCCTTTGTATCTATCACGCCTCAGCTCCTCTCATATCCTCATTCAAATCACACGACCCACAACCATTTCCCTACAAGTGCATTCACACCTCCACACAGAACAGAAGCATTATATTGGTATTTCAAGGCCCTCAACATAGACATTTGCTCTCAGAATCTCGTGCCCACACACCAAAATGTAAGAGCTGTCACTAAGACCCCTTTGCCCACCTCTCTAAATTCACGCAGTTTACCCACACATCCTTTTGTCTCCTCCTTCCGCCTATTTTTCTGCTCCTACGACTCAACTCAGCCCTCATCTCAAGTATCCCATGTCCCAACGCCATTTTTGGTCTTCACACCTTACTTTTCTAACTCCTAGTCTTCACATCTTACAATGCTAAACCCTAACTGTTGTACCCTACCACAACCCACACCATCTTGCCCTAACATTCGGTTTCTTCAATGCTACACCAGCACAGCTTTCCTCTATCTCTTCTACCTTCCACTCCTGATCATCCCTAAATTCGAGTGTGATTACCAAGGCCCCTCGGACCACCTTACCACATTCACATAGTTTGCCCACACCCTTTTCCGTACCTTCTTCCTAACTGTTTCTCTACATTGCAATTTCACTCAGCTCGCATCCTTACTTAATAGCACAAACCTCACAATGCCTTATGCCCTCACATCCTGTTTCTCTTGCACCCTGTCATCTTGCCTCACCCTCCCACTTTACTCAATGCTCTATCCTAGCAGCATTTCATACCCTCTCGGCCTCCCAATTGTAATCATCCCTCGTATCATTGAGCATTCACCCAGGACAGCACTAGGTCTCGCCTCTTAATCCCATGCCCTAAATCATACCCTTTACTCACTGCACGTGCCATTTTTGCACCACTCCCATACGCTTTCTCTTTCTTACTGCCCCAGTGTGCTAGCCCCATTTGCACCACCTCAGTGAACTCCTGCAACTTTCACCACCTCACTGCAATTGCCCCTATCGCCCCATTCAATGTGCTTTCCTCTATTTACCCCAATGCTGTGTGCATTCTCATACATGCACTAGCGCCATTTGCACCACCCAAGCGTGCCTTCCTCCCTCTTGCACCACCCCAGTGTGCCTTCCTCCCTACTTGCTCCACCCTAGCCTGCCTTTCTCCCTATTCGCACCACCCAAGTGTGCCTTCCCTACTCGCCTCTCCTAGTATGCCTTCCGCCAACTCCCACCTTAGTGGCCCACACCTTAAACCTCTTTATGCCTGTGCTGTCCTACTCTCCTTTCATTCTCCTTGCACTGCCTCCTGTGCTTCCTCATGAGATCACTCATTCATCCTCATTTTTGCACCTCCAGGTCTCTGTTGTCCTGCTCAATTCACTACCACATCATTGTCTCACACTCATCACCTCATCTCTCTGTGCTCTGGCTCATCAGGTAGCCCAGCCTTGCCATGTCCTCCAGCTCAGCCCTCATGAGCGCTAGCCTCCTCACTCACGATCATTACCACACACAACTGTAACCCCACTTCAAGGGTTATCCTGCTGCCGCAGCGCGGGGGAGTATGTTTGACGCAAAGCGTCGAAGTTGTCAGAGTCGTTGACCTCGGACTTCCCCGCGTCATTTTCTCTCCGACCGCCTAATTGTTTCCAACTATTTCTAAACCTGCCCCTCACCTGCGGGAATCCCTCAGCTGCGGGCCCCCCAGCCCCCTTTTCTAGGTTTCCCCCTTTCTTTATTTCTATCTCCCAATTTCATTTTCCTATCGATGACAGAGCTCTTCTAAAATCATTCTGCTTCCAACTACCACCCCAGTCACTTCTCACTCTCTCACACAGTTGCCAGTTTACGCGTTTCGAGCACTGCCCTTGTCTCCCAGTTGTACCCCATCTCACCTCAATTCTAATTCTACTCAATTTCGCAAGCTCGTATAATACAGTCCTCCTCACGCTCACCGAGTTTCAGTTTCATTGCTATCCTCAGCTCCCCCATTCTTGCACCCACCACAGTATTCGTCGAGCATTTAGCACGTACCTGCAGATTTCTGAGTAGCCTATACAGACATTTTGCAAGCTTGATACATATTTGAATGCTCTGCTTGCTGCAGTGTTTTCCGCCACAACCGCAAGTTCAAACACCAGCTACATCTGCGGGTGCTATATCTTCATTCAACGCATTTCTACAGAAACATTTTGGAGAACAAAATGTAGGGACTAGTTAGCTGAGAGTACTCTGTAAGTTTGATCGAAATCGTTAGAGCAGTTTTTGAGAAAAGTGGCATACCGACAATTAATATTCGATAAATCTTCTTTTCTGAGTCAACTTGGCTTATATCTCCGTTCAACATGTATATAGAGAAATAATTATACAGAACGAAATGTTGGTATGGGTGGCTAAAAGACACTCTGTAAGATTTATCACATCAGGTGAAGAAGTTGCCCTGGAATTTACGGAAATGTTCGAAAAAACGTTATTTTCGACACGTTTTGACTTTTATCTCCGTTCAATGGGCGGTCAGAGGAACATTTATTGAGAAAAATATGTATATATTAACTGTTTGAAAACATCCTGAGAGTTTGGTGAAAATTGCTTAAGCCATTTTGACAAAAAACGTAAAAAACCTAATTTGGCTTCATAGGCCTATACCTCCGTTCACCGTACTTTTATGGAGATATGTAGAGAGAAGAAAAGTTAGGTATTGATTAGTAGAAGATAACTTGAAAGTTTAATCAAAATCGTTATAGCCGTTAGATCGAGTTCCTGGTACATTTTCGTCCCCCACCCCCCTTCCCATCGACCGAAATCGTCCATAACCTTATTTAGGTGTCCACAAAAAATAACGAACTAAACAAAAAAAAGAACAAGCTGTTATCCCGCAAATCAAACTAGACACACACACAGCTGCCGAAATGAGATTTTTTAGACTCAGTAGGCCTCAAAACGTAAAGATCTGTAGAAAACCCAATTTTTTGTTGACGCGATTACTATCCTTTCCCTTTGGGGTAGCGGAAAGTAAAAAGTGGAACTGACTCGGCTGAAAATCTAGTGGAAGCTGGCTTGAAGAGTGTCGTGTCTGAGCAGGTTTTCAGCCCTATCCCAGAGCTCTCCAGTTGATGCGCCTCATACTTGTCTGACCAGTCCAACTCAAGTCGCTGCTTTATAGATTTATTTTTCGACAGTTGTTCAGCGATCTGAGACAACGTCCTGTCGACTATGTTAGACACTTCATTGACCAATGCACATTCCTGAAACATGTAAAAGCACAAAAATAGTTAACTGTTACTGGGCTTTAAAATGCCGAAGAAGCTGTGGCAATTTGTGTCGTGAGTAGCAACTTCTGAAAGTACAATTTCCCTTAGAGCTGATAGGAAGGGAAACGCCAAATCTGATTACAAAACAACCTTTTGTGACAACGCTTTTTGAGCCTAGAACGTGCAACAGCAGAGTCTGTGAACGTGTTTGAGTGCAAGTTTGTGTTATCAGAGCGGTTGAAGCTTTTATTTAACAGACTTGGCATACAATACAGCTCCTCTCTCGAACGAGTGGTCTCTCTGCCCAGTTTCCAGGAAAGCTTCGTATGCCTCTTTCAAATTACAATAAAAATGAATATTCAGTAGTAGATTATAACACTTCATGGAGTTACTAGTGCGTTAAAAGCTGCGAATTATTACACCACGGTTCATTAATCTCATGAGCAGCATGATTGGGGCTTATCCTACTCAATCCAATGTCGATTGTTCAATTATTCGGACCTTAGTCTGATAAATAACCCCCTTTTTTTGTCCTCAGTCTCCCATCTCCTTTTCCTTCTTACCTATATCGAGCATTGGTGCTCCAGCGAAGAACATTCGAAAAAATCCCCCTCAGCTTGTTATTATTTTACGTACCTAAATACGAAGGATATTTTTTTCGATTACTCGAACAAGTGGCGCCAGAGTGCGAAAACTCGAAGAAAATCCGTTGCTTCAGATCTTCGTGGGTTGGCCAGCCAATTTGTCGTTCACCCGGACTCCCAGAACTCAAGGTAAGCCCAACGTTCCTTCGTTTCGTCCCTTCCCTCAAAATCCCACCTCTCCCGTGATTCCTCGCGGAATTACTCTCCGTAATCTTGGTCTACCGGCAATAAAAAAAGTAATTTAACATACAGTCCACGCTCAAATCCTACAACTCGTTATCGATACAAACACGACTACTACGAAGGAAATTTCCAGGTGCCGCTAGGCAATTGGTACGATGTTACGAGTTCAACTGATAGGTATTAGGAGTGAGACAGGCGTCACTGCGGGAAATGAACACAGGATGGAGAGAAACGACAATTTTTGCTGTATTGTCCAACAATAAAAACAGAGTGTGAGCAGTTCCATCTTTAAATACTGCTCACCGCCCTCCATCTAAACAATTACTTTCTTTCAGCAGCGTCATTTTGGACTGTCGGGGCCCCCCTTTTCAAGGGTGTGTGTGGCCTTAAAAAGGGCCAACGAAATATTGTTGTCGTGTTTGTAGGTCCTGTCTGTCAGTTGAGAGGCTGTGAGGCGAAGAACGGGTTTCTCGGGCGTCGTTGCGTAGGTCAAAGGGCTCGGTTGAGTGGTAGCTCCTCACAGCGAGGGACTCGGTTGAGTCGTCACTCCTTCTCCCTCAGACGCGAGATGAGGACTCGTCGTCCCCGCTGGCGCCACTGATGGTGGTTGGTTGCTGTCAGATGAAGAGATTGGTGAAAGAATGAAAGGAAGAATGCCATTTGTCTGTGCAGGCTGGCCCTTATATACGTACTCTTAGAGGGAGTCGTCCTCACTGGTTGGCCACCTGCAATCCCCCCAGGAGTCGTCTGTGGCTCGCGGCTAGCGCCCTCTGTCGGGATGACTTTCCTGTGAGGCGCCTTTTGCAGGTAATGGGTTGCCAGCCGCCACATGGACCATTACCAACTTACCACCATGTGACATGGGGTACCATCTAGCCAGATATTGTCCAACTTCCAAAATACCAACCCCTCATGTGATGTGATTCCACTTTTAAATGTTGCACATCGCATATAGTCTCAAGAAGTCCGAAAACACCGAAAAATTAAAAAGATAGGGATAATGATAAGACTATCAACATATAACCTACACTTTCTGATCTTTAGGTTACTCAAAAATGGATGCAACATAAACTTCATGTTCTTCTAGCCAGTAAAGATCAACTTTTATGTATCAAGTATTTTTCAAGAAATTTGTTGTCAACAACTTCTAGTCAAGGCTTGCACACTTCACAACTCATGAAAGGCTCCCTTGACCATTAACATCTAGATATAGAGCGATCAAAAATCTTCATTCTCGATATATAGTGGTGAAGGAGGAGAGGACAGGAAACAAAACCGAACTGTTTGAATATTGTAAGAGAGGCGTCCTGTTTGAGGCAGTTTGTATATTCACCCAGACGATAATAAGACCCTGCCTCCCTACGCCTCCACGGTGTGGTGGAAGGTAACATGCTGGCTAGCAGCTCAAGGGAAACTCCAAAAACTGCAGCGACAGGCATGCCTAGCTATTGCAGGGGCAATGAATACGTGCCCTACTGCTGCAATGGAAGTCCTTTTAGACATCTCACCTCTCCATATACATATTCAGAGGACTGCTTACCTGGGAGCAGTAAGGCTTTTGCAGACAGGGAACATCTCCACCAGGGTTAAGGCAAGCCTCCAAAGAACAACTAGACAGTTCAAACTGGAAGAGGCAGTGGTCCTTGCTACCGACGTTATGTCAGAGCGAAAGAACTTTCGGCTGCCATTCAGGGTAAGCATCCACTCCCGGGAACGATGGGAGCAGGAGACGTTCCGGACCGAGGTGGGCGCCCTGCGGTGGTACACCGATGGTTCAGTCATGGGAGGCAGAGCTGGACTGTGCACTGTTGGGCCCAACTACAGTCTGGCTAAGCCGCTGGGGGAGTACGCCACGATTTTCCAAGCTGAAATCCTAGCTATAAAGATCTGCGTGGAAGAGATCCTGAACAAACGACTCAAGGGCAAGCAGATCTACATATTCTCGGACAGCCAGGCCGCATTAAAGGCCAAGTCGGCCTATAGTTTTAGGTCCAGGCTGGCATGGGAATGCCTTCATGCTCGCAAGCAGCTCGGCGCCCACAATAGGCTTTCCCTCATCTGGGTGCCGGCTCACAAGGGGCATGAGGGCAATGAAAAGACTGACCACCTTGCGAAGAAGGGCACAGAAGCCCTACCCATTGGGCCTGAACCTCACGTAGGTATGACCAAAAGTCACCTGAACCGTTTGGTGGCTCAATAGAAGACACAGGAAAATAGCGCCCATTGGCATCGCCAGCCACGACTTAAGACAATCAAAAAGGCTTGTTACGCCTTCTGGTCAAAGGGCAAAGGCGATGCTGACACTCTCTAGGAGGGACTTGAGGGTCTTGATTAGCTTCCTCACCGTACACTGCCCACTCAGGTATCACCTCAACAAGATGGGCATCTCAGAGGCGGTGGAATGCAGACTCTGTGGTGAGGAGGATGAGACCGCGGAGCACATCCTATGTGAGTGCCCTGCCTTAGCAGTGAAACGCTTTGGATACTTTTCCCAGGGGATTATTGAGCCCCATATCATAGCGGAAGCTGCGGTGAAGGACATACTCGGCTTCATAAAGGGGGCGGGTATGTACGACGCCTTTTACTAAGGAAGGGCTAGAGTCACAATAGGCCCACACGTGGCCGCAGTGACAAAGAGACTTGTCCCGCATGCCCTCGGGGGGAAAAAAAAAATTCACCCAGATACTGTAGGTGCACATGGTAGTTGGAAGTTAGGGTCACAGTGAGCAACTCACTTCAGGAAATGGCGAACAATTAAGGGACTAGCACACCAAGATTCAAAGCCCTTTCATTAGCACTACCACTTCAAATGATAAGTAACGTAACTCACCTTGATGATTTCTTCTTCAACGCGATCTCTTTGCAGATCGTACCCCTCTCTGAGAGCTCTTCTCGACATGCACTCATTGGCTATGTTGCTGATAATTGACAAGTTGGCAGCGGCTTGCCTCGCCTGCGTTCTTTTCAAAGTCAGCAGCTTTATTTCTTCAGTCAGAGCGATAATTGAGTGTTCAACTTCAGTTTTCCATCGTAAAATATCGTGATCTCTTTCTGCTAAACGCTGAGTGTTCAGATGCTGAGCTTTATCCGCAGCCGCGGAAATGCATTCTAGGGCTCGTTTGGTATTGAATTCTGCCCTGCGGCGCATGAGTAAAGGACAAGGGAAATATTTAAATTTAAATCATCTTCGAAAGTAACAAAAACAAAAGATTTTATGGTGAGATTTGCTGTGGGCATATTTATCTATTATTACACATATGCATCCAGCCTGAAAATCTTTGAGTGATTTAAAAAATTAACCGAAAACTAAATTTTGGCAGTTTTACTGCATTTACATCGCGTTTTGTGTCGTTTCTTAAGTATTATTTGATGCTGATGGTCGATTAACCCCTCCCCCTTTCCATTCCGTTTCTCACCAGTGAGTTGGAAAATTGAGCGAGAAATGTCGGGAAGTTGTAAATGTTATTCTGATAAAGTTAGAGATTCAAGTCCCACCCCCCAACTGTTTATGAAATCCCCGCAAGTGTCTTGTTGAGAATTAGTATTTTAGTGTATGAAAAATGAATAATACGTTAAACAGCTTACATATTCACCCGATGAAGGTCGTCCGCTGAAGCACAAAGGACTTCTTCGTTGTGCTTTCGCCATTCTGCTTCACTGTATCTAGTCACAGAGTAGTGATCAACAACAGGGCGAGTTCCAGTCAGGCCTGCCATCGGACTCCAATCCACTTGTCCAGTGGCCCAAGGTCCGATGGGGCCCATCCCTTCAGCTCCATCTTTAGCTGCGCCTCCGAAATCGTCGCCAGGTTTAGGAAGGTACGAAGGGGTATCAGTACCGACGGCGTCTCCTCCAGCCTGAAATCATTTCTATTGCTGAATCCACTTAAACTAGAAGTAAAATATCTGGTGCGTTGCAACACACAACTTTCCTTAGCTCTACAACAATTCACTTTGTACATGGCTAATTCTACTTAATCAATTCATTTATCACTCAGTTAATTTGAACTTGGTCAAATAACGCTTTATGGCCGCAGGAAGCGGTAGCGCTTACAGTTCCAGATTTTATTGTGCTGCTCGTACTCATTGCAGGACGATATTGAGCAATCAGTACACAGATAATTAATGAGGCTCTAAACACAAATTTGTTGAAGAACGATAGTAATTACTTTCGCAGAGTTATTGGGTAAAAACTTTTAGAACTAGTAGTAAGCGAAACGGCGGTAGTTGAAACTCAGGAATTTCTGGAGTGAGCCTCATGAATCTCATGAGCGTTTTTAAGCACTCATCCTATAGGTATTGGATTGGACTACAATACCAATTTTTTTAAAACATTCTACCAACATTCCAGCGGAGTTAATGAGAAAAAAACCGCGCTAAAAACGCTTTTCGTCCAAAATTTTGATAATTTATTGTGCTGCTCTCGTCCACGAATGGGTATTTTATGGTGGAATTGTCTTATTTAGAGCTATCAATATAAAAAGTTTAATCAAAATCGTTAGAGCCGTTTTTGAGAAAAAAAATATTAGGTGTTTTGATCACTATGATAACTATAGTTAAATTTCTGTGGATTTTGTTCATACCCTTATTTTGGTGTCCCATGGTAACTTGCGGGCGAGATATCAAGTTTGAGTGGATTTGGCACGGTGGCTCTCGCTAAAAATCGTTCACAGACGCACATACACGCACACGCACACAGACAATTTTCACAAATAGTGTTTTTTCGGACTCAGGGGGGTCTGAAACGTTAAGATCTGAAGAGAACTCAAAATTTTTTTTTCAGCCGATTACATAACTTTCCTGTCTAATTTGTAGAGCCAAGGAAAGTAAAAATATTTAGAACTGGAGTAAACGTTTGAAACACGTCAAGGATCTACCTGCATTGTAGCGTCTTTCGCTATGACGATTGAATCAATTGATGTTACCAACATAGAACTCCCCGTGGGATACCTGAATGAGCGTATAGAGCAATACGTGTACAACAGTTAACGATCAAAGAATGTGATTGCCTATTTGAATGCCACTAGTGGTGAAATGGAAAAACATCTGGTGCTCCTTCAGCCCCGTGTATCGTTAACTTTTACCCCTCTAGCAACTAATCCAATATGTTTTTCACTGTTAACGGTCGACGTGGTTTTGTTTAGTTTGGGAAAGTCAGTATTTATCATTCAGTCAGGGTAGGCACCTCATATTATACTCACAGAGCCTTCGTGTGAGAACCTAGAAGTCTCTTGACCAGACCTGAGCTCCTCTGGCTTTCCTGCTCGCTCTACATTTCATCTATTTCACAACAAAAAAAAAAGAGGGAGTACACATAGGTTTTGGAAACAGCCTCAAATCATCCCAGAGTTTATGCCAGACACTGATAGGAGGTTAATTTGTGCCAGTGTACAGTGGTGGGTTTGAAGACATTTAGGGATCCGCTGACTGAGGCAAAAATTACAGCAATCGCCCGGAGCTCTGATCCATTATTGCTTAACTATCGTCGGGAATATAACCATTGTCTTAACCACTAGACTACGATTGCCCAGTGTCAATAGGAGAGTCAGTAAGCACGTCTCCCCCCTCGCCGTTAGCCAGGCAGAAACACCAGATGTGCTGACTGACTCCTATTAAAGGCACTGGGCAATCGTAGTCTAGTGGTTAAGACAATGGTTCAAATTCCCAACGATAGTCAGGCAAATATAGATCGGAGCTCCGTGTGATTGCTGTAATTTTTGCCTGAGTCAGCAGCTCTTCAAACATCTCCAAACTTTACTCGTAACTTCAGGCAGCGCGCAAGAACACATGTGCAAGACCGTCTCCCCTCCACAAGCTTTCGCCAACAACAGTGTTAGCAGCATACAGCTCAGGTTGATATACTGAGAAACACTGTCCATGAGGAGCTGAGGAGCTCCATTAAGGGCACCCCCCCCCCCTCCAAAAACATCAGCACCAGCTGTGCTCCATCAGTGAACCAAAATAGTTCAGATGAACAGAGCACTTTTCCAACTGCTGGCCCACAAAATGTAAAAGTGTCTTAAACGGGCAATAACCCAAATGCCAGGTTATTATACTAAAAACGGATTCACAAATTAGGCCCACAATGCGAAATGAAATGTTATTCAACAAAAATAAATGAAGAAAACGTTTATGAAGTATAAAATAAGTGAGCCTGTACGTATGTCAATGAAACAAATAAATTTTACAGTATTGAGTTTTGAGGACTATGCGACAATGAAACTCTTTCTTCGTTGTTAGGTTACTAGCAACTCCTTCGCATCCTTCCCCTAAGTCCTGCCATCTAGTTCTGCCAAATTATTTGGGATGTCATATTGCACTTCCAGTTCAATCTATTTTTTTTTTGTCCTAAATATATCCGCCTTAATTACTTAAGTAGCCACAAATTTTGAACAATGTGAACGTCTGACTCGCATTGTAGGCACCCCAGTGATCGTAGTGTAGTTCCGAAGAAACTCAGGGTATAGAACGACCCTCACGCAGTCATTGCTATCTGAGAGGCTTCTCAATGAACCACGAAAACCTGCATATCAGAGGATCTGCACCATTGGGACATAGTTTATTGCCCTTGCTCTGTGAGTTTTATTTCTATGCTCCAATGCCAGGCGAAAGAAGACATCCTGGTCAAGTTAACATCAACTCGAAATAAAAAACCCTGCAAATTATTACACAATGGTTTATTATTCTAGGTATTAAAGAAATTGGGTTGTGTCCGCCAGTAGGCAAATACTAAAGTTAACGTACCTGTTAGGTGAGTCCTAACAGGTACGTTAACTTTAGTATTTGCCTACTGGCAGACACAACCCAATTTCTTTAATACCTAACACAGCCAGTCCGGCTAAGGTACTACTAACAAGACTGACCAACAAGACCTCTCCCCGCCCCTTCCCCAACGCTCCATCACTCCCTTCACCTTTCTCTTTGTATATAAAGACCACGACCAACTGACTGACTCCAGTACTGACTAAACGGCCAGACGATGATGTCTTTACATCGAAAGCGCTTGCCCACAGTAACTCACAAGCCAGAGGAGACGGACTCACCTAACAGGTACGTTAACTTTAGTTTATTATTCTCATGAACAGCTTGACCTAGTATTACTGCTCCCCCAACCCATTCGATTCAGCATCGAATACTAGTAAACCATACGAAACATGACCTGGCTACAATGGAACTACGGAAACAAAACGTCTGATGATTTTGCCCCGTCGGGGAAATTGGAACGGGGGCGCTCGAAGCGAACCCACCCGTTCCGAGGCGAAAGGGGAGTTGGGAGGCAAGCGAGCGGGAGGCGCTCTCACTCGCCTCGAGCGCGGTTGCTTTTTTAATGAGACGGGCGGGGAGGGAGGGAGTTCAAACAACGAAACGCTGTAGCTCCCGCGTTCTACTGCGTTTCGTTAATTTTTTTAACCGTTTTTAGCCCATTACAACCACGGGCTTCGTCCGATCGGATTGCCGAGATGGCGGGCACAATTAGATACCAAATCGGATTTTTGGGCGAAAGAACGAATTTTTTAGACCACGTTAAAGGCACAAAACGGCCCGGACGGGGGACGGACATTGCAAATTTGGAATCTCCAAGTCTTGAAACGTAAAGTATCAAATTTTAAGGGGGGGTTGTAAAAAATTTTTCGTGACCGAAAACATAGGGTTATTATTCAGAATGAATAATAAAGCAAAACGAAATCATTACAAAAATCGGATGAACTTCACGCGTTAGCTCTCCTCAGACCACTGAAGCGCGCATCATTCTCTTCAATACACAATGACAACTATCTGTTGGGGAATGGGATGACCACAGTCCTCTCTCGAAAATCAAATGTAATCGACTACATAGCGTAATGATAGACGTGACTGGTGTGTAGTGGACGTAAACAAAAAACGCGTAGGGCTGGCACGAAGGATTATAATAAATGGATTTAATCAGAAAATATTAAGAACGGCTTCAGCCAGAACAATAAGTAGGTGGAGGGCCTTTCCAAATCAATATCGTGAAAATAAAATACACTTCTGAACAGTTCGTCGTTGTTACATAGAACAAGAGACGGTGAGGCGAGACAATGCAGGAGAATCGTAGAAACTGTTGTTGAGCACAGAAGCAGACAGAAAAACCCTGCAAATGATTACACAATGGTTTATTATTCTCATGAACAGCTTGGCCAAGTATTACTGCTCCCCCATCCCATTCGATTCAGCATCGAATACTAGTAAACCATACGAAACATGACCTGGCTACAATGGAACTACGGAAACAAAACGTCTGATGATTTTGCCCCGTCGCTCGGGGAAATTGGAACGGGGGCGCTTCGAGCGAATTCGTTGTGAGTCGAAAGGGGAGTTGAGCGGCGTCGTTCGGAGGCGAGCAAGTGCGGGTGGTTTTTTAATGAGACGGGCAGGGAGGGAGGGAGTACAAACGACGAAACGTTGACTTCCGCTGTAGTTCCCGCGTTGTACTGCGTTTCGTTAATTTTTTTAACCGTTTTTTGCCCATAACAATCATGGGCTTCGTCCTATCAGATTGCCGAGATGGCGGGTACAACTAGATACCAAATGGGATTTTTGTGCGAAATAACGAATTTTTTAGACCACGTTAAAGGCACAAAACGGCACGGACGGCAGACGGACATAGCAAATTTGGAATCTCCATGTCTTGAAACGTAAAGTATCAAATTTTGAGGGAGGGGGGTTGTAAAAAATTTTTCGTGACCGAAAACATAGGGTTATTATTCAGAATGAATAATAAACCAAAAGCCGCGTCGCATTGAAGTCGGATTGAGTCGAATCGTAGTTGTGCGACAAAGAGCCGGAAGTCAGAGAGTTGGAGGCGGCGATAAGCTCCTGTGTTGGTAAACTGCCTAAACAATTGGCGCTCCGTCGCGCCAACACTATCACACACTGATTATTCATAACACATAACACCACATTTCTACCTATAGTTCTGTCCATTGCTAGAAACTTACGTTTTCATGAGAGCAGCTCCTACCGCAACTCTTCTTGCATTTACCGAGTTTTTCTTCGCTGGACATGAGTAAGAAGTTTGGAAATTCTAACCGGTCAATAAGAACTTGTAACAAAATTATGTACTCGTCGTTACCAACACCGTTACCTTACTCACAAAAATATGCTCTACTTGGATTATCTTCAATATTCCGTCAGTTGAAGTACGAAAATACTTATTTAAAATACTCGTTTTTTCTTGTTTTTACGTTCCTCAGGAATGAGAACTAAAAATATTGGATAAAATCGACTGAAAAAAATGGTTTTGTCGAGCTTCCTTCGGTTCTTCAATTTGCAAAGGATTCAGCTCAAAAACGCCGTTTGAAAATATCTGGTGCGTTGCAACACACAACTTTCCTTAGCTCTAGGTCAATTCACTTTCTATATGGCTTTGTCTACTTAATCAATTCATTTACCACTCATTTCATTGGAACTTGAATCAAATAACACTTCACAGCAGCATGAAGCGGTAGCCCTTACAGGTCCAGAATTTATGGTGCTGCTCCTACTCATTCCAGGACCATTATTGAGCAATCGGTGCACACATAATTAATGAGGCTGTAAAAAATAATTTTTTGAAGAAGGATAGTAATTACTTTTGTAGAGTTATTGGGTAAAAACTTTTAGAACTGGCAGTAAGCGAAACGGCGGTAGTTGAAACTCAGGAATTTCTGGAGTGAGCCCCATGTATCTCATGAGCGTTTTTAAGCACTCATCCTATAGGTATTGGATCGGACTACAATACCAATTTTTTTAAACATTCTACCAACATTCCAGCGGAGTTTATGAGAAAAAAAAACCGCGCTAAAAACGCTTTTCGTCGAAAATTTTGATAATTTATTGTGCTACTCTCGTCATTTTCCCACAAATGGGAATTTCATGCTATAATTTCCTTATTAGGAGCTATCAATATAAAAAATTTAATCAAAATCGTTACAGCCGTTTTTGAGAAAAATAATATTTGGTGTTTTGATCACTATGATAACTATAGTTAACTTTCGGTGGATTTCGTTCAAACCCTTATTTTGGCGTCCCATGATGACCTGCGGGCGAGATATGAAGTTTGAGCTAATTTGGTACGGTGGTTTTCTCTAAAAATCGTTCACAGACACACAGACCATTTTCCCAAATAGTGTTTTTCGGACTCAGGGGGGTCTGAAACGTAAAGATCTGAAGAAAACTCAACTTTTTTTTTCAGCCGATTACATAACTTTCCTTTCTACTTCGTAGAACTAAGGAAAGTAAAAATAATCGTACTATACCCTTCAGCCATTCTACCTTGTGTTAACATTACTTATTAAAAGCTATCACAATTTGACCGTATCTGTTAATTATTAATTAATTTTGTCACTTGTTACAAGACACTCAATCGCCTGCCCCTAAACACAAATTCCACGTGAATCAGACTTGCTAGCTATATATGTGTTTGGCCTGTCATAATTGTAATGTCAATATTGACAATGAAGTTTATTCTATTTTAAAAAAGTAGACAGATCAACTACTAGGAGGCATTATACATCTCAGGGTTTTTAAAAATTACGTGAGGAGCACAATAAACTATAAACAGTATCGACAAAAATGTATTTTGATTCAGTTTTTTTCTCGTAAACCCTGCACATATGATGCAGTTCTCACAAAAAATTCGGGTGGTAGTTCAATAAGCTACTTGCGCAAGTTTAAATAGGAGTAGCAATTCTGGAATTCAATTTAAGTGACTTTTGTCACAGTTTCCCCGGTAAGCACGAATCTTGCCAAAAACATGTGCTGCAACGTATCTCACAACTTTTCTCAGTAGCCGCACGAGAATTCTGCAATTTTTATCGCTCTAGCCACCTGCCCAACTTGTGTTTGACTCAGTTAATATGCACTTGGTAAACCTTAATTTACCGTACAACGGCTTAATGCTCCCAAGTTTATATGCGTTGCTTCTACCGGGGTCACGGCTTTCATCAAAGTTGAGGTGATTCGGTTAAGCCATTCACCCTCCTACTGATAACTGCTGATGTTGATTTCTCAGCAGGACCGATGCAAACAATTCTAGAACGTTACCACTACCAACTTCTGTAGAGCGTTACGTTCCAATAGGCTCACATGAACTGATCGATAAGCGAATTGGATAAATTACTGGAGTGATAGAAACCGCCACATTCCCGTGAGGCTGAGGAATGTTGCGTGAGACATCGCACCACATATATTTCTGCCTACTGCAACACTTTCCTTACCACTATGGTTGATAATAGTAACATAGGAGATAAAATCAACAACCCAAGATTGATAAGTAACAGAGCTATTATTGTCTACATTCTCATTTGAATATTGGCACAAATTCTCAGTTGGTAAATGTTTAAAACGGGACGCAATTATGTTCTTACCTTATACATGTTGAAGACTTTGTGGAATAAGGAGCGAAATATTAGGTGGTTGTTGTGGCGACCTTTCTCACGATGTTGTTTATCAGTCGTCAATTGGTTACGCAAGTAGAACAATTTACTGTGAGGGCAATAAGGGGAAATCTCGCTTAAGTAATTTGTGTGGGTGGGCTCATTGTCCTCCTCGCAGATCGCCTCGAAGCAGCTAGGTATATATGGATTGAGGGTAAATCCTGCGAAGGTTGGCTCAATTCCCTTGGTGCCATCCTATTGAGGTTACAATAGTCGACATTCGCACATCTCAGGTCCCTGCTAAGAACATCCATGAGATGTGGTGACAGGGTAGTGGTTTCTCAGTTGGTAGCCATAGGACCTGGGTAAGAATGGAAAGGTCCAAGACACCACTGTAGCCACAGTAGAAGCTAAGCCTCCTTCAGACGTACTTGCTCTAAACCCAAACCCATAGGCTTTCAGGCTTGACCTGTTTTGGGAACTTGACTATTAGGAGCTAATAAGCCTCGAGAGAATGGTCGCACTATAAACCTGCGTGCCTAGGAGGTTGTAAGAAGTAAGGTTTGGGAGGTGTACGAAGCAAGACCAGCCCATCGTAGCCGGTCTTGGATTAATTAAGGTGTGACCTGCTAACACCATCTGTTCACGAAGCCTTTTCAGTTTGAGACTCCTCTGCATAGTCTGGTTTAAACTAACAATGTGCCATGAATTGTCAGTATCCACATATTTTTCTAAATAAATGTTTCTGTGACAGTCGGCTGAACAGTGATAACAACTAATCGTGCTTTTTTAGCATTTGCGAAATTTCCTCGGAATCTGAATTTGATCAACCTGACTAGTGTACTCTAGCAACCTCATTCACTTTTTGATCCCGGCCAGGCAATAAGTTTCGCAATCATCCGTGTGGAACGTAGATATAAACGAAGGTACATGCAAAAATGACGTTTTTCTAATTTTATAAATAACAGCACAAATTATTTTGATCAAACTTACGAGCTAATTTCAGCAAACTTGTCCTTCAACAGATTTTCCATTGACACCTCCACATAAATTCGTCGAAGGAAGATACTCCAACCGTACGTGTAGCGTGTAACATTTACAGCGTTGTACAAACTAGTGTGATGCTTCGCAGCAGATATTTGAAATTCGATTACTTCAATCCAGAGTACGGAAAGTATTATGATCAGTCAAGAAGTGAACAAAGATATCGATTATTCTCGGCCTTCCGAGTCCAAATATCTGCGGATGGTTGATTCGCAAACAAACGAGGAAAAATGGTTTCATCAGTCTCTCATTGTTTCGTTCGTTACTTCGGTACAAAGCCAAAGGGGGTTGCAAAATGTTTCCGAAGAAGTTGAGCTCATTACACGTGCATTACAATCCCAGCCCGGAGATACTATCGATAGAAGATTTGCGAGAGTAGATACTATCTACATATCGATACGTTCACTTATATCGATTATGTAACCTCCGCGCCGTTGAAAGCGGCTGTTTGTGAGACCAAACATCTAGTTGACTGCTTCTTTCGAGTTGTGTTCGCCCTTAGTATTACATGTCCGACTGTGAATCGGGTACGATGAAAGATGACGAAGAAAGGGGTGGAAAAGAGGCTGTTGCCGATACTGGTGCAAGCGACCAACAAGCGTCGACTAGGTGAGACAATTTCAGTGGATGTTATCGCCAAATTAACAATCAGTTACGCGAGAGTCAATTGAACAATTCTCACTTGCTGATTCTGAGTCTATCGTGGTTATGTCTTGCTTGTTGTTTCTCCTTTACTCTGTCCAGCGCTACACTCACAAGGCACACTGTGATTGTGGTTAAGTACGAAGATCCATGTACCAAGGACACTCTGGTTCTTGGCTTGCAATCGCTGGAATTTATATTCAATCAACTGCTCTCTTCAACTATTCCTTCGTAACAAAAACCTCCAATCCCACTTATTCCCCAAATTTAGCGCACCGATGACGCCGAAATTAGGAGTCGGGGATAAATGTGAAAGGAAAGGTGAGAATTGAGAAATTAACTGTAGAGGAAGTATTGCGCCCATATATCACGTTTACTTGTAAATTGAACCAACCCGACTAAACTGGCCATGATGCGACAATAGGTGGCATTGCAACCAGGGACAACTTGTGACTGGATGAAATAAAAGGAGGAAGTTCTCACTAGTTACGACGAAGCGATACTGGTAAACTTACGGCACTGCACTCTCCGTCACTTGAAAATGGAGAGTCATAGCAAACCCAACTCAAATCATACTCATGCAGGAAACGAAACTACTGGCGCCGTGTGGGTTTGGGTGCTGTATTGCTTTCAGTTTGTCTTCCACTTATTTTGGTGGTGGTTGCGAGGGTGTCAGCGAGTCCTTACACGAAATGTCTCTGAATCTGACTGTTGTGACAATCAGTTGGCATGGTATGCCTCATTGTACATTCTGAGTCCACATTGACCATGCAATGACATTTCCTATGTTTTCTGAACTATTGCCACGATGCGTCCTGGTTATTCAAGTGACCTATCACCTGAACACTCTCCAACTTCAGGACCAAACGCTTGTGGAACTTTAACTAGTGGGAACACAAGCTCTACTAATGGGTAGGAGGGCATCAAGACCATTTTTACTTTCCTTGCTCTACGAAGTAGAAAGGAAAGTTATGTAATCGGCTGAAAAAAAAGTCCGAAAAACACTATTTGGGAAAATGGTCTGTGTGTGTGTCAGTCTGTGAACGATTTTTAGAGAAAACCACCGTACCAAATCAGCTCATACTTGATATCTCGCCCGCAGGTCACCATGGGACGCCAAAATAAGGGTTTGAACAAAATCCACCGAAAGTTAACTATAGTTATCATAATGATCAAAACCACAAATATTTTTTTTCTCAAAAACGGCTCTAACGAATTTGATTAAATTGTTTATGTCGATAGCTCTCAATAAGGCAATTATACCATAAAATTCCCATTTGTGAGAAAATGACGAGAGCAGCACAATAAATTACCAAAACTTTCGACGAAATCGATTTTAGCGCAGTTTTTAGAGAAAACCACCGTACCAAATCAGATGAAACTTGATGTCTAGCCTACAGGTTACCATGGGACGCAATAATGAGGGTATAGGCAAAATCCACCAAAAGTTAACTCTAGTCATCATAGTGATCAAAACACCAAATTTTTTTTCTCAAAAACGCCTCTAACGATTTTAATTACATTTTTTATATTGATAGCTCTCAATAAGGCAATGATACTATAAAATTCTCATTCGTGGGAAAATGACGAGAGCAGCACAATAAATTATCAACATTTTCGACGAAAAGCCTTTTTAGCGCAGTTTTTTCCTTATAAACTCCGCTGGAATTCTTCTAGAATGTTTAAAAAACATTGGTATTTTAGTCTAATCCAATACGTAAAGGGTGAGGTGTTTAAAAACGCTCATGAGATATATGGGGCTCACTCCAGAAATTCCTGAATTTCAACTACCACTGTTTCGCTTACTACCAGTTCTAACAGTTATTTTCCAATAACTCTGCAAAAGTGATTACTATCCTTCTTCAAAAAATTTGTGTTTACAGCCTCATTAATTATCTGTGTACCAATTGCTCAATAATGGTCCTGCAATGAGTACGAGCAGCATAATAAAATCTGGAACTGTAGGCGCTACTGCTTCCTGCAGCCGCCAAGTGTTGTTTGACCATGTTCAAATTAACTGAATGATAAATGCATTGATTAAATAAAATTAGCCATGTACAAAGTGAATTGTTGTAGAGTTAAGGAAAGTTGTGTGTTGCAACGCACCAGATATTTCGTTTTACGTGCCTTAGCCCAACGGCGTAGGAGAAACATGATGTATGGTAATTGGCTTCTGAGTCCCAAAAACAACCTATGGGACCAAATTCAGTTAATGAATAACTTGAAATTAACTGTATTAAGACAGTAACAAGAGCAGCACAAAAAAAACTAAGATATCCCAGAATCTCGATTTCGGCTCAGTTTTTTCCTTAAAAATGCTCTTAATACAGTACTGCCGTTCTCAGAAAAATCAGGGTGCTAGCCCAACGAATTACCTATATGGTTAAAGTTTAATAACATTCGTGAGATTCGTTAAGCGCACCTCCAGAAATTCGGGAATTCTAAGTGCAGTCGTTTCTCTTACTACCATTTCAGCTTTTCCCGATAATTCCAAAACTGGACATAAGGAGCAACACAATAAATTCAGGAACTCTAAGTGCCAGTTTCTACGTAGAACGTTGAGCTACATTCTACCAAATCCGTATTAACTGAGTCAAACACAAATTCTCACGAAAACGCGATTTTTCTCCTCCCAATAGAAATAGTTAACTCGTTCTTTGTTGAGGAAAGGAAAAATTTCTTCGTTCTCATCGATTCCTTCCAATTCTTAAATTTGTCACGCAATTTTCTACGACTTTTCGTTTCCAGTTCCAGTGTCGGAGCGGTTGGGAGCAACGTGGCGCCGCAAAGTCTTGAATCGAATTCCTCGAAATATAACACCGAAGACTTGAAAAAGCTGCAAATTCACATTGAAATCAAGAAGCCCAAAACGGATAAACCAGTTTCAGACGCGTCTTTTGACCCTAACCTCATCGCACCCGTCAGAAGGCCAGGTATGTTGTCTTCAAATGTTCGAATGGGGGGACTAAGGGACAATTTTCCAAGAACTTCACTCAATTACTTTACTTTAATACATTGTACGATTGTCCTTGATTTCTACTCTGTTTTCCAACTAGTTTTACTCGATATTTTGTGGAATCTCCCTCCATTTTCCCTGCAATGTTAGATAATTTTGCCACGGTCGGATCCATTTTAGTTTTTAACGAAATATTACCACATCCAATTTACATAACAGCTTTACTGGTTTTCCCAATAATTTTTACTGAGATTCCCCTAAATTCATCTCGCGATTTTCGAATTGACATTTCCCATAAACTAGACTAACTTATTGGTCACTCTTTTTCTCAAATGAACTAGTTTCCTTCACTTCTCAGTGATTTGATTTCCCGACCTTTTTACAAGATTTTTCTACGACTTTTTCTCGTCCTCCCTGTAGCCTTGCTCCTTCCCAACCATTTTACTCCACGATCCGATTTGTTCAATTTCCCAACATATTTATCCAGTTTTCTAACGATTTGGGGTAACTATTCAAAAATATTTGCTAGATTCCCCACTCGACGATTTTTGCTCTATTTCCCAAGTGTTTAATCAAGTTTAAAAAGACTTGGGTGAATCTTTTTACTCGATTTTTCGATAAAAAAGTTTCTTAATTCCCCTACTTTTACTCTCTCAAATAATTTACCATTCTACATTTTAACTCACTTTTTCGATGCTCATGTGGAGTTCTTACCAGGGTTTTCAATGATTTAATCAATGTTACATTGTTGTTCAATTTTTATCGATTTGTGTTAGTTTAAATTTAATACTCTCGACAATTTCATTACATTTCTCCACAATGTTGAACTTATTTTTTGCTCCGGTTAAAATATTTTAATTTAAAGTTTTTATTAGATTTTTCTGTCCATTTTTCAACAATTTTTAATCGATTTCCCGAAAAGTTGTTTTTCTGTTTAACAATAATTTTACTCAACTTTCCATTTTCTTTTCTAATTAATTTTTTCTTGATCTTGCGACATTTTAATCTCGGTTCCCTCGATATTCATGTAAAATGTACGAGATGTTCCAATAAATTTTTCTCACTTTCCCCTCAATTTTGTTTAATTTTCCGTCAATATTTCGTCAGTTCCTCTAAATGTTTTACCTGATTACTAATTTTCGACCTGAAACTTTGGTAGAATCCAATTATAGTTGGGTTCTGAGGAAACAGGAATTTTTCTGAGGTGGGCTTTGGGTGTTGTGGCAATTTCTTTGCGTTGGTTGGTTTTGAATGATTCGTGGAGCGATGCTATTAACATTGGTCAGTGGATTTGTTCGAATGCGCGTTAATTCGTTTCGAAGAAAGAAGCGTTCAAGATGTGAAGAAAGAAGCGAATGAAGATTGAAGCATTTGATAGAAGCGTCGGCAGGAACATTATTAACTATCAATTAATTACTTAACCTTCACATTTGTTTGGCCTCTAAATGATCTTTCACGTTTCAATTCAAAATTATTCTCTGGTCTCATATTTTCAACATTGTCGTGTCTTGTTTTGATTTGCTTTCAATTTGATTGAAAGGTTAACATTTTTATGGATTAGTGGCAACGGGTAAGATATACGTTAAAAAAATATTTTGTATTCACGTTGTGCTTCTAATTGACGTAGTGCAGATGAGTACGATTTCAGTTTGTTGCGTGGTTTCATAAGTGCCTAACAAAAATAGTCATTTGAGCTTTACCTTCAGGCTTGTAACTAAGCAGTGCGCGCTGTAGTGTTGATCAAAGTCTAATGGTTGTTATTCAAACTAGAAAAAAGGCGGGACAAATGTGTTAATCGTGTACAGGCGAATAAAAAGCCAATGACTATAATTCATTAGATCTGTTTGGTTGTTACGAGAGATGTTGACGGATGGGAAGCACAATCACTGTAAAACTAGCTCTGGGTGTCGTGTCGTGGTACCACAGTGTGACAAGTGCAATCGGCTGTGAAGGAGTTAATGCCTTTGTTCATCATGGTGAGCAGGATAGGGTTTAGATTGAAATGAAAAAAAAAAAGACGAAAAAAATCTCCTGGATAGCGTTGCAACTTGTGTGCTTTTTGTCAGACTGGGGATTAAACTGACGTGCAAACATTCTCTTTAGGAACCAACCTGATGCTGAGGCCACTTGAAGGCCCTCCTCATCCTGGTTAACCGTTTCAGCCATTCGCACTTCCCCGGATCGACGGGTGTTAGCATTTAGGCATTTACGGTCCATCAAGCGCTTCATTCTGCTCCAATTATCTGTCCGCCTCTAAATAATTATTTTGCTAGAAGAGGTGTGATGATTTTTTTCGTGTCACACCTTAACCTGTGACATAAGGGCAAGCGGATCTACATATTCTCAGACTGCCAGGCCGCCTTAAAGGCTATTACAGCTTATAGTTTTAGGTCTAAGCTGGCATGGGAGTGCCTTCAAGCGCTCAAACAGCTCGGCCCCCATAATAGGCTCTCCCTCATCTGGCTGCCGACTCATAGGGGGCATGAGGGCAACGAAAAGGCTGACCACCTTGCGAAAAGGTACAGAATCCCTACCCATCGGGCCTGAACCGTACGTGGGTATGACGAGGAGTCACCTGAACCGTCTGGTTGATCGATGGGAGACACAGGAAAACAGCGCCCACTGGCATCGCCAGCCACGATTAAGACAAGCGAAAAGGCTCGTCACGCCTTCCTGTCAAAGGGCAAAGGCGATGCTGACACTCTCCAGGCAGGATCTGAGAGTTCTGACAAGCTTCCTCACTAGGCACTGCCCACTCAGATATCACCTCAACAAGATGGGCATTTCAGAGGCGTGGAATGCAGACTTAACGGCGAGGAGGATGAGACGGCAGAGCATATCCTACGTGAATGCTCTGCCTTGGCAGCTAAACGTTCCGAATTTTTCGGTCAGGGAACCATTGAACCCCAAATCATAGCGGAATCTGCAGTGAAGGACATACTCAGCTTCCTAAAGGGGACGGGTATGTACGACGCCTTTTACTAAGAAATGGTCAGTGTCACAATAGGCCCATATGTGGCCGCAAGAAAAAACACAAATAACCTGTGACATTTATTAGGAGCAACCTCAGAAATTCGGAATTCAAATCGCCGTCGTTTCTCTTACTACCTTTCAGTTTTACCCGATAATTCCCAAACCTGGTGTACAGGGATGAACCAATCTTTTTGGTTTAGTGGGAGCTCGTCTGGAGCATTTGTGAAGACTTCCCGATTTACTCGAAACTTCTGTGTTGGGAGTCTGAATGTAAGACCGGTTTGACACGGGGAGCGGTATGGCTCTCGCTCGCGCCGTGAGACTGAAATACGCTAGGAGCAGTGGAGGTTTCACACGGAGAGCGAGAGCGGTGAAGGCTCACGAGACGCGAGTGATCACGGCTCTGCACTTCGAGCCGCGAGTCTCGGGCTCTTCGACGAAATACAAAGAGGGGAATGAGAGCGTTCATACGACGAGCGAAAACGGCTCCCGCTCCTCAGCTTATCGCTTAACTTATTGATTTAAAGGTGCATATTTTCAACCACTCACGCAGATATGTGGAGTTTTACATGGGAATATGTGAATTGAAAACAAAGCAACTCAACTTACTTCAATGTTATTGCAAGCCTTAATTCAGGCTTAATGCAATAACGCATGTTGGTATCTTCAAGTTGAATGGCATTCTTCACCTTGCTGAGGAGCTCAACAAATGTGTCGATGGACATCTGGAAGGAGTTGTAAAACTTTTTGTCATCTTTTCGAAGTTTTTCGTACAGTGTGGCGTAAACTCCTTCTTTATCCCGCTGTTGGTTGATCAGATGGACCCAATACTGTCTGGTACTTTTTTTGGCGTTGAACACGACGGCGGTGAAGGAGGTAAATGGCCAAAGCATGCATGCGATCCATCGTTCTTCAACTCGTTGCAGATGACTGCCAAAAAAAGGCGATCGAGAGCCAAAAAGGATCTCTGTGTGAAAGAGTGCGAGTCAAGAGCGGAAAACGCTCCTCATCGCGTGTGAGAGCCGTACAGCTCTCCGTGTGAAACCGGCCTAACTGTTGTCTCGTTGAGGTCTCTTGTGTCGCCCACGCTTGTATTTGCTCCCACCCACTTATCGTTTGTTGTAGTGAATCGTTTACGAACTGTAATTGGAATAACAGTTCTTGTTCATACTCTCCTATACTTCATACGATATAGTAATTCCCTAGATTTAGCCACTGACGAGCTTCCTGAAAATTCAGTATGGTTTTATTAATGGAAGGGATAAAAATGTATTCTCTGTCGTCGATTTCCAGAATTAAACAGGGAAGAAAAGAAAAGTTCAGGATTACCTAGAAGTATTTGCTCACCCGGGGGGGGGGGGGGATTGAAATTATTATATGTTGTCCATTTAAAGTGAAAGGGGAGATTGCTTACCTGAGACAAGGGAGCACACTTCAAGGTTATGCAGGATATTGTTGTCTGTTTCGATGGTCTTGTGTGTTGGGAGTATGGAACCCTCTAATTGTTATACATCAACATGTATGATTAGCATTGATACATGGCAAATTGGCTGTGGAGCCCAAATGAGTCAGCGACTGGGAGGATGGGGGGACGACTCACACCTAGCCCCAGTCCATGGGACTTGCGGCGCTGCACCCCCGGAAGCAGTCGGCTGTCATAGCGTAGAGGCATGTGCCCACCCCGCGGAACAACGAGCCGGCAGGCCAGCACAGGCCTGGTTCGTTTCCCCCATTAGGTTCTTTTTAAATCTTATTGGAACGATGACGAGTAAATCCATGCAGTTTATCACGTATGCTTTGTTTTGTTTCAGAAACAAAACAGTTGAACTCTGAGAAGTGGACTTGGATGTAACAATATTTCTGGTGGGTGCACGTTTATGGATCTATATATCCTTTTATCTATCATCAGTTAAAAGTTATTGATCTTTTACGATGTTTTAATTTATTTTATTGTTGCTTATAATGTGTTCTAAAGTTACCTTGACGAAACTGCCTAATAACTTCACGCGGGATAAGAATGAAGGATGTAGATATTGAAATAGTTTTATGACTGAATAAAATATGAATCCTCTCTCTCACATAGTGAAAGAGGGTTATATGAATACTTAATGAATATCATGCAGAAAGTGCAAGGCATGAAGTCTTCAAGAGAAAAGAAGTGAAGCGTCAGGTTGAAATCGCGGTAAGGAACTGGCTCGATCCATTTTCACATAGACGCAGTTGGATGTTGAGGAAAAACTCGCACGTGTGTCCCCTTGATGAGGATTCCCATCACGCCTGTATAGCGTTGCTAGTGTCTGTTCGGGCGAGTGGTCGTCGCGTAGTTTAGCCCATAGCTAGGAAGCTCCCTTTTCATTCTCCAAATTTCCCCCATGCACTCTATGGTCATGCCAATATGCTGCCACAATGTCGAAGGGCTCGTGAATTCATTCTGTAGTAATCTTCCTGAAAGTTGAGAGTGCACTAGGTTTTGTGTGCCATTGCCTCTCTGTGCTATGAGAATTTAATTTGCTCATTGAAGAGAACTCTCGAGGTCCAAGAAGGCTCCAATCTCCGCCGAGAAGCGTTTCCAAGGATGTAGATGAAAATAACACAGTGGTTCTCAACCTTTTATGAGGTATCGCCCCTTAGTGGAAGACGACTCACCCCTGTCGCCCCCCTTCTCTCAGTACGGTATACCCTTATTTAAATGTAAGAAACGTGTTGTTGTAAAAATAATAGACTGAATTATTATGTTAAATGATTTATTATTATATACAATTATTATTATTTCAATTAATTAATTTACCATTTTAATGGCTCCCTTGTGCTAGGTGGACTGCAGTCAAAGCCTGAATATCCGGCTGTATGTTGGTCAGGTGAAGGCGCAGGTCTCCTTTGGTGCAAACATCCAATTTGTTCCTTTGTTTTGTGAGGAGCTGGACGACAGAGCTGAATCCTTTTTCCACTAAATATGTGGATGGAAATGAGATTAGAAGGGATTCAACCATTTCCCACAGTTTTGGATAAGATTCCATGAGTTTTACCCAGGCTAACTCGTAACCATGCTGCTTAAAAATCATCTTTGCCTCACAGTCATATTTCAGGTCCAAAAACTCTGTCTGCAAAATATGTTCAAGGGTGTCCACCGCGTCAAACGAAAATGGATCAAAAACCCAATCTGGAATTTTAAGATTGGCAATGTCTTCAAATCTTGATTCCATGTCACATTTTAGCTTGTCAAGGTGCTCTGTGAAAGTGAAGATTTGGTCATCTTCAAGATGGAGGGATTCTGAGCATTTTTGTAGGGATGGAAACTGACACAGTTCACCACGACCTATATTACCTTTGAAAATGGCAAACTTGGCAATGAATGAACTGATAATGCCTTTTGCTTTGATAAGATTCATCTTATTTCCTTGCAGCTTCATGTTGACCTCATTGAGTTTTTCGAAAATATCAGTCAGATATGCAATCTCGAATTTGCGAAGTCTCAACGCTTTACTCAATTCAGGGTCACAAGAATCGAGAAATTCAGTCACTGTTTCGAACAATTCCCTTACCAGCGCGCAACTCAATCTTGCACACTTGCATATTTTATACAGATCATATTTTTTTGCCCATAATTTTCTTAAAAACGAGTGAATTTGTTTTTGAAACGCTACCATGTTTCTGCGACACTTAAGATTCTACTCTACAGAAGAGTTATTTTTTCTGCCTTTTCATACTGATCGCCCCCCTGTCGCCCCCCACAAATTTATCGCCCCCCTTAGAACCCAAATCGCCCACCGGGGGGCGATCGCCCCCAGGTTGGGAACCACTGCTTTAGCACAATCTGATAAGGATTTGATCTAAAATATAAAATTCGGAGAAATGTCTAGTGTGTGTTGAGGTCACTGGAAAAATGTCAGCAGCTTTTAAGTCTCAACGATCAGAGAGAAAATGGCCTATAGAAAGGGCAGAAGCAATGAGCTGTCGTAGAGGTACTACTAGGAGGGGTTGGTACTACCTTCCCCCAGGAATGATCAAATTGAGAAGTCAGACAGTTTCTACCCTCAGAATGGAGCTGCTGCAAGTGCGCCAAGTAGCGTGCACTGATGACCTGACTGATATGTCAGACCTACAATATTATAATAATGTTATTTATACTTGTGTAAATTCTTCGAAATGTCTAACTGAACTTTTCATTGCTTGTTTGTTCAGGTTGCGCACGTGGAAATAATATAAATAATTGAATATATTTTCAGTCAAGAAGTTTATCATTTCTTATTGAGAGTCAGTGCCCTTTTGCTTCAATTATTAACGTAACGCTTTGCATGCTGACTCTCTGAAGAGCAAGTTGAGGAAAATGTTGAAGATTTGAAGAAATTGGAAGAATACGAAGAGCTTGAAGCATTCTGCAGATTCATTTTCATAGCGCCTCACCTTAGAGGTCTAGTTTTGACTGTATTTCAGAGCGTTGATTTCTTTCTCTCATCACTATGAAATATTTGGTTTTGAATTGCAGAAGTAACTTCAGAGTTCAAACTTAAGGCCACAGTAGGGAGGTCCTTTGTGGGGGCAAACGATTATGAAACTTTATGGAACATTCAGTAATTGCTCGACACTGTATTCACGTTCACCACTTTGTATTTCAGGTGAAGGCAAAGTTCCAATATTCTCTAGGATCCCTTTGCATAAGGAAACAAACGAGAAAAATAGCAAAGGTAACTAAAGAGTGTTCTGTAACCTTAAGTTTAACAATGCCGCCAGTTCTAAATGTTACGTTGCACCGATAAACTGTAAGATTTCAGGGTGTAGTGGAGTGTGTTTGGAAAGACACTCAATTGTCCAACAGGCATGCTGACTGTACGATAATAGTGTGACAATACGCCCAAGAGTAGTCAGGAGATGGAGTCCCACTAAGGCAGGGTGAGTACGTGACAGAGGAATTACCAGCTGAGTAACAATCTAATTGCAGACGAGTGAGAAGAACCCTGTGTCCCTTCGGTGAATGTTGGATGAGCTTGCACAGCCTTACAGGTTAGCAGGTTGTAGAATGAGGTCCCTTGAGGATGAGAAAACTTGGCATTTCCAATGTACGTGGTGGCTGTGGCAGATTGTAACGAGAGCTACGAGGCATATCCACAAAGTAAGTGTACTGAAGCTCCCGTAGGCCGTAGGGAATTTTTTTTGCTATGTTGGGCACACTATCGTGTAGCGTGACTCCTCCCCTCCGAAACAAGACCAAAATGAGATCAGTACGTTGAAAACTGTGGTCTCAGGAGCATTTCTCGTGAAAGATGTCGATCGACTCTGCCGCCAAGTGCGAAATCCGCGCGGTCATCCGGTACCTCGTTGTTAAGGAGAAATCCCCGATTGAAATTTTTAATGAGGTAAAGGCAATTTATGGTGAAGGACACATGAATCGTAAGAGTGTGTACAAGTGGTGTAGGGAGTTTAAGAACGGTCGTACGAATGTGCATGACGAATTGAGGAGTGGGAGACCGTCGATTGTGACTGACAAACTTGTGGAAAAGATTGAGAATGCGGTCCGTGACGATCGCAGATTGACTCTGGACGAAATTTCTACGAAGTTTCCTGAAATATCCAGATCTTTCCTGCACGAAACAATAACAGAAACCCTCGGATTTCATAAACTGTGTGCAAGATGGGTCCCAAAACAACTGACTGAACAACACAAGTTGAATCGAGTGCAGACCTCTAAAGAGATTTTGGAACGGTATGAACTGGAGGGTGATGATTTCCTCAAGTGTATTGTTACTGGAGATGAGACTTGGGTTGCACACTATACTCCAGAAACCAAGAGACAGTCCGAACAGTGGCGTCACACCACTTCACCCTCAGCCAAAAAGTTCAAAACCACAATTTCTGGGAAAAAAATCATGGCATCAGTGTTTTGGGACCACAAAGGCATCATACTGATCGATTATTTGCCTCAGGGGGAGACCATAAACGCGGCAAGGTATTGTGAGACCCTGAAACAATTGAGAAGAGCCATTCAAAATCGACGGAGGGGTCTTTTGACGAAGGGCGTTTGCTTGCTCCATGACAATGCCCGACCTCACACGGCCAATTTCAGGAAGGAACTGTTGGACTCTTTTGGATGGGATGTTTTAGACCACCCCCCTTATTCCCCCGACCTGGCGCCTTCAGACTATCGTCTTTTCACTTCTCTAAAGACGCACATGGGTGGAAAAAAATTGTCAACCGACGAGGAGGTGAAGAGGGAGGTCGACAAGTGGACGAAGGAGGTGGCGGCAGATTTCTACGAGGCAGGAATAAAAAAATTGATAACTGCCTGCATCGAGAGAAATGGCGACTACGTAGAAAAATAGCTTAAATGTATACCTACGTAAGCACGTTTTTTTTTGTTTTAATAAATTTTTTTGATCCCTAAAAAAACCGAGTACACTTACTTTGTGGATATGCCTCGTACGTGAACAATTAGCTACTAAGACAAAAACGACCTTTATTTTGACAGCTTATCCTCTAATCAATGTACAGCTTCTCGAAGTTTCGGTGGTTCCTCGAGGGACCTTCCTCTCACTGGTTTTATGAGGCCTTCCTTTGTCAGATTTTCAGTCCTTACAGTCTCTTCTTGTGGGCAGTGTGGGCCCTCTCCCTGGGCATCAACGTGTTTTCTTCAATACTTCTTTCTGGAGGATTGCCACTGCCTTTTTTTTGACGCCCCTCGAAGTCGAGTGATAGCCTCAGCTCTGTTGTGCTTGAGACTTCATGGTTTCGTCTCTTTTCCAACTCTGCAGATTCCAGAAAACGTAATTTGGAGGCTTGATCTTTTCCACAGACTTGCAGAAAATAACTCTCTAGACCATATTACTGGTTTTAAAAACCTCACACACTCAAGTCTGGTTAGTCCAATTTCTGCCCCCCACAATCATTTTTTTGCCACCTACGAATTAAAAACTTCTAGTTCAAGGAGTGGGCTAATTTCAGCTATTGTTTTATGTACGTGAACTGATAAGGTTCGCTTTTTGAATGGAGAATCTTCTAAAATTCAAAAGACTACGCGAGACTCTAGAGGGAGAGCAGAACAGCAAGTAGCACTGCATTTTCCAGTAAGTGTTTAAATAAAAAGCAGATTGTTGTAGCGCTCACAAATGGTTTCCCAAGTATAGTTCTCATGGCTCGAAATGTACGTGCTGTACAAGTATTGCCGTGGATTGTGTGTCTCATTATGATTAACAAGTCGTCTTGGGGTGTGTGTTACCCTTACACAATCCTCATGTACGAGGCACTTACTTGGCTGTGATTAGCTACTGCCCCGTTGCTTGGGGGAGCCAACTCACAGACAACCAAAGGTGAGTGCTGGCACAATAACCGACAAATACTGATACCCATTGACTTGGCCATTGAGTGCGTCGCGGACAAGTGGAGAGTAAAAAGGGAACTTCCTCCCCTCTGGGCCAAACTCTGTATAGATCTCCTCATCGAATGTAAACTCACCATGAGCTGTAGGTAAATGGGAACTCAGATGGGAATCCTTGTCAAGGGGATGTATGAGTTTTTTTCACAAAATCCGTGAACGTCCTAGGCCAGGCAACTTAATAAGCCAGTTCCTCACGGGACACTTCAATGCCCCCCTCCATTCCTTTTCTCTTAAAGTCTCTCCATCCTGCAGGTCTGGCGCTTTCAGTGATGAGAGGAAACAAGAAACCATACGCTGCTTCAGTGTAGTAACTACAATAGTGAGTGTCAGCTGTTGGAAGAGCAGTCAAACGTTCCAGTTCTGACTGCTACTAAGCAAAAGTATAACCGTTTTGCCCAGTTTTTGAAGAAGGTTATGACAAACGCTCTCGTTTTGAAATTTGTCTCCCAAGTAAACAGATCAGGTGTGGGACCAGATTAAGAACTACTGGGTTTGGTGGATGCTGAACCCACCCCAGGCCCAGGCTCTTACACTACAGCGAAATTGGCAATCTCCATGACTGAACAGTCATTTTGGTAAGGAAACACACCTGTAGCTTCTTGCAGTATACTAAATATGCATATAAGAATGTAATTTGGTTTTGAATATGACTCTGGGATTACATTCAGGATCATGTGTGAGATCACTTTAGGTACTTCAGGAACTTTGCAGCTAAATGATTTGCTAGTGCACTGTCCAGGCAGTTCCCCTGGAGTTGCACTCTATGAAAAGCTGATTCTTGCACCAGGGCTGCCAACAACACATAACTAAATATTGTGTCAAAGCAATGGAGGTTGTGCTGTGGTTGATAGGGAAGGACGAGTGAATACAGAAAAATATGTTGTTGGGATTGTGTTAAAAACTAGGTTGCATCGGGATGTTGAAAATCCAGTTATTTGCGAGCACACGGACACCAGGATGATAGAAAGATGACTGAGAAGACAACAATTTGTTAAGAAATGAGGCATTGCACATAAAGTTGATGATTCAAGTGTTGAGTTTATGTTGTCTCCCCAACAGTTGTCAGTTTTTATCCAATATGAAGTATCTAAAAATGGTACAATTCTATAGTGCTGTATCTATAACAACTTACTTAATAGTGGTCGAGGTACAGATCAAATAGAACTAAAATGAAGAATAATTTTTAAATAATTTCTTGCAGGGGAATCATCTCGGAAGAAATCTAGCTCTGACAAGAAAAAGTCGAAGTCTGATCGCGACAAGAAGAGGCGGTCACGTTCATCGAGATCTCGGTACCCATTTTACATGAAACGCTCAACCACTTCAACTTAGAGATTTTGTTCAGAATGTAATGTCAGTGAGCTTGGAACAATGGTTTTTATTGGTTCTATGCGCACAAATCTTCAGAAACATTCTTCTCCTGTGTGGGCACACTGGTTCCACGTGTCAAACGTCGCGTGGTAGTTCTGTTTTAGAATCTCCTTCAGAGCGTTGGTGCAAGACTTCTGAATGTTGCTCAAACAGTCACAAGGGGAAGGGGTTCTGTGCCTATCCAAATGCCGTTCTTTCATTGGGGTTTTCAGGCTCAGATAAAGGGAAAAGTCGGGGGGGGGGCAGTGGTGCCTGCTGTGATTGGTCACGAAGAAGCAGGTGTGTGAAGGTGCATTGTCATTGTGAAGCTACCAGGTCTTCACAATATCTAGGCAGATCATCTTGTGTTTCAGCTGCTTCAGCACTTTCATGTAAAACTGTCCTGTTATGGTCCCCCCCCCCAGCAGTTCTCTTGATGGATCAATCCCTGACAATAATAAAAAAACAATCAGCACTGTCTTGCCCTTTGACTTGGAGATCCTGGCCTTCGTGCAGCAAGGGGAGTTCAACATGTGCCATTCTGCACTTTGCCTCTTCGTCTCTAGATCGTTTTCAAAGACCCACTTGATCCTTGGCAGGGTGAAGGTGAAGGGGCCCGCGCCGCATGTGGGACACTCAATGCCTGCAAGGTTCATCTTCGTGGTACCCTTTCGGATACTCATCCATGAACGATCCAGGTGGGATGGGGGGCTTTCCACGTTGGACTTGGGGCCCTGGTATGCTACACTGATGGCTCGGTGCAGGGTGGCCTGACAGGGGTAGGCATCTTTGGACCGAGAATTGGAGCAGCGATCCCATTGGGGTCGCTGACCACAGTATTCCAGGCAGAGGTGTCTACAGCGACGGTCTCTGGCAGCACCTGCTGCAGAGGGGACTGAAGTGGCAGAAGATTGTACTGTCTTCATAGCAGGTATGGGAGTGTCTGACTGGATTGAAGGCCCTGGCCTTGACAGTTGAAACTTTTCGTCTGTCTCTCCAAAGGAGGGATATAAGGATCATATGTGGCCTGTTAACAGGTCACCGTCCGCTGAGGTACTACCTTGTACCTTGGCAAGTGTGAGGTACATGTATGCAGGTTCTGCGAGGCAGGGCTAGAGGTGGCAGAGCATGTGTAGTGCCATATGTGATGGACTCTCAGCATCACACCATCGTGTGTTTGGGAGACCCTTTCTTCAGCGTGGAAGAGGTGGTGAGGGCGCTGTCCTCCGCTTTGTGCAGGGGTGCTGGGGGTGTATAAGTGACGTCGCACTAAGTGAGCCCAGTGCTATGGTGTCTGGGGGTGGGCCATGAATTGGCGCTCATGGACGCCCTTAAATAGGCCCGTTTGTGGCTGAAGTGAGGGAATCTCCAGCATCCACCTTAAAAAAAAAAAAAGCCTAATGTTAATGAAACTAGACGGATACTTAGACGACAGTCAGTGTTCAACAAGTCACGCACACCTTTTGCATTGTCGTCAGAAAAGGAGGTTGATGGCCGCCCAGCATGGGGCTTGTTGGCATTTTTTCGACTTTTTGTGAAGGCTAAGTGCCACCAGATAATTTTCCTACCCGGAAGAAAATCTGCGACAAAAGGAATGGTTCTGCAGAATTCTTCTCCAGTTTCACCCAAAACTTGAGCTCCATCCATTGCTCAATTGAGTGATGCATTGTTTCTTGCGCTGTGTCACCGTGACCACTATCAGGGAACGAGTGATGCGACCTCAACAATGACCAGTAGTCACCTTACAATCCCAGCTGGTCTCAGGGAAAAACATCAAGCGACATTACCAGACAATTAGTGTTGGGAAGTTTGTTATTGTGCCGCAAATAATCAAACCACCGATACCGATAGTAGGCAAGAGGCAGCGAAGCATCTACAACTTAGCCATCTCTCGATTTCTATTGAAACTATCAGTTTTAGGGTAAGTTCAAGGTTCTCCTCGCATCAGAGACGCTCAATTTATTCCCACTCGCTTCCCATGGTTTAAGTTGTACATGAACTTAGATTTTATGACTGGAATATTTGCAGATAACTCTTTTGGGACCATCGAACATCACATCATTCTCCATTGCTGCCCTTCATGGCTTTACCGCTTGAACTATTCTAACATTTGAGGTCCCTCTCCTTTGTTCGTTATCTGAGTAGGATACGGTAAAATCGGTAAACGGTCGAGCTGTTGTGTTGACGTATTATTGCAACCTTAATCTGCTACTCCTCAAAGTACATTCTATGCAGCGCGTCATGGGTGGGTCCTAACTGAGGATCTCATTTTCTCAGTAATTGGGCGTTGACACGTCCCCATGCCAGTACATTGTATGATACTCAGAATTACCCGTGACAACGACTTGAAATAATTTTGTGAACGTTCTTTTATTGCAGGAGTCCTAAACTTCGTCCCCCAGAAAGGAAGTACAGAGACTACTACTCTGAAAGAGAAGAGTACATGAGGTGAAGTATTTTCGTCATTCTCGATTCATTATTAGTTAATTTTGTTACGACTGAGTGGTCCTACTAGAATTTAATTCTACTTCTACTGTCCCAACTTTGGTAATGGGTTGATGCTGGATTACGACATTGGAGATCTGTACTCAACCCCTCGCGTTGGGAATGAGTATTTTTGGGAGACTCCTGGACCTAGAGATAATTGTTAAGATCAATGTCACGTAAGATGTGTGCTTTGCTTTAATCTGGCCGTGTGCAAGCATAGTGCGCAACCTACTGAAGTAGAGTAAAGAAATAGGTTTTGGGCCTGCAGAATGATTACAAAGTTAAGTACCAAGACTTAACCTACACGTCTAGTAATCTATTTCCTTAGTGGACTCCGTTTATCCTGTTTGTTTTTTTTCTTATTAGTAATCTAGCACAGTTGTCTAATCTTCCATAAATTTTTATTCCAGTCGTGGATTTCCTTCTCTCGAAACAGTTTTGTCAATAGAACCAGTTAGACTGATGAGAGCATGCGATTTGTGGTTCTATGATTTTCTGTGGCCTGATAACCTAACTATAGGACCACTGAACCATGCGTGCTCTGTTAGCAATGTAGCAGCACTCAGCTCAGCAAAACTTTCCTAGGCCACAACTGATTTGACCCAAGACACACGGGCACACACACAAACTATATGCTCAGCTGCTTTCACTTCCCTATTACTCTGCAAAGGGAGAGATTGTTTATTTATGTCCGAGGAACGATTGCAAAGAACAACGGATGACACTGGGCTCAGTCCTTGAACCAGCACTTTGGAACGCCTTCTTTGAAGGGCTTCTCAGGAGCGTAATGGTAACTGGTAGTGAGTAGCCATATGGATATGTGGATGACCTGGCTGTGCTGTCAAGCAAGTCAAGTACTTAAGAGCCAATATAGGCGAGAGTTGATCGCCACCCACTGTATATTGCCTGATGTACTTCTCCACTGTAGTTCCTGTAATGAGCTACGGTTGTTGGGCGTCCAGCTTTGACTAAGCAATAACCGTTGTGCCAAAAAATGTGGTCACACTTGATCTCTTCCTTTGAGATTTGCTACCCAAGATCAGGTGGGAAACCAAATTAAGAACTCCGAGATGTTATGTATTCCCCAGGGTCATATCTCCACCTAATAAAGCATATGCAACAGCTCTCCACTGAGGGACTCTGTAAATGACAACCTGCCACATCTTCGCAGATCTGGGTTCTGTGGGTCCCGAACAAGTTCCCGGGCTCTCGCAAGTTGCAAACAGCAACCTTTATGAATTTAGCCTGATAACTCTCTGTTGAGGAACTGTAATTTTGATAAGGAAACAGTCCTGTTCATTGTCCATAAATCCCCTGGACCTGAGCCTGAATGTCACTGGGCACTCAGGGGGGCATGATCTGGGGAATCCTGCATCGTTGATATATACGTAATTTCGGGCTTACTGCAAGTTTCTAATCACCTACGCAGTTACAATGACCAAGGCTTACACTGTTGCTGAGTCAAATGTGCGGGAAACAAGCGAACTAGGTTCAACATGGGGGCACTTACCCTCTGCCAGAGAAGTGGGCATAGCGTTTACGCATAGACAAGTCTCAGGAGCATAGTTAATAACTGATCATGGAATGTAATCTGCTTTGACGACCTTCCACCTAACCACTTGATTTCATAAGTGTTGGAGTATACGTAGACAACGACTTTTCAGGGGTTGGGGCGCTGACTTCCCTCTTCCCAGTTTTGCCATAGACTCTTTTGTATTGTCTTTGATGTATGTACGGCTTGAGGACCTCATGTACTAGTTCTGAGCTGAGAACTTCATTTTACCCCCTCAGAGTAGTAAAGTTTTCAACAGGGGGTTCTTGTACCGAACGTTGCATGAACCTGAAACATTGCATGGAACTATTTCACAGCTAGCCATATATTCACTTGAAATATTCGTGCCACAGGCCTCAACCTTTGTATCAGAGTCAGTGCAGCCTGGCGACTTCCTTTACTTGGTGTTCATTATCTATCTTGTAGGAATAACTTCTAGACAATCCATCCCCTGGCAGCACCTGGGTGAAGGGAGTGTACTTCCCCATCCTGCTTTGTGTGGCAGCTCATCTGCTTTATTTGCCCCCGCTCAGGGCTGTAAGTGTTGTAACATGTAATTCTACCAGTACTGCAACCTGATCTCAAACTGAAATCTGCAGTATAGACGAGCAAGTAGGTGGAGTACCTTGAAAATAATCGGTTTTCGTGCGGTGGCTTTTTGGTTCGAAGCTCTGCAATTATAATTTTTTGGTCAAAATTCTTTTATGACAATGTATATTACATTTCTTGAAATCAAATCAACAATCGCCTGAAACTCAATTCAGAGCAGCGCAGTACTATTTATCATAATTATGTAGTCGTTTGAAGAAGACTCGATTTGAAGCGTTCTGTACAAGAAATGAAGCATGGATCCTGAAGAAGACAAAGAAGCCTATTAATCGTAATCCATGTGCATGACAGCCAAACCCTGTCCCGAACATTGCAGATTTGTATTCCGGCAAACGAAATATGGTTCTAGTACTTGGAATATTTAGAACAATCAACTGAAAGAAGAAATCCAATTGAGTAGACAATTAATTATCGTCGGAACACACGAATTTATAGTTTTCAAATATCTTATCTCTTCAGTCTTTTGGTGTCCCAGAAATGGTGAGTTACTTCTTCAATTCGAGTATATTGTAAACGTACAATGTGTGGTTTTAGTGCATATGTGCCCAATGAAGTTGGTTGAGGAGAACTCCAGACAGATGAAGTTGTTCTGAGTTTATGATATTTTTCTCGTAAAGGTACTTCCAGTTCATGTCAACTGGATTCCGACGTTATTGAATATTCACTTTGGGCACGACGGTTTTTGTTTGGAAAGTCGTCAAATGGTAGTTGGCGCTGTTACAATCGTAATAAGTGTGGGAAAGCGTGCACGGTAATTACCGAATTTAGTTGGAATGCGAACGACTCCTCGATGAGACAAATGGTCCGTTCAGACCCTGAAGTTTCGAGTAAATCTTTCCTAAAAGTTTGAAGTTTGTCAGCACAATTGCCCTGGCCGAGCCTTTGCTAATAAGAAGAGTTTGGTTCGTCCTGCCCCATCAATCTGCCCTTCATGAACATTGCACTTCTCTGCTAAGTACGGCAAATAGAGCGCTGCTGTCAACCTAACAAAGTGGAACCTAATTTTGAGCAGAGAGAGGAAGAGAATTCCGATTCAAGTTCGAAAAAGATGCCAATGGAAGGGGAAGCAATATAAAGTTGATTGAAAAATGAACACACAATATTGTTTCTGGAGTACCCATCTTCCCTCGGTTCCACTCAACTGCGATGTCCAGTGTTCAGAGAATCTGTCTATCTCTTGGGGAAAGACAATGTTCTCAGTGCGAAGAGTAGGTGCTTCCCTCCTCCTCAGAGGGCACCTGCCTGATTTGGTAGTTGTGTGAGAAGATGATGTGACTACCATGCACTGAACAGTTGCACTCTTAGAAACTACCGAAGTGTGCTGTCTCATCTGTTGGAAAAGTGTGTGATGCTTGTGTTGAGTGGTAACTTTGACATTCAAACGTCCAGGTTGGATTTGAGGAAGTGGGGTCACCTCCTCACCCCATGGTGATTGTCACGGGCAGGGCAATATCTGCATGCCCAATAACAACCAACTGTAATTTGAATACGACACCTCAACGATACAACAGCTCCAATCAGACTCCTGACAGCAAAGTTTGAGGCGCCTAGTATTGGTAGATGTTTTGGGAGTGGACTGGAGTGAAGTAGGCAATTTCGGCAATTGGAGTGTACTGTTACGAGTGTATCGCATGTAGCTTTGGGCGTTAATGTTCCGTAGCTAGGCAGAGTACAATGTGTGGCTCCATCTTGTGGAGGTACAGCGTACACACAAATGAAATTACGTGAATAAGAAGGAGGAAATACGAAGAAATCTTAAAGGAATTAACAGAAAAAGCAGCACAATAAACATTTGCAGACACGAGGTTACTGCGAAGACATTGGACACTGGAATGAAAATAATGCATCCATTCTCTCGAACAAGGTCACTCCGAGTCTCGTAACTCCTCTAACCCTCACTGCCCCTGCCAGACAATGAGCATCCGGGCACAGCTTGCTATGAACTCCCGGTGGAAAGCTGTTGCCTACGTGTCAGCGTACCGTGAGGAATCTGTACCATCTGGGAGGAGTTCTCAATCTGCTTTCCCACGTGATTTAACTATTTACTTGGGTGGCATGTTTCATAAGGAGAGATCACCTGTGACCACGCTTCTTTTTTTTAATTATTAGAGCCCGGGCTCTTCCACGATAGTGAAACCACAACCTCCAACTTCCAACTGATATAACTCGTTTATTAGTGTTAATTAACAGTCATTTTGATACGGTAACAGAGCTGTGGGAAGTGAAGACATCAGGCGACATGACGGCTGATCTTCATGTATTCATTATCATTTGAAATTTATTTCTTTCCCTCGAGACTGTCCATGAAGGAGATTAAGATGTGGGACGCCATTGTACAGTCTCTAGAACCTGTACCAGAGCATTTTTCTGGCTAATCTGTGTTTCATTTTAACTTTGTGTCGTATCTCTTTATTTTTATTCATTTTCTCTTCTCGTAATTTTGCAGGAAGCAAAAGCAAATTTTGCTCGAGAGATTGGACAGAGTTGAACGGATGAGAAGAGATCTCGGCAGGCAACAAAATAGACTTCGAAGTCAAAGCCCAAGTAGTTCATCATCTTCATCTTCAGGTTAGTTCCACTTTAGTGGGGACAACCCTTGGCATTTGTGGTCATCTCACGTCTCCTTCATGGAATTCGTTTCTATTTTTTCACTTCTAATGGCTGGAAAAAATTGTTTTCTTTAGTTTTATTAGGATCTTTTCGTTAAGGCTTTTGAGTTTTTTTAATTTCGGATACCTCAAAACTTAGAAATGGAGAACTTTTCTCTTTGTTCGATCACAGTACTGTTTTGGTTTATTATTCATTCTGAATAATAACCCTATGTTTTCAGTCTCGAAAAATTTTTTACAACCCCCCCTCAAAATTTGATACTTTACGTTTCAAGACATGGGGATGCCAAATTTGCAATGTCCGTCCCCCGTCCGGGCCGTTTTGTGCCTTTAACGTGGTCCAAAAAATTCGTTCTTTCGCACAAAAATCCAATTTGGTATCTAGTTGTGCCGGCCATCTCGGCAATCCGATCAGACGAAGCCCATGGTTGTTATGGGCAAAAAATGGTTTAAAAAATTAACGAAACGCAGTACAACGCGGGAACTACAGTGGAAGTCAACGTTTCTTCGTTTGTACTCCCTCCCTCCCGCCCATCTCAAGGAAACCACTCGCCTGCTGGTCTGGCAACGCCGCCGCTCGCCTCCCCTTTCGGCTCGACTCGCAACGGGTTCACCCAATTTCCCCGTCCCTCATGAGACGTTTACGGGCGCCGGTTTTTTGTTTGTTTTTTTTTGCTTCCTCTAGGAAGTGCTCGTCTTTCGTGTATAACCTTTGGCACTATAATTTGTCTCTTTATCGTCCGGTTGCCTTGTTCTCGTCTTCACCTCCACGAATGACTGTTTCGCTCCATCTCAACTATTTCCGTTAGCAAAATATCTGTTATCTTCGATTGAACTTTTAATTATTCGTTTATTTTTGGTTTATTTATTTAATAGTTCGTTCGTTTCATTTTTTTGGTTTTAATACGATTCAATTTTTTTAGATTCTTTCGTTTCATTCTCATTTTGTTTTTTTTTTTTCATAGGTTTTTGGTTACATTTTGATATTAGTATTTAGCGTGCATGTTTTCATATTAAAAAAGAAAATTCTTTTCATTTTAAGAGTGGCAAGTTCCGCCACATCAACCCCGTCTTATTAACATTTACACATATAAACGCTAAGTAAAAGTGGCCGATTTTCTGCTGATGTCGAAGTTTGAGGAAAATTGGAGACTCTAGCGCGTGGGCACTTTTGGTTTATTTTTCATTCTGTTGTAGGTAAGAAAACATTTTTTACAACCCTCCCTTAAAATTTGATACTTTACGTTTCAAGACATGGGGATTCCAAATCTGCAATGTCTGTCCGCCGTCTTTGTGCCTTTTAACGTGCTCTAAAAAATCCGTTCTTTCGCACAAAAAAACCATTTGGTATCTAGTTGTGTCCCCCATCTCGGCAATCCGATCGGACGAAGCTCGTGGTTTTTATGGGCAAAAAGTGGTTAAAAAATTTAACAAAACGCAGTTTAATTGCAAATACGCCGTGTTTGGTTGGTATCGTTTTCAAGGTATTTCTACATCCTGGGTCGAATGGAATGAGTAGCAGACGTGTACAACTGCGTATAGTGAAATTACAGTCATTATAGTGAGCCAAAGTCCATTAACTGAAAGAACTCGCGGGAACTACAGTCAACGTTTTGTCGTTTGTACTCCCTCCCTCCCGTCTCATAAAAAGTTCCATTGTAGTCATGCAGGTCATGTTTCGTATGGTTTACTGGTATTTTTCGATGCTGAATCGAATGGGATGGGTCTCGGAGCAGTAATACTAGCTCAAGCTGTTCATGAGAATAATAAACCGTTGTGTAATAATTTGCAGAGTTTTTTTTTGCGTTCCAAATGCACAAACCTTCTTGTTGATTACTAAGAGTTTGGCAATTGTAAAGGTGTTTTGTATTTTCAGACAGTTCCAGACGAGGCCGGAGTCATAGTGGGAGCAGTCGAAGCCGTTCTGCTTCACGAAGTTCCAAAGGTTCTAACGACAAAAGAGCCAGGAGCGGTAGTGGAGAGCGAAGGAGGCGACGGAGGAGTCAAAGTGGAAGTCATAGTAGGAGTCGGAGCAGAGATCGCAGGCGGCAGTTGAGTCAAGAAAGGACTGTGAGAAATGACCACAGACGCCGTGACCAGGTAAACCACACCAAAACTCACCTGCACACTGATAGGGCTGTTGAACAGACTTCTCGCAAATCTGTAGCAAAAGAGTCATTACCCTCTCCTCTGTCAGTACACAAGCAGCTGCCATCAACAGCCCCGACACAATCTGTGGTAAGAACATCTATCACAATTGAGGGATCTTCAGCAGTAACTCCAGCACCTCATGTTGCTCCATTGCCACCCACCAACACTATTTCAGCAGTGGCTCAACCCGCAAAAGCAGTAGAGTTCTGAAATCTGTCAAGAGGCAAAATTTTTGCGCACTGAACACCCTCCTATACTGCCCAGCAGTTTGGGGTATTCAGGAGTGGTCTTTCCTCTGTCTTCATTCCTATGGAATACTGGCCTCAGATCAGCAAACTCTGTCCTGTCCAGGCAAATTGAGCAATACAGCATCAGTTTTCATCCGAACTTGTGGTGTGAACGAATGACTGTGTCCTCCATCACAGACGCACGCTGTACCATTCGTCAGCGAGCGATTGCCCTCCAGGAGTCACGAGTGGACTATGAATAGGTTAAAAACAGTTCGAATCCTTCAGCACAACACAAATAAGTGTTCCCCAGTTATGGCTGAGTTGCTGCAACATGCACTCAAGAAACGCTGCAGTGTTCTCGCCATACAGGAACCATACATAGGATTCAAAACTCTTGGTCTGGGATCGTAGGCACGAGTGGTGGCTGGAGCAAGAACGGGAGCGAAGGCAGCAGTGGCCTGCATCGACCCGTCCATTGACATGCTCGCACTCACTCACCTGGACAGCCAGCACTCGGCCGCTGTGCTCATCCGAGCTGGTGGCTTTGAGCTGGTTGTTATATCATTTTACAGGCAATGTGGCGCACCAGTTGCCAACAGCCTTGAACCACTCGAGCGGGCTCTAGCAGGCCTATCAGGACGACCCTGCATAGTCTGTGCTGATGCAAACGCCAGATCACCATTGTGGGGATCCCCAACCCTGGATGGGGCGGAGGAGGCGCATATAGAGCTGCTCACCAGCAGCAGGTCGGTGTCTCACACCCTGCTACTCAAATTGCAGGGTTGGCGAGTCGTACCAGGTGCAACGCAGAGCGATCACATGTTTATTGACTTTGCCATCACGGATGACAACATCCTGTGCAAAGACACGCGTGAAAAGCGATTCCGCACAAAAAATGCTGACTGGCCACAATTCCGTAGGGTACTGGAAGGTGAACTGCGTGCCGCAGACACCGACCTAATAGTGCATGAATCCACACCTGAAGAGGTGGACAGCAAAGTGGACATATTTACCACAGCACTGCACTCTGCTGGGCTCTCTGTACTTGGGCAACAGAAGCACAGGGTGATCAAAGTCCCATGGTGGACTGAGGAACTTAATCCCCTCAAGCAAAGTGCAAATAGAGCCAGAAGGATGTACCAAAACACTCGTGACCCTGATGCCAGAGCAACACTCCGAACTGCCTTCATCCAAGAGAAGAAGGCCTTCCATCGCGCCATCAAACGAGCCAAACGGCAAGGCTGGCGAAATTTTGTGGAAGCAGCCCATTTTGCTGCTTTGAGAACCCCTGGGGCGGACATTACAAGTCCTCCATAGGAAAAGTAAATGTAGAGCAGGTCTTAGCTGCGATGCAAAATGAGTCAGGCGAGACACTGAAGCCCAGAGGGCAGCAAGGGAGCTGACCATGGACCCTCTGAACGAGCCCGACATCCCATTGTGGACAACAGGCAACCTCGGCAGGGCCCTTGCGACCTTAAAGTCCAACAAATCTCCTGGGCCAGATAAAATAGAAAGCAATATGCTAAGGAAGGCTGAGCGGACAATCTCCAGCGGTCTCCTTAATTTATATAATGACTGTCTGAGGTCGGACAGTTCCCCACTCAGTGGAAGTCTGCGCGCGTTGTCACTCTTCAAAAGGGAGGCGACCGCAATCAGTCGGACCCGCGATCATGGAGACCACTCAGCCTTCTTTCCATATTAGGCAAAACACTAGAAATCTTGATGTTGCAGTCCCTCGAAGGAGTCTTTGGCCGCAACCTCACAGGAAGGCAATATGGGTGTACCAATGGAAGGTCCACGCAGGATGTCATTGTCGAGATTCGGCGTGTTCCCCTGCTGGCACCGGCAAAGTACGTCGTAGCAGTTCTGATTGACATTAGAGGAGCGTTTGACCACCTCTGGTGGCCAGCGCTCCTTAATGAGCTCAAAGGTAGGGGAATCCCCCACAACCTGTACACGCTCGTCAGAAGTTACCTGACAGACAGAACTGCTACGATCGAAAGCAGGCATGTCTCCGTCCGGAGAAAGATTGAGAAGGGGTGCCCACAGGGCTCGGTCCTAGGACCAGCACTCTGGAATGCCTTCTTCGAAGGTCATGGAGACTGACTGCGAGGCTTAGGCCTATGTGGATGACTTGACTGTGCTGATCTTTGCAGAGTCAGTTCGCCAAATTGAAGAAAAAACCCACCACGTGCTCCGCACCGTCACCCAATGGTGCGAGCATGTCAAGATGCAGGTGGCTGAAGAAAAAACCCAGCTAATCCTCTTGAAAGGGAAAGTAAATAATCCACCCACAATACACTTTGGCGGCCACAGGCTCCTTCTTGAAAAGCACGTCAAGTATTTAGGAGTGAATATAGGTGAGAGGTGGGGTTTCAACCAACACCTCCAGTCCCTTAAAGGCACTACCATTGCAAGGTTTGCCTCACTGCGTGCCATTACAAAGGCCACTTGGGGTGTGTGTTACCATGACACTATCCTCATGTATAAGGCTATATATCTAGGTGTGATTGGCTACTGTCCCGTTGTCTGGGGTAGCAAACTAACAGTCAAATCAAAAGAGAGTATTGGCCCAATCCCAGAGAGCCGCACTCCTGTGGATCACCAAGGCCTACAAGACTGTATCAACAGAAGCACTCCAGGTGATCACTGGTCAGTTACCAGTTGATTTGGCTGTTGAGTGCATGGTTGACAAGTGGAGAGTGAAACGGGAGCTTCCCCCGCTTTGGGCTGAACTCTGTGCGGATCTCACCACAGAACAGAAACTTGCCGCCATCGATGAATGGGCACTAGAGAAATGGCAAGCGAGATGGGAATCCTCGTCAAAGGGACGTGATACGTATGAGTTCTTCCCCAACATCCGTGAACGTCTTTTAAGAAAATGGGTTGAGCCAGACCACTGGACGAGCCAGTTCCTCACGGGACATGGTGACTTCAATGAGCGGCACTTCTTTTCTCTGAAAGACTCTCCATTATGCACGTCTTGTGCCTCCAGTGCAGAGGAAACAAGAAACCATGTGCTGCTCCACCGTAGTTTCTACAACAGTGAGCGACGGTTGTTGGGAGGGCAAATGAACTTAGCAGCATTGACTGCTACAAAGGAAGCCTATAACCATTTTGCCAAGTTCGCGAAGAAGGTGATGGCTAAGAAACGTGGTCATAGTTGATCTGTCCTTTTGAAACTTGCCACCCAAGTAAACAGTAGGATCAGGTAGGGAACCAGATTAAGAACTCCTCCCAGATGGTACGGGATTCCTCAGGGGGTCACCTCCGCGCGGTCACACACGGGCAACAGCTCTCTACCGGGAGACTGGCTAACTACCAAATACCTGCCATACCTCCACATGTCTGAGTTCGGTGGATGCTGCAGGGGCCGGCCTCTTGCATATTAGCGAAACTGCAACTTCTATGACTGATATAATCCTCGTCGAGGGTTTAGGTACAGTCATCAAATAAGGAAACAGACCTGTCCTTTATCACATGCCACCAGCCTGTCTACCTTTGCTACGTGAACCATTGCCCATCATTTCCTTGCAGTGCAGGCAGGTTGGGCCTGAAACCTTACCTACTCAGTGCAGGTACCTCAACATGCTCCAAGTCTCGTGAGGAACTGGGCATAGTGGTAATCCAGCTCACTGTGGCGCCACCCGTGCTACGGACCAAGTGCTGGATTCACTCACTATGCTGCCTTAATGGAGGCAGCCGTTCTTCTTTAATTCTGGTAGTCGTACTCCAGTTACCCCCTTGCTACAGCTCTTTCCATAAGTTACCAGAAGGTGAATTGGGATAGACCTCTTGTGCCCCACCCCCATCTACTTCTTATCGTAGGCAATGCTCAGCATATCAGCTCACTATGGAACAAAGGATGGCAGAATGTTCTGCAGTGGTAATAATCAAAAAGCATTGTACTGAATGTTGTCAAGCTAGTGGCGGCACACGTTTCCCAAACTTGGTATTTGTTAAGTGTAAAACGAATATCATCTAAGACAAAGTCCGTCGACTTGAATAATAAACTGTAAAACAAACGTACGGAGTGACCTGTTCAAGAGTGAGGTTTGGCAGTGAAAGAGGGCCCTTCCTTCTCTGTGGAAGTATTAATATATGCATCTTCTGCTTTATAGCTCATTACCTCCAATCTTGCGTTATTGTATTTTAATCGTTTTTCTTTATTGTTGTTTTTCGTAGGGTTCAGACGATTCTATGGACATGGTCCCTTATTTGCCTAATCCAGGCGTTCCATGGGCTGCAAGACCTCCGTTCATGAGGCCTTTTATGCCAGGCCCCGGAATGCCTATGTATCCTCCAATGATGTACGCCCCACCAAATTTCAGACCATTTCCTCCAATGTTTCGGGGTGCCCCGAGTAAGTTGCGTCATCTCGATTTTGGTTTGGAATAAGGTTGAGATTGTCAGTTAATTATTGACTTATACTTAACTGCCGCCTTAACTGGGCCTCAAGTGGTTTCAGCTGAATTTTGTATACTTTTTCAGGACATATGAACAAAAGACCCTAAAGCCCTTAGATGTGATGGGCTGGAGAACTGTTCTCGTGTTGTCGTTGTTTCCTATCATCTCCTCTACTTTGGATGTTCAACCGTCATTTTTACTGTGCATTTTATTATTAAACAAAATTAAAATTATTTTAACCAGACGCCTTAGTCTTTTATTGTTGCCCCAAGATAGTCAAAATTGCCAGCGCCTCAAGGGTCAGGGCTACGAGGGGAGTGTGGTCAAATCCTCGTGTAACATAGAATTATGATATAATACGGGTTGCTTGGTAATTGCTGGTCCGTCGCCACGTGGATCAGCTGCAAATAGGACTCCCTACCACCACCACTGATGCCACCAGCCCACCTGCTCCTATCTCCCTTCCTGCACCATCTATATCTACTGATTCGTCATCTACTATTCTGTCCACTGCAAAACCAGACGTATGTTCACCTAATTCATCAATAGAATCAGCTTGTACTTCAATGCAGACAGCCATCTCACTCATGGGATCAGTCTCAGATCTCTCCCAGACTCTCACTCCCCCTTCTTCCAACACATCATGCACTAGTCCGCCCCAAGTCCCATGGCTGAAAGTACGACTCCTGGTCTTGGAATAATTTAGGTGCGACCTGGTAACACCATCTGTTCACGAAGCCTTTTCAGTTTGAGACTGCTCTGCATAGTTTGGTTTAAACTAACAATACGCCATGAATTATCAATATCTACATATTCTTCCTGCGACAGTCAGCTGAACAAAGATAACAACTAAAGGTGCTTTTATCCGATTTTGATCAACCTGACTAGAGTAAGAAAAGTATTATGATCACTCAAGAAGTGAACAAAGATATCGATTATTCTAGGCCTTCTGAGTCCAAATATCTGCGGGATGGTGGATACGTAAACAAACGAGAAAATATGGTTTCATCAGTCTCCCATTGTTTCGTTTGTTAATTTGGTACAAAGCCAAAAGGGGATTTCAAAATGTTTCCGAAGAAGTCGAGCTCATTACACGTGCATTACAATCCCGGCCTCGAGATACTATCGATAAAAGCGGGAGTAAATACCATCTACATATCGATACGTTCACTTATATCGATTATGTAACCTCCTCGCCGTTGAAAGCGGATGTTGTGAGACCAAACATCTAATTGACTGCTTCTTTCGAGTTGTGTTCGCCCTAAGTATTAAATGTCCGACTGTGAATCGGGTACGATGAAAGATGACGAAGAAAGGGGTGGAAAAGAGGCTGTTGCCGATACTGGTGCGAGCGACCAACAAGCGTCGACTAGGTGAGACAAGTGGATGTTATCGCCAAATTAACAATCAGTTACGCGAGAGTCAATTGCACAATTCTCACTTGCCGATTCTGAGTCTATCGTGGTTATATCTTGCTTGTTGTTTCTCCTTTACTCTGTCCAGCGCTACACTACACTCACTAGGCACACTGTGATTGTGGTTGAGTACGAAGATCTGTGTACCAAGAACACTGGTTCTGGGCTCGCAATCGATGGATTTCATATTCAGTCAACTGCTCTCTTCAACTATCCCTTGGTAACAAAAACCTCCAATCCCTAGTTTAGTGCACCGATGACGCTGAAATTAAGAGTCGGAGGTAAATATGAGAGGTAAGGTAAAGCTGACCAATGCATTTTAGGTGCTGTATTGTTTTCAGTTTGTCTTCCACTTATTTTGATGGTAGTCGCGAGGGTGTCAATGAATCTGACTGTTGAAGCGCTCAGCAATGTGTCAGTTGGCGTGTTATGCCTCATTGTACATTCTGAGTCCACGTTGACCATGTAACGACATTGCCTAAGTTTTCTGAACTATTGCCACGATGCGTTCTGGTTATTCAAGTGACCTATCACCTGAACACTCTCTCCAACTTGAAGACCAAACGCTTTTGGAACTTTAGCTAGTGGGAATACAAGCTCTACTAATGGGTAGGAGGGCATCAAGACCATTTTTCTTTTTACGTTCCTTAGCCCAACGGCGTAGGAGGAAAATTATGTATGGTAATTGGCTTCTGAGTCCCAAAAACACCATCTGAGATGAAACTGCTTAACTGAATCGTCTCAAATTTCATATTTAACCTGCAGATCACCTATGGGACGCCAAATTCAGTTAATGAGCAACTTAAAATTAACTGTATTAAGACAGTAACAAGAGCAGCACAAAAAAACTAAAATATCCCAGAAACTCGATTTCGGCTCAGTTTTTTCCTTATTAATTCTCTTAATACAGTACTGCCGTTCTCAGAAAAATCAGGGTGCTAGCCCAACGAATTACCTATATGGTTAAAGTTTAATAACATTCGTGAGATTCGTTAAGCGCAACTCCAGAAATGCGGGAATTCTAAGTGCAGTCGTTTCTCTTACTACCATTTCAGCTTTTCCCGATAATTCCAAAACTGGACATAAGGAGCAACACAATAAATTCAGGAACTCTAAGTGCCAGTTTCTACGTAGAACATTGGGCTACATTCTACCAAATCCGTATTAATTGAGTCAAACACAAATTCTTACGAAAACACGATTTTTCTCCTCTCAATAGAAATAGTTAACTCGTTCTTTGTTGAGGAAAGTAAAAATTTCTTCGTTCTCATCGATTCCTTCCAATTCTTAAATTTGTCACGCAATTTTCTACGACTTTTCGTTTCCAGTTCCAGTGTCGGAGCGGTTGGGAGCAACGTGGCGCCGCAAAGTCTTGAATCGAATTCCTCGAAATATAACACCGAAGACTTGAAAAAGCTGCAAATTCACATTGAAATCAAGAAGCCCAAAACGGATAAACCAGTTTCAGACGCGTCTTTTGACCCTAACCTCATCGCACCCGTCAGAAGGCCAGGTATGTTGTCTTCAAATGTTCGAATGAGGGACTAAGGGACAATTTTCCAAGAACTTCACTCAATTCCTTTACTTTAATACATTGTACGATTGTCCTTGATTTCTACTCTGTTTTCCAACTAGTTTTACTCGATTTTCCATCGATATTTTGTGGAATCTCCCTCCATTTTCCCTGCAATGTTAGTTAATTTTGCCATGGTCTGATCCATTTTAGTTGTTAACTGAATATTACCACATCCAATTTACATAACAGTTTTACTGATTTTTCCCAATAATTTTTACTGAGATTCCCCTAAATTCATCTCGCGATTTTCGAATTGGCATTTCCCATAAACTAGACTAACTTATTGGTCACTCTTTTTCTCAAATGAACTAGTTTCGTTCAATTCTCAGTGATTTAATTTCCCGACCTTTTTACTAGTTTTTCCTACAAATTTTTCTCGTCCTACCTGTGGTCTTGCTCCTTCCCAACCATTTTACTCCACGTTCCGACGGTTTCGTTCAATTTTCCAACTTATTTATCCAGTTTTCTAACGATTTGGGGTAACTATTCAACAATTGTTACTAGATTCACCAAAGAATTGTTTTTCTGTTTCTCGACGATTTTTACTCTATTTCCCACAGGTTTGATCAAGTTTAAAAAGACTTGGGTGAAACTCTTTTTACTCGTTTACTTTTTACTGTTTGAAGAAAATGGGTTGAGCCAGTTACTCACATGGCATGGTAACTTCAATGCGCGACTCTCCACCGCGTAGTTTCTACAAGCAATGAGCTGTCATAGAGGTATTACCAGGAGGGGTACTACCTACCCCCAGGAATGATCAAATTGAGAACACCAACGTATAATCCAGTTGGCGTCATGAGACAGTTCTACCCTCAGAATGGAGCTGCTGCAAGTGCACCAAGTAGCGTGCACTGATCACCTGACTGATATGTCAGACCTATAATGTTATAATGTAATTTACGCTTGCGTAAATTCTTCGTAATGTCTAACTGAACGTTTCTTTGTTTCTTTGTCCAGGTTGCGCACGTAGAAATAGTACAAATAATAGAATATATTTTCAGTCAGTAGAGTTAATAATTTCTTATTGAGAGTCAGTGAATTGATTGGCGTCAGTGCCGTATTGCTTCAATTATTAACGTAAAGCTTTCAAGAAATGGTGACTCTGAAGACCAAGTGGAGGAATCTGTTGAAGATTGGAAGAAATTGAAGTTGTTTGTCCAGGTTGCGCACGTGGAAATAATAGAATATATTTTCAGTCAGTAGAGTTAATAATTTCTTATTGAGAGTCAGTGAATTGATTGGCGTCAGTGCCGTATTGCTTCAATTATTAACGTAAAGCTTTCAAGAAATGGTGACTCTGAAGACCAAGTGGAGGAAACTGTTGAAGATTGGAAGAATACGATGAGCTTGAAGCATACTGCAGATTCATATTTTCATCATTCTCACCTAAGGTCTAGTTTTGACTGTATTTCGGAGCGTATTTGACTGTATTTCTCTCATCACTATGAAATAGTTGGTTTTGAATAGCTGTGCAGAAGTAACTTCACCACTTTGTATTTCAGGTGAAGGCAAAGTTCCAATATTCTCTAGGATCCCTTTGCATAAGGAAACAAACGAGAAAAATAGCAAAGGTAACTAAATAGTGTTCTGTAACCTTAAGTTTAACAATGCCGCCAATTCTAAATGTTACGTTGCACCAATAAACTGTAAGATTTCAGGGTGTAGTGGAGTGTGTTTGGAAAGACACTCAATTGTCCAACAGGCTTGCGGACTGTACGATAATAGTGTGACAATACGCACAAGAGTAGTCAGGAGATGGAGTGCCACTAAGGCAGGGTGAGTACATGACAGCGGAATTACCAGCTGAGTAACAATCTAATTGTAGACGAGTGAGAAGAACCCTGTGCCCTTCTGTGAATGTTGGATGAGCTTGCATAGATAAAAAAAACTACCTTTATTTTGACGGCTTATCCTCTAATCAGTGTACAGCTTCTCGAAGTTTCTGTGGTTTCTCGAGGGACCTTCCTCTCACTGGTTTTATGATGCCTTCATTTGTCAGATTTTAAGGCCTTACAGTCTCTTCTTGTGGGCAGTGTGGGCCCTCTCCTTGGGCATCAACGTGTTTTCTTCAATACTTCTCTCGGGAGAATTGCCACTGCATTTTTTTTGAAGTCCCTCGAAGTCGAGTGATTGCCTCAGCTCTGTTGTGCTTGAAACTTCATGTTTCGTCTCTTTTCTAACTCTGCAGATACCACAAAACGTAATTTAGAGGCTTGATGTTTTCCACATACTTGCAGAAAATAACTCTCTAGACCATATTACTAGTTTTCAAAACTTCACACACTCAAGTCTGGTTTGTCCAATTTTTGTCGCCTACAAATGAAAAACTTCTAGTTTTAGGAGTGTGCTGATTTCAGCCATTGTTTTACGTATGTGAACTACTAAGGTTCGCTTTTCGAATGGAGAATCTTCTAAAATTCGTAAGATTACACCAGTATTTAGAGGAAGAGCAGAACAGCAAGTGGCACTGCATTTTCCAGGAAGTGTTTAAATAACAAGTGGTGCGTAGCAACACACAACTTTCTGCCGTCCCTTCATGTTCGAACACCACCTACATATGCGGGCGCTATATCTTCGTTCAACGCATTTCTACGGAAACATTTATGTAGAACAAAATTGCACGTACTAGTTAGCTGAGAGTGCTCCGTAAGTTTGATCGAAATCGTTGGAACCGTTTTTGAGAAAATTGGAATTCCGATAAATTAATATTCGACAAATCTCCTTTTCTGAGTCAACTTGGCTTATATCTCCGTTCAACATATATATACAGAAATAATTATGGAGAACGAAATGTGGGTACGGGTGACTAAAAGACACTTCATTAGGATTTATCACGTCAGGTGAAGAAGTTACCCTGCAATTTACGGAAATGTTCGAAAAAACGTTATTTCCGACACATTTTGATTTTTATCTCCGTTCAATGGACTGTCAGAGGAACATTTATTGAGAACAATATGTAGGTATCAACTATTCAATAACACCTTGAAAGTTTGGTGATAATCGCCGTTTGGCCAAAAAGCGTTAAAAAAAACCTATTTTTGCTTCATGGGCCTATATCTCCGTTCACCGTATTTGCATGGAGATATGTATGGAGAAGAAAAGTTAGGTATTGATCAGTAGAAGATATTTCGAAAGTTTAATCAAAATGGTTATAGCCGTTTTCGAGAAAAAGGCGAAAAACGCTAGTT